>JALMQS010000120.1:9561495-9986488 GCA_024734495.1 Forficula auricularia | reverse complement strand
ATTAAAAAATTTCATTGAGTACTTTTTGTAGTTTTTTCCAAAATATCTTGAAAATAGACTAACCAATTTCATTGGAAATTTAATATCCTGATCATGTTCATAAAAAAGGTTAACAAAGTTTTTAGTAAATATATTTAAAAGTACGATTTGTAACGATATTACATTTAAATAGTTTTATAGTTTAGTAACGATCTGTTGCAGCGATGACTAAAATAATTTCAGCGGCCTTTTGAGATATTTCGAAAAAAGGAAAAAGTACCTTTTATTTTACTTACCATACAGGGTGGCCAAGTATTGTAATCGTGCATGAAAAAGTGTTTTTTTTCCTGTTTTCTGACATATCTCAAAAACCGCTGAAACTATTTTGATTGGAATAAAATCCGCAACGGATCGTTGCATAAACTCTATCCAAATTCATCTGAAACATTAATATGTTCTAGAGTAAGAGCACTTGAAAATATAATTTTACTAAAAACTTTATTTAACCTTTTTTAGTGCTCCCCAAGGTACTTAACTAGGATATTAGGTTTCATCAAATTGGTTAAGTCATTTTCAAGATATTTAGAAAAACTAAAGAGTGACTCAAACAAGGCACGATCGTTTGTGGACCGGGATATGTACCAAAAACGAATCAGCGCTTCATTTTGTTAAAATACTGGTAGGTTTTCAATTTCAATTCAACTCGGTTCAACGTTGTGGAAAAATTCGCGGACGAAAAAAACGATAACACGACAGACATACATGCATACATACATACATCCCCACGCACTTCCAAAAAAATGGCACTTTTTGGCCTCTCAGCGAGATCCCAGTAATTTTTAGCAAACCGTCACGTGCTAAGAATTCAATCTCATTGAATACTTCAATTTGTGACCTTAATTGAGTCCATGGGTTCCATAGTCTTTACCTGAGGACCCTTTGAAGTCGCGCTTGCCGCCGGACCGATTGCATATACTTTCCCCATGCTTCGCATGGATAAAGTAAAAATTGGGCAAGTACCATGGCCTTCGATCTACAAAAAAGCTCTAATAAGTGAACATCGAAAAAATTATATTTTTCGAGATAATAATTATTTTGACAAAATGTCTGTTAGTCAGTCTGTCTGGTTGTCTGGTTGGGTGTCCGTTAGTCTGTGCGTTACCAAATTTTTGTGGACGAGCTAGCTCAAAAACTAGTTTGAATATCGAAAACAAATTTCACACGTAGTTTTGGTGCATTGAGATTAAGAGCTGATTAGATTTTGGTGCATATCGACCCAAAATTAAGGGGGTGGAGGTGGGGTTAAAAATAAAAAATCTAGGCCATTTGAGCAAACTCAACCAAATTTTGTATACATTATCAGTGGGACCCCAGAAGTCTAACAATGCAAAAACTAACCCTCCCCTCCTACATGATTATAAATATTTTTAGGGGCCAGGTTCTATGGTAAAGTCAAGTGGATGGCCACATCAGAACACGTCAGCTTATTTCTTGTTTTTTTTTTTAGTTTGAAAATGTTTAAATTTTAAATTTTAACCCCTTCCCCCCTTAATTTTGGGTCGATATGCACCAAAATCTAATCAGCTCTTAATCTCAATGCATCAAAACTACGTGTGAAATTTGGTTTTGATATTCACACTAGTTTTTGAGCTAGCTCGTCCACAAAATTTGGAAACGCACAGACTAACAGACTAACAACCTAACGGACATTTTGACAAAACAATTATTATCTCGAAAAATATAATTTTTTCGATGTTTACTTATTGGAGCTTGCCATGATTACTCCCAATTTTTTGAATCAAAATAGTTTAAGCCGTTTTTGAGATATTTCGAAAAAAAGAAGCAAAAAAACCAATTTTTTCATGCACGATTACAATACTTGACCATACCCTGTATGGTAAAGTAAAAATATCCGATGAATTAAATTTAATATTTAATTCAATTTAGAAATTAAAAATAAATAAAATAGAATCATCAACTTTAAAATAAAAATTACAAATAAATAAAGAGAATTTAGTAAAAGCATGAATAAATATTGTAGGTGTGGCACAAAGGCCAGCCAGCGTAGGTACTACCCCACACGAGAGTAGTTGTTTCTATTAAATAGAGGACAGACAGACATTTCACTCCCTCTTTCAATTATCAAATGTTGATTGATGTAGTCAGAATTAACTAAAACAGAGCATCCCCATTACAAAATGCACGCCCTTACAAATGTCTCCGTCAACATTACAATCTCAAGTGAAAGCTATTAGTGTAATAATCAAGAATATTGATTTTGCTAACCATACTATGGTAATATTACATATATTTTCTTTTAATACGAATCAAAGATTAAAAAAAATAAACATTAAATATTTATAGTACTTTCATTGGAGGTAGTCACCGGAAGTAACTTAATGCGGAAATTCCAATTTTCAAAGAAACACATATATACTTATACACACAAAGACATATTCTAATGACTAAAATTAGATTGAAGGTACTCCTAAAACGCAAATTTCCGGTGAAAATATTCATTGCACAACATCCATTTACAATAATAAGTAGTATAGATAGAATAAGTCAAAGAGGACTCTAAACCAGTGGTCGGGGAACCGGGGTAAATTACCCCAAATGGGGTAACAATGAAACTATCGGGGGTAATAAGGACATTTTTAAAAGTGTCTATTTTATAAACTATTATAGTATTTTTACTTTGATACCTATTTCAGGAATTCAAAATCGTAAGATTAATAAAAGTTAAAAAAATATAAAAACATTAATAAAAGCTATGCGTTTTTGTCATTATGTGTGTTCGTATATTTTTTTCTTTTAACAGAGTCTTTTTGAAAAAGAAATAAGCTAAACCCGACATCGACATTCCTTTGCGAATAAGGATTTTTGACTTTATTAAACGTAAAAACGAAGAATTGAAATCGGCTGAATGCCGAGGGCTGTATTCAAATTGCCCTCACGTCAAAAAGTCCTAATTTTGATGTCATTTTAGCGAAAATGAAACAATATCATTTTTCTAAAAAGTAAAAGCGTTTGAATTATGTTAATGTTTACAATTTTTATTTACTTACAGATAGTTTTCATGTAAATTCCAATTAATTCAATAAATAATAAATAATATACATTTAGGCACCTTGCGTTTTTTTTTACTTTATCCGATGCAAAGTCATGTGGTAAAGTATTGCAATCGCTCTCGGGGCAAGCGTGGCTTCAAAGGGTCCTCAGGTAAAGACTACGGAACCCATGGACTCAATTAAAGTCACAAATTGTAGTATTCAATTAGGTTGAATATTAGCACGTGACGGTTTTGCCAAAAATTACATGGGGTCTCGTCGAGAGGCCAAAAAGTGCGATTTTTTCATTTAGTGCGTGCGAGATGTATGTATGTATGTATGGATGGATGTATGTTATCGCTTTTTGGCCCACGATTTTTTCCACACCGTTGCACCGATTGAAATGAAATTGAAAACCTACCATTAGTTTAACAAAATGAAGCGCTGATTAGTTTTTGGTACATATCGGCCCACAAACATTAGTACTTTATTTCAGTACTTTTTTAGTTTTTTCTAAATATCTTGAAAATGACTTAACCAATTTTGATGAAATTTAATATCCTAATTAAGTACCTTGGGGACCACAAAAAAGGTTAAATAAAGTTTTTAGTAAAATTATATTTTAAAGTACTTTACTCTAGAGTAAGATGGTACTTTTTTAATTTTTTAAATTCTTTAAAATTTATTCATTTGAAAGTTTTAATATAGCTCATTTAGCCTTGCTTAAGTAAGAATGGATAGGCTTTTCTGTGAAATGCTAAAAATTTGGGAGGAATTTTTATGAGTAACCATAGCAACTGCGTTGTTTTCTTATCCGTTACCTTTGCTGAAGACAGAGAAATCGATTTTAAACCAAAAATAGCGATTGATTCTCATCTAGTACTTGAGGAATAATCATTCTATATTGATTTTGACGTTTCGGTTTTTATTAGTAACCATTGCTGAAGACATAGAGAAATCGACTTTAAACCAAAAATAGCGATTGATTCTCATCTAGTACTTGAGGAATAATCATTCTATATTGGATTTTTGACGTTTCGGTTTTTATTAGTAACCATTGCTGAAGACATAGAGAAATCGACTTTAAACCAAAAATAGCGATTGATTCTCATCTAGTACTTGAGGAATAATCATTCTATATTGGATTTTTGACGTTTCGGTTTTTATTAGTAACCATTGCTGAAGACATAGAGAAATCGACTTTAAACCAAAAATAGCGATTGATTCTCATCTAGTACTTGAGGAATAATCATTCTATATTGATTTTTGACGTTTCGGTTTTTATTAGTAACCATTGCTGAAGACATAGAGAAATCGACTTTAAACCAAAAATAGCGATTGATTCTCATCTAGTACTTGAGGAATAATCATTCTATATTGGATTTTTGACGTTTCGGTTTTTATTAGTAACCATTGCTGAAGACATAGAGAAATCGACTTTAAACCAAAAATAGCGATTGATTCTCATCTAGTACTTGAGGAATAATCATTCTATATTGGATTTTTGACGTTTCGGTTTTTATTAGTAACCATTGCTGAAGACATAGAGAAATCGACTTTAAACCAAAAATAGCGATTGATTCTCATCTAGTACTTGAGGAATAATCATTCTATATTGGATTTTTGACGTTTCGGTTTTTATTAGTAACCATTGCTGAAGACATAGAGAAATCGACTTTAAAACCAAAAATAGCGATTGATTCTCATCTAATACTTGAGGAATAATCATTCTATATTGGATTTTTGACGTTTCGGTTTTTATTAGTAACCATTGCTGAAGACATAGAGAAATCGACTTTAAACCAAAATAGCGATTGATTCTCATCTAGTACTTGGAGGAATAATCATTCTATATTGGATTTTTGACGTTTCGGTTTTTATTAGTAACCATTGCTGAAGACATAGAGGAATCGACTTAAAATCAAAAATAGCGATTGATTCTCATCTAATACTTGAGGAATAACCATTCTATATTGGATTTTTGACGTTTCGGTTTTTATTAGTAACCATTGCTGAAGACATAGAGAAATCGACTTTAAACCAAAAATAGCGATTGATTCTCATCTAGTACTTGAGGAATAATCATTCTATATTGGATTTTTGACGTTTCGGCTTTTATTGGTAACCATTGCTGAAGACATAGAGGAATCGACTTAAAATCAAAAATAGCGATTGATTCTCATCTAATACTTGAGGAATAACAATTCTACATTAGGTTTTTGACGTTTCGATTATTATTGGTAACCATTGCTGAAGACATGGAGGAATCGACTTAAAATCAAAAATAACGATCGATTCTTATCTAATACTAGAGGAATAACCTTATGAATTCCATTTTTGATGTTTTGACTATTAATCGGAAACCTCTACTGAAAATGTAGAAGAATCGACTTAAAATCAAAAAGACTAAATCTTTTTTGGTAAACAACTCAAGCTTGAGTTGTTTGCCATAAAAGAATTTAGTCTTTTTGATTTTAAGTCGATTCTTCTACATTTTCAGTAGAGGTTTCCATTAATAGTCAAAACATCAAAAATGGAATGCAATAAGGTTATTCCTCTAGTATTAGATAAGAATCGATCGTTATTTTTGATTTTAAGTCGATTCCTCCATGTCTTCAGCAATGGTTACCAATAATAATCGAAACGTCAAAAACCTAATGTAGAATTGTTATTCCTCAAGTATTAGATGAGAATCGATGGCTATTTTTGATTTTAAGTCGATTCCTCTATGTCTTCAGCAATGGTTACCAATAAAAACCGAAACGTCAAAAATCCAATGTAGAATGGTTATTCCTCGACTCTTAAATGAGAATTATTTTTGAATTAATGTCAATATGAACTACAAATTGCAAGTGATATCTGATTAATAATAAAGGAACAAACATATTAATATTTCAAATGAATTTGGATAAAGTTTAGCAACGATCCGTTGCAGTTTATTTCCATTTAGTGCGTGCGGATGTGATGTATGTATGTGATGATGGATGTATGTATGTTATCGCTTTTTTGGCCCACGATTTTTTCCACACCGTTGCACCGATTGAAATGAAATTGAAAACCTAGCATTCGTTTGAACAAAATGAAGCGCTGATTAGTTTTTGGTACATATCGACCCACAAACATTAGTACTTTATTTCAGTACTTTTTTAGTTTTTTCTAAATATCTTGAAAATGACTTAACCAATTTTGATGAAATTTAATATCCTAATTAAGTACCTTGGGGACCACAAAAAAGGATAAATAAAGTTTTTAGTAAAATTATATTTTAAAGTACTTTACTCTAGAGTAAGATGGTACTTTTTAATTTTTTAAATTCTTTAAAATTTATTCATTTGAAAGTTTTAATATAGCTCATTTAGCCTTGCTTAAGTAAGAATGGATAGGCTTCTCTCTGTGAAATGCTAAAAATTTGGGAGGAATTTTTATGAGTAACCATAGCAACTGCGTTGTTTTCTTATCCGTTACCTTTGCAGAAGACATAGAGGAATCGACTTTAAACCAAAAATAGCGATTGATTCTCATCTAGTACTTGAGGAATAATCATTCTATATTGGATTTTTGACGTTTCGGTTTTTATTAGTAACCATTGCTGAAGACATAGAGAAATCGACTTTAAACCAAAAATAGCGATTGATTCTCATCTAGTACTTGAGGAATAATCATTCTATATTGGATTTTGACGTTTCGGTTTTTATTAGTAACCATTGCTGAAGACATAGAGAAATCGATTTTAAACCAAAAATAGCGATTGATTCTCATCTAGTTCTTGAGGAATAATCATTCTATATTGGATTTTTGACGTTTCGGTTTTTATTAGTAACCATTGCTGAAGACATAGAGAAATCGACTTTAAACCAAAAATAGCGATTGATTCTCATCTAGTACTTGAGGAATAATCATTCTATATTGGATTTTTGACGTTTCGGTTTTATTAGTAACCATTGCTGAAGACATAGAGAAATCGACTTTAAACCAAAAATAGCGATTGATTCTCATCTAGTACTTGAGGAATAATCATTCTATATTGGATTTTTGACGTTTCGGTTTTTATTAGTAACCATTGCTGAAGACATAGAGGAATCGACTTAAAATCAAAAATAGCGATTGATTCTCATCTAATACTTGAGAAATATCCATTCTATATTGGATTTTTGACGTTTCGGTTTTTATTAGTAACCATTCCTGAAGACATAGAGAAATCGACTTTAAACCAAAAATAGCGATTGATTCTCATCTAGTACTTGAGGAATAATCATTCTATATTGGATTTTTGACGTTTCGGTTTTTATTGGTAACCATTGCTGAAGACATAGAGGAATCGACTTAAAATCAAAAATAGCGATTGATTCTCATCTAATACTTGAGGAATAACAATTCTACATTAGGTTTTTGACGTTTCGATTATTATTGGTAACCATTGCTGAAGACATGGAGGAATCGACTTAAAATCAAAAATAACGATCGATTCTTATCTAATACTAGAGGAATAACCTTATTGCATTCCATTTTTGATGTTTTGACTATTAATGGAAACCTCTACTGAAAATGTAGAAGAATCGACTTACAAATCAAAAAGACTAAATTCTTTTTGGTAAACAACTCAAGCTTGAGTTGTTTGCCATAAAAGAATTTAGTCTTTTGATTTTAAGTCGATTCTTCTACATTTTCAGTAGAGGTTTCCATTGACATCAGTCAAAACATCAAAATGGAATGCAATAAGTTATTCCTCTAGTATTAGATAAGAATCGATCGTTATTTTTTATTTTAAGTCGTTTCCTCACATGTCTTCAGCAATGGATTACCAATAATAATCAAACGTCAAAACCAATGTATGAATTTGTTATCCTCAAGTATTAGATGAGAATCGATGGCTATTTTGATTTTAAGTCGATTCCTCATGTCTTCAGCAATGGTTACCAATAAAACCGAAACGTCAAAAATCCAATGTAGAATGGTTATTCCTCGACTCTTAAATGAGAATTATTTTTGAATTAATTTCAATATGAACTACAAATTGCAAGTGATATCTGATTAATAATAAAGGAACAAACATATTAATATTTCAAATGAATTTGGATAAAGTTTAGCAACGATCCGTTGCAGTTTATTTGCTTTTCAGAAAGTAGGGGTAACAGCGACCTACGCAAAAATATTTTGGGGTAATGGTTAAAAAAGTTCCCCTACCCCTGCTCTAAACTCTAACTACGTGTCAAAGCCCAAGATTTAATATTATAAAGTTGACTGCTTCCACAAATGAGGTAATGAAAGTTCAGGAGAGACGGTTGTTATACTCTCGTAGTGAAATAAAACAAATACTTTTTGCCCTTTGTCAACATTATCTCTGAAAAATGAATAATTGTATTGGTTTTTTGATTGTTTTATTTGAAAATATATTTATAATAGAATAGTAATTGAGAGATTTTTTTTACATAACTTTCTTATAAATATAATATTTGAACTGATTTGACAAATTTTTATGTATGGTAGGAAGAAAACCAACATTATATGTTGTTTTTTTTGTCTTTCTAATATAATGTATTTTGTTACATCTGTCATTTCTAAAAGCAGGGGCGTTGTCGCCGGGGGGGGGGGCAGAACCCCCCAAGTGCAGGGCTCATGGGATGAGTAACGGCAACGGCAAACCGTTTCTAATGGCAAACTAACCGTAATTAAATATATTTCTTATGTTTAATCAAGAATTATGTCCTTTTTTAATTTCTTGAAGTACCTATTTGTTTTAATAAAAAAAAAACTAAATATTTTGCTTTGTGGATTGACCACCCCAAGAAAATTTTCTGGCTACGCCACTGTCTAAAAGAATGTTCGATTTTTAGGCGGTGTTATCTTGTATATTTCCATCTGTGAATTGTTTTTTTTTCTGCATTGTTTATTAACAGCAACATCACTTTTGATTCTTGTAATATTGGAACTTTATATCTCTATGATTCTTGTTTTCTATTTATGGAGGGAAAGACATTTCTGTGAGCTTGAAATAAAAATCCGAGACTGAAGATAGTGGTAAGTTGCAACCGAAACATGTTTCGTGGGTTTAAATATTAAATGATTTTTTCCTGGGCTTTCATTACATCATTTGTGGAAGAAGTCGACTTTATAAATTTGCCATTTTTCAAGCTTTTTATGTATTAATTTTATAAGATCTTCAGGTTTTTGACAGACTCTCTACAAGGCCCAAATTATCCCTTATTTCGAATATACCTTGAGTCTGTAGAAGGAGGCCTCCAAGCAATCTCTTGCCACCCTGAACGCAATTCAGAAATGAGCTATCAGACTAATACACGACCCAACCCTTACCATCTTGGCTTGCTGGGTCATCTAAGAAGTCTTTCCATGCTTTTCCTATTTTATAGATACCGTTACGGCATCTACTACGATGAGCTATTATAAAATAGATTATCCCCCCCCCCCCCCAGCTTACTCACAAGTTTTGCCGACTACGTCGTGTTTAAATTGGAGAAGTGCCGAACCACTTCATTTCCCGATACGTTTCCCCATGTCATCTAAGAACTAGAACTCTCTCCCTGTCTCCCTATTCTCAACTCTTACAATCTTCAATCCTTCAAGTCCAAGTGCTCAGACACCTTCGTCACCAGCCTTTCCCTTGATCACTCCTCCTTTTCTCTTCTGTAATTCAAGGGATTGTCAAGATCTATACCAGTTGCATCTTTGTCTCTCACTCGTTCTTGCATTCGATCCCTATAAAAAACAGAGGACAGATAAAGATAACATATTCTTTCCATAATGGTTCATTTTTTTTTTTACATTTTATTGATACACAAGCCTAAAATTTAATAAAATTTAATGTTTCATAAAATGATGGAAGAGAGAAGTAATGTGTTAGGGTGAATTTCATATCCCATTGATATGGAATGAAATAATTTCTAACCGAAAATGAATTGTTTAGATATAATAACACAAAAAAGGGGGACGATAAGCCGATTAATTTGATGTGAATCAATGGGATTTTATAATAAAGCGACATCAATTTAATTTATATTTTGTTTTTATTTAATTAAGGGAAAATGAAATGTATAGTCAATCTCAAAAGTGAAGTAAATTTAGAAATTGACGAAATATACGCTTTAGTATACAGGTAGAGAAGTAAAGTTTATATTATACAGTTGGAAACAATATTAATCATCAAGTTTGAAACTATATTTCTCATTTTTATTGTTTATAAACTAAAAAAAAAACTTTTTGTTTATAATAAGAAAACTTTTGACTTTTTTCCCTAGGATTCCACTTCGTAAAATCGAATATGTAAATATGAATAAAAAGATGTTAATAAACACTGAACCTAATATATAATTAACATGACGAATAACTAACAAGGTAAAATATATATTAAAAGAGAAATAATTTAATTTTTAGGACAAATTCTAGGATTTTAGTAGAAATATTTTCATTTATTTATTTATTTATTTATTTATTTATTTATTTATTTTGAACGGAACAATTCTTTTACACATTTACAAGCACACATTTACATAAATTACAAAGAATACATTATTATATAAGAATACAAATCATACAATCAGACTCAACCAAACATAAGCAAAGTCTATCTACCCAGCATCAGTCTCCCTAACACTACCAAGAGAACAATTGTCAACGTCAACGCCAATGAACACCCCATTACATATGTGTCATCATTCGGTTTAGGGGGAAGCCATCATATAGCTTGATCTCGGGCAATAATGTAAAACATGTCTTGCGATCTCAAACTGCGACATGGAACATTTATTTTAGTTGGGATAGTAGGAAACTGCTATCTATCTGGCTGTTTAATAATTTATAAACAAAGGACACATCAAAAAATTCACGTCTCCTATCAAGATCAGGAAGATTAAATTGAGTTTGCAAGGAGACATTTGAAGAGGTATCATTTAGGATAAAGAGTTTAAAGGATAGCTTACGAAGAAATTTATTCTGTACAGATTGGAGAAGTTTTTTTTCTACTGAGTAAAAAGGACTCCATACTTCAGTGGCATACTCAACAATTGGACGAACTAAGGATTTGTAAAGATGGATGTAGCATTGGATATTTCTAAATTCGTAAGAATTGGTGGGTAATGAAACCTAGTGTTCTAAGAGATCGTCTGTAGATGTCATGGATATGATCCTTGAAACACAGTTTACTATCAAAAAGGACACCAAGGTCACGTATATTCTCAGTTCGAACAAGTTGTTGGCCAAGAAGAGAGTAAGAATGCATAACAGGATTTACTTGACGAGAGAATAGAAATTATGGAACATTTAGAAAGATTCAACTAGCAGTTGGTTAGTACAACACCACTCCTGAAGTCTGTCTACAGTTGTCTGTAATCTCTCACAGTCTGCACAGTAGAAGAAACTTCAAGATAAATCTTTAAGTCGTCAGCAAACAACAGAAACTGAGCATCATGTAGAGCAGTGTGTATATCATTTATAAAGAAGAAATAAAAATGGTCCCAGATGAGATCCCTGAGGAACCCCCGATGATACTGTGAATGGAGTTGATTTGAAAGTTTTAATTTCATATTGCGATATCAGAGGGGATTCAGCTGGAAAGCATGTTAGTTCTCAGGTTCGACTCCTGAGGGGATGAATTTCCTCTGATATCGCAATAAAAAATATTTCTACTAAAATCCTAGAATTTGTCCTAAAAATTAAATTCTTTTTCTTTTAATATACAGAGGAGCCACCGAGCGATACTCGGAAACTTTTTGTTTCAGTTAAAAGCTATATATTTATATTATTTTTAATTTAAAATTGTGATAAAAATACAAATATATTCAGTACACGCCACCTGGATCCCCCCCCCCCCCTCGAAACCCCACACTTCGCTCCACCCAGGACCCTCCATCACAACCCCGCCCCACACCCGGAACCCCCACCATTGCACCTCCGACCTGCACCCCCCTCCACCTCCACACCCGGTTTTTTTCATTTCTAGCCTTCTTGGGGCTCACAGATTATGTGTATATAGGTATGAAAATAAATTATGTATAATTATTTTTTTTTAATTAAATAACAATTTAACGAGTTTTAGAATTAATTAAAATGGCAAATTCTATTATATAATAATATTTCTTATGAACTGTTTGAGTTATTTAAAACTCGATTTATAATTAATTAAATTGCTTACTTTTAATATACGAATAATAATATATGTAACGATCTTTTTTGTGAGATTTAAAATTAAAAAACCAATTAATAAATAAAAGATAATTGAAAGAAAATGTAAACAAACTTTTTTATTAACAGTTTTATCTATAAATAATTACTTTAATTAAGAAAAGATCAATTAAGATGAATTTTCTCGAGGTCCAGACCTAGCCAGATCGGTTTCTCATCCTCAAAACTTGTTACCTAATAGAGCTTGTTTCATCAAAATCGATAGAGCCGTTTTCAAAATGGAAAATAAACTGCAACGGATCGTTGCTAAACTTTATCCAAATTCATTTGGAATATTAATATGTTTATTCCTTTATTTATTAATCAGATATCACTTCCAATTTGCAGTTCCTGTTGACTATAATTAAAGAATAATGTTCGATTCTCATTTAATACTCGAGGAATAACCATTCTACATTGAATTTTTGACGCTTCGGCTATTATTGGGAACCATTGCTGAGGACATGGAGGTGTCGAGTTGAAATCAAAAATAGCGATCGATTCTCATTTAGTACTTGAGGAATAACAATTCTACATTGGGTTTTTGACGTTTCGATTATTATTGGTAATCATTGCTGATGACATGGAGTGAATCGACTTAAAATCAAAAATAACGATCGATTCTTATCTATTAATAGAGAAATAACCTTATTGCATTCCATTTTTGATGTTTTGACTATTAATGGCAAACTCTCACTGAAAACGTGGAAGAATCGACTTAAAATCAAAAAGACTAAATTCTATTTTTTGTTATAAAACTCAAGCTTGAGCTTATTTTTTTATTTTAAGCCGATTCCTTCATGTCTTCACCGATGGTTACCAATAATAATCGAAACGTCAAAAACCTAATATAGAATTGCTATTCCTCAAGTATTAGATGAAATTCGATGGCTATTTTTGATTTTAACTCGATTCCTCCTTGTCCTCAGCAATGGTTACCAATAATAACCGAAACGTCAAAAATTCGATGTAGAATGGTTATTCCTCAAGTAATAGATGAGAATCAATCACTATTTTTGATTTTAACTCGATTCCTCTATGTCCTCAGCAAAGGTAACGGATAAGAAAACAACGCAGTTGCTATGGTTACTTATAAAATTTCCTCCCAAATTTTTAGCATTTCACAGCGAGAAGCCTATCCATTCTTACTTAAGCAAGTTTAAATGAGCTATATTAAAAGGATCAAATGAATAAATTTTAAAGAATTTAAAAAAGTACCATCTTACTCTAGCGTAACGTACTTTAAAATATAATTTTAATAAAAACTTTATTTAACCTTTTTTGTTGTCCCCAAGGTACTTAATTAGGATATTAAATTTTATCAAAATTGGTTAAGTCATTTTCAAGATATTTAGAAAAAACTAAAAAAGTACTGAAATAAAGTACTAATGTTTGTAGGCCGATATGTACCAAAAATTAATCAGCGCTTCATTTTGTTAAAAGAATGGTATGTTTTTAATTTCATTTCATTCGGTGCAACGGTGTGGAAAAAATCGTGGACAAAAAACGATAACATACATCTATCTATACATACATACATCCGCACGCACTAAATGAAAAAACCGCACTTTTTGGCCTCTCGATGAGACCCCCATGTAATTTTTGGCAAAACCGTCACGTGCTAAAATTTAACCTAATTGAATACTACAATTTGTGACTTTAATTGACACCATGGGTTCCGTAGACTTTACCTGAGGACCCTTTAAATTCACGCTTGCTGCGAGACCGATTGCAATACTTTACCCATGATTTGCATTGGATTAAGTAAAATTATAAACAAATATATATATATATATATATATATATATATATATATATATAATTTTTGCTCGTTTAATAAGAGTAGATTGGTTAATTTTAACCCGAGCTGATTTTTTGAAAAACATTCAAACTATTTTTGAAAAAAAGATGCTCAAATCTTTAGTTATATAGTAAATTACATATATACCGGGTGGGTTTTTTTTATCTTGAGACAGTCTTATAACTCAATAAAAATAATTTTTAAGAAAAAAATAGAACCGACTTCAAAAAATTAAATGCAACAAATAAAATACACTAAAAGGTATAAAATAATTATTATCTTATTTAGTTACAACTAAACGACGAAATATTAACATGAAATTACTTTTTGAAGTCGGTGCCAAACATATACCTTTTATGAATCGCACTCGACGGATCTTACTTAGTACTTTTGGAGGGTATGCTCGCTAATAGGTATAGTTTGTTTGGTACCGACTTCAAAAAGTAATTTCATGTTAATATTTCGTCGTTTAGTTGTAACTAAATAAGATAATAATTATTTTATGCCTTTTAGTGTATTTTATTTGTTGCATTTAATTTTTGAAGTCGGTTTTATTTTTTCTTAAAAATTATTTTTATTTTTCTCTTTTTAGTGATGTTATTAATAGTGATCATATCATCAGAACTTGACTAAATTAATATGGCACCATCCCTAAGATATCCCATTTCCAATAAAAAAAGAATCATCGAAATCGGTTTATAAACAAAGAAGTTAGGCCTGAACAAACCTAACAAAAAAGGTCTAATACCAATGAAAAAAAACGGGACCAATCGAAGCTAGACTGAACCTGATGCAAATTTTTTTTTCAAAATCGGTTCACAATTGGCGGAGATATGAGGTAACATAGACACAAAAAAAAATCAGTCGAATAGAGAACCTCCTCCTTTTTTGAAGTCGGTTAAAAACAGTCCATTATATGAATAAAAGTTTCAAATAAAAGTTTATTTATATGGAGGGGGAACTAAACTACGCTATTGTTTGTTTACTTACAAGAAGCTTTCAAGGGTATTTTAAGGTCAAGTTCTGTTTTTTAAATAGAAACCTATATATTTGATTACATATTCTGTATCTACGAAAAAAACTGAACAACTTTCATAAGAACTATTTTTTTATTCTACATCAAATAAAAAAAATATCAAATCAATTAGATCTCAGAAAAAAAACCCTAATAATTATTTTTAACAATTTCAAGAAACGGGGGGGGGGGAGTTCTTTTGTAAAGATTATAAATGATTATAAAATATTAAATGAAAGAAAGGGCCAAGGTGTATGGTACAGTCATTTGGATGCTCACATCAGCTATTGCTATTTTAATGATTTAACTTATGAGGAGAATTTTCTAGGTTAAGTTTCACAAAAAGGAAATATATTAAAACAAATGTATGTTTTTTTGAGTTTGATTAGCTCGATATATATTTCGGGTTACTAGCCCATCTTCAGGAGTTCAAATAAAAACTGAATACAAATTTGTAAAAACGTTTAACAAGTAAAATTTTTTTTTTTTTTTGAGAGAGAAGAGTACATTCAGAAAGTTACATCAACAAACAGAAGTTAAAGTACGTTCAGAAATTACTTTCAATCTTTTTCTTAAAAATTAATAAATTGTTATTATTTAAATTAGAAACAGAAACAAAAACATAAACAAAGAACAAAATACAAACACAAATTATGTAATCAAAGTTAAGAGCCGATTTTTAATTTATTAATTTTAGCCAAATTAGAATCAATGATTATATCTTTGTCAAAGTCCAATTGATTATTGAGAATACTGGATTTATTCAGAAGGGCCAATTCTAATCTCTGTTGATTCTAGAAGAAGAAGTCTGGGACCACTAAGTCCAATTGATTATTGAGAATACTGGATTTATTCAGAAGGGCCAATTTTAATCTCTGTTGATTCTAGAAGAAGAAGTCTGGGACCACTTCTTTCAAAATGAATTGGGGTAGGATGTAGCGGGAGGCAACATGATTTTCCGAATGTAAAATGAAGAGCGAAAGCAGAGGTGGAATCTGAATTAATATCATCTGATCTGTTAAGGACTCTAGGAGCATGTTCATGTTCAGAGTAGCGTTTTTTGGAGGAACGACCAGTCTGTCCAATATAAAAGAAATCACACCCATCACAGTCCAATTTGTAAACCCCTGACTTATCTAGTTTATCACTCTTATCGAAGTTTGTTGGTAAGAACGAATGTGAGCCTAAAGTGACTTGTAGTTATAAAAAGCTGGGGTAATTCCATATGATCTAGGTATGGAAGATGGTGGATTAGACAATTGATCCGAAATGAAGGGGATTCTCCTATATAACGGTTCAGTGCTGGGTTGCAGGGAGTGTAGGAGGGAAACAATAATTTAACTTCTAAATCTCTTCAATCATTAGTTATTGATACTGAAATTGCTTTAAATGACCAACCACCCCTAATTAAATCTGAAATAGCAATAAAAATTAATAAATTAACCAATAAAGATGATAAAACATTGTTTTCTAATTATCAAGAGAAAAGAATCATTCAAAACATTAAATCCAAAATTAACATTAATAACCTCATATTAACAAAAGCTGACAAAGGTCAGACTATTGCTATTTTGAGGAGAGATGAATATATTACAAAAGTTAATGACTTTATCTCTACCAGTGGCGCTGAACTTTTATTGTCTGACCCCACTGCAAAATTTAAACAACATATTATTAATACTTTAAAAGAAACTTCTAAATCGTTTACCACAAGAGAAAAATTTAAATTAAATAACCTAAAAATAATGAACCCCCATGCTCCCATACTCTATGGTCTCCCAAAACTTCACAAAATTGATAACCCTATTAGACCCGTTGTATCATTCATTAACGCCCCGACATATAAGATATGCAAATACTTAAATACTATCCTCAAAGGTATGTTTATTGCTAAATACTCTATTAAAAATTCATTCGACCTCACCCTTTCTTTACAAAATTTAGAAATTCATAACTCTTATAAACTTGTTTCTTTTGATGTTAAAAATCTTTTTCCTTCGATTCCTCTTTTTGACTTAAGAAAAATAGTAACTGATCTTATTAATTCAAATATTACAGACCCGTCACTTAGAAATCATATTCTACAATTATTAAACCTTTGTTTAGATCAAAATTATTATGTTTTTAATAGTAAATTTTATATTCAACTTGAAGGTCTTCCAATGGGAAATCCTCTTAGCCCTCTCCTGGCTGAAATTTATATGGC
This sequence comes from Forficula auricularia, assembly GCA_024734495.1. NCBI lineage: Eukaryota > Metazoa > Arthropoda > Insecta > Dermaptera > Forficulidae > Forficula > Forficula auricularia. The sequence continues at coordinate 9,969,263 of JALMQS010000120.1, read as the reverse complement.
CCACCTAGAATCAATTATCCTCGATCCTAATAATTCCAATTCCAAAAACATTGTGATTTGGCGTAGATATGTAGATGATGTTTTTGTTATATGGTCTGGTTCTGAGAGACAATTAATTTTATTTCAAAATAGTTATTTGAATAAACTCCATAACAACATTGAATTTACTTCTGAAATTGGTGTTAACAACTCTATTGCTTTCTTAGACCTTCAAATAACTATTTCAAATAATCAATTAGATTACCAAATTTTTAGAAAGCCCACCTTTACTGATACTATTATTCCCTTTTCATCTAATCACCCAATTAACACTAAATTTTCGGCTTTCTACTCAATGATATATAGGCTCTTGAAAATACCTATGAATAAATTAAATTACAATAAAGAATTAAATGTTATCTATAATATAGCCTTGAATAATGGATATAACATTTCGATCATTAATAAAATCTATAACAGAATTAAACGTAAAATTAATGTTTCCCTCCTACACTCTTTGCAACCCAGTACTGAACCGTTATATAGGAGAATCCCCTTCATTTCGGATCAATTGTCTAATCCACTATCTTCTATACTTAGATCATATGGAATTACCCCAGCTTTTTATAACACAAATACTTTAGGCTCACATTTGATTAACAACAAACTTGATAAAATTGATAAACTAGATAAGTCAGGGGTTTACAAATTGGACTGTGATGGGTGTGATTTCTTTTATATTGGACAGACTGGTCGTTCCTTTAAAAACGTTACTCTGAACATGAATATGCTCTTAGAGTCCTTAACAGATCAGATGATATTAATTCAGATTCTACCTCGGCTTTCGCTCTTCATTTACATTCGGAAAATCATATTGCCTCCACTTCTAATCCTACCCCAATTCATTTTGAAAGAAGTGGTCCCAGACTTCTTCTTCTAGAATCAACAGAGATTAAATTGGCCCTTCTGAATAAATCCAGTATTCTCAATAATCAATTGGACTTTGACAAAGATATAATCATTGATTCTAATTTGGCTAAAATTAATAAATTAAAAATCGGCTCTTAACTTTGATTACATAATTTGTGTTTGTATTTTGTTCTTTGTTTATGTTTTTGTTTCTGTTTCTAATTTAAATAATAACAATTTATTAATTTTTAAGAAAAAGATTGAAAGTAATTTCTGAACGTACTTTAACTTCTGTTTGTTGATGTAACTTTCTGAATGTACTCTTCTCTCTCAAAAAAAAAAAAAAATTTTACCTGTTAAACGTTTTTACAAATTTGTATTCAGTTTTTATTTGAACTCCTGAAGATGGGCTAGTAACCCGAAATATATATCGAGCTAATCAAACTCAAAAAAACATACATTTGTTTTAATATATTTCCTTTTTGTGAAACTTAACCTAGAAAATTCTCCTCATAAGTTATTTATAATGTTTCACCTAGAATCGACACCTAAATCCTTAAAAAAAAATTATTTTAATGATTTATTATAAATATTTTGCTTATAATTGAATTTTCTATTAAAGTATAATAGAACATACAGTGTTGTAGGTTTAAAAAAAATATTTTTTAAAAGTAACTTAAAAATAAAAGATAGTTTTTTTGTTTTTTCCTCTTACAATTGCCTTACAACCTGTTTAAACGTCTTCGTAGCTCCCATAAAAAGTAGTTCACAATAATGGTAGTTGAAAAAGAACACCCGGTATATATTTATATTTTTATATATTTACATCAAGCAGAGGACACTCTCTTTGATTTTCTCCTATAGAAATTATGCTTCTCCCTGCAACGAAAACTTTTAATTTGTATGTAACATTTTTCTTAATAACCATCAATACGTATATATGAACTATTGAAAAAATCACAAAAAATGTTGAAATCTTTTAATAAGTTAGTAATGGATACGTCCTTTTTCATAGGGACCCATGTCAATCAAAATGTAACTTTTAAACTATTTGACAGGATGTTTCCTAATCGTTTGTGGGGGAAAGCTTTGAATATGTTTATGAATAAAATTGTGAAATTTCAATTACTATCTATATTTCGGGTAATGTATCATCTCCACATCTAGAAAACCATTTCTCAAATTCTCGTTGTTTGCTTCTTTTCTTTCCCTCCTCATGATCATGACCAACTCCACTTTAAAGGACGAGAGTGGGTGGGTGGGATCCTGCCATATCCTGCTTGTCTCGACATCCTCATCACCTCATCATGTCTATCAGCTTTGTCGTTTTAGATTAACGGTGTCTTCGTTCAAATATAGAAAAGATATTGCCAAATTATTAAAAGAATTAATCCAGATGAAGAAGTAGTTAGAATTCGACATCCACATCTGAATTCGATAACTCAATTATTAATATGCTGCATTCATTTAACCCAACGTTTTTTTTTTTTAAATTTCCCTCATTTAGCGAAGCATATAACTAAAGAATTGGATTCGCTTTTGGGAAGTATAATATTCAAAATTCACTATCTCCAACTACATAAAAGTTACTATAAAAGTTAATTTGACTCAGGAATCTCAAAAAAACTAAACTATAACAGATCGCCGCTAAACTTTATCCATACACGTTTGAAATATCAGCATGTTTATTCCTTTATTATTAATCAGATATCATTAGCTATTTGAAGAAAATGTTGACTTAAAATCAAAAATAGCCATCGATTCTCATTTAATACTTGAAGAATAACCATTCTACATTGCATTTTTTACCTTTCTATTATTATTGGTAACCATTGCATGAAGATATGGAGGAATCGACTTAAAATAAAAAATGAATGGCTGTTGAATATTTGAAATTCGTATATTTCACACAAATGAGGCTTTAGTGAGATTATTGATTTTATCTCATTAGAACAAATGTTAGTGGTAATTTAAAAGACAAATGCCGATATTAGTAGTTTTAAAATTTCTATAGAAAACCAAGAGAGATCATGGTCAACTACTAGATCCGAGATGGTATGGATTATTTTTATTATATCAGAAGGGTAATAATTGAACCCAGCGCACCCAACTTTAGCTGATGCCTCCTCCTTCATCTAATACAGAAGGGCTATTGTTTCACCCCTTCGAGAATTTAACCCGAATGCCGAAAAATGGAATCCGGGCACTTGGCCCATCGAGGAGAATTACATCTGACATATGGTATAACAATCGGTAAAATGTTTCACTCAAAGAATCGATCTTCATCATTAAAATACTTGGCGGTTACTTACTTGATTCTTAACATAGAAGAAATTTTCAAAAATCGAATCTCTCAAAACATTCTAATTAAAATATCTGACTTGCCTCTATGTTAATATTTAGAATCAAAAGTGACCGCGAAATATTTTATTGAAAAAGATCTAAATTGCCGTCCACAAATTACGTCACACAGTAAGGGGGAGGGGGCCATTTCACATTTGTGACAAAATGTGAAAAGGGGGTCCGGGGATCTTAAAAATTGTGATGTCACAAAAGTCGAATTAAAATTTTTTTTAATATATATTTTCAAATTTAGATTTATTATTATTCCAACCTGAAAATGTTGGTAAAATAAATCTAGACAAGAAAGCAAACAATTTTTAGCAAAAACACTTAAATTTCTACAATTATTAAATTATAGGGTATAAAAGTGATAGTGTGGCGTCACATACAGGGGGGATCAATGAAAATGTGACAGAATGTGACTCAGAGGGAGGGGGTCTAAAAATCTTGAAATTCGTATGAAGTAATTTAAGAACGGCCCCTAATCTTTGAGTAATTTTTTTTTTCGTGTGCTATCTCTCAGATTTGGTTCACCTCGGTGGGCAAGCTAAGAACCCCGATTGCGTTTTTGAGCATTTGGGTTCAATTTCCGAAAGGATGAAACAACCCTTCTGACATAAAATTAATCCATAAAATCTCGGATCTATTAGTTAACGATCTCTCTTGATTTTCTATAGTAATTATTGGTAATAATTTATAAAAAATAGAAGACAGCTCGACAATCGGCCTGGAAATTGAGGGCGCTAGTTAATGCTGTATAATATATGACATATGTTATAGCAATCGGTAAAATATACAGTGTATATTAGTCAGCTAGCTCGCCTCTGAATTGCCTCCAGAGTAAAGTTAGTTTCGATTCCCTTAAGACATAGAAATTGAGCTTAGAAAAATAAACGGGTTTTATGGGGATCCGAGCCAAAACCCACCCCAAAATTCAATGGTCTATCTGTGTGTGCACTGCGATATAATGCCGGACATGAAATTTAGATTCTTTGAATGAGGAAAATCCCAGTCTTTTCTGTCACTTTTTTAACCGACTTCAAAAAAGGAGGAGGTTCTCTATTCGACTGATTTTTTTTTTTTTTTTTGTGCCTATGTTACCTCATATCTCCCCCAACTATGAACCGATTTTGAAATTTTTTTTCCATTGGGTTCAGTCTACCTTCCGATTGGTCCCATTTTTTTTTCATAGGTATTAGACCTTTTTTATTAGGTTTGTTTAGACCTAACTCTCTTTGTTTATGAACCGATTTCGGTGATTCTTTTTTTATTCGAAAGGGGGCATCTTAGGGATGATGTCATATTAATTTGGTCAGATTCCTGGATGATATTATCACTATTAATAACATCACTAAAAAGAGAAAAATAAAATAATTCTTAAGAAAAATAAAACTCGAACTTCAAAAATTAAAACACTAAAAGGTATAAAATAATTATCATCTTGTTTAGTTACAACTAAACGACGAAACTATGAACATGAAATTACTTCTTGAAGTCTGTGCCAAACATATGCCTTTTATGAATCGCGCTCGGACGGATCTTACTGAAGTACGTTTGGAGGGTATGCTCGCTTATACCTAGGTATAGTTTGTTTGGTACCTACTTCAAAAAGTAATTTCATGTTAATATTTCGTCGTTTAGTTGTAACTAAATAAGATAATAATTATTTTATACCTTTTAGTGTATTTTATTTGTTGCATTTAATTTTTGAGTCGGTTTTATTTTTTACTTAAAAATGATTTTTATATAATAATCGGCGCTACGGCTAAATGAATCATTTTTATTTGTTATTTTTTTTGAATTCTACGAATAATTTATATTATAAAAATGTTATATTTGTATTTATTTTATAAATTAAATATAAAATATTAATTTTTTAAATTTTTTAACTCTATTACTTAAATATAAAAATTGAAATAAAATATGATGTTTTTGGTATTTAGTTTATATTAATTAGTCATCCTTAGCTATTTTGATAAAAGCCTTTTGTTAATTATTCATTGATTAGCCTTTTTTTGTTTGTGGATTATTTTAAAACATGTATTTTGTTCTTTTTATCTCTCAGATATAGTTTACAGAGTTTTGTCTATTGTTTATGTGCTTAGACGGAGAATGAATATTTAATAAATATTCCTTTGTTATTATTGTTTAAAAAAATGAATTAAATTGTCAATTTTTAATTCTTTTTAAAGAGTTCGTACTTGCATTTAAAATATTATAATTTGATCAATTTATTCACTTGTATTGAAACTTAACGTACGTAAAATCAATAAATTTATCAATATATATTGAATAGCTTAAATATCTTGATTTTTTTATCATATAGGTATTTGATACAGATGTTAAGGTACTATTTTGGGCAAAGTTTTAGCTTAATTGGATAACTGGTAACCCGTGGCTCAACGAGGTTGAATTTTGAAAAAATGCAATTGTTTGCAAAAAATTTCATTTCTTCATAAAATGAAAATCACTCATCCTAGAAACTTGATTCGTGTCTCATTCTCAAGGCAATTTTGAATTTAACTTTTACTTGGGACACTTTTTTATTACAAGTCTTAGATTTGTAAAATTATTCACCAAGTACCAACACCAAATTCTTTAAAATCTATCTTAGATTTGTAGATATTCAGCATTTTCCATGACAGGACATGATCCGAATGCTCAAAAATGACCTTTTAAGCAAATGCCTAAAAACATGGCAACATTCAATTACATCTGCTTTTCAGATTTTTATTTTTTTTATTTTTATTTTCATTTTCTCCAATAAAAACGGTTTAGTTACCATAAAAGTATTATCAAAAGTTAATGTAGCAAAGTCCAAATTGAAAATTAAGAAATTAGGAGTAAATAAGAGCAAAGAAGGTATTTTTATAAATGAGGAACAATGTAGATATAATTGGATTTTATTATTTGAATTTGTGTTATAAAAAAGAAAAAAATGATTATTATTTACAATTATCAGATTAAGGTTGTAATGGCTTAAATAAGTGGCTTTTGAAGAGTCTGGAAAATTGTTCCTACATTCAGATACAACCCTAGTAGCACAATGTTTCAAACTATATAATAGCTATATAGGGGCTATATAGATTCTCGAAATCTGTATAGGCACTATATACTTACTATATAGTTTGAAACATTGTGTTACTAGGGAACTTATAACACTTACTGCCGTTGTTCTTCGACTTTCGTCAAACAGGAATTAAAGTCTTGAATTAATTTTATCCCCATTTCATCTGGGTCATTGACAACTTTAAAACAGTTCACTAGTTTTTTCATCTTTTAAATAATGTTTCTATTCACTCACACCATACATCGGGTTTAGTAGTAAAAATTCTTTATCAATTTCAAAATTTCATAAAAAATTTATAGTTCGGCGAGAAATAAAAAAAATCAACTTCTTGTCCAATAAATTATCTACTTGTTCGAGACTGAGGGTTGCTTTTACAAATTCTGTTAGAAGCAAAGTTGTAGATTATTGTTAACATCACTAAAAAGAGAAAAATAAAAAAAATTTCGTGTTTAATTAAGTAAATGGAAAGAATAAGAAGGGTATTTATTCACGTGTTTAATGAAAATTTCGTCATTTAATTGTAACTATAGTATATTAGATAAATATTTTATACTTTATAGTACATTTTATTTGATTTTTCAGTTCTTATTATTTTATTTATTTGTTGCATTTAAATTTTTTGTAGTTGTTTTTTTTTTTAATTATTTTTATCAATGAAACCTCCACGCTATTGTCGTGCAAATCACCTCTGGACTGATTCAATTAGGTTGGTGGTATAAGCTATAAACCCTGTCCCTATTCCAAGGGACCGTGCACCATTCCAGATGACCAGTGCTTTGATTCATCGTATCAATTCCCGAGAAATGGCGGCCGATCCATCTAAGGTGCCCCCAGACTTTTTCTGGCCCTGCCAACAATATAATCTACATGTTGAGCAAAACGCAAAGGCGTGTCAAAAATAATTCCCAGGTCTTTGACAAGAGCTTGTCGTTCTATTAAAAAATTATTAATGCTGTAGTATAAATCTGGAGTTGGTAGGAAAGACCAGAAATAGAAAAAATGCAAATGATAATTTAATAAACACTTATGATTATATAAACACGAGAGAGATAAGAAGAATAAAAATGTCAAATATCGCTTTAAAAATTATGCTAAAGTTTATTGTAAGGTTCGAAAGAATAAAACCAGAAAGATGGGCGAATATTTGCTGGATCAACAGAGGAGATTAGGAAGCGATTAGAGGGGGATGATCTGCTTGATGCAAACAAATGTATACATACTATGGTATATAATAATGAATATAGGTTTTAAAATTGACTATAGACTTTCGTTCCTAAAAACATGTTATTAAATTTACCTACATTTTTATAATTAATTATTTAAAATATCAAAGATTATATTTACCTAAAAATAAAAATAAATTGGTGAATTATTATACAATATAATACACAAAGACAATAGCTAAAGATTTAATTTTAGATTCATTTAATACAAAGCATTGACCAGTAAGTGAAATCATCTCATCTCTTCAAATCCGTTGTCCGCTTATACCAAGAGTCAAATTAATTAAAAAATACTGACACTTGTGACAACAGGCTGATAGACAAGATAAAAAAGATAGACGAAGGACCGGAAGAAGAATAGAAGAAACGAAGTCCATAAACAGAGGGAAGGAAGAACACAAAAGAGAGAGACAGAAGAAAAGAACAAACCCCAAAGATAAATTTATAAATTTCTCATTAATATATTAAAGAATAATCAACATATTAACGAGGATTGTTTTGATCGCGCTTTTTAAACAAGATATATATCGCGAGACTACTGCTGGTTGAAGCTATTGGAGTCTGCTGAGTTTTAAAGTCTGGACCAAGAGAGAATGAAAAAAGATATGATCCATTTAGCTATAATCCAACGTCATTTTGCGTTTAGCCCGCATGACACTTGGATGGATCACCAAATTAATTTGAAATCTGAGATGTTATATATTCAATCTCCCAGTCCAGAGCGCCCGATCTGTTAGCACGTATGTTAGGTGCCTGCCATTAATTAATCGTCTGTTTCCTACATTTGATTCAATCGCGAATCGAATACAGGTGATTTTTGTCAAATATTTATAAATTTTGTTAAATATTAATTAATGGCAGGCACCTAACATACGTGCTGGGAGATCGGGCGCTCTGGGCTGGGAGATTGAATATATAACATCTCAGATTTCAAATTCATTTGATGATCCATCCGAGTGTCATGCGGGCTAAACGCAAAATAACGTTGGATTATAGCTAAATGGATCATATCTTTTTTCATTCTCTTGGTCCAGACTTAAGACTCAGCAGACTCCAATATAGCTTCAACCAGCGAACCAGCAGTAGTCTCGCGATATATATCTTGTTTAAAAAAGCTCGATCAAAACAATTTTCGTTAATATGTTGATTATTCTTTAATATACTAATGAGAAAATTATAAATTTATTTAACTTCATTATTTCAAGTTAGAAATATATAAGTTCAGATATTATTTTCACTTAATATTTGACAAAAATCACCTGCATTCGATTTGCGATTGAATCAAATGTAGGAAACATACGATTAAACCCCAAAGAGTTAGGGTTAACATTTTATCATTGAAATCAATTTTATGTAAATAATTTAAAAAAAATGCTGTAATGAAGAAATAAAAATTGTTTAATAAAAAAAAAAAAAAAAAAAAAATTAAAAAAACCTAAAATCGTTTTTATTTGCCATTTATTCATAAGGAAAGATTAAATGCATTTGGGGGAATATTTTCGTATTTTTAAGTCAAGTGATTTGGTATTCCTGTTCGGTCTAAAATTCGGTATTTTGCGGCTCTTCCACTTTCCACACCATTTGAAAATAAATTTAATATAAAAATAATAAGCTTAATCTACTTAATGAAAACTTTAAAGAGATACTTCACACCCCATGATAAAAAAATATTTTTTATATTTGACTCCATAAAAAGTTTGACTTCACCCAAAATAATCATCTGATTAAAAGTTTAATACTGTTTTTTATTTCAGGAAAAATATGGTAAATATATGAATCTTGTTAACTTCAAATTTGTATCATTCTTTAGTTTTTTTATTTTCTTTCGCTTTTTGAAATTATTTTTTCTTTCGTTCCTAAAAAGATTTTTTTACTTTATTACGAGTTTTCCAAATTAAATTATTTTTTTCGCTGGATGAGTATTTTTACTATTTAATTTTGTAATTTCGAAATGAATATATTTTCAAAACACAAAAGCGACTTGTAAAAATTATAAATTGGTTTTGGTGGCATTTAAATTTTTGAGTGAGAACCATTACCCTTGATAGTTTCTATAAAATAGGAAATGAGGGGAATCTATTCTACGATAGGCTAAGGTTATCGAACCAAGTGAGCTATCGAATTTTGAATTAATAAAATGGCTCTTTTCTGAATTGCATCCAAGGTGGCAAGAGTGGCTTGGAGTGGTCCCCAAGGGAGTCAATCATAGGCCAAACTCACACATGGACAAATGTTTAGTGTAGAAAGTTGACTGCGAGTAAATAGCCTCTGGATCTAAATAAGAAACCAACTTTCTTAGACCCATATTTTGCTACAGGGGTAAAACTGTTAGGTCTTAAATTTTCGATATATATATATATATATATATATATATATATATATATATATATATATATATATAGTGGCGCACGAGGGGAGATGAGGGGCTGAAGCCCCCTCCTCTAGACCAAGAAAAGTAAAAGTAAAAATGAAAAGTTTATTAATTTAAAGATAAGACTTTGATATATAATATTAAATTAAATTATTTAACTTTGAAATTGTCAAAACATTATTTTTGGCATTTTACCAAAATGATTATATATACAGGGTGACAATAAATAACCCGATTAAACCTTTTGTAATATAATTTTATTATATAAAAGAAATTTAATAAATTAACAATTAATAACAATAACATGGACCTTTAGTAATAATATATTCAGCCGGTTTCAAAGTGGCCTCCCTTTGGAGCGATACAGAGCCCTAAATGCGTCTTGAAAGTTTCGGCGATGGGCCGCAGCTCTTCTGGTGACAATCAGTCCCACTCTCGACCCACCGAGTTCTCCAGAGCCTTCAAACTTTTGTGAGGCTTAGCACAGGTCCTGGCCTCCAAAATGGACCACAAGCCGAAGTCCATCTGGCTGAGATCGGGCGAGTACTGCGACCACTCCACTGATGTGATCAACCCTGGAAAATGGGCCTTTCACCCCTCCTGAGTGATTTTCGCTTTGTGAACCGACGCGGAGTCCTGTTGGAACGTCCAATGATGATCTCCGAAGTGCTACTGTGATCACGGGTCCACTTTTTCCAAAACCTGCCGCTGATACTCCTCTTTGTTGATTTTGAATCCCTAATCAAAGAATCAAAGAAAATCAAAGGGGTTTTGCCCCTGGAGCAAATTCCGCCCCAAATCATCAGCGATTGGGGGTTTTGCCGGTGTTCGACGATGGTAGATGGTCGGGAGCCTCTAAAGACCAGCTCCTGTCCTTTTGGCGGTTATGTCCTTGTTCCACGGCGAAGAGCTTCTCGCCGGCGAACAAAATCGTTTCCCAGGCACCACCTGCTGCCGGCTGCTTGAGTTGGCGACATCTTCGCAGCCCTACTTGCTTGTTTTCGTTCGTAAGCAGCTGTACCTTCTGGAGCTTGTAGGGCTTGAGGATCAGCTCCTCTTTGGCTATTTGGCGGTTGATTACGATCTCACGAGCGATTTTCCTCATGGAGACCCTCGAATTTCGCTGTATCCGCATCTTGATGATTTTGCGGTTGCCAGAAGTGTTGACGGTGAGCTTCTGCCGCTCCCGGGAAGCTGGCCGTTATGGTCAAGCACATTGAAACGGACGATTGCGTCGGAAATGGTTTGTTGAGGCACATTGAGCACGGAATAACGTTTCTCTTCACGAAAAAGCTCCACAATTGCATCAGGTTTGTTTGATATTCTTCAAAACACAATAAATTAAGAAATGTTAAATCGAAAAATACATACTCTAGGACAAAAAAGTGCGGAGAATCCGATAAAACAAAAATTAATTGGATACGGTAATATACTTTCGTGTTAGGATGTATCAAACTTTAACCGGTTTTTTTTGTCACCCTGTATATATATCAGATGCGAGCGGTGACTTTTCAGCCAGAGGATACTGTCCAAAAAAGGACCCTTCATTTTTGAAAATTTCATTTTATTCTTCGTAAAATTCATCAATATTCGCTTAATATAATTTTTCAAAAACAACATTAGATTTTTTTTCATTTGATATTAAAGACAGAGCAGACAGTCTATCTTCCCTTTGACTACTTCCAGGGGCAAGTAAAAATAATCCACCTTTCTATCTTAGTTGCTCTGACTGAGTACTTTCAATAAGTATTTTTTTGTTTGCTATAAAATAATTAGGTTGGATGTAATATGGAAAAAATTTACGCTACCTATTTTTTGTGAGTACGGTTTGCACTTAGCCTCTTTGTTTTTATTAATATTATATCTACTTAATTATAAAATTGTTTTTGACGTTCTGATAATAATAATGTATATATTCAAAAAAAAATATATGCTTTTATTCGTTTTTTTTTTTTTTATGTTTTGTTTTTTAATTTTCGAGTATCAGTTTTTCCTTTTTTGATGTTGAGTGTACATTGTACAAATAAGACGCTAGGCAGGGAAGAGCCGTCTGGCCGAGCTTTAGACATACCCTCAACTGATTCACTTGTCTAAATACCAGAGGGGCTCCCAGGATCGAGGTGTAGCTATTAAATGACTCAACTAATACTGCTACTGGCAAACAACGAGCATGCCGTGACAGGTTTGAACATGATCCCTCTGCTCGCTAGATAAGCCTTCGCGTCAATTTGTCTATAAAACAATTTATAATAAGGTAGACAAAATATTAATTAAAAAAAAGGGGCAAAGTGCAATCAATTACTTCTGCCAAAATATCTTTTAGTTCATCATTCACAATTAATTTTTTTTATTCAATTTATTGATTTTAATAATTGATTGGATGTTTGGTGAGGTGTTTCGATAATAATTACTTGGCGTTCAGTAGTTCAGCTTGTAAATTTGTATAATCCTTTATGTGATTTTGTTGGACAATATTGTACATTTATTTATATTTATATTGTCCAACAAAATCACATAAAGGCTTATACAAATTTACAAGCTGAATTAATTGCTGAACGCCAAGTGATATCATTATCCGAAACACGTGACCAAACATACAATCAATTATTATAATAGTAAAGATATACTGGTACAGCACGATGGTTGCATGGCTTTCTCAACAAAATTATAGATTTTAAATGAAAGTCAGACTTCCAGGACATTGGACTAATTTACTTTCAACCTCATAAAATCAAAGGCGCGTCGACAGAAACCTCCCAAACATATCATTCGACTCAAACTCACTAGAATTCAGGGATAAAATTTCAATGCTAGGCGTAACTCTAGGGTCTGACCTTTCATGGAATGACCATATCTCAACCACTGCTAAAGCTGCAGCGCGCAAGCTTGGTCTCCTATTTAGGTCTAGACGCTGTTATACTTCCAGTCAACTTCTTATGCTGTATAAGGCTCAAATTCGTCCCTGTCTCGAATATGGCTCTCATCTGTGGAGGGGTGCCTCCAAGCATTCTGTTGCCACACTGGATGCAATTCAGAAGCGAGCAATTAAACTAATAGGAGAACCGGCTCTAACCAACTCACTCGACTCCCTGGCTCACCGAAGAACCGTTTCTGCCCTTTCCCTGTACTACAGATACTATCACGGTGTCTGTTCAGTCGAGCTGAAATCAATTATCCCCCCTAATGCCCTCTTTACGCGAAACACGCAGTTTTCTAACGCTCAGCACCCCTTCGCTGTCAAATTGGATAAAATTCGAACAAGCGCTTTCGCCAACTCTTTTATCCCTTTGACCTCCAGAGACTGGAACTCGCTCCCTGCCACCATCTTTCCCGCGACTTATAACCTTCAGCTATTTAAGACCCGTATCCACAGATACCTTCGACCCCCGCCCAACCCATAAAATTCTTTCTTCTTCTTTTCACGATGGAGGGGCCAACCCAGGCCTTTAGGGGTTGCACCTTTTTTGGTGTAACTCCTTCTCTCATCATTATCATAAAAAAAAAAAAAGTATTTTCCATAATATAGCGAAAATGATTCAAATATGAAATCTGGAAAACTCGATTCATATTTTAATGTTAAAAAGTTCATAACTTTTAAATTAAATCTAAGCGAAATAAAACTAATCGAAATTAATATATGTCACTATATGAAGATACTCTTGATGTTCTAAGTTTTTAGGGATGCGCCGCATGTATACAGGGTGATTCACGGTCGATGGCACGTTAGACGTTTATGGAAAACGGAACGCAGGATTTTTCTGAAAATGTAGAACCTTACATTTTCTTACCTGTTCTATCGATCTAAAATATTTTCAGCATAGCGACATTTCGGCTTCCATCGAAAAGTCGTAGCAACTTTATTTTTTTAAATGGAATACCCCGTATATTAACACGTTTTTAGAACCGTCCTTTTATTAAAATACTATTTTGTTAATATTGTCCTATACCTATCTCTATCGGTTTTCGAGATAAAAAATAATTTGTGTTAAATATGGTCCAAAACATGGCCCTAATTAAACTTAAACAAATTAGTGCTCTCAATTCATGAAAAGTTGATATTTTGGTGGTAGTTTATACACACCCGAAATATTTAATTTACGCCGAAAAATCGACTCCATATTATACAGGGCGTGATAAGATTATTATTATTTCCGGAATTCATAAAAAGGGTCAAACGCTCGTTTTTTCAAATGAGACCCCCGGTATATTACTCAATAAATTGAAAGAGGAAGAAAAATGCTTTAAGACGATGTATCATGTCCCTATATCTAAAACATCAAGTTTTCTTAATAAAGCCCCTTTTTCGTGAAAAATTACATTTTAATGAATTTAATTTTATCTAACCATGGAAATATCAAGCTTATGATATTTTGTTGACTATTTATAAGTAACTTATAAACAGTTTATTGACGATGTTCAAAAAATCTCCCAAAATGATACCAAATATTGATTATTCAAACGAAATTTTCATTGCATATATTTCGAAAGGTTTGGCACTTGGGTTCTATCCCTTCTAACATGAAATCAATCAATTCTAATAAGATTTTTGATACTCCATTTTATTTTATTTATAGTAAAGCTATACATTCTGTTTGGAAATGATTTCGGATATTTTTAAATATGAATAAAAAAAAAAAAAAAAAAATGGAGTTAATTCAATTCCCCGGGCGAATCAAGTAATTAAGCAGAAGAAACAATTTTTAATTTATTCCTTACAAATGAATAAAGATATAAATATTCATATCGATTAGCAATTTTAATTAAATATTTTTAGATGAATAATTTTAAATAAATAAAATATTTCCATAATATTATTTTACAATAATTATATTACACATGAAATCCATTTTGTATTTTTTCATTGAATACTTGTGATTTCTCCAATTTCATTGCAACAACTGGAGGGGTCCATTTCAATCATTAAGGCATACTATCAAATTTCTTTCGTATAAAAATTAACAACAATATATGGTACATATAACCACAAAGGGGAAGAAGATTTATTTGGTTTTCTAGGCCGTTAATTATGGATTTTCTTACCACCATCAATGTACTGTCAACAAAAATATCTGACCCATGTACCAGTGGAGAGGATGAATAAACCAGTTAACCGGAATGCTATGAATTCATATTCAACGGTATTTGCATTTTGTTTATATTCAAGAAAAAATTATAATATAGAGCATTTAATTTTTGTAAAAAAGTCGATATAATTCAACTCATTGTATACATTTTCAAGTTCTATTGTATTTTAAGAAATTGAAGAAATTTTCTTATCAATCTCCAACTTTGACGTTGAAATGATCAATAGAATAAATCAATATTCACAAAACCTTGTTGACGAGGGTAGCAGATTATACATGGATTTACAAAAATTTCTTTCTTTAAATCTATCTATATACTTACGTGTAACATATATTATATCAAAAGATGGAATTTGTCTTATATAAAGGGGCATATTTTTTCATCAGCTGTAAAATTAAACTATAATTTATATACCGTATATATATTTAGCAGTTTTTTTTTTTTCAAATGACTTTTTTTTCTTCTTTGAATTGTATTCATTATACAGGCATGGTTCCCCAAAGCCAACAAAAAAAAAGGAATTTGACTTTTTTTTAGTAATGATATTTATAGATGAAGTTGCAGCACAAAGGCACAACCTCCATAGTTAGGAGTGAACCCTTGTACTGTGAAAAATAGAAGAAATTTCAGAGATGTGGGTCGCAGTTAAAGGTATCTGTGGATGCGTGTTTTGAAAGACTGTAGGTTATATGTTATATGTTATATGTAACCGTGAAAACGGACGGGGGAAATGAGTTCCAGTCTCTAGAAGATGGGGATAAACAAATTGGGGAATTCATTTGTTCAGTTAGTATCTAATTTAATCGCCAAGTAATGTTAGAAAATCGTGTATTTCGCGTAAATGAAGCTTTTGGAAGGATTATTGATTTTATCTCGTCGTTATGTGTTACATAAACGTGAAAAACGCTACTGGCAAGTCTTACAACAATGAAATTTTATATTTAAGTTAATTATGTATCAGCTAAGAGAAATACACAAGTTTTTTATTTAAACTGGTCCATTGCAAGTACTTATTTACTTTTGGCGTTTTTTATTTCTAGGAGTTCAAATTAAAACCTTCATTCTTTCAAGACCTGCATCCACAGATACCTTCAGCTCTAACTCAATCACTGAAAAATGGAAAAGTTTAGAGGTTTAGACAGTAATTTCAAAGAAGAGATTGTACACATATTGTGTGGCATAGGCACTAGTTATTTTTATTTTCCTTACAATATAAAAATTAGCAATATTGGATATATACTTATATATCAGTGGCGTGCGGTCCATGGATGCTGTGGATGCGAAAATTTCAAACATTTAGAGTATTTTCATAAATATCGACTTCTAAATTTCAGGAGGATCTTTAAATTTTCAAATTATTATCCGTTGTTTCAAATATTTCTAGAAAAATCATTTTTAGTTTTGAAAAGTACTACCTATATTGGCTCTCGAAATGAAAAGAAATTGTTGCATAATTTCAAGGGGCAATTAAAATGAATGATTTTTCAGAAAAGGGTGCCGATAAAAGGTTTGAACTCCCCGTCTGGTAGATATATCTTCTAGTTCAAACATGTCCAAGACAAGTCTAGACGAGTTTTAGCCGAATAAAAATTGTTCTAGCTGAGGAACTATTTATTAAAATAGTAATAATACAAAAAAGGAATAAATAAAGATGATTCGAGAATCTCTGGACTAATCCATTTTTAAGAACTCTTAATATATAATATCGGAAATAACTAAGAGTACTATAGACAAGTCATAGCTGTGTGATATATATGTGTTTATGTTTATTTACATCAAGCAGAGGACAACCTCTTTGTTTCTCTTTGTGAAGTCATAGCTGGCTTATATCAATAGAAGTAGAAGAAATTGAAGATTTTCTTAAAGGAAAGGCATTGTGGAAGATGGTCGATTATCATCTTAGAAACTGTGGAGTTCAACTCAAAAGATTTAATTTCTGACTCCTACTCTCACTCCCACAAAGCAGTATCCGTTTGGGGCGAAGGTCCCAAAATGTATTTTTTTAATTCTAATGTTATATTTGAAAAATAATGAAAATGATTCCGTATTCGATGAAATTTGCAAAAAAAAAAAAAAAAAAAGATTAAAATAACATTTCAAAAAATAAAGGGTACTTTTTTGGACAGCATCCTCTGGTTGAAAAGTCACCAACGGCCACTGTTAAATAGCTATGGAAATCTCGTCTTGGTCCAACCTCCAATAAAGTAACTGATATATAATAATCTATAAAGTTTAATCTAGTATAATAAACACTCGATTTGCAACCAGCTAGCTCGCTTAGTCGGCAAAAGATACAAATTGAATCAATTCATACTTTAACATGAATCGAAATGACTAGATACTAATTATTGGATTTATATCTCTCTATTTCCACATGCCTTCAATCCTTTAAAATATGGCCCAATTTAATCCATTCAACTCGTGAATATTTTAAAATTTTCATAAATTCTTTCCTTGATTTCCTAAATAAGTAAGTAAGTAATCGACT
Organism: Forficula auricularia; assembly: GCA_024734495.1. Classification (NCBI taxonomy): domain Eukaryota; kingdom Metazoa; phylum Arthropoda; class Insecta; order Dermaptera; family Forficulidae; genus Forficula; species Forficula auricularia. The sequence continues at coordinate 9,951,795 of JALMQS010000120.1, read as the reverse complement.
TAAAAAGTATTGAGAAATATATTATATATACCGAGTGAGTTTTTTATCTTGAGACAGTCTTATAACTCAAAAACAGTGCATTATATGAAAAAAAGTTTCAAATAAAAGTTTATTTATATGAAGGGGGAAACTAAACTACGCTATTGTTTGTCGACCTAGAACAAGCTTTCGTGGGTATTTCTAGGTCAACTTCTGTTTTTTAAATGGAAAACTATATATTTCTGTACATATTCTGAATCTACAAAAGAAACTGAACAATTTTTATTAAAACTATTTTTTTATACGACATCAAATATTAAAAAATATTATATCAATTAGATCTCAAAAAAATTATAATAATTATTTTTAACAATTATTCAACTTAATTATCAAATAATAATGATCAAATAATTAATTATTAAATAAATATTTATTAAATCGAAAAGTCACAACAATGAATATAAGTGTTTATAATGATCTTAAAACTTCATTATACGTAGGTACACAGATTTAAGAGATTATTTTCTACTTAATAGATCTATTTGAAAGACTTGAGTTTAAAAAGGTTTATTTCTCGTGTAAATCCAGTATATATCATCATCATCATCATTGTCCTAAGACTGGTTTGATGCAACAATCCGTCTCCACTCGACTCTGTCCTCCGCCAGCTGTTTAACCTCTCTAAATGTCTGGCATCCCATATCCCCAATTATTTGGTTGAAATATTCTAATCTGGGTCTTCCCCTTCCCCTTTTCTTTCCCACCTCCCCCTCCAAGATATCCCTAAGCAGTCCCCCATGTCTCAGTGTGTGCCCCATCATCTGACCTCTTCTCTTCTTCAGACTCTTCCACAAGGTTCTTCTTTCTCCGATTTTTCCAAGAACTTCTTCATTTGTGATTTTATCCATCCATTTGATATTCATCATTCTTCTGTAGCACCACATTTCGAAAGCCTCCAATCTCTTTCTCTCCGCTTTTCCAATTGTCCAGGTTTCACACCCGTACATGGCTATGCTCCATACATATGTCTTCAATAGCAACTTCCTGTTTGCTAAGCTGATTGAGGAGGAGCATAGTAGTTTTTGTTTTGAATTAAACCCCATTTTTGCTTGGGCAATTCTTGATTTAATTTCGTTTTTGCTCCTCCCATCCCATGTTATTTTACTTCCTAGGTAGCGGAATTCCTTAACTCCTTCTAGGTTTTCTTGGTTAATTTTGATGCATTCCTGTCTCGTTTGTTCTTTTTTTGTACATACTAGGACCTTGGTTTTATTCTTGTTTATTTTCATTTTGATTTCTTCTATTAGGATTTGGTTAATTCCATTCAAGGCGTCCTCTAATTCTTTTTTATTGCTTCCTAGAAGGGCAATGTCATCGGCAAATCTTAACATAGCGATCTTTTGACCTTGGATTTCTATACCTGTATCAATTTTGTCTTTGAATTCTTTAATCGCTTCTTCTATGTATAAGTTGAAAATCATGGGTGACAGCACACATCCTTGTCTTACACCTTTTTTTATTTTGGCTTCTCTTTGTTCATCACCAATATTTATAATTGCCGTCTGGTTTTGATATAGATTGTAGATTAGTCTTCTCTCTCTGAATTTTATTCCCGCCTGTTTTAATATTTTAAACATAATTTCCCAATTGACGTTATCGAATGCTTTTTCTAGGTCTATGAATCCGATGTAGACAGATTCTTCCCTGATAAAAGCCCTTTCTATTATTAGTCTAAGAGAGAGAATTGCTTCTCGGGTGCCTCTGTTTCTTCTAAAGCCGAACTGGTCTTCCCCCAGATTTTCTTCAACTCTTTGTTCTATTCTTCTTTGGATTATTTTGGTTAGGATTTTGGAGGCATGTGAGGTTAGGCTAATGGTCCTGAAATTTTCACATTTATCCGCGCCTGTCTTTTTGGGAAGTGTGACTATTTTGTTTTTTTCGAAATCTTTTGGGATGATTCCCAATTTATAGATTTTGCTAATTAGTTCAAAAAGTTTGTCACGTGCCTTTTCTCCAGAGTTCTTTAGGATTTCAGCTTGTATATTGTCTATTCCGGGTGCTCTATTATTTTTTAGTTCCTTCAAAGCTGTCTCGAATTCTGACCTGAGTATGGGGTCTCCTAATTCGTTTTCGTCCACAGATTCTTCTTCTTCTATTGGGTTCATTGTTTTTTCTTCTCCATAGAGTTCTTCTAGGTGTTCCTTCCATCTATTTGCCTGTTCGTTTTCGTTTAGAATAATGTGGCCTCCTTTATCTCTTATGTTCTTGCTTTTTGGCTTGTCTTCTTGAAAATTTCTTTTTATTGTCCTATAGGCTACATCAACTTTTCCCAATACTAGATTTTCGTTGACTTCTTTACATTTTTCTTGAATCATTTTTTCTTTTGCTTTTCTACATTCTCTTATAACTTTCCATCTTAATTTTTTATATGTTTCTTTCCCTTCTTCGTCTTTTCTGTTCTTAAATTGTCTTCGTTCGTCAATCAGTTGCCGTATTTCGTCTGTTACCCATGGCTTTTTAATTTCGTTTTTCTTTGATTGAAGGACTTCGTTAGCTGTTTCGGTCAGGCTTGATTTCATGTCATTCCATTCTTGTTCGATTTCATCTTCTTTATTATTTGTGTGTGTTTTTTCTTCCAGTTTCTTATTCATTACGTTTTCGAAGAGTTTTTGGGTTTCCTTATTTTTTAATTTAGATATATCCCAGTTTTTTCGCGACCGCCCGTTTTTTATTAGTTTTTTAAATTTTAGTTGGCATTTCATCGCAATTAGATTGTGATCACTAGCTATATCAGCCCCAGGATAACTTTTGCAGTCCTTTAATTGATTTCTGAATCTTTGTCTGACTAATATGTAATCTATTTGAAATCTCCCCTTGTCTAACGGCATTTTCCACGTGTAGATCCTTCTTTCTCTAGTTATATTGTATTACCATAATAAAAATGGAGCATTTTTTGTTGAAGACAGAATTGAAATGATCTTAATTTATGGTGAATGTGGAAGAAGTGTTATGGGGTTGTCATTGAAATGGATGGCGAGCGTTTTCCTAATAGGAATACACCCTCACAACCTTCATTTCATCGTGTTGTAAATTTGTTAAAAAAACAAAAAAACAAGAAATGTAAAGTCTATGAAGAAACTTAAAAAGGTCAAAATAACGAAATTGGAACTGGAATTCATCCAGAAGACTTGCGATACACTCTGGAATGTCTCAGAACAGTGTGGTAAAATTATTAAATTATTAAATTATTTATTTATAATTAAATATTTGATCACTATTATTTGATAATTAAGTTGAATGATTGTTAAAAATAATTATTAGAATTTTTTTTGAGATCTAATTGATATAATGTTTTTTATTATTTGATGTCATATAAAAAAATAGTTTTAAGAAAAGTTGTTCAGTTTTTTTTTGTAGATTCAGAATATGTACAGAAAGATATAGGTTTCCATTTAAAAAACAGAAGTTGACATCGAAACACCCATGAAAGCTTGTTCTAGGTCGACAAACAATAGCTTACTTTAGTTTCCCCTCTGATATAAATCAACTTTTATTTGAAACTTTTTTTCATATAATGCACTGTTTTTGAGTAATAAGACGGTCTCAAGATAAAAAACTCACCCGGTATATATATTAATACTCAATATTATTACAATAAATAAATAAATAAATCAGATAAAGATTCAAACGATTCCTGGCCTATGATATGTGAAGTTATAAATAAAGGTTGAAAATTAAATGATCTGGGGGCCGCGGCGGGGCATCGTCAGTGGCCCAGCCAAGTTCGATTCGAGAGGGCAAACCACCCTTTACAGAAAGCAACTCGAGCCATTTTGACGCCTCTGTAACTTCGCACTGGAAACCTCAACATGGGTGGATTTTTTTCCACAATACTGATCCAAAAGCTTAACTAAATTACCAAATTTCATATTTCTATAAAATTGGCTTTTTCTCACTCACTGACTGACTGCCTGACTCATCAAAATTCTAGAGTACTTCCGCTGATCCTAGATTGCTGAAATTTGGCATAGTGGTAGAGTTTGAGTAAAAATAAAGGGAAAAATTCAAAAATCCAAACTTTCCCTTCTTCAGGAGCTAAAATGAAAGGGTGAAATTTATAGTCTTAATTAACATATAGTGAAAATATAATGACTCTGGAATGGTAAAACTTGGCCAAAAAAGTAGTGAAATTTAATGTGCTGCTAAGCTAGACATAATAAATTTATTAAATGAGTCGAGAATATAGCATCTTCAATTAAAACCCGTTTTTCATTTTACATGCCCATCTATATTTTATTGATTTCACATTTTTAGTTGAAATTATTTTCCTAAAACTTGGCTATTACGTCATATGGTAACATAATTCGTGATATATTATACATAAAACATTGCGTTAAAGCCAAGTTTTAGGAAAATAATTTCAACTAAAAATGTGAAATCAATAAATATAGATGGACATTTAAAATTAATAACATGCGTTTTAATTGAAGTTACTATATTCTCGCCTCATTTAATAAATCGATGATGTTGAACTTGACAGCACGTTAGATCTCACTAGTTTTTTGGCAAACGATTTTTATTGATCGAACTTGGCCTTTTTTATACATACATGTGTTTTTGTTGGGATTCTAATTATAAACTACATGAATAAAATTTATTTTTATTTTCAAATTTTTTATATAATTATTTCGATCATTTCTAGTCTATAAATTGTTTAGGTGATAAGCTGATGCGGTAAATTGTAGGCTATAAATTGTTTAGGAGGTAAACTGATGCGAACGTAAATTATTGGGGGTAAATTTGCCTAGAGCCATTTGTTAACCTGCCTTTAGTTAAGCAATCTCCCAGGAAATAGAAGAAGATGGGAGAAAATTAAATAAGTAAAAAAATCTTCAAAGTAATTACATAATTGTAATTTTTACAGGTTTTTCATAAGAGTAAAATCCTCATCATAAAGTACTGAGCTTAAGATTGGTTTGAATTTAAATCCACTTGCGAATCTTGGTTTGTGTTGTGTTATATCGTAAAAGAATGACATTTTTTTATTTTAATCATATGTAAGAATTCAGAATTCAGAATCATGGAATGTGTAGAAATTCAATTCTCTCTGTCTGTGTGTATGTTTCTATTTCCAAAACGACGAAATAATTGGAATTTGGATATTTTATCTTCAGCATTTCTGATTGAAAAATGCAGAAAATCAGAAAAAATCAAATTAATAAAGGGAATATCTATCGAACGAGTGTAGTTAATAAGCTAAAATTCAACAGCCAAGTTTGTATTAATAATAGCATATCAGTTTCAGCTTTCCAGCTCAAAAAGTTCACTGAGAAATTTACTGTCGAATGGAAACCAATATCTGGTCTCATTTAGTCAAAATGAGGTATGGAAACACAGAGTAAAAAAAAATGAAGTGGAGTTTGTCTATTTCCCACACAAGTTCATTCAGCTCATAAATAGATACAATTCTAAGTTTGATATCATTACATCAAGGGAGTGAATGTTCACACATTCAAACCCAGAAACATTAATTTAAATAGGTATTTAAATATGATTAATTGGTAAATAAAGGCTAAGAGATCCACAGAATCCCTCTTAAGCCTCCACCAAGCGGTGAATGCCAAGACAATACGTCTGAACTGCCTCTGTTCTAGAAGTTGTCGGCCTAGTAATCAATAACTAACTTACAGGAGCTCTTTATCTTAGTTCCAAATAAAAAATAAAAAAACGGAATAAATTAAGGAGATCAAATATAGAATACAGAAATTACTTTCAATTTAAAAGAAATAGTCAAAATCAGATTTAATGTTTTTCACATTATTTAATAAACATAATCATCGATTTTCCGCAGCTATTAAAGATGCATAAGCATTCTTCATTTGCATATTTATTTAATGATAGAATGCAAGCAGGTGTACCAGCTATCTGTCAAGGATCCAATTTTGTATCGCAGAAAGAAAGAGGAAGTGTTTTTATGATAATATTACAAGAAGTTGCAACCGCTATATCGTCGGGTTACTGCCAAAACAAGCTAACTCCATAATTTGATCCAACTGTATTTATCTCGTTTTAGCAGACTAAAAGTTGTAAAAATTGAGTTGGGTTTTTTGGACCACTTGTTTTGCCTGCCTCAATAGTTTGTTTAGAGTTGTCTGGTTTTGTCAGTATGTTTTTCGAACATTTTTTAATCTAATGAAGTACTTAACTCCGAATTGAGTAAAAGTGGAGTTAGCTTGTTTTGGCAGTAACCCGACGATATGCGAGGATGGACTTCTCCTTGGTGAATAGAAGAGGAAGAAATTCCCGGATACCAAGGTTTCTGGATACGTGTCTTGAAACTTTGAAAGTTGTATCTTACGTAAACGTTGGAAAGAATAATGGAGTTCCAGTCTTTATACTAAGTTATAGGTTTAAATGAATTGGCGTATGCGTTTGTTCGATGAGTATGTAATTTAATCGCCAAGGAGTATTGAATGCTTGTATTAATAAATCGCGGATTTCGCTCAAATGAAACTTTATGGGGATCTATTGTCAAAATAAACGCCATTATAGTACCTATCTATAAAATTTAATCGTAATAAATATTTAATTTAAATTTAATCGTAATAAAAAAATCAATAAAAAAAATCGTGAATTTCGGTAGTGAGATCAATAAATAAACTAATCTATCAATTGTAATAACAAACCGTGGATAGATTCATTAAATAAATTAAACTATCAATAAAATAATTATAAGGAATATGAGAGGGTCGGTAATCAGTTTAGAGGAAAGGAATTTTAATGTTTTTAAACTCTATGATATTAGATATCCCAAAGCTAAATTCAATTTAATATGACAATTTTCGAAATTTATCTAGAATTCTATTAGAAAGGTTTGTTTATATGTCAGAAGTACTATCTCCCCCATGGGAATCAATTTGGTTGCTGATTTTATATGTCACTAGTTTTTTTTTTTTTAATGATATTGATGAGAGAAGGAGATACACCAAAAGGTGCATCTCCTAGAGGCCTGGGTTGGCCCCTTCATCATGAAAAGAAGAAGAAGAGGGGATTTTATGGGCTGGGTATAAGTTGAAGGTATCTGTGGATGCGTGTCTTAAACAGCTGAAGGTTATAAGTTGCGGGGAAGACGGTGGCTGGAAGTGAGTTCCAGTCTCTTGAGGTCATAGGGATAAAAGAGTTGGCGAAAGCGTTGCTTCGGCTTTTATCCAATTTGACAGCGAAGGGGTGCTGAACTTTCGAAAACCGCGTGTTTCTAGCAAAGAGGGGTCTAGGGGGGATAATTGATTTCAGCTCTACTGAACAGACACCATGATAGTATCTATAGTACAGGTCTATAGTAGAGGTCAATTTGGCAAGAAGGTTTTTGTTCCAGACCATATCAAAAGCTTTTGAAATGTCTAAAGCTGCCGTGCGGTTCTCATTCCCGGTCTCCAGGGTTTTGTTCCAGATATGAGTTACATATGCTAGGATGTTGCCGGTCGACCGGGACTGCCTGAAGCCGTATTGCCTATCGTGGATTAATTTATTTGATTCTATGTGTCGTAGGACTTGCTCGTTGATGGCCTTTTCCATGATTTTGGATAGGACAGAAGTGATTGCTATGAGTCGATCGTTTTTTACGTTGGAAGAATCGCCTATTTTCTTAATTGGTTGGATCCTGGCTAGTTTCCAGGCCTCTGGAAAAATTCCAGAGTTGTAGGAGAGCTTATATAATTTAGATAGTATAGGAGCAAGTTTAGGGGCGCATTTTTTAACGAGAATGGCTGGGATATCGTCAGGGCCAGCCGAAGAGTTGGTCTTTAGAATTGCCGGTATCCTGAAAACATTATCTGACATTATATTATTACTGGAGGGATATGTGGGTGGCTCAAGCCCTTACTCGTCCAGGTTTGAGTTGGACACGAAATATGAGGCAAAAGCTTCGGCTTTGTCAGAGGCGTCAATGCCTACCCAGTTGTCGGAGAGATTGAGAGGGGGAAATGATGAGTTTGTAAAATTTCTTTTTACATACTTATCAAGGGACCAGAATTGGTTTGAACTGCTGGGGCAAGCTGCTAGTCTGTCATCTTTTTTCAGAATGAAGAACTTTATCGTATTATTGTTTTTTTTTTTTTTTTTTTTTTTTTACAGTGGGCGCGGGCTTTCGTGAGGACGACGCGATTTTTTTGATTGATTGATTCGAAGACCAATTGTGGAAAGCATTATTTTTACTTTATCTAATACGAAGCATGGGGAAAGTATTGAAATCTGTCTCGCGGCAAGCGTGACTTTAAAGGGTCCTCAGATAAAGACTACGGAACCCATGGTGTCAATAAAGTCACAAATTGTAGTATTAAATTAGGTTGAATTTTAGCACGTGACGGTTTTGACAAAAATTACATTGGGTCTCGTCGAGAGGCCAAAAAGTGCCATTTTTTCATTTAGTGCGTGCGGATGTATGTATGGATGGATGGATGGATAGAAGTTATCGTTTTTTTGGTCCACGATTTTTTCCACACCGTTCCACCAATTGAAATGAAATTGAAAACCTACCATTAGTTTAACAAAATGAAGCGCTGATTAGTTTTTGGTACATATCGGCCCACAAACATTAGTACTTTATTTCAGTACATTTTTAGTTTTTTCTAAATATCTTGAAAATGACTTAACCAATTTTGATGAAATTTAATATCCTATTTAAATACCTTGGGGACCACAAAAAAGGTTAAATAAAGTTTTTAGTAAAATTATATTTTAAAGTACTTTACTCTAGAGTAAGATAGTACTTTTTTAATTCTTTATAATTTATTTATTTGATCGTTTTAATATAGCTCATTTAACCTAACTTAAGTAAGAATGGATAGGCTTTCTCTGTGAAATGGTAAAAATTTAGGAGGAAATTTTATAAGTAACCATAGAAACTGCGTTGATTTCTTATTCGTTACTTTTGCTGAAGACATAGAGGAATCGACTTAAAATCAAAAATAGCGATTGATTCTCATCTATAGTAGTACTTGAGGAATAACCATTCTACATCGGATTTTTGACGTTTCGGTTTTTATTGGTAACCATTGCTGAAGACATAGAGGAATCGAGTTAAAATCAAAAATAGCGATTGATTCTCATCTAGTACTTGAGGAATAACCATTCTATATTGGATTTTTGACGTTTGGGTTTTTAATGGTAACCATTGCTGAAGACATAGGAGGAATCGACTTAAAATCAAAAATAGCGATTGATTCTCATCTAGTACTTGAGGAATAACCATTCTATATTGGATTTTCGATTATTATTGGTAACCATTGCTAAAGACATGGAGGAATCGGCTTAAAATCAAAAAACTAAATTCTTTTATGGCAAACAACTCAAGCTTGAGTTGTTTACCAAAAATGAATTTAGTCCTTTTGATTTTAACTCGATTCTTCCACGTTTTCAGTAGAGGTTGCCATTAATAGTCAAAACACCATAAATGGAATGCAATAAGATTATTCCTCTAGTATTAGATAAGAATCGATCGTTATTTTTGATTTTAAGCCGATTCCTCCATGTCTTCAGCAATGGTTACCAATAATAACCGAAATATCAAAAGTCGAATGCAGAATGGTTGATTCCTCCACTGTTAAATGAGAATCGATAATTATTTTTGAATTAAAGTCAACATGAACTGAAAATTGCAAGTGATATCTGATTAATAATAAAGGAATAAACATATTAATATTTCAAATAAATTTGGATAAAGTTTAGCAACGATCCGTTGCAGTTTATTTTGGATGACTGGATCGGAGAAAGACTTATTGAACCAGGGCTTGGAGTCCTGTTTTCCAGTTACCCGTTTGAAACAGACAAATTGCTCGATGCCCATCTGAATCACTTCAGGTAATGCAGAAGCCCATTCTGTGGCATTTTTGTTTTTGAAGCATTCCAAGGGAATGCGCTGAAAAAGTTAAGCATGTCATCCCAGTTGGCTTTGTGAAAAAGCCTTATTTCTCTGGGAATTGAGTAGGTTAATGCGGGTTTTATTAAGTCGATAAGGGATTAAATTTTAATTAGGTTGTGGTCTGATTTAGCTAGGGGTGCGGAGATACTGAAGGAGTATTGAGAGGGGGAAGGTGACAGAAAGAGGTCGAGGAGATTCACAAGATTCACAATTACCAAAGTTTTTTAGTTTGAAAATTGTATAATTTTAATTTTTTAAAAACCCTCCCCTTAATTTTAGGTTCTATTTCATCTAAAATCTTATCAGCTCTTAATCTCAATACACAAAAATTTGATAACGCACGTACTAACAGACATTTTGATAAAATAATTATTATCTCGAAAAATATAATTTTTTCGATGTTCACTTATTTGAGTTTTTTTTGTAGATCGAAATGCCATGGTTTCTTCCAAAATTTTTAATCAAAATTGTTTCAGCAGTTTTTGAGATATATTGAAAAATCGAATAAAAAAAACACTTTTTTCATGCACGATTACAATACTTGACCATACCATGTATGGTCAAGTAAAAACTACAACACATGTGAAATTTCGTTTTGATATTCACATTAGTTTTTGAGCTAGAGCGAACACAAAATTTGGTAACGCACTAACCTACTAACAGCAATTTCGACCAAATAATTATATTAATTTTTCGTAAAATATCATTTTTTCGATGTTCACTCTATGCGGATTTCTTGTAGACCACAACACCATGGTTTTGCTCAATTTTTTTTATCAAAATAATTGCGACCCATTTATGATTTTTTATTCAAGATTACAAAATAAAAATGTTACAAAAAGATAAATTCTAGCATTCATATAAATTTGTAAAGTATTATTTCGTTCTGAAGAATCCTTAAAATCAATTTTTGATTTAAGATTTGGAGATTTAGAGGTTGAGTTGTTTATTGAAACAAACTTATCGGCTGAAACCGCACCTATATTGGGCATTTAATATGAGAAAATCTCATCAGAATGCAGAACCTTTTGACACTTATATTAGAAGACGCTCTCAATTTAATTAATAATTTTTTGATCTTACCATGAAATGTCCATACGCAGGCTATTTTTTCTTTTTAATGAGATTCCAGGGGAAACCATGCGCCCCTTCCCTTTGACACCCATGGTATATAAAAGCATCTTAGATAATCTTCAAAAATTCTCAATTTAAATAACATTACTTATTAGAATCGATTTTCTTAATGTCAAAATACCAGGATTACGGATAGTATTTTGGGCAAGAATAATTACATAATATCTCGGAATGAAAAAAGAACCTCTACTCTTTCCGTGCTAACCCGTTCAATTGAATCGTTTATTTCAAAAAGAAAATAATACCGATGTTGGCAAAATTCCCTGTTCCGAGTTTTTTTTTTTTTTTTTTTTATTATTTTTCTTTAATCCATGACGCTCAGTTTCCTTTAAAAATATTAAAAAACTTTGTCCTCTTAAAGGATTAAGTGATGACCGATTTCATTTGTTACTTTAAGTAACCACCATGTTACTTTTAGATCTGTCCCTACTGTCTCAAAAGTTAACCCCTTTTCAAAATAACTAATACACTTTATAAATTCACATTAACCGACAATATAGATTTTTGAATGAATTTCCCCTTAAAGATCTCATTTACAGATGGACTGTCAAAACAGTTCTGATAGAGGGTTGTTGATACGAGCTATAAAAATACATATAATTGATGAGAATGAAGAGTTAATTATTTAAATATAATTTAAGAAGTTTTAGCTGATCGAAAATCAATATGAGATAATTTTAGAAATACCATTTAAATATTTATTATAGTTATTAACTAATTGTAAACAAATTTATGAAAAATACATATGTAAATGTAGATCCAGGAGAATTAAATGTTGGGTGACCAAAGCTAGGTATATTAATTTCTATTAGAAAATTTCTTTATAAAAGAGTTATTAGCAATCATCATCTTAATTCTTCCTTAAGAGTCACATACAACAGAAATCGAAATATAGTTATAGCTCTTGCTAAAAAAAACTCCTGGATTAAATGATTTCCTATTTTTTTTTAATTTTTGTTCGATACTTTCACATGTATTCAGCCCTCGATTGTTTTTGTTTATTATCTAAAAGTAAATTTGATTATTTTAAAAATCATAAAATTGTTTTTGAAATTGTAGAATAGAATAACTGTTATCACATAGTACTAAAGAGCATTTATACCTGTCTCTGTTTATAACTATCTACCTACCTATGTATGTCCGTCCCCTCAGGGGGTGGGGGTGGGGTCCAGGGGAAAAGTGGGGGTTCAGGGGGCGCGGGGAGTCCAGGGGGTAGGTTTACTAGGGTGGAGGGTGATCAGAGGCGGGGAGGTTGGAGAGAGGGTCGGTGGGATGACGAGTTGTTGAAAATGAAGGAGAGGGAGTGTTCAAGTGACGAGGGGTCCAGGGGGCGAAGCCCCTTGGCTAGCAAGAGGCCCACAGAAGGAGGGCCTTGCACCTAGTTACATACTATTTTTATCACCTTTTTCACTTGTTCTTTCCATTGTATTGTGTAAATGTTATTTAATACACAATAAATTTATCACAATAAGTAAATTTAATGATCTGCCAGCCTGCGTTATTAAAAAGCAATGATAATGCCCCTATTTTAATTTTAAGATTTCAATCTGAGTAATCAATCTTAATGCCTCCATTTAAATTTGATATGTTATGTTCGGAATTTTTTAATTTCCTAAGTCTTTCTAATAGATCAAGAGCCCACGACTGCCAGACCTTCGTTATTTTATAAAAGCTGAAAGTTTTTCTGTGCATGTTCCCTATACAGGTAAGAACGACCAGCGACTATAGAGTTTGGGTTGTAGTTACTTTGGCGGGTAACAGGTAATAAAGGTGTATAAAATAGTACTTTAAATTCGTTAAAGTATAAAGCTCAATTTTTTTATATTTTCTTCGGGATAACTTTAGAAATCTCGTCATCCATTGCCGGACACTTATGACAGTTGCTACCCCCTGCCAGACACCCCTAAACTTTAATAAATTATAATTATACTTTCGTTATAATATAAAAGATAAATTTTATATATGTTACTTAGCGACCTATAAAAAATGTTACCTCAATAGGCGGACAGTTTTAATGGTTTTTACATAGATTTTTGACATTTCGGTTATTATTGATAACCATTGGTGAAGACATGGAGGAATCGTCTTAAAATCAAAAATAACCATCGATTCTTATCTAATACTAGAGGAATAACCTTATTGCATTCCATTTTTGTTGTTTTGACTATTAATGGCAACCTCTACTGAAAACGTGGAAGAATCGACTTAAAATCAAAAAGAAAGTTTAGGGGTGTCTGGCAGGGGTAGCAACTGTCATAAGTGTCCGGCAATGGATGACGAGATTTCTAAAGTTATCCCGAAGAAAATATAAAAAAATTGAGCTTTATACTTTAACGAATTTAAAGTACTATTTTATACACCTTTATTACCTGTTACCTGCCAAAGTAACCACAACCCAAACTCTATAGTCGCTGTCGTTCTTACCTGTATAGGGGACATGCACAGAAAAACTTTCAGCTTTTATAAAATAACGAAGGTCTGGCCGTCGTGGGCTCTAAAAGAGGGTTGTGAGCATAACTGTGCGCAGAAAACTAAGAAGACATTGACAATGTTACAACTTTCTGTTTTAGAAAGGGAAAACGCTGCATCCAGCCCGGAACGTTATGCTAAAACCGAGGTTTGAACCGCGATTGGAATTAGGTGGAATTATTTTGGAATTCATTAGATAATGTCCCTTCATCTATTGTCTTCTACTTGGAAATGAAAGTGGAAGTAGGTGTACACGATATTAGGTCGCGGTTCACCCCTCGGCTAAAACTAAGATAAGAAGTTACACTTCAAAAAAAATAATAATAAATAAATAAAATAAAAGATGTTGCTTCTTTCCCTTACAACTCCTAGACAGCAAATTAATTATTTAAAGTTTAATATTTCACAGGTCACTTTTTGTGCAAATTTAAAATTGAAGACTTAGAACATTATTTGACCCATTTCATTATTTTCAATGGAAAGTTGTGAAAATGATGTTCTTTGTTATCCGAGAGAGTTTTTTGATCAAACTCATCTTTGAGAATATTCTTTCTTCATTTTTTTCTCGTTTAGAAAATTGAAAGATGGATTTGGAATGTTTCTTTTGCATCCAGAAAACTCATGCTTATCAAAGACATTTGTTAACGAATCACATTCACTATTGATTTTGCCTAGTAGACCGAGCAAAGTAAATTAACTTTAACGTCGTTTTCTCAATCTCATAATTTTTGGACTTGGTCGACTTTGTGTTTGAACTCCTCATATATCATACACCAAATTTGAAATTCCAAATTTCCCTCATAATTATCTTTCAAAGTTTTGATATACAGTACTTAACGACCTAAACATGTTAACACACAACCTCTCCCCTTTTATCTAATTCTCTTTGAATTTTGAGTTTAATTTGATTGATGAAAATTAATATTTCCTTATTATTATTGTTCATTTCAGCAACGGCGTGCCTGCAATATATGGTCACAGGAAGCAGCCTAATCAAGGTCAGAGCAAATGCCCGGCAGTATCACCGATTCTTCACTCTTGATGAAGACCTAAACGCTATACGATGGACACCTACTGCGAAGAAGTCTTCTAAAGCTATGGGTAAGATTTTTTTAATGAAATTATTTTGAGAAGGAGTTACAGCAAAAAGGTGCATCCCCTAAAGGCCTCGGTTGGCCCCTTCATCGTGAGTTACTTTAAGTTTAAGTTAACTTTAACTTAAAGTTGAGGACGTCGGGCGATCAAATATTAAAGTATGAAAACTCGTTAAATAAAAAACAAATAATTTAATTGAAAAGATTTTGTTTTGCCGAAAGTAGCAAAATTGTTGATTCACAAAGAAAAATCACTTAGGTTGTTCTCTGCTCGATGCAATTAAGATACATCAAATCGGATATTCGTTCCCATAAGAAATAACAGATAGTATATTTCTATAAAAATCACAATCATCTATTAGATCTGATGGAATGGATTATTTTTAATTACCTCTATGTCAGAAGGGTTGTTTTTTACACTCTCGGGAACAGGGCCGGATTAACCATAGTAGCAAAAGTACCAAATACTAAGGGCCCCGCGCCTAGAGAATATGCTTAGCTTTTTTATTAGAGTCGTGTTTTCCAAATGTAGAAATAGTCTTATGAATTTACTTGTCTTTAATGATTACTAAATGCAGCGGAGAACGTTCTTTTTCGACATTAAAGCGTGTAAAGAGTGAGCTAAGGATCAGGATGGGACAAGATCATCTAAATAACCTCAACTTAGGCTGAGATCTGGGTCCATTCCTTCAGCCACAAGAACCAGCAGGGGAAGACGGCCGGAGGGGCCCCCGATGTGCCGGGCTGGGTGCAGACGAACTGAGACAACGGCGCACATCATCCAATGTTGTGATAGGACCGCGGATGGGCGGGTTAAGAGGCATGACGCTGTGGTACGATGTCTGGCCGATGATTTGATCAAAAAGGGAATGCGTGTCGAGTTGGAGTACTTGTACTCTAGCTCGGCAGGCAATAGAAAGCCAGACATCGTGGTGTGGGTTTTGGACGTCCAGATCGTCTCCGCGCTTGCAGGACTGGGTGTTGCCCACCGAAACAAAATAGAAAAATATAGGGGCAACTCCAGTCTGGTGGACAAAATTGCGGAGCGATTTGGCGTCGGGGCGGGCTCGGTCACGGTCGAGGCCATCACACTCTCGTGGAAGGGAGTGTGGTGGCATAAAGCAGTGGTGCCCCTCATCGCCCTGGGTATATCCCAAAAAACAATAAACGATTTGACATATAGGGCGATGAGGGGATCTCTTCTTAATTTTTACACTTTCGGCAGAAGAACATGGAGAGCGGGTGGCGTATGATTATTTTTTGTGAATAAAAAAAAAAAGAAATGTGAAATGTGAGCCAGGATTAATCCTGCTCTCAGTCACCCGCTCTGAATCTGAATTAATTTGTTCTGAAGCCGAAAGTGTGAAAGATTTGTAAATAAATTTGTGTAATCATCTTTTGTCTTGTAAGAGGCGGCACGCTCCTCGGCGGCCCAATAAATAAAATAGTTGTTCCGCCAAATGGGTTTTCTTAGGATTTTTTTGAAATTTAGACAGATTATTATGTAAATACTTCTGCATCGATTGGTGGCAAACCGAAATTTATGAACAATATAGTTCCGGAGATATTAAATTTCAAAAATAGTTTTTCAGACTTTTATACATTTCACTATACGGGATATCGGAAAATTTACATACATATTTGATTATAATTAAGAAACCTTTCTTACCATTTTTATAAAAAACTAAACCTACATTAATCAATAACCAATACATATTTTAAGACAATTTTGATTCATAGTTACAACACAGTTTCTGAGATAATAATGAATAAATAATGAAAAATGTATAAAAACAATTAGGCAACACAGCATTTATTTATCCAGCGAAAAATATGTATAAAGCGCGCATTCGCTAGTTTTTTCAAAATTATAATAGTTTCACAGTGAATGAAATAAAACTCAAAGAGGTTTATACAAACTCAATATATTTCGGATTATTAGTCCATCATCAGGAGTTTACAAGTTACAGTATTAACTGTAAAACTACACACCCTTTACTCTATTAAACGAGAAAAGTTTGTTTGTAAAAATTGTGTTTTATTTTATTATCATCATACAAAATCTAGGACCGCGTGGTAATATTTGCTATGGGCCCCACGCTGACTTAATCCGCCCTTGCTCGGGAATCGAAAACGATTGTCAATAACAACGATTCGGACCATTTGGCTAGACTGTGAGGTGAGAACCCCTCTGACATAATGTAAACGCTCTAAATGTTTTTCATAAATATTTAAATATTCATTTGTAAAATTTCGCAGTCTAGTAATTCAAAAAACACATAGCAAAGCCATACAAATAAATAAAGGAGTTGAATGTTTCGAATTTTGAATTTCTTCAAAATACGAAGGACAATAAAATGACTTTTCCAAATTCAATATAAGGGAGAGTTTAACTTGCCCATAGAAATAGATTTGAATTTTTTAAGGAAATCACAAAAAGGTGTCATCTATTAAATTCGATGGAATAAATTATTTTTAATTAGTATATGTCAGTAGGGTTGTTTTCGCACCTCGCATGGTGGCCAAATGCTGTTATTGGCACTCGGGTTTGATTCTCTAGGGCAGGGGTTCCCAACCTTTTTGCACCTGCGTACCACTTGACTTTTTGAGAAATTTTGGCTTACCACCAGACCTAAATATTTTAATAAACGTATAATATTTACTCTTCTAAAAGTGTTCAAAGGCTTTTTGAATTAAATTCCTGAGAAAACTTCATATTTAATGGTTAGATATTTGTTTATTTATAACATGCTTATAATAAAGGAGAAATAAAAAGATTAAAATGGTATTAATTTACAGTTTTATTTATTACCCATAGGTCTAAAAACATACAAACAAAAAATTAGTATAAACTCAGCAAAAAATTAATCATCATACAAAATATACTTTTATAGTCTTTAGTGCGAAACTTGTTGTTGGCTGTGATTAAAATATCAACATACGGAACGTATCTTCACTCTTAAGTCCTCTTCAACACTTACTCTGCTTCTATGTTGATTTTTTTTGTACAAGAGTTCAGAAAATCCACTCTCACACAAGTAGCTCTTAACAAATGGCATCAAAAATAGCAGAGCTTGCCGGAAGATCAATGGTACTCGGTTTTACATCCGATCCAGAAGTTAATTAAAGATTTCTCTTTAAAATAATCTTCCATGGAACTATCTTCTGTAAGATCGATAAAACTTTCATTTAGTTCCAATTCATTTGGTGAGGTTCCCGAAAAAGGTTTCTGTTCCAGTCCACTTTTGAATAATCTTCAGAGAAATACTTCTTAAAGCTTTTTTGAAGGCCTTCCAAGTGAACAATGATATCTGCAACCACACCTGGCTTTGGAGATATTTCATTTTCTTCAAAAAATGATGATAGAGTGGGAAATGCAAATAAATTCTCCTCCTGTATTTGTGAACAAAACAGGACCAACTTTCTCTTGAAGGAGTTTATTTTGTCACTGGCTGTGAAGGCTTTTGTGTTTGGTTCCTGAAGTCCCAAGTTCAGTGTGTTGAGTTTGTCAAAAATGTCGGCTAGATAAGCCAATCTTGACAACCATTCTTCATCAGCAAACAATTTTTTCATGTCATGATTTTTTTCACTTAAGGAGGTTCTTTCGCGACAATCCACACAAAAAGTTTTAGCCTCGTAACCACTCTAAAAATATGAACGGAACTAAAATTTTAGGTTATGTTTTTTTAACGTGACTGTCCACTCACAATACGGAATCTCTATATGGATACACACATACTAGCCGGATGGTTTCCAAGCCATTGTGCTTATATCCCCTCCACTAAACATAATCGCCCAAATATGTTTTTTTTTTATATTAATTTATTTATTTATTTTTCGAGGATCTTAATTCTCTTTTAGAATAGGTGTTGATTTTCTTTGTTTGCAAAAATAATAACACAGTTATATTTTTTCATTTATTTTATTTTATTGTTATATCAAGGGACGTTTCGACATATACATTCATGTCATGTTTTTTTTTTGTTTTGTTTTTTTTTTATCAAAACTACGTGGTAAATAATTTCAATTTTTTTTAAGTTACCCCGAATATATTATTCTAACAAATATTAGTTTTTCATCAAGATGGTGAAAGTCCTTCACTGAAAAAAAAATAAATTAATGATCATATCCCCACCATTTCCGTATCTACCCTATGTTAAAAATGTCATTTTTAATTGCAATTATTTCATGTTTGGTGTGGTAAATCGTCTTTAAATTTTAACAGTATGTATATTATGCGTTTAATGACTTATATTCCAAGTTTCAAAGACTTTTTAAATTTTTGCATTTGTGAAAGAACTACCTTAATAGCATGTTGCTCACATCACTCACGCGTACCACCTGAATCGTTCCCGCGTACCACCGGTTGGGAACCCCTGCTCTAGGGGCTAAAAAACAACCCATCTGACATATAATTGAAAATAATCCATTCCATCAGATCTAATGGTAGACGATGACACCCTCTTTTGTGATTCTCTTAGAAAATTTATTTCTATGAGCAACTTGAATTCTTTCATAGAATATTTCTAATTAAAAAGACTGATGATGAATGAATAAAACCTTCGAAACTAGTCTCTACCAAATAAATTATATACCATATAGTATGTTTATTTGCATCAAGGGGAGAACCTCATTGATTTTTCTTTATGAAAAACTATATATTTATGTATTTATTTGATATCTAAAAAATCTAAGGACAGGCAAAACAATATTTAAAATCTAGAATTTACGAACATAAATGTTCACTCAATTAGAACAAAAATTCGGAAAGTACCATCCTAGCTCTAACTAACTACTCAACTAACCTTAAACACAATTTTGTCTTTTGTAATCAAACAATTTTAGATAAAGAACCGAATTTAGAAAAACGATTAATTTTAGAAATGATCAAAATTTAAAACAAGAAAATATTCAATTAACAAAAGGTCAGAGATTGAGTGTTTTTGCAATATTTATCAAAAATTTTTAGAAAAAAATACTTTTTCTTAAATATTTATCATTTTTATTTTTAATCAAGGTAATTTCATCTCCAGGACAATCTACATATATCATTGTCTATTTTCAAAATATTTATTTGTTTATAGTTACTTTATCTTCCTCTATAAAGCAACTGTTTTTTAAAATTTTTAAAATTTCCATTAATAAGGAAATAATTTATCCTGAAACGTCTGGATTTTTAAAAAACGTTTCTAGATTGTTTTATAAGAAATCCCAACAAAAATGCATGTGTAAAAAAAGGCTAAGTTCGATTAATAAAAACCGTTTGCCAAAAAAAGTAGTGAGATCTAATGTGTTGTCAAATTCAACATCATCAATTTATTAAACGAGCTGATGATTTCGGGCATTCTCGATCTTGAGTCTAAGACCATGATCATCGATCATTTCCATGATATCTTAATTAATAATAAAAATTTGAAATGTATTCTGACTGTTGTACAATTATTAAATTAAATTCTCAAGTCTCAGAAAAAACTGTTGTTTTTTTTTTACTCGTCTTAGCCCTAAGTGGCTTATTTGTTCTTTCAGGGGACACTTAGGGGCGGTTGTATGTCACAAAGTAAATGCTTTTTACCACTAACCAAGGGTAGATGGTAAATGGAGGGGCTGCAGGATGGCCAATCAGATGACAGGCACTGAAAGTTCCTGTCATCTGATTATTAGCCTCCACTACCATCTACCTACAGTTAGTGGTATTATTATTTACTGCGACATACAACCTGCCCTTAGTAATATCTAATTAATTCGTTAATTTTTTTTTTTTTTTAAGTTACCATCGATTCTATCAAAGAGATTCGTGTTGGGAAAAACACGGAGGTTCTAAAGACACGAGACCTCGGGGCCGCTTACAGCGAAGATTGCGCCTTTTCAATCCTTTATGGCGACGAGTTTGAATCTCTAGACTTAGTAGCATCTTCACCTGAAGAAGCATCCATTTGGATCACTGGGCTAAACGCCTTGATCGGCGCTAATAAATGTAAGTATTAGCTTATCTGGCTCTCACATATGTTTAATACAGAGCTTATCAAACTTTTTTCATCGGAAATTTCTTCGGATTAGACATACGGCCCTTCACTCAATGTTATAATTTGCGAGTAACACTTTATAGATAAAATTTATTTGCCAATTTTTGTGCCCATTCTTTACGTGAACATGAACTCTATAGGAAAAGAAATCAAATACCTTAAATACACGACAATACCCAGACAGAAATGAACGTTGCAGCAACATTCCTATGCCCGCCTCTGAACTTTGCACGAACGTTGCAGCAACGTTGCGGGAACATTGCAGCAACGTTGGGGGAACATTACAGCAACGTTGCAGGAACATTGCGAATCTTGCAGGAGAATTGCGAATGTTGCAGGAATATTGCAGGAAAAATGAATAAGAAATAATATTTTATGATGAAATAAGTTTCGTTTATTAATATAAAATGGCAAGTACAGATACATTACAATAATATTTCGAGTTCCATAGGGGCTGCATCTTTACTGGTGCACTTCTTCTTGCATTGGATTGCATTAAAAAAAAAAAAATGTGAGATCAGTCTTATGATGATAGTTTATTTATTTTTATTTATTTATTTAATTGTATCTATAGGGCCGTTAGGCTCTTTTATCGTACAATATATACATCGAAATATTACAAAAATTAAATAATACATTATTTTTATTAGCGTAACATAAAACATTCCAATAAAGTAACTTAGAATAATAGCAAACAATATTACACTGCTAGGCTAAGTGCCGGGGGAGTTCTGCCTCACAAGGTTCAGGGCGCACTATCCTCTTCAATTCAACCGGCAACGCGTTCCATACTTTCGTCTCCGTCACTTTGAAGGAATCCGCCACTATCATCTTGCTCCTGGGGGTCAAACAGACCAGTGCACGCGCCCGCACCGGCGGCCCACAGACAAGCTTCTTTGTCTTTCAAAACAACTGATTTGAAAAATACTTGCAATACAGCATGTAAACCTGAAAATAAAATTACGAATAACAATTAAAATAATGTATTTCTTATTTCAAATAATATTTTAATACATTTCGCTTACTAACCTTTATTTAAGTAAATGGATAATTGTGAAAGTGGTCTGTCACCTCGCGTCCATCTGCCTAGCTGGGTGGCTTGCGAGCAAAGCTCAAGGCAGATGGCGCTTTCGATAATTATAGCCAAATGTCATTTGAAAAGAGATTTTAATATATATATATATATATATATTATAATATACATATTATAATTATAACATATTTTCCAGTAAAATTAAAAATAAAAATAAAAAAATTAGAAAAATAAAAACTTAAAATTTTTTTAAAAAAATTAGAAAAATAAAAACTTGAAATTTTTTTAAAAAATTTTTTAAGTTTTTATTTTTTCTAATTTTTTAAAAAAAATTTTAAGTTTTTATTTTTCTAATTTTTTAATTCAATGTTGCAACTGCAATGTTGCTGCAATGTTGCTGCAATATTACATTTCAATGTTGCCACTGCAATGTTGCTGCAATGTTGGCAATGTTGTGCAAGGTTCGCAATGTTGCTGCAATGTTCCCTTCTGTCTGGGTAACTATCCCTCTTCTAGACTCTTAAGAACCGAACTAAATATCCAAAGTTTGTCATCCTACAAAATGACTTGATATTCCTTCGCAAACTGTTGAATGGTCTGATTGATTGTTGTGAAATTCTCCAATATATTAATTTTAAAGTACCTCAATATTACAGTCGCATTGTCGAAACCTTTTTTATCCCCATTTGTAATACTAATTATTCAAAAAATACAGGGCTGAATAGAGTGATGCTAAAGGCTAACTCCTCACAATTAGAGTTCTTTTCATGTAGTGTGAGGGATATCAAAAGATATTGCTCACACTACGATTAAATGTCTAATAGATTGTATTATATTATTACATGCTTTATATTAGCTTCACTTGTATGTATCTATCTGTGTATTTATCTATCTATTAATGTGACTTTTGTTCTGTTAAATTCTGCAATCATTTCTCTCTAAAAATAATTGTTTACCTACTCAATTTAAATGAAATAATATAAATATAATAAAAATAAATACATTACATTATGTTAAATTCCGCAAACTTTTCTCTATAAAAATAATTAAGACTATAAATTAGTATTTTAGTTTTGTTAAATTGTTAATTTATTGTATAAAAATGTATATTGTAACTGGGATAACTCCCGTATATCGAATAAAATAAAATAAAAAAAAAAATATGTTATTAAAGAATTATAATGCCTAAAATTAGTGAAGTTTAAATGACTGATTATAATTAAAAAAATTATTGGATAAAAAATACTTGGTAAGGTTGCACATTCACATTTTTCATCCAATAATTTTAAAAAATGTTTCACCAAGTACCAACACCAAATTCCTTAAAAACTATATAATTAAAAATGATTCTCCTTAACTTCTGGAGTTCTTGATGCTGAAGAATGTAAGAAAGAGAAAAATTCAGTTGATACTGAGACTTCCATGATTATCGAGGGATTATTTATAGGGTTAATTAAGAAAAGGTGTAAGGAGAAGACTTAGATTAGAATAAGCGTCTTTGCATCACATCACTATTAGGACTGTATTCTCTATGATAATGATGAAATTAGTGTATGAAAATACAAAAAATTAACATTTTTTCAATTAATTTTTTATATTAGAAAACAATTTTTCTGAAGGTGGAAAAAAATTATATTAAAAAAATGTATATCTGTGAATGCTTATTCGGGCATAAAAACTCGAATCGTGGCTTAATATTCGTTATTGCTGGTCTCCTAGCAATCTTGAGGCTCTTAAGACGTAAGAAGTAGGTATTTTGTTTTATCCGTCGTTTTAGTCGAAAATTCTCAATCGCACAAATAGATGTTAATAAATGGTAATCAATTTATTATAATAAAGTATTGTAAATTCTGATCTAAATCTAAGCCAAAGTGTTTTCAAGTTTTTCTTGGAAATTCAAGTATATTCTGCGAATTCCCACATAGCTTTCAACCAAATTCTCACAATTTCGATTTCCCAGATTAAATAATTTGAAATCCAACTTGGCTAGTAGACCCGGACGTTATTCGGATTTCGTTGGTGAGGACTTTGCTTGGGTTTTCTTATATGGAAGAAATGGTTACTTGTCAATAAGTTATGTTCTACCTGATCTTGTCAGGTTCTTTGCAGTAATTCCAAAACTACTCAACTGATAATTACCTAATTCCCGTAGAAAATATTTCTGGAAATTGTTTTCTAAGCATGTAAAATAATTATTATGAACTGCTTAATCATATCATTTTTTTTTATTACTAACTTAGCTAATTTCAATTTATTACTAACTTAGCTTTCAATAATACTCCTAGTTTGAGAAGCCCTGTTTTAATGAATACCTACTTTGGAACAGCTCCTGAAGGCCTGGAAGAAAAAGAGGCTCTTCGTGAACGCTGGCTTCAGGATATGTTTGACAAGGCAGCAACCGACCAGTCCGGCTGCCTTGACCAGTCCACAGCCACCGAACTCATCCAAAAATTGAGCGGCGCAGGTACACTCACAACCGTGCGCATTCGACAGAAACTTGCGGTGAGCTAATCTCCCCAAGAATATCTTAAATACCTATCAAACATATATATGTATGTATTAGGGTGGTCCTTATTTTGGGTATTTTCGAATTTTTACGCGGACAAGGGCTCATATGGTTCGAAATAAATAAATAAAAATATCCCCCAAGTTTCAAGTCTCTCTCTCAATTATAACCTGTGCTCCCAGCCTTGTAAGTTTCTCTTCTAAATAACATGGGGCTTTTGCCATTGAAAGATCAATTTTTTATTACGGCCAAAATAATGGTTCAAAAAATTTGAAACTCTGTAGACTTTATCCTTATAATAGTAGTTATCCTTCAGAATTTTGACAGATATTTAGCTATTATAATTTTGGAGTCTATAACTTAGTAACACTAAGATATAGCAGTATTTTATCTAGCTCTAACTCCAAAATTATAATAGCTAAAAATCTGTAATAATTCTGATGGATAGCTGGTATTATAAGGATAACGTCTACAGAGTTTCAAATTTTTTACATTACTGGACTAAAAATTGATATTTTAATGCCAGAAATCCCATGTTATTTAGCGAAACTTATATCGCTGGGGGCCATGCGCGGAGTTAAGGGGTGGGCAAGGGGGGCACTGCCCCCCCCTAGAAAACTACTTGCCCCTCCTAGAAAAATCGAGTCAATATCTCAATAACTATTTATGCTATGAGATTAATTTTATTCTTAAAAAATCAATACAGATTGAAAAATGTAGATCTCAAAAAAAATTATCTTCCCATATAGCCCAGTAAATAGGAGGGTTTATATTAATTGCGGGAAAAGATTTTTTTAGGGTCGTTTGGTATGGTGTGGGTATGCCAAATCTAAGTTCGCGACCTCGAAGGTCTGGGGGACAACTTTTGGCGGCCGAAAAACCTCGAAATTTTCGGACTTTTTCCATTTTTTCGCTTATAACTCGAAAACAGTTCATATTTTATAAATAACCGTTCTATAGTAAATTAAAGAGGACAAACTTTCGCGTTGATTAAAAAAAAGAAATGCAAAATTGGTCTAATATTTCGATTTTTAATGGGGATCCAAAAAACAGCACCCAGGATCACTTTTGAATATAAATTATTGGATAAAAATACTTGGTAGGTTTCACATTAAGTAATTTTAAAAAATGTTTCACCAAGTACCAACACCAAATTCCCTAAAAACTACTTTTGAATATCCCTAAAACTCGATTTTTCGATTTTTTCCCATTTTGACCATGAAGGAGCACATTTTCAACAAAGAAGCCTCTATACATTTTTAAAACTAGATTAAATTTTCTACAATTTAAACAAAGTTTTATATTAATTGAATAATAGTAACCCGTGTCGCAATGAGGTTGAAATTTTGAAAAAATGCAATTTTTTGCAAAAAATCTCAGTTTTTCCTTCATAAAATGAAAAGCACTCATCCTAGAAACTTGATTTCTATCTCATTCTCTAGAAAATTTTGTTGACTTGAACGTTTACTTGGACCACTTTTTTGTTAAAACTCTTTGATTTATAGATATCCTACATTTTCCGGACAGGATATGATCCGAATCCTCATGCGTCATGGAAAATGCTGGATATCTATAAATCTAACAGTTTTATCAAAAAGGTGTTCCAAGTAAACGTTCAAGTCAATAAGATTTCGTACAGAATGAGATAGGAATCAAGTTCCTAGGATCAGTGATTTTCATTTTATGAAGGATGAACAACAATTTGGTTGGGCGGTCGCCACACCTCGCTCATCCCTGGCACCGCCACTGCGGCTGCCCCCCCCCCCTAGGAAAATTCCCTAACTACACTAATGCTGGGGGCACAGGTTATAATTGAGATAGAGACTTGAAACTTGGGGGCTATTTTTTTTATTTATTTCGAACCATATGAGCCTTTGTCCTCGTAAAAATTCGAAAATACCCCAAAAAAAGGACCACGCTGGTATATATATGTACTTATATAGTTTATAGTTGATTTAATTTATAATTCCTTCTTAAAGCAACTATTTTTACAAATTGTCATTGATAAAGCGAGAATTTTTCCCCAAACGATTGGATATTTAATAAACGTTTTGAGAATGTTTTCAAAAAAGACTATTTATTCATTATATATGAGATATATATATATAATAACAATGGCGTAGATAGGCCTCTCAGGCAGTTTGAAGTTAAGTTAGTCTAGCCAAAGACACTAGTTTTAATTAATTTAAGGACCAAATCGCCTATCAAGGATGTTGTTGAGTGTGCTTAATTTCATTTCAGAAGGGGCCAATCCCCTCAGGAGTTGAATCCAGATGCAAGTTTTTCTAAGCGAGCAGTTGGATAAACACTTGTGATATTTTCCCTTTGACATGTATTATTTCTGAAAAACTGAGAAAATCCACTCATAAGTTTAACAAAATTCATTGTAAAAATTCCTTAACATCTGAATAAAATATTTAGTATAAGGCCTTACTTTATCTATGTTAATATAATTAATAACACTTTTTTAAATTCTTAAACTATCTTTTTCCATAATCGTATTAAAATTATCTTTTGATGAGAAAAATGTGTTTGAAAAATAACAAATATTAGGTGACTCAGAGTTACTTCACTTTAGTATCACTAGGTTTTGATAAAGAATGACTTTACTATTATGCATATCCAATATCACTCAAGAGACCATCGATAACACGACTGTAAAAGTTTCATCCCTAACTGCACTTGTGTATTTTAATATTTCCTATCCATTTGAGTATCTTGTTAGAGGTAAAAAAAAAAAAAAAAAAACTATAAAAACAACTGAGTGAGCTAACTGCCCGGAAAGCAAGTTGGTTCTCAGGTTCGATTCCTGGGGGGATGAATCCCCTCTGATATCGCAATTTAATAATATTTCTATTAAAATCTTAGATTCTGTCCTAAAAATTAAATTCTTTCTAGTATAAAAACAACGTTTACTATTGATAATAAGATATTAAGAAAGATAAACATCTACATATTTTTGTTGACGAGATCAAATTAATTTTCATATATTAAAGAGCCGCTATTAATTATGAAAACACTCCTAGTTATATCATGAGGGGGTCGAAAGCATAATACTTTTATTTGTAACTAGCTAAAAATAAATAATTTGTATTGCTCTTTAAATGATAATAGCTCTTAGTGAATTGAGGAATCGACTGAAAATGAACAGACCCCATAGAGAACGAAAATCTTTTTACGCCACTTGTTTAGAAAGTCGTCAACATCTGAGATTTTGTTTTAAAAAAATGACACATATTTTTAAATATTTAGAAACAAAGTATAAAACTTTTCGTCAAATTCGTAAATTCGTTGATCCCTATGCCTTCTAGAGATTGGAGACTGTCCGTCTTTCCGGCTACATATAATTTAGTCTTTCAAGACCCGCATCCATAGATACCATCAACTCTGACCCAATCCCTGAATCCCTGAAATTACTTTATCTTTTCACGATGCATATCTCCCACCGACCACCCCGGACTACAGAGGTTGTACTCTTTGCGCGATATCTTCTATATCAATATCATTATATATATATATCGAAGGAGGCAATAAATGAGTGTGTCTTCTGCTGGAATTATAAAATTTTATTTATAACGATCGACAGCAGAAAACACACTCTTTTATTGTCTCCTTCAATATATAAAAATTCTGCTACCCTCGGCAAAAAAAACTTTCAATTTAATTATATATATCGTCACCCCATTGCAAGAACTAGGTAACTCCAAAAAATTCTTTTTTTAGATACCTGGATATTTCATAGCTAAAAATACATATGAATTGTTATTCATAATTGTAATAATAATAATCTGTAGTCATATTAAGCAGTTTATTCAGATAAACACTTTAAACATGCCTGGTATGGAATAGATAAAACATTTTCAGCCCATTTTTCAAGAACTTGAAAAATCGAGTTACCTAGTTCTTGCAATGGGGTGACTATATGTTGAAACAAGGTGTAATGTAACGCGCAACTACCACACTAAGCCATTAGAAACAAGGAATTTCCTACCTTACTTTGTCTATTAAATTATATGATAATATAAATTTTAGAAAACTGAATTATATTTTTTTGTCCAAAAATAGAGTTGTATCTAGGCAGGTGGACCTGTTGCACATACAGAAGACAATGTGAGTTTTGATATAGAAATGTTTAAAACAATTGTCCTCTATAATGTTTTTAAATTGCACCTCTGCTGTACAAATAATATTAATATTTCGTATTTGGCTTTTGTCTATTTGCCTACTAATAATAAATAAAGTAAAATATAATTTTGCAAAAAGATAAAAGCTAGTTTCGTCACTGTTAAAAAATCAAATTACAAAAATTTAACACGGTTCGTAAACCAAATACAGGATGGGACATAAAGATCTACCACATTTTGAAGAGGTATAAAAAAATGAAAAATTTAACTAGAAAAAAACTGAATAAATTTTTGAAAAGAAATATTTTTTTTTTTAATATGTTTTAAACATTATATCAGACGAAAGGGGGGAGGGGGGGGTCAAAAATGAAAATTCTAGCCCTTTCGACCAAACTCAGCCAAATTTTGTATACATATTCTGTGGACATCCAGAAAGCTAGAAATGGAAAAACTAACCACCCAAAATGGGGGGAGGGTCAAAAATTAAAATTCTAGCCCTCTCGACCGAACTATGTATACAACATTTGGTTAGTTTTTGCATTTCTAGCCTTCTGGGGGGTCCACAGAATATGTATAGAAAATTTGGTTGAGTTTGGTCAAAAGCGCTAGAATTTTCATTTTTGACCCCCCCCTCCCTTTTTTTATGTCTGATAATATTTAAAACACATTAAAAAAAATTATTTTATGTTCTTTTCAAAAATATATTCAGTTTTTTTCTAGTTAAATTTGTTCATTTTTTTTTGTACCTCTTCAAAATGTGGTAGATCTTTATACCCCACGTATAACACGGTGTTTTGGTAACATATTTATTTTTAAAATTCGTAATTTAACTTACCTACATATTTATAACTCTATTGCCAATGAGTTTTGAAAAAATGCAATTTTTTTCAAAATTCAAAACATTAACTTAGTTCTAATTAAACCATATGGCTTGACTAAATGTTTAAATTTCGAATTATTCATCAGTGAAATTTTACGAAAAAACTGAATAGATCTATTTAAATTTAGTATCTGCTTATATCTTATATGTATATGTCAAAATTATTTCATCTCAAAGGATTACTTGAGTTCGATTGCCTACAGGACGACAACCAAACTGGCAGAGAAATTAACTTATCTAACAACATTTTCGATATAGGAGGGGATACGCGCTCTTTGATTTTCTTTTCTATTCTAATATACATATGTTTAAAATACTACTTATAACTGGATAAAGAGAATTAAATAATTAAACTCACTCAAATACAAAAGTTACACATTACACATCCCCTAATTTTCTATGACATCCTAAATTCGAATTACACGGTTGCATATAACACAATATTCTAGCAGAATACAACTACCGTGTTATAAGAGCTCTACAAAAAAAAAAAAACATAAAAGTGGTTATCATAGAAATAATTAAGAAAAATATTTTTTGTTTGTATAGGAATTCGATCAAAGCAAAATGGACGGTCGACGTGGAACTATAGATAGCAAAGAGTTTATTGCTATGTTTAAACAAATTGCTACAAGGCCAGAAGTTTATTTTCTCCTCATTCGGTAAGTCAAGATATGATAATTAAGTTCAGGAAAATATCACTCAACAATAAAAGAAAATCATAACAGTACCTAAAAGTAAATTTCCCTTAGTTTTCAGGTTGCAGTTTAAAAAGAAAAACGAGACCCTATTAATTTCGCTACAATGTCTGTTAGTCTTTCAGAGCATTGTAGTTCGTAAACTAAATAGGTTTGATAGATAATTGAAAAATTTTATTTTATTTCTTGCAAATCAAAATTTGAATTAAAAAATTTTAATCGAATTTTTATTTTAAGGAGAGTCGAATTTGATGTATGGTTAAAAATATATATATATATTATTATTATAGAGTGCTAGGTATCACTGTAAAGATCTCTTTAAAAGAATTAGTTTAATTTTTTTTTTAATTATTTTGATTAAAAATGACACTCTGATCGAGTTCCAAATTGACTGTTTTTAGGTGATTATTGTACTTACCTCTTGGCATTTAGAAACGGCTTAACTTAAAATCATAAAAAGAATTCCACAAATTCACTCATTTCCTCCTCTCAACGACAAATCAGAACGAATTTCATATCTCAAATATTTTGGGAGTTTTAAGGTACGGAATCCTCGGTGTGCGGTTCGACTCGCACTTGTGGATTATTTTACAAGGCATAAATTAGAGGAAAAAATGACTTCAAGTCTCGGTACACTCTTTTATACCTAAATTATCAGATGGCCAATAAATTCGATAAGAAAATGGAGATTTTTTTATTCGGAGGCTCTAAAGCAGGAAATCTAGTCAGTTCTCCGCATTAAAAATACAAACATTTTGGCGCAAACATTTTCTACATCGTTTTTTACTTTACCATACAGGGTATGGTCAAGTATTGTAATCGTGCATGAAAAAGTGTTTTTTTCCTTATTTTTTTCAAAATATCTAAAAAACGGCTGAAACTATTTCGATTAAAAAAATTGAGCGAAACCATGGCATTTCGGTCTACAAAAAAGCTCTAATAAGTGAACATCGAAAAAATTATATTTTTCGAGATAATAATTGTTTTGTCAAGTTAGTTAGTTAGTTAGTTAGTCTGTGCGATACCAAATTTGTGGACGAGCTAGCTCAAAAACTAGTGTGAATATCGAAACCAAATTTCACACGTAGTTTTGGTCCATTGAGATTAAGAGCTGATTAGATTTTGGTGCATATCGACCAAAAATTAAGGGGGTTCGAAGGGGGGTTAAAAATTAAAAATCTAGGTCGTTTGAGCAAACTCAACCAAATTTTGTATACATAATCAGTGGACCCCCAGAAGTCTAAAAATGCAAAATCTAACAGCACAAAATGGGGGGGGGGGGTGGCCGGAGAGTCAAAAAATGAAAATCTTGGCCATTTACCAAACTCAACCAAATGTTGTACATAATCAGTGGGTCCCCAGAAGTCTAAAAATGCAAAAACTAACCGCCCGAAATGGGGGGGGGGCGGAGGGTCAAAAAATGAAAATCTTGGCCATTTACCAAACTAAACCAAATTTTGTATACATAATCAGTGGGTCCCAGGAGTCTAGAAATGCAAAAACTAACCCCCCACCCCCTACATGATTATAAATAATTTTATTAAATATTAAATATAAGTGAGGGGCCAGGTTGTATGGTAAAGTCAAGTGGATGGCCACATCAGAACACGTCAGCTTATTTAAAGTGTCCTTATTCCAGTTTCATAAATGTATTGTAAATGGAAATTTTCATTTTTTGAATTGAGCCGGTGATTAAGGAACTGGTCTAAGCCATTTATTGTTTGTTTCAGAATAATTAAAGCCTTGCGAAATAAACAAAATTTTAATATTATACTTGATACGATATCACACAACAATGCAAATCCATCTAACGATACGATTTTTGTGATTTTTGTTTAACTGACTTCACAATATTTTATTTTAAATTAATGCATAACAAAATATGAGATAAATTGATTTTTTTTAAGAAGTTTTACTTAGACCACTTTCATAATCACCGGCTATTTGTTGAAATGTTCATCACTTATTGAGTTTTTTGCTCAAACTACTTAGATTAATATTTTTGTTAAAAATTTAAAAAAATATATACAATACATTTCGAATCCTAATTCCTTACAATTTATAATTATATATGAAAGATATTAATTTGCCGATGGTAATAGATTCAAATTTACTAGAAAATCATAGATCAAAGATGGTGTCATCTATTAAATCCGATGGAGTGGAATATTTTTAATTATATGTCAGAGGGGTTGTTTTTCACCCCTCGGGAATCGAACCCGAGTGCCAGTAACAACAAGATTGCTGTTACTGGCACTCGGGTTCGATTCCCGAGGGGTGAAAACAACCCTCTGACATATAATTAAAAATATTCCACTCCATCGGATTTAATAGATGACACCATCTTTGATCTATGATTTTCTAGTAAATTTGAATCTATTACCATCGGCAAATTAATATCTTTCATATTAAATTAGGAAAAGTCATTCCATTGCCCTTCGAATTTTGAATTTCTTCAAAATTCGAAACACTCAACCACCTTTATTTAAATTATATGGCATGGCTATATGTTTAAATTTAGAATCACTATATCGCGAAATTTTACAAATTAAGATAACAATCTTTGAGTAAAATATTTTACGCGTATACATATGTAAGAGAGGTTCGTATCCCGCAGGTGAGCCAGGTGGCCCGGATTGCTGTTACTGGCACTCGGGTTCGATTCCCGAGGGGGTGAAAAACAACCCCTCTGACATATAATTAAAAATATTCCACTCCATCGGATTTAATAGATGACACCATCTTTGATCTATGATTTTCTATAATTATATATTCAAAATTATTCTTTATTTTAATTAATCTGTTTAATAAGAGTGTATATTTCTATATATATTCTTGTATCATATCAATTTTCTAATATTAAAAATAAACGGAATCAACGCAGCAGACTTATTTCCCAGTCCGTAAATTAACATTATTGTTGTGAAAGAAATAGAAGATAATTCCGTGGACCCTCTGAATCATTTGGGTGTGACCAACCCCTTGCCAAAGCGATTCAGCCCCCCGCGAGATTTCAATTTACACTTGAAATCAAGCTGACATTCCCGTTCGCTACACCTTATATTAAAAGATTTCATTTATTTAATTGTTCCCTCCTGTTAGGCCTAGATAATAATCAATCTAATTTTCCCTCGCACGCATAAAATATTATGCAGTCTGCCCTAACCTTGACATTTACCTGGAGCAACGGTTGGGGTCTTTATTTAGTAGTTTAATTTTCAATTAAATTAACTAAAAAAATAAGACTTCAAAAAAAATTGTACCTCTTGTTAATTGGTCTACATAATAATTATTTTCTTACATCTTCAATTTAATGCAAATAAGGTTCTTAATTACTCTAAGATATATCTTGAGGTCCTATATTATGTTTTTATTATTATCATCATCGAGTTATATAGTAGTCCTAAGGCTGGTTTAACCCAGCCATTCAGTTCCCTGTTAACACTAATCGATGCCAGCTCTTTATGGTAGATTCAGCTTCTACACTTAATTTAATCATTTCACTTAGAGGATGGATTCTTGTTGATTTTAGGACAAAATCAATGCGATAATCACAAATATAAAGTGAATTAATTTTTGTGATCACCTTTTCACTCTCTTAAAGGAGTGACTACCCTTAATTTAGCTTTTCGCTTAAGCGAGTGTATTCTGTATATTCTAGGACAATCTCGTATTATAAAGGTTAATAATAATTATGTATAGGTATATATAAATATTATGATTAATTTATATAGCTTATTTACATTATTTACAGGGTGTAAGATTCTTACCTAGAAATAAAGAAACGACATTTAAAGTTTATTGTCAATTCCTTTTTACAATTTTCATTAATTCTTTATTAGTAGTATACAATCAGTAAGAATAAATAAATGACAATCTATTACATATTCTTTCCACTCGTCCCTCTGCCGTGCAAGACAGGCACTACTCCGATCTGCGCAGCATATTTTAATAAAGGAAATACATTTTCTTTACATCTCCCCCCCTCGGTGAGAAAAACAATAGTCAAATTTTCATAAAACCCCCCATCTTCATTTCATTCATCGTCTTCTTCCGTTGTGGATATTGGAATGAGTTTTGTGATGTGAAAAAGATTTGATTCTAATTTTCTATGACCTGTATTAATTCTGAATATCGAATTTGATTTCTTTTCAACTATTTTATATGGTCCGATATTAATCTCATCTAATTTTTTCCTATTTAATTTGTTTGCATTTTTCACATACACTATATCTCCTACGTTAAATTTATATTCTTTTCGACTTTTGTCAAATAGCTTCTTGTTGTAATCATGTGATTTTATTGAATTTGAAGTGCTAATTTTCTATCATTGATCCAGTCACTTTCTGAGTGTTCTTCTTTTAATTCACTTGGCAGAAGGGTGACATCCGTGCCATGTAATAGATATCATGGTGCAAATCCAGTGACTGCATGCACAGTATCATTATAACTATCTATACATTCTTGAGCTATTACTGTCCAAGTTGTCTTTCTTCATTCTTCATTTATTTTACATCTGATTTTGTTCACTATTGTTTGGTTTAGCCTTTCATTTAAACCGTTTGAAAAGGGTGCATTTACTGCTGTGAACACCATCGATATCGATTTTTAATCTACAAAGTTTAAATTCCTTTGAATTAATTCCTGGGTATTGATCCGTGAGTAACATATCAATTTTATCTGTCTCTGTTATCTTATTAATCAATTTTATAAAATCACCTGCATTCTGCGTTTTTGAGGTCAAAATATATGCATATCTTGTGAAATGGTCCACCAGAAGATGTAAATATTTTTTTGAACTTCTAAAACCTCCAATTGTATCAATAGAGATTATTTCGAAAGGCTTAGTGGCTGGACCTAGGTGAGACATTAAACCAAATTTGTCTTGACCTCTTTATTTATTTTTTTTACAAACCTCACAGCGTCTACAAATTTTCTTGATGTTTTTGGTTAAATTTTTTGCTGTGTATAGTGTACTAATTTTCTTTTGCAATTGTGTGATGCCTACATGGCATAGGTTTCTGTGTATCTTCTTTATAAGTTCTATGCTAAACTATTCTGATAGAACAAATTTTGAAGCTTTGCTTCTTTAAGCGCGCTGGGCAGGGTCTAAATGGGAAAAAGCGATCCCGTAAGATTTCCATTCCGCTACGATTCTGAGCTGCTGGTAGAGGAAGTGAGAGAGGGCCGGTGAAGGGTGAGGCCAGAGGTAAAGCTGCAGTAGCTATTGATGGCACAATCGTTCACACAGCTCTTAGGGCCGGTCGTATGTCGCAAAGTAAATGCTTTTTACAACTAACAAACGTTAGATGGTAAATGTGCCACTGGGATGGCCAATCAGATGACAGGCACTTTCAGTTACTTACACTTACAGGTGGCAATTGTCGCAAATCTCCTATCAAAATAATATCTACGTTTCCGAAATCCGCAGAGTGGTTTCCAGTAATTTGTTTTAATCGCAAATCAATTTTACATAAAAGTTCCGCACTAATCATACTTATATCACCAATGATGAGTACTTTGACATATCTAAAAAGCGATCTGTACAAATGCAATGTTTCGGACGGTAAAGGCAACAAGTTCGAAATAGATATTCTAAGGGCCGGTTGTATGTCGCAAAATAAATGCTTTTTACCACTAACAAACGGTAGATGGTATTTACCATCTACTGTATATGTATAGTGTTACCTTGAACTATATCTAACACCACTCGAAAACGGAATCAAAATTGGAAATCGAAACATCATGAATAAATTAGAAAATTTCAATCAATTTTCCAATTTCACGCTAAAGCAAAATAATTTTTCATCAAAAGGAACTCAAAAGCCTCAACAAGCAGACAAGCTTCTCTCACACTGTCATTTTAAAAAAATATAAAAAGAAGCCTAATTCTACTTAAAGATATCTTGACAGAGATACCTCATACACCATGATGAAAATGGATTTGATATTTTCGAGATAACAAAAAATTTGACGTTACCTGAAATAATCATTCGACTAAAATTTTATTCGGTAAAAATTAATAAACATAGCTTGTAAATTTCATGTTTGTATCGTATTTTGTTTACGAGCTACAATGCTCTGACAAAGGGACAGACAGACATTGTATCGACACTAATAGGCTCCCGTTTTACTTTTAAAAGAAACCCTAAAAAAGAACTCTAGATATATATTTTTAATTCAACAGTTTAACAATTAATTTCTTATTAGACAAGTTGTATATTCTACTTCATAATGCCACTAATCACAATACCAATGCTTTATTTTTGCTAGGTTTGCAAACAAAGATTATCTTTCTGTTGAAGATCTACAGCTTTTCTTGGAAGGTGAACAAGGAGTAAGTTCTATTTTCATAATTTATATATATATATATATATATATATATATATATATATATATATATATATATATATATATATATATATTAAGTTTTAAAATCTATAATTTACTATTTGCATATTATTTTCTTTATTGTTTCAATGAGTCCAGGGGCGTAGAATGTAATATTTTTGAATAAATAAATTTCTAATACTAAATACACTGGTGTACCAAAAATTTGCCTCCTTTGAAAATATTGTTGAATAATTTTAATTTAATAATTTACATTCTAAAAAAATCGAAAATATTGAAAAAAAATTTTAGGGGGCGAAGTTAGGGTGGGGTTTCTAAAAAGCTCTACATTGTTAAATGAAGCACTTTTAATCAAAGTAGAAAGTTGACATTTGAGTATCTTAAAGAGGATTCTCTTCTAACATCAATAAAAATCACAAATTTTATATTTTTTTGTAGGGGTCGAATTTATGGGCGGAAATTTGAAAAAGGGGCATAAATTACGCATTAGTTAATGAAGTACTTCCTATCATTGTAGAAACTTGAAATTTCGACGACACTACAGCTAATATGATCTCGATTCCTAGAAAATTCAGAAATTGAAAAAATCTATTTATGGAGTCGGACCCAGGGTTGCCAGATTTGAAATTGGTCTCACGAGACAAAGAAAAAATGTAATATTCAAAATTTATATAATTTTTTCTTTTTTATTTCCAATAAGAAAGAAATACATTTCCTAACAGTTTCCATCACGTTTTATTTATTTATTTTAAACGCCAATAGGCTTTATACTACATATAAATTAGTAACAAAAAACAAAAGAAAACATATATATATATATATATTTAACAATCAGATTAGGATAATATAAGTTAGCACTATGAGTCCTCTTCTCAAGGGTGAAAAACCCTCCCGACATTCCTCACCAACGATTGATAGTTACCACCAAAAAAGTTTAAACATAATTTTAATATTTTAATTTTTGATTTTTTTTTTCGTACGAAACATATAATTATCATTATTTTAAATTCAAAATATGTTAATTTTTTATCTGCGGAACATTTGCATGTTTATGTGGGACGCGGGACATGTCACTCTTTTGCGGGACTGTTGCGCGAATTGCGGGACGTCTGGTAACCCTGAGTCGACCTCCTATGGGGGATGGATTTCTTCATAAAAAAGGCAAAAAAT
This sequence comes from Forficula auricularia, assembly GCA_024734495.1. NCBI lineage: Eukaryota > Metazoa > Arthropoda > Insecta > Dermaptera > Forficulidae > Forficula > Forficula auricularia. Next base: position 9,914,415 of record JALMQS010000120.1, on the reverse strand, counting down.
AATACAGGCATTTTCAAAAACTTGCATTAAAATCAGAAAGTTCAGAATTACTTTAATAGAAGGTCATTTCCCTTATTTAATCAAAGATTGCAAATCAAAATTTTTTTTTATGGTTATAAAAGAGAAACTTTGGAAACTTTCGAACTTTCGAATATTAATTTATCATATTTATGACGTCTCAAATTTGGGTCTGAGTAATCTTTTTACTAAAATTATCTCAAAACCATGACTTGGTGTAAAAAAATGTCTCGAGGATCCGTGTATAAAACTCTACTAAGATCAATACTACTTAAGCTTTGTTCAGAAAATTTATTTTGGCTTGTTTTATTAATTGATTGTTTTATTGATTGATTGAAAAATGTTTGCTGTCGTTTGCCATTTAGCTAAATCATGGCTACATCCAAGTTAGGATCTGTGTTCTGCAAAACGGCGAAAACTTTGAACATTTACTCTAATACTGGACCGTAAATGTTAATATCTCGTTTATTACACAACTTCTCTTTGGTCGGTATTTGAGTAAACTATTTATTTTAGTCCCTTACTATCAGTGATTGGATGGAAATCCCAACTTGCAAATATATTAAGAAATTAAGAAAGCATCTTAAATTCTTTCAAAAATAACCAATATAGTTGTTCAGTGTAGTTCCTAGTTCCATTTGAAATTGTCTATTTATTTGACTTTCTCAGAGGGATTTAGCTGAGAAACTGTGAAAACACTGATAGTACTCTAGATACATCCTTGAGAATGAGAGATCGCTAGTTCAAGAAAAAGATATGATTAATTTTTCTCATTTATATAGGAAGAAAATAATTACACTTATTAATAGAAATCGGAGAAGGATGACCTGGAATAAAAAAAAGAATTTTGGCACAAATACATTTTTATCTTAAGGTAGTTGTTTCACCATATGGGTTTTCTTAGGATTTTTTTGAAATTTAGACAGATTATTTAAATACTTCTGCATCGATTAGTGGCAAAACGAAATTTATGAACAATATAGTTCCGGAGATATTAAATTCCAAAGATAGAGTTTTTTAGGCTCTTATACATTGCACTATACGAGATTTCGGAAAGTTTACATTCATATTTAATTATAATTTAAAAACTCTTCTTACCATTGTTATAAAAAACTAAACCAATATTAAACAAAACTAATACATTTTTTAAGAAAATTTTAATTCATAGTTACAACATAGTTTCTGAGAAAATAATGAATAAATAATGAGAAATGTAAAATGAAAAATTTTCACCAAAAACAAGCTGGCAACAACGCATATATTTAACCTAACAAGAGGATTAACTTTAATAATTTTTTTGACGTTTTTCCGCTTCAGCCATTGTCGCAACAGCTTTTAATTGTTTATTAATATCTTTTTGTTTAATAAATCGATCTTTATATTGTATTTTTTCTGTCATTTCTATGATAATAAATATTCAAGCTCGGACAATGTTGCCAGATTTGTCAAACGAGAACGGGATTGGCTAGTAGTGGTATATAAACAGCAAAAAGTTTTGGGCTTATGAATTATGAATCCTTATTGTCTGTTCTATATATTCTAGCATTAACTTTTTGCTAGTATTGTCGTGAAACAACTACCTTAAGTCGCACCAAACTCTGGATGATAATTAAAAATGTTTTTGCACTTTAGATCATCTACGAGGAATAGAAAAAAAGTAAAAAAAATATTTTACTCTATCTCAGTGGTTGCCAACCTTTTTTTTTTTTTTTAAATTTAGGTGGATTTCAGTTAAAGCTTGAATATCCGGCTTTATGTTCGACAAATTCATTCGCAAGTTTCCTTTGAGGCAAATGTCCAACTTATTTCTTTGTTTTGTGAGGAGCTGGACAACAGAACTAAATCCTTTTTCAACTAAATATGTTGACGAGAACGAGATGAGAAGTGGTTCAAATTTTTCCCCACAGTTGTGGATAAGTGTCTAAAAGCTTCACCCAGGCTAACTCGTAACCGCTCTGCTTGAAAATGATTTTCGCCTCACAGTCATACTTCAGATCTAGAAACTCCGTCTGCAAAGAGTTATCAAGCTTATCCACAGCTTCAAACGAGAATGGATATAGAATCCAATCCGGAATTTGTAACTTGGTCAAATCTTTAAATCTTGATTCCATGTTTTTAACTGTTCAAGGTGATCAGTAAAAATTAGGATTTTGTCTTCTGGGAGTTCAGGAGTCTCGTTATCTGATCTGTACTATTTTAATTTTTCCCACTTTGAATACTCATCGCCCCCCCCCCCCCCACTTATTTATTGCCCCCCTGATAACCCAAATTCCACACTTGGGGGCGATCGCCCCCAGGTTGGGAACCACTGCTCTATCTCGGCCGATTTTTCTGGAGCTAAACAGCTAAAAGTTGTTCTCTGAGTATAAAGATTAGTTTGTTCATCATCATAAATTCATTAACTGAGTCCGGAATATATAGTAACTTCAATTAAAACTTAAAAACCAAAGATTTGAGCATCTTTTTTTTTTTTGAAAATAGTTGGAATGTTTTTCAAAAAATCAGCTCAGGTTCAGATTAACCAAGATATATTTTAAAATAGAAAGAATTCAATCAATCTTTTTCGGACAAATTCTAAGATTTTAGTAGAAATATTATTAAATTGTGATATCGAGGGATTCATCCCCAGGAGTCGAACCTGAGAACTAACATGCTTCCGGCAGTCAGCTCACACCTCGAGACAAAAAACCTCTCTCTGAATCGCAATATATGATATAAGCACATAAATTTTTTACTCCATTCTTCTATAATGGAAATTAAAAAATTTAGCTTAAAATGAAAAAAGGTTTTCATATAAGTCAGAGAGAGGTTTTTTTGTCTCGAGGGTGTGAGCTGACTGCCCGGAAGGCATGTTAGTTCTCAGGTTCGACTCCTGAGGGGATGAATCCCCTCTGATATCGCAATTTAATAATATTTCTACTAAAATCCTAGAATTTGTCCGAAAAAGATTGATTGAATTCTTTCTATTTTCAATTAAAACGTTTGTTTTTCATTTTACATGTCCATATATATTTATTGATTTCACATTTTTAATTGAAATTATTTTCCTAAAACTTGTCTTTTAAAATTATTGGATAAAAATACTTGGTAGGTTTCACAGGTTTCACCTTAATGTGAAACCTGCCAAGTATTTTTATCCAATAATTTTAAAAAATGTTTCACCAAGTACCAACACCAAATTCCTTAAAAACTACTTGTCTTTTACGTGATATGGTAACATAATTCATACATAACAATGCCTAAAAGCCTCGGTAAAAGCCAAAGTTTAGGAAAATAATTTCAACTACTTAGCCATCTCGGACACCCGACTCCGCCCTTTAAAAATTACTTCAAAAGAAAACCCTTCATGAATATTGTAATGTCACTACTTTGGTCCTGGGACCTTTCACTTGGTTTCTATTGGCTATTTTTGTCAAGCTTGAAAAGTTTCTACGTTAAACAGATTTTCATAGACCGCGACCCATTTTTCGTTGACCAACTTTTATTTAAATTTTGAATGCTTATAACTTTGTTATAAGTAACTGCATTAAAACAATATTTTGCAGGGGTGTTCTTTAACTTTAAAGGGTTATTATTAATAAACAAAAGAATATGTGGAAGTAGTCCATTTTAAATCCAATTAATAATGTAATTTTGTAATTTTTATTTTGATGCCCTGTCTCGCGCTATTGGCTTACAAATTTCCCAGGGTCTCCGCCTTCTACCTTAACAGGCCTTTGATTTAAAAATCTGTGAAAATTTATGAAAGTGGCTTAGTGTTAGAGGAATATTGTTTTGGTTGCTATGGATGGCACAGGCTAATAAAAATGATCGACTAACCATCGAAAGGGCTACAGTCGAATTGGTTTTTAATCATTTTAAACATATTTTATTGTAATTTTTGTTTTGGCACACCAATCATGCGCTATGAGCCTACAAATTTGACTAGCAGGGCGTCCACCCCTCTCAGAAGCATAGATTTGCTGACTAGATTCACCATGATCAGCTTTTTTTGCTTATTTATTTATTTATTTTTTTAAAAATTTCGCTTGACAAGTTTTGTTTTTTATTTGAACTCTGTTTAATGTTTTAGATGACTGATTTAACACCTGCAAAATGTAAAGAAATTATAAATCAATATGAACCTACTCCAGAGGCCCGAACCAATGGACAACTGCTTATAGACGGTAAGCTTTTAATATTGTCATCTAGATAAAAGGTTTATAAATTAAAGTGAATTTTAATTCAATGATGTATGCAAAACCAGCTATCTGTGTAATAAAGTTTTCAAGAAAATTATCTAAGTCGACCTCCGAAGACGAGATCCATTCTGGTTGCTTATTGCGGTTAAAAATGTCTAAAACGTGAATAAAAATAATTTTCAGTCCTTATTTTTTCAGTCTGGTTGTCTGTCTCTCTAGGTTCCTATAACCATGCAGGGCCGGATTTAAGCACAGGCTACGCAGGCTGAATCCTATGGGCCTGCACCACAAAGGGTCTACTTTTTTAAAAAATATTTAACAAGATTTCAATAAAGAGTCATGCACGTTTATTTTTAACCGACTTCAAAAAAGGAGGAGGTTCTCTATTCGATTGAATTTTTTTTTTTTTTTTTTTTTTTTTTTTTTTTTTTTTTTTTTGTGCCTATGTTACCTCATATCTCCGCCAATTGTCAACCGATTTTGAAAATTTTTTTTGCATTGGGTCCAGTCTAGCTTCCGATTGGTCCCATTTTTTTTCGATTTTTTTTCATAGGTATTAGACCTTTTTTATTAGGTTTGTTTAGGTTTGTTTAGACCTAACCTCTTTGTTTATGAACCGATTTCGATGGTTCTTTTTTATCCGAAAGGGGGTGTCTTAGGGATGGTGTCATATTAATTTGGTCAAGTTCTGATGATATAATCACTATTAATAACATCACTAAAAAGAGAAAAATAAAAATTTTAAGAAAAAAATAAAAATCGACTTCAAAAAAATTAATTGCAACAAATATAAAAATACACTAAAAGGTATAAAATAATTATTATCTTATTTAGTTACAACTAAACGACGAAATATTAACACGAAATTACTTTTTGAAGTTGGTGCCAAACATAGTACCTTTATGAATCGCACTCGACGGATCGTACTTAGTACGTTTGGCGGGTACGCTCGCTTATAGGTATAGTTTGTTTGGCACCGACTTTAAAAAGTAATTTCGTGTTAATATTTCGTCGTTTAGTTGTAACTAAATAAGATAATAATTATTTTATACCTTTTGAGTGTATTTTTATATTTGTTGCAATTAATTTTGAAGTCGGTTTTTATTTTTTTCTTAAAAATTTTTTTAAGTTTTTAATTGGATAATTGCTGAAAACGCTGTTTTTTTAGATTAATTTTAAAAAAAATTTCCTCTGTAAGGCCCACGCCACAGGTTCAGCCTAGGGGCCCATAGATTCTAAATTCGGCCCTGAATCCACGATAACCCAAAAACAGAAAGTCGTAGAAAGTTTGTTCTCGGGCTAAGATGTTTCTATTTCCAATGTAGCATTTTAGGCTTTCTACGAATTTCCTGTTCAAAAATGCAGGAAGTATTATTTTCCCAATGATTTTATTGAGATGTAAGACGTTCCATATATATATATATATATATATATACATAAATAAACAATTTTAGTTTTCAATTGTTAAAACTCACTAATAATTTATTAAATATAATTTATATATTAAAATTAAATTAAAAATTAAATTTTATTATAGTTTATTATATGTAAGTTTATTATTTATTCCTACATTTACTCTTACATGAGAACGTATCGAATCTTGAAAAAGTTTTCACTATTTTCTCTAATTTATTTTTAACTTCTTAATATCTTACAATGAGTAGTCGAGATCAACAAAATATCAACTTGCTTAATTTTCAAGATATTTATCAACGCAAAGATACCTTCGCTACTGAATGCTTGAATATAATAGAATGTTTTTACACGCTTTATATTAGCTTCACCTGTATGTATTTTTCTATGTATCAATGTGACTTTTGTTCTGTTATATTCCACAATCATTTCTCTAAAAAATAATTATTTACCTACTCAATTTAAATGAAATTATTTTAAAATAATAAAAATAAATACATTTCATTCTGTTAAATTCCGCAAACTTTTCTCTATAAAAATAATTAAGACTAAAAAGTAAAAAAATAAATTATATTTAAAAAAAAACTAAAAAACATGCTTCTAAAAAGTACAAAATTATGTAATACTTAATCAAAAAGCGTGGGCACTTTGTCGAAATTAATTAAAAGTATTGATACATGTTTCAGCGCCCCACACTTTTTGATTATTACATTATTTGGTACTTTTTAGAAGCGTGTTTTTTAGTTTTTTAAAATATAATTTTTACTTCAGAAATGTCTTAAACGTGGGGAAAAATAATTTTCAAATATTCAAGTTCTATCTTTTTGTATATCTGTCTTGATTTCAATGCTCACGATAACTCAAGAAAAGACAGACTTACAAAAGTATATTTGAGTGCCATAATGTTTGTTTTTCCCAAAACGAAGAACTGATTATATTTTTTGGAATTCTAGCATCAGAACTTACGTTTGAAAAATGTAAAAATCGGAAAAAAATTAGATTGTCATATGGAGAGCCGATGGGTGAACCGCGATTGGAATTAAGTGTACACCGTCTTTCGAATTATTTGGAATTATTTTGAATTCATTAGATAATATATTGTATTCTATTGTCTTCTACTTGGAAATGAAAGTAGAAGTGGAAGTAGGTGTACACAATTTTAGGTCGCGGTTCACCCCTCGTGGAGAGCTATAGAACGGTTCTAGCTTATGAGCTGAACTTTTGAAAACAAGTTTGTTTTTATTAAAACTTATTTTCTTTGAAAATTTTTAACTTTCTACTCATATAGTTTAATGATAAACAATTGCTAAATCTGTAAAATTTGTGGAATGACTACCGAGTATTAAAGAAGTTCCTTCTTTTTCCTCAATCATATCTTTATGGAACTCTATAATTAATTTCTGCTTAATTTGGTTTAAGGTTTTACAAAGCTTCTGATGTCAGAAGAGTGTGACATTTTTGAGCCAGCTCAAAGAAAGGTATGCCAGGATATGAACCAACCACTCACCCATTATTTCATATCGACTTCCCACAACACGTACCTGTTGGAAGACCAACTTAAAGGACCTTCAAGTGTTGACGGAATCATCAGAGCTCTAGGACAAGGATGTAGATGTGTCAAAATCGATTGTTGGGACGGTCCTGATGAGCCCCTTGTTTACCATGGCAATACTCTAACGACCAAAGTACCATTCGCAGATTGTATTAAAGTCATCAAAGAATTCGCATTCACTTCTACTCCGTAAGTGAATTAATTTATCTATTTAAATATTAAAATTGTTATTAATTTAAATTAAATAACATGATCATTAGGTGGGTCAAAAAATCCATTATTTTTTTTACAAGTGACACTGAAAAATGGAGCTGCTAGACACCTTAAAAAAAATTTTCTAAATATGAGCTCTTAATTTTAACAAGATCCTCCGCATCGCAGTTTTTTATTTCTTTTCAGTCCAATAGAAAAAAATTCATACCTCATCATTAATTGATTGTACAGAAAAATGTTCTTGGAGAATTTCGTAGGAAATTTAATGCTCTACAAGAAAGGTATCTTATATTTTTTCCGTAAACCTCACCATTTGAAAGATATTGAAGATTTAAGTTTGATTATTTTAAGACAAATTTCATTTTTGTTTATGAATTTCATAACTCGACAATAAATGTCTATTATAAAATTAGCAATACAAATTTTTGTAGGAAATTAACTGCTCTATAAAAAGTGTGTCTTATATTTTGGCGATTAAATTAAGCGTTCAAAAGATATTCATCATCAAACTTTCATGTGTACTGAAGTTTGATGATGAATATCTTTTGAACGCTTAATTTAATCGCCAAAATATAAGACACACTTTTTATAGAGCAGTTAATTTCCTACAAAAATTTGTATTGCGAATTTTATAATAGCCATTTATTGTCGAGTTATGAAATTCATAAACAAAAATGAAATTTGTCTTAAAATAATCAAACTTAAATCTTTCAAATGGTGAGGTTAATAATCAAACTTAAATCTTCAATATCTTTCAAATGGTGAGGTTTACTGAAAAAATATAAGATACCTTTTTTGTAGAGCATTAAATTTCCTACGAAATTCTTCAAGAACATTTTTCTGTACAATCAATTAATGATGAGGTATGAATTTTTTTCTATTGGACTGAGAAAAAATAAAAAACTGCGATGCGGAGGATCTTCTTATTAAAATTAAGAGCTCATATTTAGAAAGAATTTTTTAAGGTGTCTAGCAACCCATTTTTCCGTGTCACTTGTAAAAAAAATAATGGATTTTTTTGACCCACCCTAATGATCATATTGAAAAAATACAAATATTTGTGGTAAATTTTCATTACTAAATATCTCCACCGGGGACTATTACCAGGCAGCCTGAATATTAAGTTCACTCAAAAATTCTCTTTTTGTGTGTGTGATAGAAATGTCTAAAACGTGGAAAAAATATTTTTCTGTTAGTCTATGCAGATATATCAAGAGTTATGTTTGAAAGTATATTCTATTGCCAAGATGTTTGTTGTTTTTCTCACAACGAAGAACTGATTAGATTTTGAGCTTTCTAGCCTGAGAAATGCAGGTTGAAAAATAAAGAAAATCAGAAAAAAAATCGATCCCTTATATAGGAAATTCTCGAACGGCTGTTGTGAGGTCAAATTCAGCGGAAATATTTGTATTAAAAGGTTACAAGCTTCTAACAAGTTTTCACATTCCTATTTCGAACCGTCATCCGACAAATCAACCAAATTCGCTAAGAGCTGTACTCTCTTAGAAAATATAAAAATCAATTATGGTGAAATTTAGTTATTTAATTTATTTCAATTCAATTTTTACTTTCACATTTATGTTCAAAGGATATAATGGGAAAGTATTGCGATGGCCAGTCTGGGTCCTGACTCTTTGAGAGCTTATATCTCAGAGATGAAAAATGTTAATTTCATTTTGTAACTTCTAGGTGGAAGTATTGCCCTTAATAGTTGGAAACCGGATTTAGGACATAAAACCGGAAATTGTGGTCCCCAGAGATCAAAAAGGGGTCCAAAATCCATTGGTCAGTTCGTATGTACCCCCCTGCGTTTCGCAACCATAAGTCTCAGAGCTACGAAATTCGAAACTTAAGCTCAATATAGGCTAGAAGGAGTACAGCAAGCTTTTGGTTGAAATCATAAAACCGGAAGTGGACATTTACATGAAAGATTTTTCGTTTTTTTTGATTTTCTCAAAAACGGCTCTTACGATTTTTTTTTAAATTAGTACATTTATGTTATGAGTTATTAGTTGTGTCAAATTTTTAATCCTATTAAAAAAGAGGAAGGGGTTGTAAATTAGGAGTGTTATAAAATAAATATTTTAATCATTCATATCTCGTCTTCGGAAATTCGCAGAGCCTTGAAATTTGAAACTTAAGCTAGCTAGAGGCTACAAGAAGTATAACAAGATTTTGGATAAAATATAAAAACCGGAAGTTGATGTTTACGTACATAAGAATTTACCCCCCCTCCCCCTGCGTTTCGAAACCATAAGTCTCAGAGATACGAAATTCGAAACTTAAGCTCAATATAGGCTAGAAGGAGTACATCAAGCTTTTGGTTGAAATCGGAAGACCCGAAGTGGAGATTTACATGAAAGATTTTTCGTTTTTTTTTTTATTATCTCAAAAACGGCTCCAACGATTTTTTTAAAAAATTAGTGTATTTATCAAGTGTCTTGTTTATTTAAACATTAAGTATTTATTAACAAATGTTGATTATAAAAAACTATTATATAATAAATCAAAAATGAATTAAAATCAATGTATTACAAATCGCTAGAGTTAGTCAAAATTTTCGGAATTTCTATCATAGCAATGCAGGATGGTTTTAAATTTCAAGGGATCAATTGAATTGTACCTATCAAGAATTTTACTTTCATTTTGAATAGTAAACGAATTATTTATGAGTAAAGGCAATTCCAAAGTAAAAAATATTGACAAATTCTATAACTCACTAACTCACTCAAACTTGAGTTGTTTACCAAAAAAGAATTTAGTCTTTTTGATTTTAAGTCGATTCTTCCACGTTTTCAGTAGAGGTTGCCATTAATGGTCAAAACATCAAAAATGGAATGCAATAAGGTTATTCCTCTAGTATTAGATTAGTAAACGAATTATTTATGAGTAAAGGCAATTCCAAAATAAAAAATATTGACAAATTCTATAACTCACTAACTCACTCAAACTTGAGTTGTTTACCAAAAGAATTTAGTCTTTTTGATTTTAAGTCGATTCTTCCACGTTTTCAGTAAAGGTTGCCATTAATGGTCAAAACATCAAAAATGGAATGCAATAAGGTTATTCCTCTAGTATTAGATAAGAATCGATCGTTATTTTTGATTTTATGTCGATTTCTCCATGTCTTCAGCAATGGTTACCAATAATAATCGAAACGTCAAAAACCTAATGTAGAATTGTTATTCCTCAAGTATTATATGAGAATCGATGGCTATTTTTGATTTTAAGTCGATTCCTCCATGTCTTCAGCAATGGTTACCAATAAAAACCGAAATGTCAAAAATCCAATATAGAATGGTTATTCCTCAAGTATTAGATGAGAATCAATCGCTATTTTTGGTTTAAAGTCGATTTCTCTATGTCTTCAGCAATGGTTACCAATAAAAACCGAAACGCCAAAAATCCAATATAGAATGGTTATTCCTCAAGTATTAGATGAGAATCGATGGCTATTTTTGATTTTAAGTCGATTCCTCCATGTCTTCAGCAATGGTTACCAATAAAAACCGAAATGTCAAAAATCCAATATAGAATGGTTATTCCTCAAGTATTAGATGAGAATCAATCGCTATTTTTGGTTTAAAGTCGATTTCTCTATGTCTTCAGCAATGGTTACCAATAAAAACCGAAACGCCAAAAATCCAATATAGAATGGTTATTCCTCAAGTATTAGATGAGAATCAATCGCTATTTTTGGTTTGAAGTCGATTTCTCTGTCTTCAGCAATGGTTACCAATAAAAACCGAAACGCCAAAAATCCAATATAGAATGGTTATTCCTCAAGTACTAGATGAGAATCAATCGCTATTTTTAGCATTTCACAGAGAAAAGCCTATCCACTCTTACTTAGTTAGGTTAAATGAGTCCTATATTACCATAAACAGATCAAATGAATAAATTTTAAAGAATTCAAAAATCTTACTTTAGAGTAAAGTACTTTAAAATATAATTTTACTAAAAACTTTATTTAACCTTTTTTGTCGGCCCCAAGGTACTTAATTAGGATATTAAATTTCATCAAAATTGGTTAAGTCATTTTATAGATATTTAGAAAAAACTAAAAAGTACTGAAATAAATAATGTTGTATAATACTAATGTTTGTGGGCCGATATGTACCAAAAACTAATCAGCGCTTCATTTTGTTAAAATGATGGTAGGTTTTCAATTTCATTTCAATCGGTGCAAAGGTGTGAAAAAAATCGTGGACGAAAAAAACGATAACATCCATCCATCCATCCATCCGCACGCACTTCCAAAAAAATGGCACTTTTTGGCCTCTCGACGAGATTCCAGGTAACTTTTGGCAAAACCGCCACATGCTAAAATTCAATCTCATTGAATACTTCAATTTGTGACCTTAATTGAGTCCATGGGTTCCGTAGTCTTTACCTGAGGACACGTTGAAGTCGCGCTTGCCGCGCGACCGATTGCAATACTTTCTCCCATGCTTCGCATTGGATAAAGTAATAATATGTTTATTCCTTTATTATTAATCAGATATCACTTGCAATTTGCAGTTCATGTTGACTTTAATTCAAAAAAAATGATCGATTCTCATTTAATAGTCGAGGAATATACATTCTACATTGGATTTTTGACGTTTCGGTTATTATTAGTAACCATTGATGAAGACATGGAGGAATCGACTTAAAATCAAATATAATCATTGATTCTCATCTAATACTCGAGGAATAACAATTCTACATTAGATTTTTGACGCTTCGATTATTATTGGTAACCATTGCTGAAGACATGGAGGAAACGGCTTAAAATAAAAAATAACGATCAATTCTTATCTAATACTAGAGGAATAACCTTATTGCATTCCATTTTTGATGTTTTGACTATTAATGGCAACCTCTACTGAAAACGTGGAAGAATCGACGTAAAATCAAAAAGACTAAATTCTTTTATTGCAAACAACTCAAACTTGAGTAAAATAAAATAAATAAAATGGAATTCTATCGTCGATACGTGACAATGGACGGGATGGGACATGGCTTCACTATTACACACCAGAATCCAAAAGAAGTTCAATGATGAAGTAATCGCTGAAACTGAGACCTATTTTGACGAGAAAGAGAAATCATACTATAAAAGTGGTATCGAAAAGTTGGAAAATCGCTATACTCGTTGTATCGCCTTGGAAGGCAACTATGTTGAATAATAAAATAGAGTTTTGTCAAAATTTTATTTTTTTCTTATTTCTCCTACGGACTTATTGAATGACCAATATACTATAGGTACATTGAATATGTAAAAAAAAAACTCTCCGATCCGAAAGGGGCATATGGGTATCCCGATGACATTACCAAATCAACTGGTGTGTTCACCAGACGACTTTCACATTTTCATTTATTTGAAGTCGTCGGGACACTACTAATTTACACCCCCTTCCTTTATTTCGTTTTTTTTGATTTTCTTAAAAAAGGCCCTAACGATTTTTTTTTAAATTAGTGTATTTATCAAGTGTCATGAGTTAATAGTTGTGTCAAATTTTTAATCCCTTTGAATTAAAGGAAGGGTTGTAATTTAGGAGTGTTAAATATTTTAATCGTTCATATCTCGTCTTCTGAAAGTCGCAGAGCCTTGAAATTTGAAACTTATGCTATCTAGAGGCTAGAAGAAGTATAACAAGACTTTGGCTAAAATAGAAAAACCGGAAGTTGATGTTTACGTACATAAGAATGTACCCTCCCCCCCTGCGTTTCGCAACCATAAGTCTCAGAGATACAAAATTCGAAACTTAAGCTTGATATAGGCGAAAAGGAGTACACCAAGCTTTTGGGTGAAATCGGAAGACCGGAAGTGGACATTTACATGAAAGATTTTTCGTTTTTTTTTTATTTTTCTCAAAAACGGCTCTTTTTAAAAATTAGTGTATTTATCAAGTGTCATGAGTTATTAGTTGTGTCAAATTTTTAATCCGATTGAAATAAAGGAAGGGGGTGTAAAGTAGGAGTGTCGCGGCGTGATGTCCTAAATCCGGTTTGCAACTATTAATTCCATTCACCTAGAAGTAACAAAATGAAATTAACTTTATTCATCTCTGAGATAAAAGCTCTCAAAGAGTCAGGACCCAGACAGGCCATCGCAATACTTTCACATTATATTCTATGAATATAAATGTGAAAGTAAAAATGTAATAATAATATTATTCATGAAAATAAAAATGTTAGGTTAAAATTCAGGTTTTTCGTACCGAATTTCCCCAAAATTTAGCAAATTTTTAAAATGTGGCAACACCGTCATCGGCGGCGGTATGTTATATTTGGAAGCTATAGTAAAAGTAGCATGATATTTTGACTAAAAATTCAATATCTCATATTTTAGTGCTAGAGGGTTCCTCAGAAATAAATATAAGTGCTCTAGGGCAGTGTTCCGCAAACTTTTTGTGTTCAAGGTACACCCACCAAATCAATAAATTTTAGAGGTACACCAAAGAAAAAAACAATGTTTATTGAATATTTATTTATTATCTTATTATATATATCTATCTACTCTTATTAAACCAGCAATTCTTGTATATATAGAATCGGTTTCTTGAAAACGGCTCTAAGGATTTGCATGAAATTCACGGGTTAGAGGGTTTTTGTGTTGACAATTCGATCTGTCACGGCCTCATCTTCGGCTAAGTTGTTTTTGATGGTTTTTTTTAATTGAAATAATTATTCACAGGTGGTTGTTTGAATAAAAATTTATAATTACATTTTTTTCAAATTTCTTTTGATAAAATTAATTGTTTTTTTTTTATTTTAAATTCCACTAATAGATCATTAGAAATAGTGTTATATATTAGAATTTGCCAATTTAATTAAAGGTATTTTTCTATAAAATAATTTATTAGAATATCAATTTCATTCTCTTAATAAAACCGACAATTCGAAGGATCGTGCATCCCTCTTCAGGATTTAAAAGGGTCAACGAAAGAACCTCCGTATATTTTAATATTATTTTTAATTTCAATTATATTCAAAACTTTGTGGCCAGTGATACGTCTTGATGATGGCCATCATAACTGATGTAAACGTTGGTAAAAATTTAAATTAAGTTTTATTTCAATTTTATTTTATTTTGGCTGCGATTAAAAATCGACCTTTTTACCTGAATTTAAAATTAAAAATAATATTAATATATCGCTTTTAACTGAATAAAAAATTACCGAGCATCCCTCGGTGTTCCAGATACTTAAAATCAATATAACATGAAACGATGTTTAATGAGAAATGTGAGCCTGCTTAAACTGAGTACAGGAGATCAAAATTTGAAGCAATCGTTGATAAGGCTGCTCTCATCTCTTGCTGCTCGCATAACTCTCAGATATATGTGTGTAGGTGCATTATTTTCACAAAACTTCACATTTTTCCGCGGTACACCAACTAATGACCACGGTACACGAGTGTGTCGCGGCACCCACTTTGCGGAACACTGCTCTAGGGTTCCTCGCTCTACAAAAGGCTGAGAAACACTGGATTAGATAATAATTGAAATCAGAATATGTACACCTGACGTTTACTATGACATTTTTAGGGTTCCATTCCGGACCGGGCCCTACGATGTCTGTATGTCTGTCTGTCCTTATAAAATAAATAAGGTGCAAACTTGATATTTACGATTTATATTTATTCATCTTTTTTGAAATCAAAAATCTTATTAAAATTTTGATCGAATCATTATTTTGGTAAGGGTCGAATTGTTTTTGGAGGCAAAAATAAAAAAAATATTTTTTTATCATGGGGTGTGAGATATCCCTGTAAAGGTATTTCACTTTAAATAGAATTAGGCTATTTTTTTTTTTAATTTATTTCACCTTAAAATGACAATGCGAGAGAGCAAAGTGGCCATTTATAGATGATCTTTCCACCTGTCTTTGTACAGAAATGACTTAACTTAAAATTATTAAACATATTCACATATTTCCTCATCTGTCCTTATTAATAAGAAATAATAATTAATTGGATATCTCAAGTATTTTTAACCGACTTCAAAAAAGGAGGAGGTTCTCTATTCGATTGAATTTTTTTTTTTTTTTTTTTTTTTTGTGCCTATGTTACCTCATATCTCCGCCAATTGTCAACCGATTTTGAAAATTTTTTTGCATTGGGTCCAGTCTAGCTTCCGATTGGTCCCATTTTTTTTCGATTTTTTTCATAGGTATTAGACCTTTTTTATTAGGTTTGTTTAGGTTTGTTTAGACCTAACCTCTTTGTTTATGAACCGATTTCGATGGTTCTTTTTTTATCCGAAAGGGGTGTCTTAGGGATGGTGTCATATTAATTTGGTCAAGTTCTGATGATATAATCACTATTAATAACATCACTAAAAAGAGAAAAATAAAAATTTTTAAGAAAAAAATAAAAACCGACTTCAAAAAATTAAGTGCAACAAATATAAAAATACACTAAAAGGTATAAAATAATTATTATCTTATTTAGTTACAACTAAACGACGAAATATTAACACGAAATTACTTTTTTGAAGTTGGTGCCAAACATATACCTTTTATGAATCGCACTCGACGGATCTTACTTAGTACGTTTGGCGGGTACGCTCGCTTATAGGTATAGTTTGTTTGGCACCGACTTTAAAAAGTAATTTCGTGTTAATATTTCGTCGTTTAGTTGTAACTAAATAAGATAATAATTATTTTATACCTTTTAGTGTATTTTTATATTTGTTGCACTTAATTTTTTGAAGTCGGTTTTTATTTTTTCTTAAAAATTTTTATGTAATTATGTAACCCCTCTGTATGCGTGTCCGATTCGCACTTGGCCGGCTATTTTGAAGAAAAATCTAGCTACCATATATTATTTTTCCTGCTGATGTTCCCTAAATTCTAATTGGAAATATGTATCTATGAATTACTAGAGAACTCTACGCTTAAAAAACTCCGATTAATGCCTTTCACTAGGCATGACGAGTTTTCGCACAATTTAACTCAAATGAACAGACATCCGCAAATCAAAGAAATGCTTCTAGAAGAGATGAGAATAAAATAAATACAAATTTTCTCTCTTTTTAACCGACTTCAAAAATAGGAGGAGGTTCTCTATTCGACTGAATTTTTTTTTTTTTGTTGTGCCTATGTTACCTCATATCTCCGCCAATTGTGAACCGATTTTGAAAATTTTTATTGCATTGGGTCCAGTCTACGTTCCGATTGGTCCCATTTTTTTCGTAGGTATTAGACATTTTTTGTTAGGTTTGTTCAGGACTAACTTCTTTGTTTATGAACCGATTTCGATGATTCTTTTTTTATTGGAAAGGGGGTATCTTAGGGATGGTGCAATATTAATTTGGTCAAGTTCTGATGATAGGATCACTATTAATAACATCACTAAAAAGAGAAAAATAAAAATTTTTAAGAAAAAAATAAAACCGACTTCAAAAAATTAAATGCAACAAATAAAATACATTAAAAGGTATAAAATAATTATTATCTTATTTAGTTACAACTAAACGACTAAATATTAACATGAAATTACTTTTTGAAGTCGGTGCCAAACATATACCTTTTATGAATCGCACTCGACGGATCTTACTTAGTACGGTTGGTAGGTACGCTCGCTTATAGGTATAGTTTGTTTGGCACCGACTTCAAAAAGTAATTTCATGTTAATATTTTGTCGTTTAGTTGTAACTAAATAAGATAATAATTATTTTATACCTTTTAGTGTATTTTATTTGTTGCATTTAATTTTTTTGAAGTCGGTTTTATTTTTTTCTTAAAATTTTTATATATCAATTAACCATATACGGTTTTAATTAGATGGAGAGTTAAGTGCGAATTTCTAGTGACTTAAATATTGTTTCCTCCAAGCATATTTCTAGAGTCCACTTCCTGCATCGCTAGGACCCCCAAATTAAAGACAGGGGATCCATACATTTCAGAGTCACGCGTAATTCTTATAAAACATGTTTATAAAATATGAATGGATTTTTTTTAATCGGAAAGATGGAAGAAATTAATTAAACTGCTTTTTGTGTTCTTTTTTATTTTTGAATTGAATAATTGAACTTTTTGCACACCTTCAAATAATTAAACCAAATGTCTATAGAAATTTCTATAAAAATTCAAGAATAGTAATATTATTATATAAATAAATCAATCTAGTCGGAAATCTAATACTTTTGCTTTTTAAATCAAATAGTTTGCTTATAAAACTTAATATTTTAGTAGGTCCCCCAAAATTATAATTGGAACCAAGTCCCTTCTTGGATAAGTCCGCTCATATTTCCAAAGATATCTTTCATATAAGAATTCATTGACATGTGCTTCTGACATGCGGTGATTTATTAAATCTATCTATGAATTGAAATTTTAATTCTCATTCAAAATTAAAGAATTTGTTTAAAGGATGTCCATTATTTTATTTCGAATTTTTAACAAAATTTCTAACGAAATATTTTTTTTTTACTTTATTAATTATACTCACTCGAAATAAAGTAAATTTATATAAGGTTGAAATTTTATTTCACTAACCAAATCCAAGAATTTGTTCGGGATCATACTTATTTAAATATTATGTACATAATACATAATAATATAAATATACTTAAATGTACGTAAACAATCTAAAGTTATTAATTTCAAAAATGAAAACTATTTTAAAATTTAAAAGAAAATATTAATTAAAAAAAAAAGATTATAAAGTTTTTCTGTGATAGAGAAGGATATAGTATTTAGAACCTTTGGAGAATAGGAGTTGTGTAAAACCAGTATTCGGGCTGATAATTTGATAATAAAGAACTCAAATATTTATTTTTTTTCTTATTTCAGATACCCGCTGATTCTGCATTTGGAAAATCATTGCAGCGTAGAACAACAGCGCATCGTGGCTCAACTCTTAAAAATTAAATTACACAATATACTTTATATTCACAAGGAGGATTGTCCTCGAGAAGTAACCCAAATGACACCTCATGAATTAAAAGGAAAAGTTCTATTAATGGGTAAATTGATTAATCAAAATAAAATATATTTCTTTCGATTTATTAAATTGAATAAAAAATCAAATATTGATCTATCTGTCATGAATAGTTTTCCATTTCAAACTTTGTTCTCAATTCGACTGAATTTTTTTTTTGTATCTATGTTACTCGATTTCTTCGCCAATTGTGATCCGATTTTGATGGGTTTTTTTGCATTGGGTTCAGTATGGTTTCCGATTGGTACCATATTAATTTGGTCAAGTTCTGATGATATGATCAATGACAAAATACCGGAAATCTCCAATTCAAATGAGCAATTAATCGAAATTATAATAAAAAATATTTTATAAAAAAAAACAATCTTAAAACGTTCATTTAAAACCCGCTAACGTTTCGAGAGAATTGCTCTATTTATAAATTGAATTTTATATTTGTATCATTTTGTGATTCATTCGAGATGCAAAGTATTATCTTAAGTCTCACTATTGTCAATATCACTAAAAAGAGAAAAATAAAAATAATTTTTAGAAAAAAAATAAAACCGACTTCAAAAAAATTAAATGCAACAACTAAAATAATAAGAACTCAAAAATAAAATAAAATGCACTAAAAGGTATATAATAATTATCTAATTTAGTTACAACTAAACAATGAAATTGTTACATGAAATCACTTTTTGAAGTCGGTGCCAAACATATAGGTACATTTTATGAATGGCACTCGATGAATCTTACTTAGTACGTTTGGTGCGTAATGAAAACAACATCGCGTAATTCCGCTTATATAGTTTGTTTGCACCGACTTCAAAAAGTGATTTCATGTAACAATTTCATCGTCTAGTTGTAACCAAATTAGATAATTATTTTATACCTTTTAGTGCATTTTATTTTATTTTTGAGTTCTTATTATTTTAGTTGTTGCGTTTAATTATACTCTATAGTCTATATGAAAAGAAACAGGTAAGCGATAAATATACTATACTTTTCAAAATATGATAAAATGTTACTTCTATATTTTTAAAATACATTTTTCATTTATATTTTCTTTGAGGCGACTATGGGTCAGTATTCAGAGTGTCGGGCCGCTGTCCTGAAGTATGCTGGTTCGAGACTGAGTCTCGGCAGATATTTGCAGCCGCCTCCTCTTGGAAAGCAATGGCAAACTACCAAGAGTATAATTGCTTAGTCAACCTCTCCAAATTAGCCGTTCGGAACCGGCGTTAAAAAGTAGGTCTCGTATATCTGTGTAAAACAGCTAAACACACTCAACACAGGTATATGTGGAGAGGAGCCGGCGCCCGTTCGAACATGGCACTATAAGAAGATATTTTCCTATGTTCCTATTCAGCAGTGATAGAGATGAAGGAGGAGCATGGCTAAAATCAATAAGATGGAGAGAGGAGGGAGTGCTAATACAAAAAAATTGACAACCACATGGTTCTATAAATGAATTCAACAAATTAGAAACCTGCACTACATGAGACCACTTTTGCTGTTTTCAGGGTGATAGGACTAGCGCTAGAGATGAATTCTAAATGATGTGTTCACGTCTCCCTTAAAGATTTAACTACTTGTGAGGCTTAAGAGACTATAGACCAAGGCAGTAGTAGGCAGAAGAAAACGTCGGTGTGGGATTTGTGGGTTTAAATTTGTAAACTTACTATCATATTTTGAGATTTGTTTTTAAATGATTTTATATAGAAAAAATGCATTTAAAGTTTAAATTATTATACAGGGTGGGGCATAAAGATCTACCACATTTTGAAGAGGTATAAAAAAAATGAAGAAATTTATCTAGAAAAAACTGAATATATTTTTGAAAAGAACATAAAATAAATTTTTTTTAAATGTGTTTTAAACGTTATCAGACCAAAAATGTGTGTGTGTGTGTGGGGGGGGGGGGGGGTCAAAAATGAAAATTCTAGCCCATTCGACCAAACTCAACCAAATTTCGTATACATATTTTGTGAACCCCAAGAAGGCTAGAAATGCAAAAATTAACCACCCAAAATGGAAGAAGGGTCAAAAATGAAAATTCTAGCACTTTTGACCAAACTCAACCAAAGCTTGTATACATATTATGTGGACCCCCAGAAGGCTAGAAATGCAAAAACTAACCAAATTTTGTATACATAGGTTGGTCGAAAGGGCTAGAATGTTCATTTTTGACCCTCCCCCGATTTTGGGTAGTTAGTTTTTGCATTTCTAGCCTTCTGGGGGTCCACAGAATATGTATACAAAATTTGGTTGAGTTTGGTCGAAAGGGCTAGAATTTTCATTTTTGACCCCTCCCCCCCTTTTTTTTGTCTGATATAATGTTTAAAACACATTTAAAAAAATTTATTTTATGTTCTTTTCAAAAATATATTCAGTTTTTTTCTAGTTAAATTTTTTCATTTTTTATACCTCTTCAAAATGTGGTAGATCTTTATGTTCCAATCAATTCTTCTTGAGAACTTGACTTGCCATTTTAATTCATTCATTTTTTATTTCTCAATATTGCTCAAACACCGAATATACAGGGGTGTTAATTACCATGTATAATATTCAAGGTGTACACTAGAATTACTATTCATTAAAAATAAACTTTTTTTATTTCTAATTATTAATTTGAATGAAAAAATAATTTTATAACCACTAGGTAGAGAGAGGACTATACAACTTTGGCACTAGAATTTGATATTATCTTTTTTAATAGATATTGATTAATATATAAAAATGTTAATTTCTGAAAGCAGATCAGTGTTTCTTTTTTAGGGTAAACGTTTGCCCTTGGATTGGAAAGAAGATCAAGGGGAGGTCACAGACGAAGATGAAGGAACAGAAACCAGCAAAAAAAAGGAGAAGTCTCGCAAGGTTCATCTTTGTAAAGAACTTTCTGACTTAGTTTGTTTAGTACGAACGCGATTCATTGACTTTCAGACATCAAGACAAATTCGTAAGTTAATTATTAAAATAAAAATATAAAGCTAAAATGGTGTTTTATCCGAGTAAAACAGAGATTTACTTTATAAGCAGAGTCGTAACTAGAGTTTTGGACGCTTTCGCAAAATTTTCTAATAAATTCTTCATAAAATTAATTTATTATTAATTTTTAATAATAATCATTTGTCTAATAAATTATATTTGTTAGTAAATCTGTAAACAATTAAAGCAAGTGAAACAATTACATGAAGATAGAAGGAACTGAAAACTGTAACGAAGACGATCTATTAAATTTTTATTTTGTACTAGATTTGCTAGCTAACAAATTTATAGCTATATACTAAAAAGGTGTTCAAAATTTTTACTACTACAAAATTTTTTTTAAAAATTCTGATAACTACAGATAACTTTTAAAAGAAGGAAAAAATAAAATTTGAAAAATAATAATTAATTAATTTTATACACTGATTAAACAAAACTAGTTTAACAATATCTCGTGATACCTCCTTTTGATCTTACAACCTCTTGGACTCGGTTTGGCATTGAGAGAATTAAATTTTGTATAGTTTTCTCTGGTATGTTCTCCCATTTCTCTATTGCTGCTATTTCCAATTCCTTTAGTGACTATTTAATCTGTCTTCTAGTTCTTAGACGTCTCTCCAAAACTGTCCCCAATTGGAAGAGCAAAAGGCATTGCATATTGTTCTAATATTTCATTTTGATATTGAATATATTCAAAAATATATCCAAGCTTGAGAGCTTTAATTGGTGTTCCGATTCTCTTTTCTTCACTTTTCTTATCACCTTTTTATTTCCTCCACAAATTCTCCTTACTAATGACATCAATTAAAATAAATTTTTGCAACATCCGCGGACTATCTCGTAATTCGAATTTAAACGATGTTCACCAACATCTCGAAAATGAAAGACCAGCTCTTTTAGGCCTATCTGAAACTATAATCGACGCGAATAAATCTAACGATCGCGACTACCAATTCGAAAACTATACACTTCATTCAAAATTTCGAAAAAAAGGAGGGGTCTGCTGTTATATTAGAAAGGACATCCCCAGTAGGCGTTTAACTAATCTAGAATCCAATGAATTCGATGTCATATGGATCAAAATCACGTTAGGCCAATCGATTAAATTCTTCTGCATAATATATTTGCCCCCCAAAGACCCCAGATACTAACAATTTTTTGACTACCTCCTTGAGTGCCATAGCAGTATCCTGAAAGAATTTCCATCTTCTGAAATATCTTTCCTAGGCGACTTTAATGTTCACAACAAAAATTGGCTAAAATTTTCTAGCCAAAATTCCTCCCCGGGCTCCGCCGCTGAAATCTTCTCTACGGCGTGTGACCTCACGCAAATTATTAATGGCCCTACAAGAATCCCAGACAAAGCCAATGAAAAGTCCAATCTTCTCGATCTTTTCATCACTTCCCACCCTTCATCATATGATGCTAAAATTTTGGCCCCTTTAGGCAAATATGACTACAATTTGATAAAAATTAAAACCTCCGCCAATTTACCAAAACCCCCACCAGCCCGCACCAACCCCAAGAAAATCTGGCTATTCGAAAAAGCCGATTGAGAAGACATGCGTGACTTTTTTGCCGCTTACCAGTGGAATGATCTCTGCATCAGAGATAAAAACGCTTCAGAATTCGCCGACGCCTTTAACGAGGCAATACAAACAGGCCTAGAAAACTATGTCCCCTCAAAATCGATTAAAGGAAACAAGGATTCTAAGCCCTGGTTTGGTAAACAATGTGGAGATGCCGTCCGTGAAAAAAACAAATCTTTTCAAAAATGGCAACTTTCACGTCTAGAATGTGACCGAATTGCATTTACCAAATCGCGAAGTTCTTGCAAAAAAATTATCTCTGAGGCAAAAAAATCATTCGATCAGAGGATAGCTGACCGTCTCGCATCTTGCCCCAATGGAAAACGGGCCTTTTTCTCTTTACACAAGGCAATAAATAGAAATTTCGCGTCTCCCTCACTTCCGCCCCTCTTCCACCCAAATGGTTCAGTGGCCACGACCCCCACTGAAAAAACTGAATCACTAGCCTCCTATTTCGCCACTAACTCCACTTTAGATGACAAAGGGCTTAACCCGCCCACTTATACCCCCCAAACCAACCTCATGGGCAAAATAATTTTCAGGCCCCAAATAATCATAAAAGCCATTAAAAAATTAAAATCCAACTCCGCCGCTGGCCCGGATGACATCCCACCAATTCTCATTTAAAAATGCGCCCCTGAACTTGCCCCTATTTTATCCAAGCTATTCCAACTCTCTTATGAATCGGGCATATTCCCCAAAAGCTGGAAAATAGCCAGAGTCACACCTATTCCTAAAAAAGGTGACTCTTCACAAATCTCTAATTACAGACCTATCGCGATCACCTCTGTTCTTTCCAAAATAATGGAAATGGTTATAAACCAACACGTCCTTCGTCACTTAGAAAATAATAAAATAATTCACGATAGGCAATATGGATTTAGACAAAATCGTTCCACAGGCGACATCTTAACCTATGTCACCCACACCTGGAACAAAACTCTAGAGGCCGGAAAAGAAACCCTCGCTGTAGCCCTAGATATCTCAAAAGCTTTTGACCAAGTTTGGCACAAAAATCTTCTTGCCAAACTGACAGCCTTTGGATTCACACCAACACTTCACAAATAGATAGAAAGCTTTCTGACAAACCGTAGTATCAAAGTTGTGGTGGATAGAATATCATCTGAATCGTTCTCCACAAACGCTGGTGTTCCCCAAGGCTCTGTAATCTCCCCCACACTCTTCCTAATTTATATAAACGACCTTATCGATCAAACGTCAAACCCCACTCATTGTTACGCCGACGATAGCACTCTGCACGGCAAGCCCTCACTCCCGAATAATCGAATCAATGTTGCCCCCTCAATCACTCTAGACCTAGACAAACTGAATAAATGGGGCTCTCAACATTTAGTTAACTTTAATACAAACAAGACTCAATGTTGTCTAATTTCTAGCCGCGAAAATAAAGATTTCTCTGATATTCACTTCGATTCGAATACCCTGAAAATGTGTGACAGCCTATCCATGTTGGGCGTCTCTGTCGCATCTGACCTGTCTTGGAATCAACACATCTCCTCTGTGGCAAAATCTGCAGCAAGGAAGATTGGCCACTTATTCAGGTCCAAGCGATTTTTCAAGCCCCCACATCTTCTCACCATCTACAAGGCCCAAATCCGCCCCTGTCTCGAATACGGCTCTCATCTATGGAGAGGAGCCTCTAAATATTCTCTTGCTACCCTGGATGCAATTCAGAAACGAGACGTCAGGCTAATTGACGATTCTACCCTCACTGACTCCCTCGACTCGCTAGCCAGGTCATCGAAGAAATGTCTCCTGCCTCTTTCCATTTTCTTATAGATACTATCACGGCAGGTGCTCTGATGAGATAAAATCAATAATTCCCCCAAAGCATGCTTTGCACGCAGCACGCGTTTTGCCGACTCCCAACACTCTTTCGCGATCAAATTAGAAAAGTGCCGGACCACTTCAATCGCCAACACGTATATCCCCATGACTTCAAGGAACTGGAACTCTCTTCCAGCCTCCATCTTTCCCAGCACTTATAATCTTCAAACCTTCAAAACAGTGCATAAACACCTACGTCTACACCCTCTCACTTAATCAACTTCCCCTTCTCTTCCGTAATGCAAGGGTCTTTCGAGATCCATAGGGGCTCCATCTTTACTGGTGCCCCTTCTTGTATTCGATTACATTAAAAAAAAGGTCCTTTCAGCATTCGTGAATAGCTCCAGTTATACTGTGAAGTTCGTTACTGACCTATTGGCATCAAAATTAATCCCTCCCCATACCATATTGGAACCTTATCTATTGGTTTTAAAGATTTTATTTCTTTGAAAGTTCCCTAGTAGCACAATGTTTCGAACTTATAGTAACTATATAGTGCCTATATAGATTCTCGAAAACTATATAAGCACTATATAGTTACTATATAGTTTAAACATTGTGCTATCTGATATTTAAATTATTTTAAATACTTGTAGCATTGCCAACTTTTTTTCCTCATTGAATCAGATATATTGGATGCGTTGTGGCTTAAAATTTCCTCAAAATCATCTTGCAGATTTCTCTGTGTAATATATAGGTCCCCAATGATCCGAAATTTATAGAATTTTTCAATTATCTTGGTAAATGTTGCGACCAAATTCAATAACAATTTCCCTATTCAGAAGTTTCCTTTCTTGGAGATTTCAATATTCATAATAAATATTGGTTGACCCATTCCAGCTCCAACACGCCTGCTGGTCGCGAAGCCTCTAATTTTTTTATAACCTGGAATCTCACTCAAAACATTAACTGTCCCACTCGAATACCCGATAATCCTACCCACACGAAATATCTTCTTGATCTACTCCTGACAACTGACCTAATCATATCGCATTCTCTATATCCGCCCTTCTGAACAAATCTGACCACTCCTTGATAAAAATTAACTTTCCTTTCGACATGTCTAAGCCTAAGAGCCAGAAAATTAATAGAAAAATATGGCTACTTGATAGAGCCAATTTCGATGAGTTGCGTATCATCTTTGGACAATTCCCGTGGAATGACGAATTAAAAAGTATAAAAGCTTCTGAATGTGCTTCCTTATTTGAAGAAGTAATTCAGATTGGGATTGAACAGTGTGTTCCTTATGTTAATGCGAAAAACTTATCAAAACCCTGGTTTAACAAGTGATGCGCCGAAGCCGTTCGGGAAAAAAATAAAGCATTCAATGAATGGCTTTCCTGCCAAACGGACAGCAAACGAATCGCTTTTTCAAAATCTCGTAATCAGTGTAACAAAATTATCAATGAAACCAAGAAGTCTCTAGATGAAAAATGGGCTGACCGACTATCAGCCTGTCCTGCTAACAAAAAACAATTCTGGCATCTCACGAAAAAATTAACTACCAACTCCTCCAAATCGGCGTTCCCCCCTTAATCTTGCCAACGGCTCAATAGCCACAGACGCCCTCGCTAAAGCTGAAGCATTCGCTTCATTCTTCGCGACCAATTCCAGCCTAGACGACAAGGGACTTGACCCCCCGCCCTATACCACTAGCACCAATATTATGTCGGATATTAAATTCAGAATACCAAAAATATTAAAAGTAATTAAAAACCTAAAGGTTGATTCAGCCGCCGGACCAGACAACATTCCGACCAGTATAATCAAAAATTGCGCTCCTGAACTTGCTCCTATTCTCTCAAAAAATTTTCAAGCTTTCATACTCCTCTGGCCCATTTCCAGGGAGCTGGAAAATAGCAAGAATTCAACCAATAAAAAAAAAGGGTGATTCTTCAAATGTAGCCAATTATCGTCCGATCGCCATAACTTCGGTTCTTTCTAAAATCATGGAAAAAGTAATTAATGAGCAAGTTCTTCACCATTTAGAATCTAATAAATTAATCCATGATAGCCAATACGGCTTTAGACAATTTCGGTCCACCGGCGATATTTTAGCATATATAACTCATATATGGAATAAAGCACTAGAGACTGATAAAGAGACTTTCGTAATAGGCTTAGACATTTCAAAGACCTTCGATCAAGTCTGGCACAAAAATCCACTTGCCACATACCTGCATTTGGTCTCCCTCCGAGCCTCTGCAAGTTGCTTGAGAGCTTTCTCTCAAACCGCTCTATTAAAGTCGAGGTTGATGGAATATCATCCTCGTCCTTCAATACCAATGCTGGAGTCCCTCAGGGCTCAGTCATTTCTCCTACACTCTTTATTATCTATATTAATGACCTCTTAAACTTACCCTCCAATCCTATACATTGTTACGCTGACGATAGCACCCTCCATAATGCTCAATCCTTACTAAACAATCGCGCAAACATAGCTTCCTCGATAAATTTAGATTTAAGCAGGCTTAAAAAATGGGGATCTCACAACTTGGTAAACTTTAATGCTGGCAAAACGCAGTGCTGTCTAATTTCTAGGCGCGTAGATAGGAACCTTCCTGACATTTCCTTTGATTCGACCTCATTGGAATTCCGTGATAAAATATCAATGTTAGGTGTCACCTTAGGTTCTGACCTTTCTTGGAATGACCATATTATCTCAGTAGCAAAAGCTGCAGCATGTAAGCTTGGCTTTCTTTTCCGAACCAAACGCTTTTTCACCCCCACTCAACTCCTTATATTATACAAGGCTCAAATTCGCCCCTGTCTTGAATATTGCTCTCATCTGTGGAGAGGGGCCTCCAAGCATTCTCTTAATACCTTAGATGCAATTCAGAGGCGGGCTATCAGACTTATAGGCGATCCCGCATTAACTGACACTCTCGAATCCCTAGCCCATCGTAGATCTGTCTCCGCCCTTTCCCTTTTTTATAGATATTACCATGGCTTTTGTTCTGACGAAATAAAATCGATAATCCCACCAAAGACTTCATTTGCGCGAAATACACGATTTTCTAAGATTCAACATCCCTACGCGCTTAAACTGGATACTAATCGAACAAACGCATTCGCCAATTCATTTATCCCTATGACATCTAGAGACTGGAACTCTCTTCCCCCGACCGTCTTTCCAGCAAATTATAACCTTCAATCTTTCAAGACCAGCATCCACAGACACCTTCGACTCCTACCCAATCCCTAAATCTCCTTCTTATCTTCGCGATACAAGGGTCCACCGCGGACTACAGAGGTTGTACCTTCTTGGTGCAACTTCTTCTTGTATCAATATCATTATAAAAAAAATTTAATGGATTTTGCTATTAATTTGTATAATTATAATTATTTATTTGTATTGGCTAAAATAATCTGAAATTCAATACAACAAATTTGTCTCTTATAAAAAAAATTAGTAGTCATGCGATAATTTTGCACAGCAATTTATATTCATATTTTATATTTACAAATTGATTATTCTTTTTTTCTTAAAGTTTGCCCATCATTTGAAAAATTCTTCCAAATCTCCAGCTAAATTCTTAATAAAATTAATAGGTATTCATAAATAAATAATTTTTTTTAATGAAATTTTTTAGAAACGCCTCGCGAGATGAGTTCTCTCAGTGAATCCACTGCTGGCAAACTTGCTCATTCTCAATCAGAAGATTTTGTCAATCACAATAAATCTTTCCTCACAAGGGTATTTCCGAATGGAAGTCGAGTTGATTCAAGTAATTATAATCCTCAAGATTTTTGGAATTCCGGGTGTCAATTAGGTAAGCATTTTCTTTGATTCAAATGAGAAAAAAAAATATAGACTCAACGCTCGGTCTTCCTCGAGGGGTGAACCCTCGATTGAAATTAGGTGTACACAGTCTTTGGAATTATGTGGAATTATTGTGGAATTCATTAGATAATGCCCCTTCATCTATTGTCTTCTACTTGAAAATGAAAGTGGAAGTAGGTGTACACTATATTAGGTCGTGGTTCACCCCTCGGTCTTCCTAGAATATTTTCATCTCTTTCACCTTTTTAATACTATCCTCGCATATGGCCTAATTAAATAAAATCTTTAAATTGCCAGAAAGATTTTTTTGAGCAAAAATATTCGATGATTTTCAATTATAATTTTTTCATGTTTTTTTAAATGAAACGGGAATAGTTAGGTACGTGGTGGGGGAACCTTTAGGGAATAGATGCGTCAACTCCGATGAAATATTAAGGGGACCGGAAAAAAATGTCGCCTCTGCACATGTCAATGCGTAGAAACGACATGCGTTAAATACGTGTCAGACAATCGAGGAGCTGCCAAAGACCCTTAACCAACCTTGATCGACCATCCAAGAATCCCTAGTAACTATATATATATAATATATAACCATCAAACTCATATAGTGTGCTTATATATTGTCTATATAGTTACTATGACAATCAGTAGAGATTGTGGTTGGTGCAAGGTGAAAACATCTTTAATAAAGATAAGAGTAAATAAATATTTTATTTAATATGGATGACCCAGTATCCTTTAACTCATAGTAAATCCATATTAAATAAAATATTTATTTACTCTTTATCTTTATATAGTTACTATATAGTTTGAAACATTGTGCTACTAAGGAACATTTACAAAGCAGATTGGTAAAGTAATGTTGAGCGCAGGTGTTTGGGTTCCCCATTATCTGTCCGAACAAAACAAAGCTAACCGATCCACCACATGCAACTTATTGCTTAAACGGCAGTGCTTAAGCCTGGACAAACTGTGAATGCAGACCTTTACTGTGAACAAATGGATCGAGTAACTAATCTTATGTCCAGGGATTGTCAATAGAAAAGGTGTTATTCTGGATCACGATAATGCAAGACCACACTGCGCAAGACGAACCCTGGAAAAATTAATGAATTGGGGTGGAAGGTATTGCCTCACCCGCCATATTCGCATTAGGATTTTATGTGTAGGATAGTTAGATATAACATTAAAAAAAAAAAAAACTTATAACGATAATATTATTACTAAAAAAGAACTGGGGGACTCTACTAATGATAATGGGCGGTGACTTCAATGTCCAGTTCTCCAAACCTGAAAGACAACTAAACCAACCAAATGTGTGGAGGTCTACAAATTTTAATACAGGTGAATAATAGAAAAAAAGTTTCACTTCTGTCGCTCGTGGATTCCACGCACACATATTTTTTTTTCTTTATTTTACCTAAGTTATTTTGATTAAAATTGTAATATGCCAAAATTACTTAAATGGCAAAATTTAAATAATTTTTCTATTCGAAGAACATTAAGAAAAATCTAATTTAAATAATTTAATAATTTATAACTCAACCCTTTTAATTTCTAATCATACTATTAGTGAAAAAGTATCTAAAAGAGAAATTTCTTATACATAAAAAGCCTTAAAATTGCAATATATAACGATAATAAAAAATTGATAAAATTGCGAGGTGTGTTTCATAAAAATCCGAGAAGATTGTTGTGAATTACAACTGAAACATGTTTCGTGATTTCTAACATTAAATGATTTTTTTCCAATAAAAATATTGTTTTATTCACTTCGAGGGTAGAACAACCAACTCTTTTGGGGTTTCATCACCTCATTCATGAAATTTCTTATGATTTTTACAATTTTCTTTATTTAAAAATTAACGATAATACTTATGATGTTATATTCATAATCATAATTAAAATATTTTTCAGTTGCTTTGAATTTCCAAACTCCCGGGACAATGATGGACGTTTATGATGGACGATTCCGCCAGAATGGAAGCTGTGGATATGTTTTAAAGCCTTCTATTATGAGAGAGCAAATTTCTATCTTTAGTGCCAACGCGAGAGAGTTCATTCCTGGAGTTCCTCCACAAATTCTTCACTTGAAGGTGATTTATTTAAATATATATATGCTTATATATATTTATAATTTGATTATCGGATTTTTTAGAATCCGGAGATGGATATTATAAAATCAGAACACTATCTGGATAGTATTATGTTATTAGTTTAATAAATCATTAATAGACAGACAGTCCATGGATTCTGTTTCGCTGACATTTTTTAAAACAACATCTTCAGTGCCAGTCTAATGTTTAATGATCATAACTTTCGAACCAATAAAATTAGTTCGTAATAAATAAAACCTATCAAAATGTGTTGTTTTTTTCAGAAAATTGAGACCTGCTTATGCGAAATATATTTTTAAATAAATTCTTGATTATTTTTTATTCTATTAAATAAATAAAATTCTTTATAAAAACAATTATAAAACGTTTATTAATATTTCTAACGTTTAGGTTGAACAAAATATGTTAAACCAATCACAATACTTCTTCAAGGCCTTTGAGAATAAAGGATTTACCCGACCCCATTGTCTGCCTGAGCACAAAAGGAAAAGGGAAACCTTTTTTTAAACCATAAGAATGGGATTTGTCTACCTGAGAATAATTAATTTGATTAAGAAAAAACCCATCAAAAACAATTTTGTCGAATATGAGACCGTGACAGATCGAATTGTCACCCCAAAAACCCCCTAACTCGTGAATTTCATCAAAATCGGTAGAGTCGTTTTTAAAATAGAACCAAGATACAAATATATAAACAAATATATATACAAATATATATACAAATAAATATACAAATAAATATACAATTTTTGCTCGTTTAATAAGAGTAGATATTTATATTTGTTTGAATTTATAAATTCTAAGAACTACTTTTAAAGAATGAACTAGAGGATATTAATCATAGAGTAATGTATTGGTGTTTGTTATATGTATTAATTATATAGATATGAATAAGGATACCCATGCTTAAATTGGTTTTCTAATAGGGAGCCAGGGTTCTAGAGAGCGCCATACATTATTTTATCCAATGCGAAACAGTTAAAGTATTGGAATCGGTCTCGAGCCAAGCACGACTTCAAAGGGTCGCCATGTAAAGACAACGGAACCCACGGTCTCAATCAAAGTCACAAATTCTAGTATTCATTTAGGGTGAATTAGCACGTGACGGTTTTGCGAAAAATTACTGCGATTTTTTCATTTAGTGTGTGTGTATGTATGTATGTAGGTATGTAGTATGTATGCAGGTGACCCTTTTTTCGTCAACGATTTTTTCCACACCGTTCAACCGATTGAAATGCAGTTGAAAACCTAGAATTACTTTAACAAAATGAAGTGCTGATTAGTTTATGGTACATATCGGCCCACAGCATTATACTTTATTCCAGTACTTTTTAAAATTTTTCTAAATATCTTGAAAATGATTTAACCAATTTTGATTAAATTTTTTATTCTAATTAAGTACCTGGAGGACCACAAAAAAGGCTATATAAAGTTTTTAGTAAAATTATATTTGAAAGTACTTTACCCTAGAGTAAGATAGTAATTTTTTTGAATTCTTTAAAATTTATTCATTTGATCGGTTTAATATAGCTCATGGTCAAAACATCAAAAATGGAATGTATTAAGGTTATTCCTCTAGAATTAGATAAGAATCGATCTTTATTTTTGATTTTAAGTCAACATGTTCTTCAAATAGCCAGTGATATCTGATTAATAATAAAGGAGTAAACATATTAATATTTCAAATTACTTTAGCAACGATCCGTTGCAGTTTATTAATTTTTTTTCTAAATGTCTTGAAAACGGCTTAAACAATTTTGATCAAATTTCATATTCTATATTTATGTACCTTAAGGACCTCAAAAAATGTTTATAAAGTTTTTAATAAAATTTCATTTTAAAGTGCTTTACTCTGCAGTAAGCAAGAACTTTTTCTTTTTTTATTTCTTCTACATTGCATTTTTGACGTTTCGATTATTACTGGTAACAATTGCTGAAGACATGGAAATCGACTTAAAATCAAAAAGAACCATTGATTCTCACTTAATACTGGAGGACTTTTTACAATCCATTTTTGATATTTTGATCATTAATAGTATGCAACTAATGTTAAAAACATGGAGGGAAATTTTTTCACGATTGTTATTGAATTCAGCTTGGTACATTTGTTTGCCTCTCATTTTTTGAAGATTTTTGTAAATAGTACAACTTTTGTAATTTGCAGAGTGATCTCCTTTTTTACAGTTAGCACAGATGGCGGGGGTGTCTTTAGATTTGGAACATTTTGCTAAGTCATGTTGCCCCCAATGCCTCCCACATTTGACACATCTATCTATCTATCTACTCTTATTAAACGAGCAAAAATTGTATATATATATTTGTATCTTTGTTTTATTTTGAAAACGGCTCTACCGATTTTGATGAAACCAACTCTATTAACAAGTTTTGAGGATGAGAAAACGATCTGGCTAGGTCTGGACCTCGACAAATTTCATCTTAATTGATCTTTTCTTATAGATGAAAATCTGAATAAAAAAGTTTGTTTACATTTTTTCAATTTTCTTTTATTTATTAATTGTTTTTTTTTAATTTTAAAATCCACTAATAGGTTATAACAAATATTATTATATTATATTAAAATTAGGAATTTTTTTTAATTAACAGGTGTCTAAATCATAACATTACAGGTGGATTCATAACAAAACAGGTGTGTTTACAAATAAAGTGGTTGAAGTGGCTTTTTTTTATAACTTGGAAACACATCTTATTTAATTTTATGTTTTTATTTCAGATCCTATACGATTATTTTTTTATTATTATTTTCCTATTTATTTTTTTATAATGTTTATCAATATGAACGAATGTGGGCAAATTGGTGTATACGAGTAAACAAATATACACATAATATGTGGACCACTAGAAAACTAGAAATGCAAAAACTGGGTTCGGGGTGGGGTGGATAAGGGAGGTGCAGGAGGTGGGGTGCAGTTGTAGGGAATCCGTGGATGGGGCGGTGGGGGGTGTGAGGATGGGGGCAGGGTGCGTCGTTTCGGGGGGGGGGGGGGGTCCAGGGAGCGTGTACTATATATATTTGTATTTTTTTAATTTGATTACCATGTATTGCTCGGTGGCTCCAGTTAATTTGCCATCCCAGTGAACAGTTACTACTTCCGGTTCCTTCCTTTTTTCCGTTCGTATTCTTTGAATAGAGGACTTACTTATCGGAAATTCATCAATGTTACATCCAATTGCTTCAATAGTTGCTTCAAGAATATACACCGAGTCTCTCATATCGTAACCCTTTTAATTCAGTTCAAATTTGACGACTTCAACATTAATAGAATAATGGAGGTTCTTTATAACAAGACGAAATCCTCTATCTTGTCTTAGTTGATAAGTATGGTGAATGATTTTTCTTTCTTTCAAGTATTTTGCTAATTTTCTGTAAGCCTCTATTAAGTTGAGACATTAATTTTTATATTTGAATCTCTCATGGCCTTACATATAAATTCGTTTTTATTTACCATATAATTATAATTTGAAACAACATAATATATATAAATAGGTGGAGGAGTTGGAATTCTAGAAGTTTTATTTGAAGATTCTTTCTCAGAAGATGTATTTTCAATTTGATTAATATTCTCAAGTTCAGCAAAGCGATTTCTTTGCTGTATTCCTACAGATTCTTGTTGAG
This sequence comes from Forficula auricularia, assembly GCA_024734495.1. Lineage (NCBI taxonomy): Eukaryota > Metazoa > Arthropoda > Insecta > Dermaptera > Forficulidae > Forficula > Forficula auricularia. The sequence goes on along the minus strand of JALMQS010000120.1, from coordinate 9,880,164 downwards.
ATAATTGTAAATATTCACCTATGCTGGTTCGTCTTCTTTTGACCCGTTTCCTGGTACAACCGTTTCGGGTTGAACTTCTTGTTCCATTGGTGTGTTATCATTGTTTGATGAAGAATCTTGACCACTGGCCGGGACATTTGTTGATGCCATTATTAGGAAAAGGGGGTCAAGCCCCTTTTATCACTAGAAAGATTTATTTTCTATCAGAAAGAAAAAAAAAATTTAATATGAATTAAAAATAAATTTTTATATTAAGAAACTATAACGGCTTATCGAGTGGTCTGCACGCTTCGAAAGCTCATAGTGGAATGTAAATAAATAAAAAATGTATTTTTCCAGCAGAAGACACACTCTTTTAATGTCTCCTTTTAATTTATTCAAAGATTAACAAGTCAAAAAACTTTAACTGATCTGCTATTGATACGTGTCATTATTAGATCATCAGTGGACAACAGTTGCCGAGGCCTCGAGGATCCACAGCTAAGGGCGATGTCATTGATCCATACGTAGTTGTTCAAGTTTATGGAATACCTGCTGACTGTACAGGTATTATTGAATCAAATTTCTTCCGTATTCTTACAATTTTAAAATATTTTCTATTTTTTTTAAGAGAGAAAAACTCGAACGGTTTCTAATGAAGGAGATAGTCCTATTTTTGAAGAAAGTTTTGAGTTTCAACTTATGCTTCCAGAACTTGTGGTTATTCGATTTGTGGTATTAGATGATGAATATATAGGGGACGATTTTATAGGGCAATATACCATTCCATTTGAATGTCTAAAGACAGGTATTGTTTCCATCCAATTTGGATTTCTTTTATTATAGAATAACACATTCTATAACAGGAAATCTAAGAGGGTGCCTTAACCATTGAATATATTGCCTCTGAGCTGAACATGTTAAGATAGTTGTTATTATGAATGATATTTTTGAATCCGGATGAAACTGGGCAATTCTGGTGAGATGAGTGGTTGCCATTGATGAAGAATTGTAGATTATGCTTTAGAAATATTTGGATTAATGAAACATTTAATATAATGATTATTATTTAAAAATCATTTTAATTACCTACTGATAAATTTGCTTATATAACAAAAGGGCTGGTGCCCTCTCGAAAATCTAACCTATTTGCCAAAAATTCTATCCGGGCCATTGGCAATCCTTCGAAACACATTTAAAACCAGATATTAAATTTCTATCAATGATCTATACATTTTCACTGTAAAATTTCACTCATGATAAATGAATGATTCACAGTTTAATTAGAAACAGCTGAGTGTTTCTAATTTAGAAAAATGTTAATAACCTTAAATGGAATTAAAAGCACGGAACACCCTCTTTGATTTTCTCTTACAAGATAAACAGCTCTTCTACTCTCGGCAATAAGAACTATTTAATAATACATTTTGTCTTTAATCGCTAGGTTATCGTCACATATGCTTATTATCAAATATAGGTGAACCATTAGAGAATGCGAGCCTCTTTGTTCATATTAAAATTACTAATAAAAGAGGTGGTGGGAGTAAGTATGTATTTTATGTTCAGATATAATTTAATTTATAATGTTTATTAACAAATAATTTTTTTAGAAGCTTCTGAAAAAAAGATCCAAGTCAGAAAAATTGCACACAGATGTTCGATTAGTAGGCTTGAAACAAATCGATGATATTCTAAAGGTAGGCTTATAAAAATAAATAAGATAAAAAATTCAATAAATTATTTGGAAATCGAATGTGCTTTATATTTTATTATAGGAGGGAGTGTCTCAAGTACTTGAAGAAGCTTTGCGAGTTCGGCAAGATACGGAAAGTGCAATGGAGGATTTAAGGGCAGAATGTGGTTTGAATGAAACTTCAAATATGAAACAATGTCTACGAGTTCTTTTACAAAGATTGTCTGCAAGTCCTCAAATCCAATCGATCGGCATCCACAATCAGCAAGGGGTAAAAACAGATAATTTAATAATTATACTATTCATCAGTGGCGCAACCACGGGGGGGGGGGTTGGACTAAGGGGGTGAGCTTCCCTCCCCATAACAAACAAAAAAAATGTAAAGTTTAATAATTTAAAGACAAGACTTTGAAATATAATATTAAATTAAATTAAAAACTTTTAAGGAGATAGGTGTTGGTTCAAGGTGAAACGTTTTTTAATAATAAAAAAATTTGGTAAAATTGCAAGATGGATTTCACATAAAATAAAATAAAACAAAAGTGAGTTTATATTTCGAAATATTTCGGGTTGTCTTCCCATCCTCAGGAGTCAGAAAACTGAATATAAATTAGAAAAATGTTTACAAATAATAATTTTTTTGGAAACAGGTATGGTGAGGGAAAGTGAGGGGGGGGGGGGAAGACGTACTGAGAATTAATAATTCTAGAAAGATGAAACAAATAACCTCACATATTCTAAAGATCATCCGGAATCTAAAGACCAACTCTTCGGCTGGCCCTGACGATATCCCAGTCATTCTCATTAAAAAATGCGCCCCTAAACTTGCTCCTATACTATCTAAATTATATAAGCTCTCCTATAACTCCTGGAATATTTCCGGTGGCATCGCATAAAATCCGTGCAGACATTGCCTCCTCAATAAATTTAGACTTATGGAGACTTAAAAACTGGGGATCCCAAAACTTAGTTAACTTCAAAGCAGTGAAAACTCAGTGTTGCCTTATTTCTAGGCGCGTCGATAGAAACCTCTTAAACATATCCCACATATATTCGATTCAAACTCACTGGAATTTAGGGATAAAATTTCAATGCTAGGCGTAACTCTAGGGTCTGACCTTTCTTGGAATGACCATATCTCAACCACTGCTAAAGCTGAAGAGCGCAAGCTTGGTCTCCTATTTAGGTCTAGACGCTGTTATACTCCCAGTCAACTTCTTACACTGTATAAGGCTCAAATTCGTCCCTGTCTCGAATATGGCTCTCATCTGTGAAGGGGTGCCTCCAAGCATTCTCTTGCTACACTGGATGCGATTCAGAAGCGAGCAATTAAACTAATAGGAGACCCGGCTCTAACCAACTCACTCGACTCCTGGCTCACCGAAGAACCGTTTCTGCCCTTTCCCTGTACTACAGATACTATCACGGTGTCTGTTCAGTCGAGCTGAAATCAATTATCCCCCCTAAAGCCCTCTTTACGAGAAACACGCAGTTTTCGAACGCTCAGCACCCCTTCGCTGAACAAATTGATAAAAATCGAACAAGCGCTTACGCCAACTCTTTTATCCCCATGACCCCCCTCCCCCTGAAATATATCTATTTATTTATTTATTTTTATTTTATTTTTTTTAACTTAAAATATATAAAGAGGTCATTTGCTTTTTTTAAACAATTTAAAAACATTTGTAACAGCCCGGGCAATTACTTTTTGTATATAAATATTAATGTAAATATTTAAAAAAATAAACATTTTTGCAACTTTGCCGGTGACAAGATGCACTCCAGAGAGAACATTTTCTACTTTGAGAAGGCTTAAATCGTATCTAACTAACTCCTGTGGCTATCAAAATCGACTTACCGGATTAGCTCTTCTTAGAGTCTATTCATAGAGACATTGATATTTCCACCGACAAAGTTTTAAATATGTTTGCAAATAAAAAAAGAAGAATTTCTATGTGTACTTATAATATGCTAATACTTAATCTAGACACAGGGCAGTGTGTCAGCCAAGTTCGCAACGTAGGTAGACGCACCGGCCATGTGGATATTTACACGAACCATTTCAAGCTACTTTTGACCCCAACATAACTCAAAAACTATTAGACTTACATACTTGAAATTTTGCATGCCTAATAAGACCCACTAGTACACCTAGAATCTATTATAGTTCTTGAGTTATTAATCTCTGAAAAGTGCCATTTTTAACACTGACTGACTCACTGATATATCAAAAACCTAAAGTACTTCCGCTGAAATTGAAATTTGGTATACTGGTGGAGTTTGGGCTACAATTAAAGGAAAAAATCGAAAAAGTGAAACTTTCCCTTTTTCAGGACCTAAAATGAAGGGGTGAAATTGATTATAGGCTTAATTAACATATAGTGAAAATACAATCAAGCTAGAATTTGGCATACTGGTAAAGATTGGAACATTAATAAAGGAGGAAATTGAAAAACCGAAACTTTCCCCTTATTCGTGGTCCGAAATGAAGGGGTGTAACAAACGGCTTCGGCGACAAAAGAGTTGAGATCTAAACGGGTACCAAGTTCCACAGCAGTTGCTTAAATCATAGTTATAGGGATGAACAACGTTCTTCAATTGATTTAAAAGAAAATTTGTTATGTTCTTTGATATTAAATTTATAACTTGGCAAGTTTTATATACAATTAAATTGTTTGTAGTATAAAATAGAACAACTAGCAAAATTAAAGTTTAAGCTTTTATTAAATATAATCGCGTTAAAGGTAAGTTATTGAATATTATAACTTGCCAAGCTATAAATTTAATATCAAGGAACGTAACAAATTTTCTTTTAAATCAATTGAAGAACGTTGTTCATCCCTATAGCTATGATTTAGGCAACTGCTGTGGAACTCTGGTACTCGTTGAGATCTCAACCTTTTAGTCGGCAAAGCCGTTTGTACCGAACTTGGCCCTCTTTTCACATTTATGTTTTTGGTCAGATAAATACTTTTATTAAAACATTTTTCTCACCCTTTTCTTTTAACTATTTTAAGGACTTTTGGGTGAAAATGGGCGTGGCACCCCGAAATTTTTTTTTTCCTAGGGGAATGCCAAAAAGGGATGGCAGATTCTTATTAGATATTAACCCCCCCCCCCCGAAAAAATTCTAGGTACGGCCCTGACTTTTCTATCTTGGACAAGACAAAATTTTAATTTTAAATGATTAATGTTTTAGCTTCCTATGCTGAAAATAGAAGGAACAAATTTACCTTTGCATTTACATCGTTCTATTGTAACATTTGAACGAACCATGATAGAACTACAATATATGATTGAAAACGGTGACCGCTTAATTGAAGAATTGAATAAAAAATTGAATACATTATTAGAATATTATGAAGAATTGCCAAACTTAGCTACTCAACTGAATGTTAAAGGGAAGAAGTACAGCAAAATTCAGGAGAATTTCACTTGGAACGTTCGAATACTTAGAGGGCAAATTGATTTGCTTGCTACTTGTAAAAAAGAAAGCAAAGTTTCCATATCCCAGGTATAAATATTAATAATATTTATAATAGACCCTAATCCATATTAATGAGAGAGATATTATTCTTATCATCAAGGTTTCATATATGCATAAATGTTTTCTATATAAAATGTAATGAATTTTCTTTTACCCACAAGATATTTTAGCTCTAAAATATATAAATTATCAGTGTAGCAGTATATGTATTAATCACCATTTTGTAACATATATTGAATTAGGATTCAAAGCGTCATTATTGAAAAAATGCAATTAATTTCCAATGTTCCAATTTAAAAAAAAAAAATCTCTAATATTTATGTACCATATATAGCTGGTGTCTGTTTTTGTTATATAGGAAATACTAATTTATGTGGTTTTATCTGGTTCCTATTTTTTCATAATATTTCCACAAGAAGGTAAAATTAAATTTGATACAATTTTAAATTCTGAACATCTTTTGAATTTACACTTTTGTTCTAAAATTAAAAGATAAAATAGCCAAATAAACATTTTACCTTTCTATGTTCTAAATAACAAAAAAAAAACAGATCCGGTATACCTATATATATATATATAAATTCAATTTAGTTTATTTTAATAAGTAAATTTTTATGTAGATAGTGTAAAAATACTAATAAATATCAATTATTAATTAACAGGTTGAAAGTTCAGCATCTTCTATAGGCAACTACACAAGCAAAGAAAGATCACCAAGTATTGGCCGAAGCCAACGCAAATTTAATTTATATCACAAACGCGCGAGTGTGGACACCGTTATCGGTTCTTTTGGCTGCTGCTCTTCTACAGGGATGAACGCCAGTGTGGCAGGCACATCTAGGAGTCCTACCTCTCCAGTACATACCACAGGGGGCAGTTTGGCCAATTCACCAGGAACCTCAGCATCTGGTGACCCGATTAAACCAAAAAGCATATTAAAAAAGTCAAACTCGAACATTGAACAGAGCTCTCTAGTGCATGTTAAATTATCTCCAACCAACAGTACAAGGTCAAATTCTTGGGTCTCAGAAAGTATTAATATTAAAAAATCATAGATTTTTCAATGCTCTATTTATGAAATATATATTTATTTATTTATTCATTTATATTTATAAGATGTTTGGTGCCTTGTAGTTTTTTCATGATTGTGCAAATGATATCCCATCGATCATTTTAGGCAAATCTCGTATTAAATATACCAAAAAAATTCATAATTATTTGCAAACTCATAACGAAATTGGTAAATTTCAATTTCATATTTTTCATTTCATGTCATTTTTCTAAGATATCTAAGAAAAACTATACCATAAACACATACTACCAAATAAAAATAAACAACAATTAATAAACATTATAATAAATGTTTTATTAATTTGATTATATATATATTTTATATTAAATATTTTTAAAAAGTGAGAATATAATGTTAAATTATAATTAAATTTTAAGAAAAAAAATTAAGATACGTTGAATATATTTTTGATTTTTAAAGTGAAGTATTTATTATAGAATTTTATGTTGATTTTAATTATCTTCCTTCAGGACAATTCTAAGTCATTTAGCATTAGGAAATAAAAACCAATCGACCATTTTTCTAATCAAATATTTAATTTTTTTTATTTATGTATATAAATGTATTATTTCGGCCATATTCAAACGACCTTTCTCAGCATAAGATAATTTCTAATATATTAAATCGAATACTGTAAAGGAAAGTACGAATAAGGTTGAAACTATAGATCAGGGGTTCTCAACCGGTGGGGGGGTTCCCCCAAGGGGAAATTTTAGGCTTTCTAAGGGGGGGATCGGGACCACTATTCAGCAAAATGCAATGTTCTCTAGATTATATACAATCTGTTATATTGTAGTTTGTGCGCCTTTTGAGTAAGACAATCTTGCGAATGGGGAATGATCTGAACAATGGTGAAAAGGGGAAATGAAGAAAAAAAAGTTGAGAATCACTTTCATAGTTACTATTAATGATGAAATACTTAAGGACAAAAATTAATCTATTAGGTTCATCGCACTAATTTTAATAAATTGAAGAATTATATAATAATCTACTTTGCAATTAAACACATAGGGAGGTCCAAAATTTTCCGGACTGAATAATTTAGGTATACCATTCCAAGAACAAAAATTGTAAATATTTTTTTTATAATCTAAAAATCATACATCGTACGAAAAAAATTTTAAATTAAACAAAAACCAAATATTTATTGAAAAATTAAAACAAATTCATTTTAATAGTTTTTTTATGTATTTACCCTTTGTTAGGAAAATTTTGAGCCATGCTAAGTATAATAATTTTAAAATTCAGTGCAATATAATTTTCAAATAAGAATTTCTGCAAAATATGCCCTAAGACAGAGTAAATAATTCCTTCTTTACAATTTATTTGATTTCTTATCGTGTATATCATAGTTGTTAAAATACCTTTGAAATCCAAAGAAAATACTTATTGAAATCAATTAATATTCTTATACTATTAAGTAATTAGATATTACAAAGTTCAATGTTACGAATGTCACTTTATTGTAATTATATGCAAGTATATTCAAGTATTTTTTGTATTTTGAGAAGAATCGAATTTTTTTTAATCCCAAAATATTAATATACAATATCTACTGCTGCTAATAGTTCATAATAATTAAGTGGTTATATTCTCATAATTTTCTTTTGCATTTATTGGATAGGACTCAGTTTGATAGTTAATTCCCTTTTTCGGATTTTTTTATTAGCTTTTGATATATCTGATGAAATTCAATATTTTGTTATTCTACCTCGACGTCGAGTTTCTTTTTGTTTTTTTAATTTATCTTATTATAATGAAATTTTTTGTTATTGATTTTGAATTATTTTTGGGGTTAAACCTCAAACTGTAAATAGAAGATTAACTAAAATTTTATCTTAATTATACAATTTTTTCTATTATATATAGACGTTTCCGTCCCTGTTTCTGGAGTCATTTTCAAAGTGTTAATACATGAAACTAAAATCTTTCAAGCGAACTAGAAATTGGCCTCTGATCCCATGTTTTTCGGAATGGAAATACTGTGTAGATGGTTCGATGGTTGAGTTGTTTATCAAAAGAGAAATTTCTTTTGAAATCGTCTAGATTGCACATTTTTAATGATATCGTCAGAACGTACACTGTTTTTCACCTGATTTTGGAATGGTTTTCAAGTGCAAAATTGAAATCTTTCACTAGACTGAGTCTCAAACCTGAAATCGATTCCAGAGTTAGGTGTCAAAATATTGTGCGTTTTGTTGAGATCATGAGATTATCTCATTAGAAATGTTCACTCTAGGTGGATTCAGTTGAAAATGCACTTTTGGAAAATATATTATTTTAAATAATTATAATGGTATTAATCAACACTGGTATTGGACAACCACAGAAATATCGAACTAAACATATTGTATTTTAATAAAAATTTGTTAGTTGATTTCTTATTTACACAATGAAATTTCTAACTGAAGTGTACAAATCATCAACCTGATCACTAAAGCTTTAACGTATAGGGTAAACTTACTAATAGTTAGTAACTTAAATGATCGGTAGCTGACATGTCCCCTTTTTAATGGGGTAAATAAGGTTCACAGAATTCACTGAACCAAATCAGTGATTTGATGGCGTCATCCCTTAAATAGGCATTAGACAATGTCAACTACTTGCAAAGTAACTACTTGTTTGTTTATCCTATAATAATTTTCTCAAAGTTTATAAAATCCGCTAAAAAAAGATCGAAAATTGATTTTGATTTAAGATCTCTTTAAAAGAGTTAAGTTAAAAAATAATTTAATATTAAATCATTAAAAACAAAAAGTATGTATTCTGATCCAAAGTGAAAAATCCTTTTACTTAATTTTTTTCAATATACAATTGTTGCTTATGTCCTTCAAAAATAACTAATATTATTTTTTATTAAAATATGTAACCAACATTTCATTATAATTCATTCATATATTCCAGTATATATTAGGATAAAATTCATGCGTAGATATTTAGATATTACTATATAGGTACTATAATAAGACTCTGTTTGAAAATCATTATTCAACTGTAAATGTCATTATTTGACAGAGATCTATTGTGAATGATTAAACAATTGACAATGAAATTATATTAACTTTTTTACTTGGAATCATATATTTATATATATATTCCATAAATACAATATTCTTTATATATACCGGGGATGTCCAGCTAAAATTGATTGGTGAACAAAAATGACCTATCAGACCCGGTACAATCTACCGGAGTTGTTCAGCCTATGGTTGCCTGTAACTTAGGTAGCCAAGAATCCACCGTATATTCGGATGAGCTACTGAGTTTGAACTACTGAGATTAACTACTCTTGCTGATTGTTCAAAATAACACTATTTTTTTAACTACATTTAGATAGTTACGGCAATTCAGCCATAAGACTATCTATACCTGCGCTATTTAGTGCCAAGACAGCTGTTAATTGAAAACATGAGGCACTAGAAGTAAACAGCTGCCACCCTTTATCATTATTATACAGAGTGATCCACAAGTCACGCACATCGAAATAAATTTGTCTGTAAATAGTACTTTTTTGAATTATTTCTAGTTCACAGCTTCGTAAACATGTCTTTTTCCGGAGAGCAACGAGTGTTCATCGTTGAACAGTATTTTGCACTACCATACGAAATTTTAGAATGTGTTGATAGTCTTCGCAAGATTTTTAAGGCGAAACCAGCATCACATTTCTAACCTCAACCAGTTTAGCGTTAGTCAAAATGACTGGTCTGTTGGTTCTCCTCTTGTCTGCAACTGATCCGGTTCACGGAAACGGGCGATTAACCTGGATAATGTCGAATTGTTAGGCCTTGTTACATCCGGATATATCACACGAAATTAAATTGGTCTACAACAAATGCATCTGAACTGGCAAAATACTGTTCAACGATGAAAGCTCGTTGCTCTTGGAAAACGACATGTTTACGAAGTTGTGTACTCCGCAATACTACAGACGTCATGTGACCCTAGATTTGTTATCGGTAATACCATTGGTGCTGTCTTGAGGTAGCCGATAGAAATAATTAAAAAACTACTAATTACAGAGACATTTTTTTCGATGTGCGCGACTTTTCGATAGCTCCGTATATGTATATATAATTTTTTGAAAACTCTAAAGCTCAATTCATGACCCAACATTAAGTTGATTTTGTTATTGATAGAAACAAATCGGTTCTAGTGTAAAATTTATTTGCCGCTGGCCATGTGATGGACCTCCCTGATAAATATACCATATAGACAAACTGGTTGATGTTAGCGTTTAATGTAGAATCGAACCCAAAATGAATCCTTCTCCAAGTAAAAGTCAATGTAATTGCATATATTCATTTCTAGGAATATATGTGTGTGTATGGATGTCAAAATATATATATTGATATTTATCCTTCTATGTATAGCTATTTATAAATAGAGGGATATAATTAAACAACAAATATAGAAAAATATTCAACTTCTAAAACCTATAAAAAGTTGAAGTAGAAAAAAATTTATAAATCTTTTTCTATGATCTATTCTTTTCAAATCTATTTTCATTACGAAGTTTAATATGATAAAAATTGGTATAATCTCCAATAGAATCTTTTCATCATAATATGCATAGATTATTAAATAAATGTCAGCTTCAAAGCCGATCATCCAATTTTGCCATTCTTATTAAAGACTATTAGTTGTTAATTCAAAAGTTTTATTTTCTCCTATATTAATTTGGTTACTTATATTTTATTTTATACTCTAACATTTATATTTATCATGTGATTATATTGTTGATTTGCAAATCGTATCTTGTCCTTTCATTCATCATCTTTATAAATACGAATTATTGTGTTTTAAGGAATCTTCATTATTTATAACTATTTTAACTTTTTCATGTTTATTTTCCAAATATGGCAATTCAACTTATATTTCTAAATTTTTTAAATATGTATTAATGTATTAATATTCATTTAATTTCCAATTTCATTTTTAAATCTTTAAGTGAACTATGCTGGAACTTTCTTTGGTGGTCACATTGATAATTTGACCTTTTTTTCGTCTCAGACAGTGTAATTTGAAAATTAATTAAATTTTTCTAATGAGTAAATGACGTTCCAGTTCCTTTTGATATACCTAGTATCAATTGATCAATATTTAAAAATAGCTTCAGAAATAAAAGCCAGAACTAGAAAATTTTTATTAATTTTCTATCTACACATGTTTGTTTTCTAATCTGAAAAGAAAAAAAAAAAAAAAAAAACTTAAAATTTAGAATATCTCATTATTCATTATGTCTTTTCTATTTTCTCTCCAAGCCTTCGTTTATTGTAGTTATTTCTCGTTGCCTTCTCCTGAATTTAACGTAATGCTATAATAGCATGCATATAGATATAAACTTGACCACTAAAAGTTGAAACATACAATTAAATTCAGCTGCTTCGTATATGACTATCTTTCTATTAAAAATAATTTTTTTTTCACATAATTATGATTAAACCATTTTTGTGTTTTATGGAATACAATTTAAAATATTTATCTATTCCGTCTATGTTTACTTTAGCCTATATATAGGTATATATATATATTGCACACAGCCAGAATTCCACCCCAATTTTTTTTGGCTGTTTTCCTCTGTATAAAGGGCAAAATCTCGTTTAATAACCATTTTTTAGTTAATTTTGGAATAATTGGGTAGTTTATTAAATAGTAATTTTATTTGTTAAAGGGTTGGGGAATAATTAGAGATTTTTGGTATTAATTATTTAATTAATGAAGTAATTATTTTAATATTCAGTTGTGAATATTTCCTAGAATATTAAATAAAATCGAATATTGATTATTTTTAATAAAAGAAAGAAGAAAGATTATTTATAAATTTAAATTCAAATGATATTTAATAAGTTTAACACAAGCAAAATATTTTTCGGACAGCTGGGATTAAAACATCAAAGGATTAGTGAACCAAGTCGAGTGTTTCAAATAAATAATAGTTTAAGTAAGAACATGAATGTTTTTAAAAGAATCAACGAGCATATTGAAGGAATTCGTAATAATTGTCTGGAATTTAAATAAAACAAGACGAAATCGTATTTAATTTTGAATTTCTAGTTTTCTTAAAATAATAGATCGATTCACAAGAAGTAGGAGTGCACTCTAAAATGGAAAGAGAGGAAACCGACCTCTCATGGAGAGAGACAGACAAAAATCGAAATCATTACAGATTCAGAACTTAGAGGACTCGGTATAACAACGCGCAACGAACGGGCCTGGAGTTGAAGGAAGACTTTTTTACTTATGGAAAGTGGTGTAGGTTTTGAAGGAAGACCATCGGGAACCAGCTCTATATAGTAGCAGGAGGAAACAATTTGCTGGAGGGGTCCAGAGGAACGAAAACAGAAGTATCACACTGAAAAGAGATTTTTTTTTAATTAAAACCAATTCTATTTTTTTCATGATATTCTAAATGTTCTCGTGCCGCTCCATAGAAGCAATTTCAATTTGAGCCTAGAATAACATCAGAGCACGGCCACTTATCTTTCTATGTTACCTGTAAACAGAGCTAACCCGGACTACATCCAAGGAGTTCATCCTCAGCTAAGCGACTTATTCATGAAGAGAAACAACTAGTCTATGACCTATAAATTAGATGCTAAAAACACCGAATGTGTCGGATCCGACTTGCAAAGCAAAAGTTAAGCCTAACACCATTTCTTTTATAAACTGCAGTTACACAATTAATAATTGAACATATTAGAAACTTTATTTAATAATGAATCCTTCTCTAAGTCAATAGTCATTTTTTAATTAAATTTGTATAAACTGGTTGAAATTCATTGTAGAGTCATCTAAATAAATTAAATTATTAAAATATAATAAAAAAGTCAAAGAAAATTATAAATATTATTTAATTTAAAATTAATCAATTACTTGAGAAAATAACAATACATTTTTGTGAATTAAACGAGTTAACAATAGTAATTTCAGAATCGGGAAAATAAGGAAAGAATAAATAAGTAGTCTGGCCAGCCGGTTTTTCGGTATTTTTTTTTGACTAGTTATTGATAATATTTTGGTGGTCAACCGAACTTATCAACTGATTCCCAATCAATACAAATGTCGGTTAATATCGTAGATAAGAATCACATTATTTTTTTATTAATATTTCTCACGATAAATTGATAATTTTAAATGAAAATAGAAATAAATAAGTAAAATGATATATGAAAGATAATAATTTGCCGATGTTAATTGATTCAAATTTACTAGAAATTCATAAGATGATGTCATCTATATGGAATGGAATATTTTTAATTATATGTCAGAGGGGTTGTTTTTGACATCATCTTATCATCATCATTAAGTATACAGTCCTAAGACTGGTTTGATGCAACAATCCGTCTCCACTCGACTCTGTCCCGCGCCAGCTGTTTGACCTCTCTAAATGTCTGGAATCCCATATCCCCAATTATTTGGTTGAAATATTCTAATCTGGGTCTTCCCCTTCCCGTTTTCTTTCCCACCTCCCCCTCCAAGATATCCCTAAGCAGTCCCCCATGTCTCAGTGTATGCCCCATCATCTGACCTCTTCTCCTTTTCAGACTCTTCCACAAGGTTCTTCTTTCTCCGATTCTTCCAAGAACTTCTTCATTTGTAATTTTATCCATCCATTTGATATTCATCATTCTTCTGTAGCACCACATTTCGAAAGCCTCTAATCTCTTTCTCTCCGCTTCTCTAATTGTCCAGGTTTCATACCCGTACATGGCTATGCTCCATACATATGTCTTCAATAGCAACTTCCTGTTTTCTAAGCTGATTGAGGAGGAGCATAGTAGTTTTTGTTTTGAATTAAACCCCATTTTTGCTTGGGCAATTCTTGATTTAATTTCGTTTTCGCTCCTCCCATCCCATGTTATTTTACTTCCTAGGTAGCGGAATTCCTTAACTCCTTCTAGGTTTTCTTGGTTAATTTTGATGCATTCCTGTCTCGTTTGTTCTTTTTTGTACATACTAGGACCTTGGTTTTATTCTTGTTTATTTTCATTTTGATTTCTTCTATTAGGATTTGGTTAATTCCATTCAGGGCGTCCTCTAATTCTTTTTTATTGCTTCCTAGAAGGGCAATGTCATCGGCAAATCTTAACATAGCGATCTTTTGACCTTGGATTTCGATACCTGTATCAATTTTGTCTTTGAATTCTTTAATCGCTTCTTCTATGTATAAGTTGAAAATCATGGGTGACAGCACACATCCTTGTCTTACACCTTTTTTTATTTTGGCTTCTCTTTGCTCATCTCCAATATTTATTATTGCCGTCTGGTTTTGATATAGATTGTAGATTAGTCTTCTCTCCCTGAATTTTATTCCCGCCTGTTTTAAGATTTTAAACATAATTTCCCAATTGAAGTTATCGAATGCTTTTTCTAGGTGTATGAATCCGATGTAGACAGATTCTTCCCTGATAAAGCCCTTTCCATTATTAGTCTAAGAGAGAGAATTGCTTCTCGGGTGCCTCTGTTTCTTTTAAAGCAGAACTGGTCTTCCCCCAGATTTTCTTCAACTCTTTGTTCTATTCTTCTTTGGATTATTTTGGTTAGGATTTTGGAGGCATGTGAGGTTAGGCTAATGGTCCTGAAATTTTCACATTTATCCGCGCCTGTCTTTTTGGGAAGTGTGACTATTTTGTTTTTTGGAAATCTTTTGGGATGATTCCCAATTTATAAATTTTGCTAATTAGTTCAAAAAGTATGTCATGTGCCTTTTCTCCAGAGTTCTTTAGGATTTCAGCTTGTATATTGTCTATTCCTGGTGCTCTATTATTTTTTAGTTCCTTCAGAGCTGTCTCGAATTCTGACCTGAGTATGGGGTCTCCTAATTCGTTTTCGTCCACAGATTCTTCTTCTTCTATTGTGTTCATTGTTTTTTCTTCTCCATAGAGTTCTTCTAGATATTCCTTCCATCTATTTGCCTGTTCGTTTTCGTTTAGAATAATGTGGCCTCCTTTATCTCTTATGTTCTTGCTTTTTGGCTTGTCTTCTTGAAAATTTCTTTTTATTGCCCTATAGGCTACATCAACTTTTCTCAATACTAGATTTTCGTTGACTTCTTTACATTTTTCTTGAATCATTTTTTCTTTTGCTTTTCTACATTCTCTTATAACTTTCCATCTTAATTTTTTATATGTTTCTTTCCCTTCTTCGTCTTTTCTGTTCTTAAATTTTCTTCGTTCGTCAATCAGTTGCAGTATTTCGTCTGTTACCCATGGCTTTTTAATTTCGTTTTTCTTTGATTGAGGACTTCCTTGGTTGTATCGGCCAGGCTTGATTTCATATCAATCTTCTTATGATTTTCTAAAATGATATAATTTATAATTTATTAATATCATTGAATTTCAAAATAGATCCAGTAAAAAAAAGTAAATCCCAATCAAATTTAAATACGATTTCTGTCTAAAATCAATTTCTTTGAGTTTATATAGAATCTGGAAGAAGCCGACAAAAAATATCTAACTTGTAACCACAATTGGAGCGGAATCGACCTAAATTTGAACATTATAAATTTTGATTTAAATAAAACAAAAACTAATCAAATCAATTTTTTTTTTTACTTAATATCAAAGGAAACACTTAAATAATTTTTTTAATTAATTTACACTAAACTCCATAAAATCAATTTTTTATTATTCCTATAATTAATTAATTTAAATTCATTTTGCATTTATTTTTCTTTGCTTGCTTTTTTTCAAACATATAAATCTCTTTTATAATCTATTCTTCGCCTCAAATTTTTGAGTTGATAAACTTTTTTCTTTGATTTTAAAATTACATCTGTCTATTCTTACCTCATTTATCTGTGTTGCCCTGTGAATCCTACCCACTCACTGGTTTTTAGGTGCAGGGCCAATAAGTCGGTCAATAAGATACTCAAAAGATCTCTCTCAAAAATAATCAAAAACCTGTTTTACCCTCGCTTGCAAATTTTCACTGGGACGGTGAAACTAAAACATCCTTTTTTGCAAGTGTTAACATCTTAATCACGAGGGCCGAGTGGAAAACACTAACAGATTGCACAGAAATCGAGCCGGTTTGAGAAACACTTCAAACTAATTCGCCGGAAAGCCCTATTATGTGTGCTCAATATATATATATATATATATTTATTTATTTATTTATGACGACTTTAATTGCCCAAATCTTTTATCTTCTTTGCTCCTTTCTTACGTCTGCCCTCCTATTAAGACATTTTACTTGTATTTCAATCATCTGTTCACGTCGTAGATTACTGTATGTATTTTACTAGTAATATGAATAATTCTATCATTTAATTTGGCATTATCTGTTGTTTTTTTTAATATCTTTAAAAATGCCCAGATTCACTTGGAATAATAAAATAATTATAAAAGTTACTATATATTGTTTAAAGGTACATATTTTATTATTAATGAAAAACGACAATGACAAAAAGGCTTATGAAAAGATTCCTTACATGCCTTTTTTCACTGGTCTTCCTGAACAAAATAAAATGATTATTTGAATATATAATTTATTTTTGAAGTATTTTTTTGAATTAGATTCAAATTTATTAATTACAACTCATTTCGTCTTTAAAATCACATAATAACACTTTTAAGTAGTGAGAATTAAATAAATCAAACCTTTTCTTCGAAATCCATGTAGATTAGGCCTAAGAGACACGAAGATTTTAATAAAAAAATTAAACCTTTTTTTTTTTAATTAGAAAAATTTATTTTCATGTACAATATGATTTATTTAGAACATGCTTTTATAATGGACTCTTAAAATATTTATTTATTTAAATTAATGATTCTCGAACAATTGAAATTTTATTTTTCCTTTAAGAAAATAGTTGAATAGTGCGAAATCTTTTAAATCCAATTAAAAATAATTATAATTTTCCAAGTAGCTATACATGAGGTTTTAATATAGAGGAAAAAACGTGACTTCAAAACCATAAATTTTAAATTTAAATTAATTTGTGTTTATTTTATAAATAATTTATTATATAATCATTAATCATTATAATTTTTTAATAATGTATCTGGAGTATGTATACAGTGTATACTGAAAATTTTTGCAAAGAGCAACAATTTTGTTTTCTACAAGTCTATTTTTTATTATTTTATCTAAGTACATGTTTTAAAACACCAAATGGTTTAAGTTATTTTTTAAGTACCCAAAGAAAGGTGATGTTAGTTTTAGGAGGCTCACCTAAAAAACTATTAATAAAAACTAAAAGAAACATACTATTTTTAAAATAATTTTTTATTCAAATGAAGTTTTTAATCTTTTCTAGAGCTGTTTGTGAAGTCACTTTGATAACAATTTGGGTGCGATGCGTAGCCAAGTAATTTTTTTTCATAGATGGTTACCAATTCAACTAAAAAATTTTCTTTGACGGCTACCGATACGAATTGTGATCCCACTTTTAAAAATAACTTAACAATTACTTATTTCATCAAAAAAAACAAACAAAAAAAAGCTAATTGAAGTGATTTTACCGGAATTTATTCTTATATATTGAAGGAGACAATAAAAGAGTGTCTTCTGTTGGAATTATAAATTTTATTTATTTATAACGAGACTATGGTTTCGAGGGCTTTGCCTTCTTCATCATTCTATTACAATTGATTCACAGGAATTGATTTATGAAGGAAAGGTTAAAATTTTTCATGTGGCTGGGTTAAGAATTGAAATTTATACTTGTTTTATTTTGGCTGTAGGTGGCGTTCATGAAGTTTTTATTTGAGCGGCTATTTTTATAAACCTTTTGGGATCTAATTCTGATCTAATTTGTTTAATGTTTGATTCATCTGGAAGACAATGTTTCTCGGAGATTAAATGTTCTGCAAATGCACTATGACCCGAACCCCCTTTTGCATAATGCTTTTGCAGAACATTTAGTCTCCGAGAAGCATTGTTTTCCAGATGAATCAAATATTAAATTAATTGGATCAGAATTAGATCCCTTAAAAATTAGTATTTTCGAATCGTTAGAAATTTTAAAATCATATAATAATTCACCAAAAAAATTCTTAAATCGAAAAATAGAAATTCCCGAAAGGTTTATTTTAAAAGTGGCCGCTCAAATAAAAACTTCATGAACGCCACCTACAGCCAAAATAAAACAAGTATAAATTTCAATTCTTAACCTAGCCACATGAAAAATTTTAACCTTCCATTCATAAATTAATTCCTGTGAATCAATTGTAATAGACTGATGAAGAGGGCAAAGCCCTCGAAACTATAGTCTCGTTATAAATAAATAAAATTTATAATTCCAGCAGAGGACACACTTTTTATTGTCTCCTTCAATATATAAAAATTCTGCTACTCTCGGCACAAAAACTTTCAATTTAATAATTATTCTTATGTTAATCCCTCCAATTAGAAGATCTTCAACTCAAAATCTTATACTTAGACTGTGTATTTATTCCATCGTAGAAATGTTAAAGTTTATTTAACTCACTCTAATAATTATAATAGCGGCCGAATTTATATATTCAAAATTAAAAACAAACTTGATATTCTAACCTTTGGTCTTAAATAATATATGTATAATATATAAAAATCTGACCAAAAAACTTGGAAAGAAATAAAAAAAAATAATATACTATTTTTTTTTTTTTAATAATAATGATGAGAGAAGGAGTTACACCAAAAAGGTGCAACCCCTAAAGGCCTCGGTTGGCCCCTCCATCGTGAAAAAGAAGAAGAATTTTATGGGTTGGGCGGAGGTCGAAGGTATCTGTGGATACGGGTCTTAAATAGCTTAAGGTTATAAGTCGCGGGAAAGATGGTGGCAGGGAGCGAGTTCCAGTCTCTGGAGGTCATAGGAATAAAAGAGTTGGCGAAAGCGCTTGTTCGACTTTTATCCAATTTGACAGCGAAGGGGTGCTGAGCGTTAGAAAACCGCGTGTTTCTCGTAAAGAGGGCATTAGGGGGGATAAGAGATTTCAGCTCGACTGAACAGACACCGTGATAGTATCTGTAGTACAGGGAAAGGGCAGAAACGGTTCTTCGGTGAGCCAGGGAGTCGAGTGAGTTGGTTAGAGCCGGGTCTCCTATTAGTTTAATTGCTCGCTTCTGAATTGCATCCAGTGTAGCAAGAGAATGCTTGGATGCACCCCTCCACAGATGAGAGCCATATTCGAGACAGGGACGAATTTGAGCCTTATACAGCATAAGAAGTTGACTGGGAGTATAACAGCGTCTAGACCTAAATAGGAGACCAAGCTTGCGCGCTGCAGCTTTAGCAGTGGTTGAGATATGGTCATTCCATGAAAGGTCAGACCCTAGAGTTACGCCTATTTATTTGTAATCAAATAGCTTAATTTTTAAGAAATAATCTAGATAAAAATTTTTGTGATGATTCTCTTCTTCTAATTAGTTATTTTTTATATTTCCACTGGTGATAACTAAGTTTTCGATACTAAAGAGTCGTTATAAAATATGAATCTCAAATTTTTTGTATACAAAATTATGTGCCAACAATTTATATATTATAATTAAATAAATTTCAATACTAAACTTTTTAAATTATAATTTAGACTAGAGTTTCAAAGGCTAAAAATAATTTATCAGTTGAAATATAAATTAGAAAAACTACCTAGATTCTATAAACGGGTCTTATTGTATATTGTATTTGGAATTTTTTTTTTCACTTTTATTTAATTAAATGTTTATTAAAAATATATAAATATGACCCTAAAGGATTTTAAAGAATCATTACTAAAGATTCATTTCTTTTTCAATGTTCCACTGGTACAAAAATTAACTCAAAAAAGAAAAACTTTTAATATTTAAATAATTTTGGAAAAGTTGGAAGGATTAATTAGATATGTAGATTTCATTGTTGGAAACGTAATACTATAGAAAAATTAAATGCTATATATCTTTGACCAAGGGAAATTTGCTATTTCAGATTAAAAACTATAATCTTTAATGAATGTAATTTGTAACTTGTCTTATATTTGTGAACAATAAATATTATTTTTTTAGTAATACTTTTTAATATTCTTTTTTTTATACATATATAGAGGAAGTCTGGAACAAAATTAAAGTGCCTGGCCTTCCCTTTTAAAATTAATTGTCATTTTATAGATTTTATATAAATTCTGATTCAATTATTTTACTATCTTGGAATTTAAAATATTCATTTCCCATTTCCCTGTCTACTCTCTTTTTTAGGGGATTCGGCTCAATATATCATTTCAGTAACCTGAATTCTGTTCTGTATTTTTTATTTATTTCCATATATTCCTTATAATTAATATAAATAATAATTTGATTAATTATTAGCAGCGTTTTACTGGCTATGCAAATCACACCGGTAAGTTTTGGAATATCGGCCCATTTTCTCTTAAAAAAAGCAAAAAAAAAAATGCAACGCTCATGCAAAATCACAACTTTATTAAGATTACTATTTAAATTATTAAATTTCTAGAAAATTCAGGACTACCCTTACATATTTCTTTAATTACTAGTTCATTATCAATAACCATTAACAAATCTTTGTTTCCTTTCATGCTGAACTAATACTATTGAATATCTTATGAATTTATCCATAATTTTTAATTTTAATTAAAATATTTTATTATAAACATTTTTCATACTTTCTTCCTGTAAAAAAATTTTCGATTAATTAAATTTTAATTATACATATATATTATAAGTATATAAGTACATACCTATATAAGTATAGGCGTGAAATCGTTAAAAAAGTGAATACATTTTCAATTATTAAATCATAATACAATTTTATTTATAGGTAAGTCATAATTAATTAAGGACAATGAAATTATTTATTAAACAGAATAATCATAAAAGTACACAATAATATCGTTTAAATAATATTATAGTTATAAAAAGGATGAAAAATTGATAAATTATTGTTAAAATATGTAATTAGATTGAAATAGGCATCTGCATGTTATATCAGAAAAGTACATTCTTTAATATATCTTAATATGAAATTTTAAATATATATAATTTATTTAATACAAACTTATGTCGTGACATGCTATTTAGAAGAGTAGAATTGTTGCGCGTTTTTATTCAAGTTTCTATTTTAAACCGCGCGCGGTCTAAATAATCTGAATGCATGGAATACATATTTCAGTAAATGTTTTGACTAGAGTTGTTTATATTGTCAAATTCAAAATTTGAGTGTTAAACATTCAATTTTAAATATCTATATTATCAAGTTTAATAAGTCCTAACTTCACTTAATCCACTTAAAATGGCTTCTTCTTCTTCTTAGAGTGCCATACCCGAAAGGGGCGTCGAGCCTCTCCTCATATACCTGTGCTGAGTGTGTTTAGTTGTTTTACACAGATATACGGGACCTACTTTTTAACGCCCGTCCCGAACGGCTAGTTTGGAGAGGTTTACTAGGCAATTATACTCTTGGTAGGTTGCCATTGCATTTCAAGAGGAGGCAACTGCAAATATCTGCCGACACTTGGTCTCGAACCAGTGTTCTTTGAGTCAGCGACCCGACACTCTAACCACTGACCCACAGTCGCCAAGGGCTTCACTTATCGAATAACATATTGGGACACTATTAAGACTAACTGTTTTCCAAGTGCAAGCTATGTTATTTCTTGAAAACATGAGGTTAAAATATTTTTAAAAAATAATGTACCATTTGAGACGGTTACAATGTAAAATAGCAAATAATATCGGCCCTTAATATTTTTCAAGTTCAAATTCATTCCTTATTGTTGGGACCTATTTAACAAATTAGAATAGAGTAAATATTATAATATTTATCTAAGATTAATTTTTGCTTCCTTTCAAACTTTTATATATCGTAAAATATGCCGTTTTAAATGTTGGTGGGACTTTTGAGGGTTGTCATTGAACTTTGGATTATATAAATGGTAGCTTTTGGTACTTTTGACTAGCCGAGTCTATTCCACAATGACAGGATATGTAAGATTCCAAACGTTGTTTACCTAATTTCCGAACTTAATTTTAAAAATAATTGATTTTTTAAATAAAAATATATTAGAAATTAGCCTGATTGTACATCAAATTTACTATTAGTAAAAATGTAAAAACAAAAAATGTTAGTCAGTCTTCCCTTTCAAAATTTATGCTTATTTCTTTTGTTGCAATATATAATTGTTATAATTACCTATTTTAAAAATTTTGCTTACCTATATATTTGTATAAATTTAATATTAAGAATATGGATAGGACTTAAGAAATAATAAATATTAATGACCCACATAGGAGTAAGGTTATTTTGTCCCACATGGGAAAGAGATCCTTTATTTATTTTAAGACAATAATAAATATAAAGGTCCCAAAAACATTTCATTACAAAATCTAAGTTTATTTGTTGATTACCATTCAATTTTAAAAATGATAAAACATGATATAGATGTATAAATGGCATAGAATAGAATATAAATTGAGATTATATTTATTATATGAAAATAAATTTAACTTCTTCATTATATATATTGTAAAAGAATTGTCGGGTGCGTGTAATCGATCTCAGCACCTCAATGGTTCAATATATATATTGTGACAATATGGGGTTTCGATTTGTCACAATATATATAAAATAGACATATATAGGTATATATATATATATATATATATATGCAATGAATGTATTTTTAAGCAATATCAAAATTATATTTTTTTCGGGAACATGATAAAGTTATATTTCTATTCTAAAATATATTATAAATAATATTATACTTAAATAGCTTAGTATTTTTTAGGGAAAAATTAAGCTAAAATAATTGATATCGACTTGAATCTTAAGAGAAACCAATAAAACCCCCTCTATTTATTGTTGGCTATTGAATCGAGTGAGCGTAGTGTGCGAAAGAAAGCTGTATTAAAATATGCAATTTATGATATATAGATATGATAATATTACTTAAACTGCCATTATTTAAAAAAAAAACTTTTAAATAATTTAAAACATTATTTAATTTCTATTTATTTTTCAAAATAGGACAAATATTAAATGAATGGAGGTTGGATGTTCGATGGAACAGCCCTGAGTACACTAGCCAATCAGAGTGCGCCTTTGGCCCGGCAAAGGCCTTGGTGAAACCGGCCAGAACAACTGGAATCAGTGCGTTTTGGACGCTTAACAGTGTAACATCCGTGTATTACGTTTTTGTGTTTTGACAGTTAGCGTTGCCATGGTCACCAGGTCACTTGCCTGGGCAGATTGAGGTGCGTGCGCGGAATTACCGGAACATAATGTACGCCAAAGGGAAAGGTTCTACCGTACCATCTGATGCCCAGGCTAGAGAAAAGTAAGAATTTATAAATGTCAATTTTGTCATTCTCTTATTATTAGATTTTATTTACAACCCTTGGATCTTGATTAATATCGTTTTTCATTTTAGGAGATTTATATAATGAAAAACTGATTTTTAGATTACTTCATTTGTTAATTAAAGATTCACAAATAACTGCATTATTTTTCAAAATATTCTAAATTTTAAATTTAAACTCTATTTTTAATCATTTCTATTTTGTGATTGTAAACTATTAAATTGTCCCATTTTTGTTGTAGGTTGGCTCTATATGTTTACGAATATTTATTACACGTCGGTGCACAAAAAGCGGCGCAAACATTTTTATCAGAGGTAAAGAATCACATAAACATTATGAAACATCCTTACTCATTTTAATATAATTTTTTTTTTGTCTGAATCTTAATCACTATGTTATAAACCATATTCAAATCATTTGTTATTATTTGCTATTTATCTCTTGTAAAATAGATAAATGTAAATATAATATCCTTTAAAAGACTGATTAATATTAAAGACTAAATAAAAAATCTTATAAATTTCTTTTTTTCTTTTTATTTATATTCATAGTTCCCTTTTACTTTATTTTTAAATCTATTCTCTTAATGAATTCTTGGAAATTCTATTTTAGAATTACTTTCTAAACTTATCTAACATGAATTCTTCGCGTCATATTGATAAATAAATATATTTGCATTTAATTATGATTTAAGACCTATATTTGCTGAAATACACACAGTTTAAAAAATAGTCTAATTTTATTAAATTTGATTGAAACATTGGAATTGTTTCTTATTCTCGATTCATTCGATTGTTTTGGTTCAATGCCCTGACTTGTCTCTCGTTTCGGATCCAACACTTGCCATGTTTCTTCATAATATTAAAATCTCTGGCCTTCTAGTCCCTACCCTAATTCAATGCATTTCCACAGCAGAGAATAGACCCACACTCACACACACACACACATATATATATACACACACACACACGCACACTACTGCATCTTCGTTCAAAAATCAATACTTGTTTTCGAGGGTCCGTCCGCGCGCTCCTCTTTCCTTGCTCTGCCAACCAGGTTCAAAATTATATAGCTATAGAAAACAAGCATAGAAAAGAAAAACCCTCTACTATTTATTTATTGCCAACATTTCTCAATTTTATCATTTATTTACTAAAATATTTCAGCAAATCATAAACTGATATATTGGATTTTACTATTTTTATCAATAAATTTTTCTTGATAACTGATTTATAAATCTGTATTTTATTTTAATATCCTCCATTTACAAAATAGTTTTTTTTAATCGATAATATATGAATGGCATACCGCAAATTATACTTTTCTCTTCCTCATTCAATGTTTCTTTAAAATTTATAATTTTGTATTTCATTTATATTCGATAATCCGTTCAGAAAGTATTTGCCCAAAAATCTTTTGTTCAAAAATTAAAATAATTAATTCAAAATAAACTTTTTCTTTTTATATATATATCTATATCAAATTTAGGGAACGCGGTGTTGGTTTATAGTGAAATATTGTTAAAATTAAATTAGGTTGGAGTTGGTGGTGTTTCACAAGGAGAAAAATTAAAATACAAAGATTTTTTTAGTTTACTCTATATATTTCGAGCTCTTAACTCATCGTCAGGAGAACATTGACTGAAGATAACATAAAATAATGAACAGAATTTATTTTAATTTTAATATGATGGACAGTTATTTATGACTTAGTGTAAATATGAAAGAATTATCAGGGGATGGGATGGCCTTAGAGCCGAAAGAACAGATGGAGCGGACAGAGGGCTAAACGGGAATAAAGAAAAGATATTTATACTTGGAAGTTGCCGAAAATTATGTATGTGCCATAAAGGAGGGCAATAAACTATGGAATGCAATGAGGGTGCATAGTGAAAATTTCCATCTCTTATTTTCTATTTAAAAAAATACAAAATAAAAATAAACCCACCATACATTCTCATCACATTCCAATTCAAATTAAATATCATTGATTAAGATGTCAATTATTGGTGAAGTTTTGATGTCTGTTTGATTGTTCAAGATGTTTTGATTAAGGTGTATGGCCTTTTTAATTTCAGCTGACTCAAACAAATCTAATTTCCTGCTTTTTGAAATGAAATGTAAAGGGAGGGGGTTGGTCGATGAAGGTGAATGGTTGTGGTCAAACAAATGATCTGCAAAAGCCGATATATCTATATATAACCAAACTTCTTGAGGATACAAATTCTCTTTTAAATAGGTGTAGGTTTTATTATTTTTTGACAAAAAACACATTTTTATCTTTTATTTTTCTTTATTTTATTTTATTGTTACCCAGGAACGTTTCGACATTTTCAAATATGTCATCATCAGCCTTGGAACAATCTTAAGATGGGAAAAATTCCCTCACATCCAAATTATTTGAGTATGTAACATTATTCTTCTGCTCAACAATTATTTTTGTATAAACATTCAAAGTTAACGACTCTTTCATAATTCATTTTTTCTGTTGAAAATTGGCTTCATCCGATTAGAAATATTTAATTCATTATTCCAGTATTTAAGAAATTATTAAATTGAATATTTAGGTTTCTTTGAGACATCATTGAGAAGCAGAAGAAATGTTTTATAAAAGAATCAAATGTCAAATAGTTCAAGTCTTCTTAAAATTGGTGCAACATTAAATGGTATTTCAAAAGGAAGTTGATTTAACTGTGGACACACGTGTTAATGGACCTGAATATCACAGCAGAAAATCAAGAAGTACTTCGAAGTAAATAAATGAGCTAGAAAATATGGAAGAGAATGTAAACTTTAATAAGTTAATTTATCGAATTTTTAATGACGATATAACATTCATGTTTTTCATCATAAAAGAAAGCCTTTTAATGTCACTGTTCATTTATATATATTATATGTATTAAAATTAACTCGAAAGACAAACACAAGAAAGGTTGTTTTTTTCCAAATATGTAATAAACCAAAAATTAGTAGGTATATTTTAAAATGATTAAAATTCCGATTAAATAAATTTCCTTATGTCTATATATGAATAAAGACTTGATATGAATAGTAGATTCCATTTTTCGAATTTCGTAAGAATTAAAAATTTCATAAAATTTGGATTTAATTATATTCAAACTCCATCCCAATTGAACACAATTGTTCTCTAATTTAATTTGGATTTAATAAATACTAATTTTAATTTTGAAATATTCGTTATCCTTAAGATAAATCATTTTCCAAAATATACAATCTTTGTTTTATTTTTTGAAACTTTGTCAATATACTGTTTTTTAATTAAATTGGAGCATCCTAATTACAACATAACATGACGTGAACTACGAGGATAAAGTGCTTCCTAAACATCTATTTCTTTCTTATAAATCTTTAAATAAATAAACCCCCTTCAGCCATTCCTATTACAACTCTACCAAAGTATATTTCAATTCAATCTGTCATTTATTCTAATATCGAATGCTAGTTATTTATTTGCCTTTTTTTAATGTCAATAAAAGTATAATTTCTAATCATCATTGGGCTAATTAAAATTATTTTTATGCATAAAGCTGTAGAATGATTCATATATTTAAGTCTGGAGCTTTTTGTAAATAAATGATACACCATAGCCAGATAATTGTAAATTCAGCAGCTTAGATTTTTACTGTATTGCTATACTGTTATTGAAAAATGTGATTAGGGTGTTTGTTTGTTTTTATGGAACGTGAGATAGAGCAGCGTTTCCCAACCTTTTTTGGCCCGCGGACCAGTAAAATTTGTAAAAAAAAATTCGCAGACCATTGATATTTTTTTTAACAACAAAATTTTATTAGGTATTAAAGAACTACTACATAAGTTAATTGTAACATTTTTATTATCATTTACTTACAATAATATTTAAGTTTTTTCGCGGATAGAAAAAATTGTCCACTGGTGGTCCGCCGGACGAGCGGTTGAGAATAGCTGACATAGAGCTATTTACAATTTGATTAAAAATGTCCGATTTTACAGAAATGAACCTACGTGATGATTCATATAGTTGCTAGCATTTTGGTGTTATTTTTGATCCTAATACAAATTTAGAATTATTGATAAATTTATATAGAGGGGGTTGAGTATTTACTCTTTGCAATGGAGCACTTATATTTCTCTTATATTCTTCAATCTGTATTTTATTACTTTTTATAATTTGGAATATTCCTTTCATATAATTTTCATAAAAATACAAAAAAAAAATTGTTTATGAGATTGCTTAAGCTAAAATGATTAACTATCAGGGGTTCATTCAACCGAAACATCTTCGTTACGACATCATGTTCTATGAGTGCATAATGCTTCCTATATATCCATTTTTTTATTTATTATTTTTTTTAAATTAAAACAAAAAAGAACTACATATTTACTTGCTCTTACATCATGTTTTGTAAGTATCGATAATTTTTTTCTGTGGGGACTCCCATCCTACAATTTAATTTTATATAAATTACAAATATAAATAAATGAGAAAAGTTTTTGAAATAAATATATATTTTTCTGTATCGCTATTACTTAAAAATGCAGGTGGGCCATATTAGGTACATTCTGTTTAAATGGGATTTATTATAAATTTTCTATTAAATCGAAAATATATATAGGTATGATCATAAATAGGTGGGGGCGAATTTATTTTAAGTTCATCATTTTAATTGCTATCTCCAATTATTGAACACAATTTTTCTCATTTTTTCCTTTTAAAACTACTACTCATCTTGTGTTTGAATATTTCATCAAAAAAATATTTTAACAAGCACTTTTTGATTTAACAATTGATAGCAAAAATAAAAGTTTTTGAAATAAATATATATTTTTCTGTATCGCTATTACTTAAAAATGCAGGTGGGCCATATTAGGTACATTCTGTTTAAATGGGATTTATTATAAATTTTCAATTAAATCGAAAATATATAGTATAGTCATATAATCAGGTGGGGGGTAATTTATTTTAAGTTCATCATTTTAATTGCTATCTCCAATTATTGTACACAATTATTAAACTGCAGAATTTGCAGGCTACGTCATAGAAATTATTTAAACTTGCGCGGTCCAATTCTTTAAAATTAAATGTACACAATTTTTCTCATTTTTTTCCCTTTAAAACTACTACTCATCTTGTGTTGGAATATTCCATCGAAAAATACTTTAACAAGCACTTTTCGTTCTTATAACGGATGAGAAACGAAAGGAATATACATTTGTTTATTAAAAACACGACGTTTCACTTTTTTCCTTAAAGATTTAACAATTAATAGCAAGACAAATTAGCAGAAATTTTACTGTAAAGAAAATCTTCAAATTGAATTTCTTAAATCAGGGGTGCCCACATGGGGGCGGGGGGTGAAAATTGTTTCATTTTATCATTCTATGCTAAAAAAAAATCGGTCAAGATGTATAACTTCAACAAAAGGCTCATCTAATTCCTTAGAACTGAATAAAATGGGGGGGGGGTGATACTTTTCATGAATCTGGGGTGGTATATGTCATAGAAGCAGGGGCACCCACTGTAGAAATAAAAAATTATTTTATATCTAAATGATAATTATTTCTTTTTTTATTTTTTTTTTTTTAGGTTAAAATAAAAAATGAATATTCTTCATTAGAATTATCTGTCTCGGAAAACACGTTTGACACACCAAAATAGTGACATAAATTCTATAAATCTAATTTTTAAATATTGGATTGCCACCATATTTGCTTCTTTCATAATTCTTGTTCCTTTTTTCTTTAATTTAATTATATGCAATAGAATTAAAAATAATAAATTATTTTCCAATACAAATATACCTAATATTAATATAGATGTCATACTTATATGATTTGCACAATTATTATTATTAGTTCTTTTTTTACAACAATAAACAAAAGTTTACTTGATGGGGAAGGATTCATCAGTAATATTATTAGTTTCTTTTTTTATCTTCATAACATAAGCACTACTAATTCTTGCATATCTCCATATAAGAGAACACAAGAATTTCTTTTTATTTTAGATAAGAGCTATTTTCAATATGATAAATAATTAATTCAAAGTTATTAAGTTATATCTCTAAATCAGGGCCGGTGTGACCTTTTGCGGGGCCTGAATACACATTCAAATCCTACACTTAAATTTTACAACGAGGAATCATTTATTTACAAATGGTGTTACATATTATATATTTTGTACACGCTTTATACCTTATAGCTTCTTCTGTATGTATGTATTTATGTATGAATGTATCAATGTGACTTTTGTTCTGTTATATTATGCACACATTTCTCTATAAAAATAATATTTTACTCAATTTAAATGTATTATACAAAAATAAAAACATATCAACATTATATTAATTGAATTCGCCAGCTTTTCTCTATACAAATAATTAAGACTAAAAGTAAAAAAATAAATATAGTTTTAAAAAAACTAAAAACTGCTAATGCACTAAAAAGTACATCATGTAATTACCAAAAAGCGTGGGGCACTTTAGTAAATTAATTAAAAATTTTGTTCACTTCCATTGCACTTTTGATTGAGGATGCCATTATTATCTAGCACAGTTCATTAACGTGTTATTTAGTTTTTTAAACTATAATTATAAGATGAATATTAAATAATAATACAATCAATAATAATATTAAATAATTTTTCTCGCTTTTTTCGACGACAAATCTTGGATATCTTCATGAAAATCGATTGAATTTGTTACTTCACTTTCTATTGACAGAATTTTATTGGTCAATTTTCTGAACTGACCGCGGGGTCTCAAAACGGGGGGGGGGGGGGGTTCCCTCGAACCCGCTCAACCTGCCTTAAGCCGGTACTGCTATAAATTATTGCAACTCTTTAAAGCAGTTTACTCTTGATTTAGCAAACTATGTATAATAGTAGTATTCATCAGAATAAAGATATATAACGAAACGTTAATTTAGATATTTATTGAATCGAAAACCTAGTAAATAAAATAATGTGTTCTCTTAATATTTTAGACCTGTCTTTAGAGACTTCATGTGAGTGTTATTTTTACTAGATATAAAACTTTAGAAAATTTTAAAACGTTAATTTTACTTTTCATGAAACCCATAGCTTATTGCTAATTTTCTGTCCAAAATGAAAAAATGCAATGCAAAAAAATCGACGCAAAATCGAATGGTTATTATTTTATATCATTTAAATAAATACATATATACTAAATATTTTTAAAAGTAAATCAACAACTCTCCTACTTGGCAAAAAATTTCGATTTTGTTTCTTTTTTTATTCATTTATTTTAATTATAATTGATTTGAGTTCACATCCAACTAATTAGCTACCCACTATTCTCTCGGAAATCTAAGGCGGCCATAACTTGTGAAAACAGTGGATGGACACCATGCTTTCGAATCCCAAAGATTTTTGATTCAGACACAATTTATCAGTCAAATGAACAACTTGATTAATAAATATAAATAAAATTTATTCTTTTACTAAACATAATTGAGGCAACTTGATTTCACATTGTTTAATCAATAGTATTGGTTCAAGAAGGGTGGCGCGAACATTTTTAGTTGCATACTTCAAAAATGTAGTTTAAGCCGATTGTTCACCATATCGGTTTTCTTAGGATTTTTTTGAAACTTAGGCATATTATTATCTAAATAGTTCTGCATCGATTGGTGGCAAGCAGAATTACTTAATTAATATAGTTCCGGAGATATTAAATTCCAAAGATAGAGTTTTTCAGACTCCCCTTCACATTTACACTAGGAATCGGATTAAGCCGAGAGCTTAAGACACTAGCCTTCTAAGCGAGTCCAGGTTTCGAGTCCGAGTCCCTGCATTGATATTTGACCGGCTATAATCTGATTCCTGAGTCACCAATCCGTCTGGCAAGCGTGGTGACTTAATGCCCAACCCCTTCCATTTGATGGAAGAGGCCTATATTCAGCAGTGGATTGTCGCTATCGACAGGCTGAAATTTGATGATGATGATACATTGCACTATACGGCATCATACGGAAATTTTAATAATAATAATAATAATCTTTATTAGCTATTTTCAGCTATAACATATACAATAACCATCCTGCAAGAACATACATGATAATATCACAAAAGCAATAATACACAATGATAATATCACAAAAACAAAAGAAAACAATACAATTTAACAATACAATATAATAATGAAGCAATCACAATATATTATAATTTTGGTGATTTACAACAAGATTATCTTTTCGAAATTACGAATTCCAGCAATCGCTCCTTAAATTCTTGGATGCTTGTGACATTTCTTATCTCACTCGGCGCTATTGTAATCTGGATGAAACCCCTATAAAATAAAGTCCTAAATTTTTTTATTTGTCCTACAAATATCAATCCTGAAATTCTCCCCACCTCTCAAATCATAACAACCTCCTTCGTTCGTATATTTTAATTTTTCCCTTAAATAATTCCGAATTTAAACAACTCCTTATCTGAAGATCATAACCAGCGAATTACAATATATAGTCTGCTACTTTACATTGAAAAAATTTCAGCGTATTTAACATCATATTAATACTGGTGTATCTATTACATTTTAAAATTATTCTCATGCACATATTTTACTTAATTGCAACTCTCTAATCAGAAAATCAGGAATAATATTTAATATTGGTAGAACAAAAATTGAAAGTGAGCTCTATTAGAGATTTATATAACAATATTTCATATTGATATTGCAATTTTTCCCAATCTACCTAATAGGTGAGTTAGCCTAGATATTTTATTTACAAATTCCTTACTGGCATTTCACGAACTTGATCCTATCATCCAACAGAACACCCAAGTATTTAATTTTATCTACCTTTCCAAAGTAATATCGTTATTAATAATGTTTCTCACCCCTTTTCTTTTGTCATTCACTATAATATATTT
This sequence comes from Forficula auricularia, assembly GCA_024734495.1. Lineage (NCBI taxonomy): Eukaryota > Metazoa > Arthropoda > Insecta > Dermaptera > Forficulidae > Forficula > Forficula auricularia. Next base: position 9,847,767 of record JALMQS010000120.1, on the reverse strand, counting down.
GTTTTCAAATATTTATATTAAAGCTGTTAAAACATAAGTATTTATAAACATTATTCAGGTCTTCATTAAATCATTTAACAAGATGCTCAATATTTTTCCACTAATATATATCATGGTATCATCCGCAAATACATTCAGTTTTACAATTCTTTATACAATTTTCCAAATCATTAATATACATTATACAACAATAGTGGCCCCAGAATAGTCCCCTGTGGTACCCCACTGTTCACCTGGCGTTTTCCGGAAAACTCATTTTCAAACTTGCTGTCTGTCTTCAAGATATGAGGAGAACCATTTGTTTACTTTTCCCTTTATTCCGTACATTTCAAGTTTTTCCAAAAGGATCTTTCTATTTATAGTTTCGAACGCACGTTTATAATCCAGAAACACCGCAATTATTGTTTCTCCGTCCTCGACTTTACCAATTTACATACATATTTAATTATAATTAAGAAACTCTTCTTACCATTGTTATAAAAAACTAAATCAACATTAAACAATAACTAATACATTTGTTAAGAAGATTTTAATTCATAGTCACAACACAGTTTCTGAGATAATAATGAATAAATAAGGAAAATTTTAAACTAAAAACAAGCTGGTAACAACGCATTTATTTAACCTAAAAAGAGGGTTAACTTTCATAAATTTTTTGACGTTTTTCCGCTTCAGCCATTCCCGCAACAGCTTTCAATCGCTTATTAAGAACTTTTTGTTTTATAAATCTTCTTTTATAATGTCATTTTATCTGACATTTCTATGATAAAATATATACAAGCTCGGACAATGTTGCCATATTTGTTAACGAGCACGGAATTGGCTAGTAGTGGTACATAAACAGCAAAAAGTTTTGGGCTTAATGAATTCTTATTGTCTGTTCTATATATTCTAGCATTAACTTTTTGCTAGTATTGTCGCGAAACAACTGCCTTAATTTTGTTTATTTACATTATAGAGAAATTCATTCCAAACTATTTATTATATAATAATTTAATTGATTTTCCCAAATTTTATTTAAAAAATGCATTGTTTATTCAATAGGTATTAAGTTCATTTATTTTTATCAGAGATTCGATGGGAGAAGAACATTACACTAGGCGAGCCTCCGGGATTTCTACATTCTTGGTGGTGGTAAGTTTACTTTTCAATATTCAAATATAGATGTATGTATATTTTATCTAAGATTCTAAAATAAACCTTTTATTTAGTATTCTAAGATGATTCGAGTTTTTTCACAATATAATGAATAATCCAAAGCAGCAGGTCTAAACGGAATTAATCGATTTTATTTTAAATTATTTTAAATTTTCAAATTGAATAGATTTTCCTAAAGTAAATAGTTACTAAATAGTCTTATAAAGCAAATACTACTCATTTTTTCAAAATTTAATAAGCTATGTTAACTTTTTTTTTTTTTATTTAAATATTTTCTATTTGCACGGACCATTGGGGAAAATATGAATTAGACCCCAAGGTTTCGTAAGTTCCTACAGCTCACATCTCTACAAACTTTCCTTTTTTTATTATCATCTAAAATTTCGATTCTAAACTGGAATTGCGTTGATTGAAACAAATGAAACAATTACTTTTATTATTATGTATTGGTCAAATTTTTTCAGAAAACTATTATAATATATATATATACAGATTCTATCAATTTCAGAACAATGTACTGAAATATAATCAGAAAATCAGATCTGGTATTAAAAATGGTATGCCTAGAGACTTTCAATATTTTTAACCCTATTTCAGATTGTCATTCAAAAGATCCATTTAATATTAAAAAAAAATTAATTATTTTTTATTTATTTCCATATATTCCTTATAAGTAATATAAATAATAATTTGATTAATTATTAGCAGCGTTGGACTGGCTATGCAAATTGCACCGAGAAGTTCTGGAATACGGGACCATTTTCTCTAAAAAAAAATCCAATGCTTATGCGAAATCGCATCTTTATTAAGATTACTATTTAAATTATTAAATTTTTAGAAAATTCAGGACTATCTTTACATATTTCTTTATTTAATTACTAGTTCATTTTATCAATAACCATTAACAAATCTTTTTGTCCGTTCATTACATTCAGTCCATCCACATGATCATCACTTAAACTATTTCTTAAATTATTCTTAATATACACATTTTAGAATAATAAATGCACGTTCGCATTGAACTTGTGTCACTGACAACGTCAGCTCAATTTTTAATTTTTTAACGTTTAAATTAAATTCATGGAAAACAACATACTGAGCAATTCTTGAATCGATTACATTCACTCATTCATAATTTTCGGTTCCGTCCCATCAATCTCCAAATCATAATTTGCAACAACATATTTTTCATGCAGATTTTTTTTTCAAATATTCCCATTTCTCCACAAAGTCTTCTTCATATTCCCCAGTTTCCAAAATGAACTTTGTTATTCAAATTTATTTCGATTGTAATCTTTTTTCAACTGTCGATTGTTCACCAGCCCACAGGGAAACTTCTCGGCGTCCCGGTGAGCCAGTCCAACCCTGATTATTACTATTAATTTTAAAATTTAAATAGTGTGGTTATTTCTCCCTGCAAATTATTCCCTCTTTGCTTAAAGTCAAAATTACTCCTAGGTGGACTGAGTATTTCTCAAAACTTCATTTAAGTGTCTTCTGTCCTTAAATATTCCCTATAAAATTTAATTTTTCCCTGATTGATTGCTAGTGAATATCATACTAATCGATTGTTCATAAAATCAGAATGCATTATACTGTATATATCTTATATATAAAAGCCCTATGTCGAGACCGTACCACGTGGCGCTTAGAAGGAATTTGAACATGTGATAGAAAAAAGCAACTACCGTATTCAATGACAGTTGCTACGTTTTGTGCAAATTTTCAAATAAAACATCTCACATTCTCTATGTACATTGTATATCTCTAGTATCTCTATATAGTAATATATTCCTCTATATAGCTTAGAATATTAGATTTACGGCGTGTCTCATTTGAAATTTTAGTAGACGAAATTTATTAATTTTAAATATGTTAATATAGTACCTAATTTTTGGAGATAATTCATACCGCGAAAATTAATTTTTTTTTGAATTTGAAAAATATAAATTCTTAAAATTTTAGTAGACAAATTAATTTTAAAATATATATATTATATATATTTAATTTATAATATAAGTTTTAATGAGATATAGATTTAATGGGATAATGAGATTAATTCTTAATTTATTACTGCGCGGGTCATTTGAAAATTTTAGTAGATAAATTAATTTTAAAATTATTATATATAATTAATTTAGAGACACTTTTTAGATAAATTTAAATATTGAAATGTATTATTAAAAAAGAAATAGGTTTCCAACCGATCAGGAGAATTTCGAGAGAAATAGTTTGCATGCTCTAATAAAGTATTTATAAAGCATTTAATGATATTTTTCATCTTTCTTTGATCAATATTCGTATTCAAAAAATATTTTTCAAAACTATATAATTACGGACAGCTAATAATCACTCTCGAGACGCTGCCCGCCAGGGCTCACCAGCCCGGAGGCGGCGCGTGCCGTAGGCACGCCAGGTAGTGCTCGTATACATCATTAGTTATGATGTATTGTTCATATTTCCATGCATCGATTATTTTTTAAAAATACCTATGCGCCTCTAAGTGCTTCTTAAGTGCTTCAAACATATCTATCATTTATTTGAACAACCAACAAAATCATCCATTTTTTTTTCTAATTTCGATGACAAAAACTAAATTTTACCGGATAATCAGAACTTTTTAATAAATAGTGTAAAAATTATCAATAGATTTTAAAATTTCTGTTACCATTCAAAATATTCTATAGATTTTTCAATATGATTGATTTGAAACTTTAAATTAACAAAAAATTAACATCATTAAAACTATGTACTAATAGCTGACGCCCGGGCCTTCGGCCCGATTTCACCTAGCCCCTGACGGGGAGCGTCTCGTTTTATGCCACATGTGTGATATCTATAAAAAGACTATATATAAAATCACTCGTGTATTTGAATGGAATGTTGTGTGAAAATTTCAACGAAATCGGTGAAGAACTTTCGGAGATCCTTCAACGTATCACTTAAGCGTAACAGTACATTTTTATTTATATAGATATACACACAAATTCATGATCAAACTTTAAAATAAATTAAATTATAAATACAAAGTTCATTTCTAACAAAAAAAATTACCTTAATTAAACAAACATAGAATATCTTCAAAATCCGGAAAGGGGGGGGGTTTCCCCCTTCCCCCAAAAGCCGCCTTTGATGGAAAAAATGCATTTTTATTATTTCTATATCACTGCTAGCGAGTTCGGATTCTCGGGCATTAAATATTTAAAGCGACTGAAGAAATATTACAATCATGAGAGAGCAAAAACCAAAGAAAGTGAGGGGTGGGGGTGGAACTCACGACCTTAAAATTGGGCGACTTATGGTACACGCGCTGCTTACTCTGGCCTATCGAGACCTTGGCATTTTCAACTTTTGAATAAATATAAAATTAATCAAAAGGCACGAATTTTCAAAATATTAAAAAAATCAAAATTTTGAATATTTTCCAGAAAGTCCACATTTTCATATTTTCGAAAAAATTCAAAATTTTTTTAAATTTTACAAAAAATCAACATTTTAATACTTTTGGAAAAATTCAAAATTTTATAACGTCAGTACAAATTAATATGGTGAATGCAAATAAACTTCGTAATTATAAATAAACTGCTATTTATTAAAGATAAAAGTAAATAAATATTATATGAAATATTCATTTACTATGAGTTAAGATTTCTAGGTCATTACTGTTATCATGTGTATTATTTATTATAATATATATAAAGACCGGATCTCTATGCACAGCATTTTTTCTTTCATATTCCCATTCAAAGATCAAATATCTTTTCGTCCATGCAAATTACGATTTTAACAGAAATTAGCTCCCGGTAAACGTTTTATTTCTGTTAAATTGAAAGTTTTTGCCGAGAGTAGCAGAATTTTTATATATTGAAGGAGACAATAAAGAGTGTGTCTTCTGCTGGAATTATAAATTTTATTTATTTACCATGAGACTATAGTTTCGAAGGCTTTGCCCTCTTCATCCAGTCTATTACAATGTATTCATTAGGAATTAATGTATGAATGAAAGTTTAAAATCTTTCATGTGGTTAGGTTAAGAAAATATACAGTGTGGGTAAGTTCAGAATTGAAATTTGTACTTGTTTTATTATTTTGGCTGTAGGTGGCTTTCGGCGAGATTTATATTTTAAAAATATATATAAAAAATCCTAAAAGAAATACTCAACTTCACGGCCACCTACAGCCCAAATATTAAAACGAAACCACTAAATTCAATTCTGAACTGACCAGCTATATCTTTTTAATACACATGAAGATTCTAAACTCGTCGAATTAATTCCTTTATTACGCACAATGGAGCTGATGAAAGAGAGACAAAAACCTCGAAACTATGGTCTCGTTATAAATAAATAGAAAATTTACAATTCCAGCAGAAGAACCTGTAAATTGCTCCTTCGAAGTTTTTATTTCTGGAATACCTTTATTTGGTGACCTATTATTACCACCCTAAGTTTTCCCCCAAATCTGAATAGTGGAATTTGCGCTGCCCGCCTCAAAATGAACAAATTTTGGGGGTTTTTCAGTTTTTCTCGAATAACTCTAAAACGGCTTATCAAATCAAAAAGATATCCATTAGATAAATTAAAGCTCTTGGGCATTTTTGCTACATAAATATCAGGCATTTTGATTATATATAAATATAACAAACAAAATATAGGTATTTGAAAATGGTTGTCCTTCAATCTCCCTCTCTGCTTTTCCTTTTCTCTATATCCACAAATATCGATCGCTTAAGGACCTACATCAAAAGTTGCACTTTCATCAAGCGTCACCACTCACCGATTTTTTTTTTTTTTTTTTTATCGATATGTTTATCAAGTTTCATGTGTTCTTCGATGGTTATAAATTTTATTCCCTTTGTAATTCCTTAAGGGATGCCATTTGCTAGTAACACAAAATCAACAATTTTTCAAAATTGGCGTGCTTGTCAAATATTCTGGAAAAGTAGGTTGTAAGAGAAATTCGTTTGGTTCACAGTTGCACACACCAGTTTATTTTATGAACATTAACAATATATACAATTAAGGTAGTTGTTTCGCGACAATACTAGCAAAAAGTTAATGCTAGAGTATATAGAACAGAGGATTCATAATTCATAAGCCCAAAACTTTTTGCTGTTTATCGTTCCGAGTCTATGCCAATCCCGTGCTCGTTTGGCAAATCTGGCACCATTGCAAGAGATTGAATATTTTATTTTTATATTAAAATGACAGATAAAGTGCATTTTTAAGGGATCGTTCATTTCTATAAAATCGTTTTGTTATTTTTTAACAAATGTTAATCAACGCCTACGTTACATCTATATGAAAATTATAATTTTGAAAAATCTAGCGCATGCACACATTATACATCTTTCTCTGGTTAAATAAATGCACTGTTGCCAAATTGTTTATAGTGTAAATTTTGTTTATCCATTTTTCATTATTTATTCATTATTATCTCAGAAACTGTGTTGTAACTATGAATCAAAATTGTCTTAAAATATGTATTGGTTATTGATTAATGTTGGTTTAGTTTTTTATAAAAATGGTAAGAAGGGTTTCTTAATTATAATTAAATATGTATGTAAATTTTCCGATATCCCGTATAGTGCAATCTTAAAGAGCCTGAAAAACTCTATTTTTGAAATTTAATATCTCCGGAACTGTATTGTTCATAAATTTCGTTTTGCCACCAATCGATGCAGAAGTATTTAAATAATAATCTCTCTAAATTTCAAAAAAAAATCCTAAGAAAACCTATTTGGCCGAACAACTACCTTAGCGCTGATTATTAAAAAAATGGAAGACAGTGACACATATAATGAATTGTGGAAAGGTTGATGATCACTTGGGGCGGGAGTGGACTGAATGGAAAAGGGAGGATGTGAGAGGGGGGGGGGTTGAGATTGTTGAGAAGGGGAATCCTGACAAGGAGGACAAGACCTGGTGTAAAAATTGGAGACTATTTATTCTCTAATTGGAACATGCTGGCGGCGGGGCGGGTCGGGGCGGACTAGGACATATGGTAGAACCAGGGAGATAGGAAGAGAGCATATGGCTGGAAAAGTGCCGCCTGCCTACGTCATCGCCGACTCACAGTCCACCATCTTGGATCTTTCAAAACATTGAGATTTCCATATGGTCCTATACTAAAATATATATCATTTTACCTTCGATATTCAAAATTATAAGGTCACCTAAATTAAAAAACTAATAAAAGAACTATTTTAAATTATAGTTTTTTGATTTTTACAGATATCTAGAGAAAATTGAAATTAATTAAAATTATTTCACATTAAAAAATAATTTTTAAGAAAAAATAAAAACCGACTTCAAAAAATTAAATGCAACAAATAAAATACACTAAAAGGTATAAAATAATTATTATCTTATTTAGTTACAACTAAACGACGAAATATTAACATGAAATTACTTTTGAAGTCGGTGCCAAACTAACTATACCTATAAGCGAGCATACCCTCCAAACGTACTAAGTAAGATCCGTCGAGTGCGATTCATAAAAGGTATATGTTTGGCACCAACTTCAAAAAGTAATTTCATGTTAATATTTCGTCGTTTAGTTGTAACTAAATAAGATAATAATTATTTTATACCTTTTAGTGTATTTTATTTGTTGCATTTAATTTTTTGAAGTCGGTTTTTATTTTTTCTTAAAAATTATTTTTATTTTTCTCTTTTTAGTGATGTTATTAATAGTGATCATATCATCAGAACTTGACCAAATTAATATGACACCATCCCTAAGACACCCCCTTTCGGATAAAAAAAGAACCATCGAAATCGGTTCATAAACAAAGAAGTTAGGTCTAAACAAACCTAATAAAAAAGGTCTAATACCTATGAAAAAAATACGAAAAAAAAATGGGACCAATCGGAAGCTAGGCTGGACCCAATGCAAAAAATTTTTTCAAAATCGGTTGAGAATTGGCGGAGATATGAGGTAACATAGGCACAAAAAAAAAAAAAAAAAAAAAATTCAATCGAATAGAGAACCTCCTCCTTTTTTGAAGTCGGTTAAAAATAAGATGAATATACACAAAATAGTTATAGGAACATATACTGTATTTTATATTAAAGAAAAACGTGCTTATATGAGAGTATTAGCTCTTTGTTAAACATGTATTTCTCATTTGATAACGTTATGTTTGGCAATGTTTTGAACTATGCAAGATGGCGGTCGAGCTTCTTCCCCCCGCTTCAGGAGACAATTTTCTCGCCTAAGTTCTAAGCTTACAGGCACTCCCTATCTCCCCTGGGTAGAACCCAAATCAGAAGAGAAACAAACAATGGGAAATCTGGTTGAGAGAGTCACTAAAGAAGAAATGAAGAGGGAACTAAGAAAAACGCCTAGGATTTGAAATAGATTAAAAAAGATTGAAATGTATAGAGAGAAAAGAAAATGAAAGAATTTTGTATGTACATGTAAGGCTTAAACCCGAGTAGGGAAAGGCAGAAATATTCATTAAAAAAATCATACTTTAAACAAATAACTTTTTATTTAATGTTTTTCTTGAAATAAAAGAGTTGTGAATCTAAAAGATAAGCTTGATATTGAAAACATGTTATTAATTGTTTTTATTATATAAATACCATAAATACAATTTTTTTTTTTATAAAAAACAATCTTCAAATGTTTCGGAGAATTCTCCCTTTATCAATTGAATTTAATTAAATTTAATAAAAGAAAAAAAAGTTACTCTATGAAATAAATATAGACCAAAATTAAACAAATTATTATTTTGAAAAATAGGCAATCATACAAATTGTCTTGAATATAATTATATAAAAAAATAGAAATGTTTACGAAATTTTTTTTTAACTTTTTTGTTAATTACTAGATATAATTAATAGAGATTGTGGTGTTGGTGCAAGGTGAAACATCTTTAATAAAAATAAAAGTAAATAAATATTTTATGAGATATTAAATTTACTATCAATTAGTTTTCTAGCTCACTTGTTTTTTAACGTGAAACAATAATAGTAAATTTAATATCTCATAAAATATTTATTTACTTTTTTTGTTAATTATTAGATATAATTAATAGAGATTGTGGTGTTGGTGCAAGGTGAAACATCTTTAATAAAAAAAAAGTAAATAAATATTTTATGAGATATTAAATTAACTATCAATTAGTTTTCTAGCTCACTTGTTTTTTAATGTGAAACAAAATAGTAAATTTAATATCTCATAAAATATTTAATTACTTTTATCTTAATTATTAGATATCTAATTTTTTGTTAATAGAAGGAGACAATAAAAAGTAGTGTCTTCTACTGGAATTATAAATTTTTAATTTATTTATAAATTTATAATTCCAGCAGAAGACACTTCCTTCAATTTATAAAAATTCTGCTACTCTCGGCAAAAATAAACTTTGAACTGAATTTTTGTTGTTTAAAATTTAGATCATTTTTAAAAAATTAAGCTTTTTTTAAATTCTGCTCTTTATCTATAATTTTGGAATTAGAAAATTCAAAAATGTGGCCCAGGTTATTTGAATGGTTAGTAGCATGGAACATTCTTAATTTTTTTTCTAAGTGAATATTTATATGTTCGTAAATTCTAGATGTTGAATATTGTTTTGTCTGTCCTATATGTCCCGTCACAATCTAAGCATTCAATTTTAAAAACTAAATTATTTTCATTTAAGAGAAGACCTCTCTCTGTTAATTTTTAAAAAACAAATGATAAGCTTGATATGTATTAAGAGTTTATTATATTAGAAAATCTTGAAATTGTAGTAAATTATAATGATTCTAATTTAATTCAATCACTTAATAGTATCTCTTTCAAATAAGGTCAAAAGGTTCAAAGAGTTAGTAACGTTCGCATTTACAAATAATTTCGAAAATTCGCTTATATAAATTGCAATTACTAAAGTTTCAAATTTCATTCAGTTGTGAATTCGGTTCAATGTATTGTCAGAACCTAGCATACCGAAAATAATTATAATGAGGAAGACTAAATTAGAGACGCCTCCTAGAACTTCATGGTGTTTGGATTCTAATTAAATCAATCCCTACCAACTCTTTCTAATTCAACTCTACTTTATGCTATTTTTTTATTATTAACATCCAAAAAGGCGAACCAAAAGTCTTGCTCCAAAAAAAGTTCGTTTTTTTTTTTGGGGGGGGGGGGGGGGATTTTTTATACGATAAAACTCAGAAAGTAAAACAGAACAAAATACAGGATATGCGTATCTGATCTCCCCCCCCCCCCAAAAAAAAAAAAAAAAGAATCCTCCCTTATATCTTGGGCTACCCTTTAAAAAGTCACTTTTGAGGATTGGGATCATTTTCTCTCTTGGGAAATACTGGATAATTTCAAATAAATCTAAAAGTTTTAACAAAAAAATAGTCCAAGTAAAACTTCATGTCAACAAAATTTCCGAGAAAATAAGACAAGAATCAAGTTTCTAGGACGAGTGGTTTTAATTTTATGAAGGAAAACTTCAATTTTTTGCAAAAAATTGCAGTTTTTCAAAATTTCAACCTCATTACGGCAAGGGTTTTCTTTATCCATTTAACTCTAAAACAGCTCATAAGTCGAAGTCAACAGAAAATTTCTTACAAATTGTTCCCCAGTGTTATAGGTAACATAGATATTTTTAAATGAATTTAACTTTAAAGGACATCATAGATATTAGTTGAAATATTTTTACATTGCATATCAGAGAGGTTCGTCCCCCCTAAGGAATCGAACCCAAGCGCTAACTAAGCTTGCCGGGCCAGTAGCCAAACCCTTAAGACCAAAGATATTTTTGTTGGCGGTACTCAAATTTTTGAATTTGAATTTTAGTGGTATGCATTTATAAGGTTGAGAAAGGTTGTCTATTATGAAGGCAATAAAAATGATCTTATTTAAAATCACCATTTATTTTAATCAATGTGAATTTTAAGTTATTTTCCTGTATCTACATTTTTTTTTTAATTAAAACATATTACTAAATTTGTCTTTTAATGTATAAATTCTAAGATGCTCTAATTCTATACATTTCAAATATCTAGTGAAATTCTTAACTTCTCATTCCAGAGAATGTTCATTCGTTGGTTTCGTCTCTTGAAATTTCACTTTAACTGGAGATAACGACTGCTTGGGATTAGATAAATGTAATTACAAAATTTCTCTTTCGAGTTAAGACAATTTTAAGTTTTGATCTTCCATTAAATGTACACGATGATATGTAGCCAATTTACCTAATATGAAAGGTAGATACGTTTGTCAGATTTTAAGGGAAGAATGAATTTCAGGATACATACCTATAAATAGCAAGATCCTAAAAGAGAGTACCACTAATGGTGCTCGAGGGACCTTTGCTGGTACTACATAAATGTCTGTCCGTCTCGTTTATTCGATTTTGAAAGGCCTGTCATATTCTCTCTATAATACAAATATCTTTACCATACAACCTGTTATTTATAATCTTGTAAGGAGGGGGGGCGGTTTGTTTTTGCATTTTTAGTCTTCTGGGGTCCCACTGATTATATATACAAAATTTGGTTGAGTTTGGTACAAGGGCCTATATTTTGATTTTTTGACCCCTCCCCACCCATTTTGGGCGGTTAGTTTTTGCATTTTTAGACTTCTCGGGTTCCACTGATTATGTATACAAAATTTGGTTGAGTTTGGAATAAGAGCCTATATTTTTAATTTTTAACCCCCCCCTCCACCCCACTTAATTTTGGGTCCATATGCATCAAAATCTAATCAGCTCTTAATCTCAATGGACCAAAACTACGTGTGAAATTTGGTTTCGATATTCACACTAGTTTTTGAGCTAGCTCGTCCACAAAAATTTGAGACATTTTGACAAAATTATTATTAAATTATTATCTCAAAAAATATAAATTTTTCGATGTTCACTTATTAGAGCTTTTTTGTAGAGCGAAATGGCATGGTTTCGCTCAATTTTTCTAATCAAAATAGTTTCAACCGTTTTTGAGATATTTCGAAAAAAAGAAGGAAAAAAACACTTTTTTCATTCACGATTACAATACCTTTACAATACCCTGTATGGTAAAGTAAAAATCACCCCGGGCCCCTGGACATATGCTCCCTTGCCTCCCACCTCCCCTCTGGGCGGGCATGGGCATATATTACCAACTTCTGCCTATGATTTGAAGTCTATTTCAATTCTATTGGAGATAAGGATGCAACCCTTCCTCCCTGTTTTTAGTCTCCCATGTCCAGGGGGATAAAGGCAAAACGACTTGACTAGTTCGATTGAAAAAACAGGCAACATGTAGCTCTGTTATTTCTTAAGTGGGCCTCAAAGATATTCAAAGAATTCCATTCGTGCAGAACTGGCAAATGCTTTCGGGTTGGATCGATCACCCCAGATCAAATGAGAAATTAGTTTAAAATTTTCTAATTTATTCGCGGCGTTACGGATGATTTCATTCCTCTGGAAGTGTTTATAAATGCCGAAATGGATCTACTAGAAACCATCTTTCTCCACTTAAGGCTAGATATTATTAACAATATAAACTGATCAATAAAATGTACAAGCTTAGTCCAGGCCGACCGCCACATTTCCTATCCCATTTGACTGGGTTTTTTTTCTGCTTCTTCCAATTTTTACTTTCACAGAATATAATGTGAAGTATTGCGATCGCCTGCCGGGGTCTTGACACTTTGAGAGCTTGTATCTCAGAGATGAAAAAAAAATCATTTTGTGACATCTAGGTGGAAGGAATCGATGATGCCCTTGAAAGTTTGAAATCTGATTTAGGACAAATGAATTAAATTAATCCATGATAGGATCAACTATTCAATTCTCCCCAAACTATCACCCATGGCCTCATTAGTTTTTCTTACTCCAATTCTCTTTTCACTATTAATAAATTTAAAGGAATCCAATGCAACGCCATCACCAAAAATTCCTGTACGTTCCAATGATGTCCTCATATGAAATGTACTATTACAATTTTTTGTTTGTGAACGGTGTAAGCTGAAATGCTTAAACTTAACAGAAAGAGGCAATTTATTAATAAGACCTATTTGTTAAATTTCAGTTTATTAGCTACAACCGTTCAATAGCTCGCCTTATTTGATTCTATATTTTCTGCATTTTTGAACCGGGAATTGTGAGGCTAGTGGAAATTTCTTTGTTTTGGAAATACACACATTTTGGTATCTAAGACTTTCCATTCTTGAGTTATGTTGGGTTTAGGGTTTTAGAATCCAGGATGAATGACAAACAGAAGAAAAAAAAGATCAGTGAATTTCTGCATCGCCAGCTCAGAGCGTGATTTCCATCTAGTTAATAATAACGTAACGATTTAGCTGAGTTAATTCGAACTATATCTATATCTATTATTATTTGAAAACGGCTTCAGAATCAGAAGGCGTAACGTCCTAAATAACTTAATTTTTTAAACCAATTCTAATTTCGCCATAACCCTAAAAAAATCTTTGAGTGCAATAATAGATTCAGGGCCTGGAATCGAAGATTACTGTGAGCCAGTGTGGTCTAGATCTTGAAGGATTAAATAAACGTTGAAGAGGCAGGAAGGGTGAACATTCCATTTTCTAAAAGTCATGGGAATAAACGAATATCATTACCAGCTAATATCACTACACTAATTTGTACAAGAAGAAGTGAAAATTAAATAAAATATGACAGTTTATTCTTCACAGAAGAATTTTTCGAATCGTCGACATTATATTATGCCAAATGGTTAGTTAATTCACGGCTTAAAAAGACAAAATTAAAATCTCTCTTGTTTATTACTATTTTATTATTATTATTATTATTATTAGCGCTTCATTTTGTTAAAGTAATGGTATTTTTTCAATTTCATTTCAATTGGTTGAACGGTGTAGAAAACACCGTCGACAAAAAAAGGCTAGCATCCAACCATCCATCTATCCATACATACATATCCATCTGTACATCCCATGGACTAAATGAAAAAATCGCACTTTTTGCCCTCTGGACGAAACCCCATGTAATTTTTTTGCAAAATCGTCAGGTCCTAAAATTCAACCCGAATGAATATTACAATTTGTGACTTTGGTTGAGACCATAGGTTCCGTAGTCTTGACTTGAGAACTTTTGAAGTCACGCTTGGAGCGAGACCGATTAAATACTTTACGCATGCTTCGCTATGGATATGGTCAATTTTGAGGCATGGAGGGGGTCGAAATGACGTCACTCCTGACTGTCTTAATAGCATGCTTGCTTGATTCAAAAGATAGGGCATGTTCTAAAAAAAAAGTTTAGCTACTTGGACCGGACAGTGGCCAGCCAATCGGAAAGCATTATTTTATAACGTGGGTGACATGGGAATTGGCCAAATACATCAGCTGATATCACAGAACAGCTGATATTTTGTTTCTCACTGTTCAACTCTTTACTTCAATGAATAAAGAGAATATGCCTTCCAAATTCGTCTGCGATTGATAATTTCTGCAATAATATTATTGCCAGCCATTTTTGTTTGCATCTCAGCTGAAACTGAAAGATGATAGACCAGCTGTTTGGCTCAAAGCATGCTCGCGCAACCTAGCCGGCTAACTTGAAAATTTTCTGAAAAAGCTTCGTGTGAACCCAATAGGCGAAAAATATGCCTGACTGAACTAGCTTCAAATTGCAAGTAGGGCGAACAAGTTAAGAGCAAGTAGCAGAAAAAGCCCCTTCTGAGTCGGCCTTTACTTTTAGGACAGAAAGGTTGGGTTTTAAAGGAGATGGAAGAATTCTGTGAGTGTGAATAGCAAACATTTTGTGCTCTTATTCGTGTCTCGGGGTGGTGTAAACTCTGTGGGCTTCTTTTGTACTTAAAATTAAAATTAGTCGAAATTGAATTTATATCTTTCGAAAAGAATGAAGATAAATAACTAAAAAGAAAATTTTATTAAATATCCATTCTAAATATTTATATCAGCTTCAAAACAACAAATTTATTGTCTTCAATAAATGACAGGAAAAACATAGATGATTGTCCCATTGTACCCATAGTAGTACGTATACCACTGGTTGAGAATAGCTGCTGTAAGAAAGATTCTATACATTGTTTTACACAATCCCTTAACATGAAATATTTTCTAAGCTCATATATTGATTTTCACCTTTTGACTGAAAATATATAGTTCACCCGAAAATACTCAGCAGACTGCTGGCCAACTCATGGAGGGTAGATCGTTTTGATCAATTGTCAAACTCATAAAGGTTATATCTTGAAAGGGTTCTTCGAGGCCTCTGAGAAACAACTCCATAAAAACTTACCTGGGAAACAAAAATTTTCTGATTTCGACCTAAATGTTCGTCTGATGAAAGTGACCAAACTCCTTTTTTTGAATAGTCTTAATTATTTATTAAAAAATATGAATATTATAAATATCTAGATTTGATGCTTCGATGGTTGAATTGTTTATGAAAAGATTATCTGCTGAATCATCTATCTACATTAGACATTTTTCATGAAATATTTTAATAAGAATCTACAACATTTCGACACCCATTTCATAAGTAGTTTTCAAGTGTTAATTAAATCATCCAAGAAGAAGTTCGATTTCTAAAAAGACGCGTGACTGTTTTATATTTATGAATGTTATTAGAATTCAAAATGCAATTTCTCTTTAAATATAGGTAATTAGTTTCTGCGATCTATGTATTTCTCATTACTTATTCCATCACAAAATTACAATTTATAATTTGTATTAATATACACATTTACATGAGACAACGTTTTAGCATAGAGTAATATAAAGTGAAAGGCTACCGTATATAGAAAAAGCGCTCTCTAGCGACTGCACTTAGCAAACTCTTAGTTCTTAAGAGCTATCCAAAGATCATAGAACATTCAAAGCCTTGGTCGTAGATAAAAGATACATACCCTTTATGTTATATATATATATATATAAAGCGTATTTTTTACTCTTGATAATGTCACCAAAATTTGCCCCGAAGAGAGCGGTTTCCGCCATTTTATTGCCCAATGGTTTTGCCCTGGTCTCGCCAGAGAGCTCTGTAACTCATTTACGCTAAAATACATTGGCTCCTTATGGAGCCTTCCACTCTATATTACTCTATGCGTTTTAGGACTGCGTAGTGAGATTACGTACTTACGTAACCAATGGATTTTTGCAGGGTGGCCACCCATCGGGAAATTCGGGAAAAAGTCTGGAATTTCGATATACAGGGGGTTCCACAGAACTCGTTCATTAAAAGTTTTCATGGAAAGAGTTGAGAGAAAATTTTGGACTTTGACATATTTATGTTTTGGAATATGCTCTTTTTAAATAAATTATTAACAACTTTTGGACACTTTCTGCTTTGCCGCAATCGCTATCAACTTTCTTATTTTCTATGGAACCCTCCATCATTAGATTAAGTGTTAAAAACTAAGATGATTTTGTATAATGCACTTGATGTCTAAAATTTATCATTTCTGAGTTATTTTAGATAGTTTGTAAAATCTGCCAATTTAGCGTTCATCTTTAAAAATTAATAATAATTAAACTATTGTTTGTAGAATTAATTTGATCAATCAATTGGTAGATTTTACAAACTATCTAAAATAACTCAGAAATGATAAATTTTAGACATCAAGTGCATTATACAAAATCATCTTAGTTTTTAACACTTAATCTAATGATGGAAAAATATTTGGGAGTTCCATAGAAAATAAGAAAATTGATGGCAATTGCGGCAAAGCAGAAAGTGTCCTAAAGTTGTTAATAATTTATTTAAAAAGAGCATATTCCAAAACATAAATGTGTCAAAGTTCAAAATTTTCTCTCAACTCCTTCCATGAAAACTTTTAATGAACTAGTTCTGTGGAACACACTGTAAAACCGGAAAATTGATTTTTTTTTTTAATTGTAATGACTCATTTTGTGTGTATTATGCCATACGCTAAATAAATAAATAATAGAGACAAATCCAGAAACACCCTTATTTTATTTACATAGATACAAAGAGGTATTTGTTGTAATGACTAGAGACGCGTGAAATAATTAGAACCTACATGAAATTAACTCAACGTGAGATTTATATTTAATTTTTTTCGCTTTATATCAAAACAAATACCTTATTTGGTCTTCCTAAATACTCTTGTATTAGAATCGATAAAAATATCTTGGGAATTAATCATTTATTTTTTTATGAAAATCAAAAATTTAGACCACATTTTTTCCGAGGGTGTCAAAGTTTAATTTGTTCGTTTTTTTATCAAAACAAATACCTTATTCGTAAGGCAAGGAGCCGCGAGTGGAGCTGTGTGCACTCTCGGCTTGACTCGCTTTACAGTTTATATCATACAATTATGGTTCAGTAGTGGGGTCATTACGTAAAACCTTCCCTTATTTAAAATCATCCTACCAATTTCCATCTTTCAATTTAGACCACTGGAAACAAAAAAAAAGACGAAACTAAAGAAAGAACTAAAACCTTAATGTATTCCTTTCAGACGATAGCCAACTTTAAGTTGAAATTCTATGGCGTAGATATAGGGATTTTCAACACGTCTAAAATCAACTCGCCTCCATTATTAATTTCAATGTTCACATGTGGCCCTAACTCTAAAAAGTTTGGGGACCTCTTATTTAAACAACTACCATAAAAGAACAAGAAGGCACCGTTATGGTAAGCAGACAGGGCGATCAAATTCCATTTGTGTTAAATCTGGATTCAATCCCGTTTCATTCAGAAAAATAAGCACCTGTGACGAAAATCAAGACGCAACAGACAC
This sequence comes from Forficula auricularia, assembly GCA_024734495.1. Classification (NCBI taxonomy): domain Eukaryota; kingdom Metazoa; phylum Arthropoda; class Insecta; order Dermaptera; family Forficulidae; genus Forficula; species Forficula auricularia. Next base: position 9,829,915 of record JALMQS010000120.1, on the reverse strand, counting down.
AGAGGAGCTCCATACTGCCTATACAGACACTTTCTATAGCGTTTAATAATAGTATTTGAAGAAGAAGAATAAGACATGTAGGGATTCTTGACAACCATAAATAAATCAACTTTTGCATATATTACAAATACATAAAGGACGAGGAAAACAGCTTTGACAGTGGGCTTGACATTAAAAGGTGTTTGACTAAATTGATTTATGAAGATGGGGTTAAACAGACTGCATATATTTGTTATAAAATTACAAAAGAAAAAACTAACACTATTGTGGACTTTGAATTACAGATGTATAATAAATGCCAATGGCCTGCAGATTTATTCGCAGAAAAAGTGGAAGACTGAAACCGATTTTGAAAAAAAGGATTAGGAAAAGTTTTTTTTTTGTGTTTGAACATTTATTTCTCTTTGCCATGTGGACCGATTTGGAAGATTTTTTTGCATTGCGTTTAGTCTCGTACGTAGTTTAGTCTCGGTCCCGTTTTTTCATTGGTATTGGACCTTTTTTGTTATGTATGTTCACGCAACTTCTTTGTTTATGGACCGATTTCGATGATTCTTTTTTATTGGAAAGGGGATTCCTTAGGGGTAATCGCATATTAATTTGGTCAAGCTCTGATGATATGATCAATGACAAAATAACGAAAATCTCCAATTCCTATGAGCAAATAATCGAAATTATAATAAATAAAATCTTTTATAAAAAAAAACACTCTTAAAACGTTCATTTAAAACCCGCTAACATTTCGAGATAATTTCTCTATTTATGAATTGAATTTTATTATCAATTTCTCATTCCTTCGCACGAATCTTTCTCTTATGAGATGCATGCAAGGTATTATCATAAGTCGCACTATTCTTAACATCACTAAAAAGAGAAAATAAAAATAATTTTTAGAAAAAAATCTGACTTCAAAAAATTAAATGCAACAAATAAAATAATAAAAACTCAAATAAAATAAATGTACTAAAAGGTATGAAACAATTATCTTATTTAGTTACAACTAAACGATGAAATTATTACATGAAATCACTTTTTGAAGTCGGTGCCAAACAAACTATATAAAAGAAGCTTACGCGATGTTGTCTTCATTATCCGCCAAACGTATTAAGTAAGATCCATCGAGTGCGATTTATAAAATAATGTTTGGCACCGACTTCAAAAACTGATTTCATGTAACAAGTTTAGTTGTAAATAAATAAGATAATTATTATATACCTTTTAGTGCATTTTATTTTTATTTTTGAGTTCTTATTATTTTATGTGTTGTGATTTAATTTTTTTGAAGTCGGTTTTTTTTTTCTAAAAATTATTTTTATTAAGAAAAGGACCCAAAAAGGAACTAATTAAATTATGTATGAATTACGAGTTATGACCCAAAACTCTTAGACCATAGACTAGAAGAGATAAAAGATCAAGATGATTAAAAAATTAAAAAAATCTGTTTTGTCTTATTCTTTCTATATTACTAAATAAGAAGTTCGTTCAGTGGTAATCCGAAAAATGGATTTGAAATAAAAAAAATTCCATCGCTAAAAAAAAACAAGCTCTCAAAGAGTCAGGACCCAGACTGGCCATCGCAATACTTCCCCCATTATATTCTATAGAATATAAATGTGAAAGTAATATCGTGACGTCTTGATTGCAAAGCAGTATATAACTCTCACTTACTCACATTAATAACTAGTCAACAAAAAATAATAATTATAAATAATATTAAACTATAAATTATAATATAATTATTTAAAACTAATAAAACCACATCCATACGATTTTTATAAAGATTCTAGACAATAAAAAAAACATTGGATTTTTGACAAAAATTCTGAAAATTAACAAAATGAAAATTGTCAAATCCGTTTTGTAGACAAAAACCCAAAAAACACCAAAAATAATGGATTACCTTCAGTTGGCACATTAAAAAAAAACCTTGTTGCGATATCCCGAGGCGATAACTATTAACAAAGTTTTAATTTCATATTCCTGGTATTCATTGTTTTTGAGTTATTACTACCATATACCTACATAGGTACATAAAGTCAACAAAGGAACTAAATGTAATTATAAAAGCTATCCCGTACTTCTAATTAGCATCCAATTATTGAAAGCTAATTTATAATATTCAAATTAGAATACTTCAAAATGTCCACATCCGGATATATCTTTCCAATTGTTTTTTTATCCTATATAGATGCATGTAATTAATTACATGCGGCGCATTCAATAAAGGAGAAGGTAACGGAAAACCACCTCCGTGAAAATTTCTCAAATGACATAGAAAGAATTTCTCTATTAAAACCAATCCATGCCACTATCATTATAGTATGGTAGTGATACAAAAAACATACATATTTGAATAAAGGCTTATCTTGAATATGGATTTAAAACTTAAGTTAATTATCGGCTAGAGATATCTCAATAATGTTTTTTTTTAATCAGCCAACCGAAGGAACTCCTTTATTTCTGGTAGGGGTTTTGTCCAAAAATCGGCTTTGACAATTCTTTTTTTTTTAAATTTCAATATTTTTATCAAAAATCCCATGTTCTTTGTTGTATAAATTTTTTATAAAAATGAATGTTTTTATTACTTTTTTTATAATTACATTATAATTCTGACTAAAACTCCTTTAAATTTTCAAAGTACAACATGATGATGAAGGTGGCTTTCCGAAACTTTTCAAATTTATTGATAAACGAAAAAAAAAAGAAATATAAATTTTTCCTTATTCTTTAAATTTTAGCTTTAATTTATATGTATCATAATATGATGTTCATTTATATGTAAGGACTATTTTTTATTTTCTTTGTTTTTTGAAATTATTTTTTCTTTCGTTTGTAGAAAGATTTTTTGGCTTGCTTCTTCTAAATTAAATTATTTTCTTTGTTAGAAAATTTGTATTTTTTCATTATTAGAATTAAAAAAATAAATATATTTTCAAGATAGGAAGGAAAATTTATATTGAACATATAGATATTTTTGTTGGTGGTACCTAAATTTCGGAATTTGGTTTTGGCGATAGGAATTTATAAAAAGGTTGTGAATCACTCAGGTAAATGACCAACATTTACTGAGCTTGATGAAAAAGAAATTTGTCTCCGAAATATCTAATTTTATTAGAAAAAATATTTTAATCCATGTATAATGAAAAACTTTGTTGTTCTTTGTTTGTTTCAGTGTTTTTTGGGATCTTTATTCAGCGGCACCTGAACGAAGGGACACATGTGAACATTCGAGCGAAGCGAAAGCGTTCCATGATTATGTGAGTATTTACTAGCAGTTTCATCAAATAGCATTTTTTTGATTTTTCTCTTCCTCATTATTTTCGTTTGTTTATCCTTGATTTTAAAATAATCATTACTCAATAGAAATCAAAAGCTGTATTTTACATTAAAGTTCACAATTTATTTAGTACCTGGAAAACCGAGCTTCGCTCGGTAATTTGTTGTTTTTAATTATTGTTTATTTAAACAACCACTTGTTTTGTTTTGATTCAACCACACGATTCATTTTTATTTGACCACTTGTAAATAATTAGTTTAATTAAAACACCCTTGATTATTTTTTAGTCTATTAAATAAATAAATACATTTATAAAACCTTTAATGATAATTCATAAGTTTCGGGAGAAAAAAATATATTTATAGTATTTGTCGAAATGACCCGGAGAACCAGGCCACAATATCTCTCCAAGGTCTTTAAGAAAAATGACATGACCCAGCTCATTGTCTGTGTGTATTCAAAAGAGAAAGGAAACCTATTACACCCACCTGTGAATAATTTAATTAAGAAAAACCCTATCAAATAAAAGTTACCCGAAACTGACACCCCTAACCCGTGATTTTCATCAAAATCGTACGAGGGGTTTCCGAAAAACCGATTCTCATCTAATACTTTAAAAATTATCATTCTAAATTGCATTTTTAATGTTTCGATTATTATTGGTAACCATTGCTGAAGACATAGATGAATCGTCTGAAAATCAAATGACGGTTTTGTTCTTTGGATTGTTTATAAAAAACAATTTGATCTTTTTGATTCAAAATCGATTTCTCCATATTTTCAGCAATGGTTGGTTACCAAATATTCAATGTAGAATGAATTTTTCGTGACAATCGATGGCTATTTTTGATTTTAAGTCGAATCCACCATGTCTTCAGCACTGGTTACCGATAATAATAAAAATGTCAAAAATGTAAAGCATAATGATTATTCTTAAAGTATTTGATGAGAATCGATGGCTATTTTTGATTTGAATTCGATTCGTGGGACTTCATCCAAGGAAACGAATAGAAATAAAACCATATAATCGAAAAGGGACAAAGATATAGTAAATTCACGAGGTTCTTAAAATATGCACAATTTTTTTAAAATTAAATCTACCCTCAATGAGGAAAATCCACTCCCATAAGGTATTCAAAGAAACCCATAGGGTGGAAATAAAAAGGGAAGTTAGCGGGACATTCCATAGGAACAATACCGCAGCTGAAGCCAGTGGTTGCTAGAAAAAGTCCACCCTTGTGATAATCGTTTTTGTGGGGGAATAGTGCCATTTTCTAGACACCATTTCCATTTAGCATAGGTGAACCCTGGTTGGACTGACCTCTGAGACTCGAGAGAGTAGCAGGTAGGTAGGTAGGTAGGTAGGTAGGAGAGCCAAGCCAAGCCAAGCCACTCAGCCGTGCTAGCCTTAGGCGAGCGAGGTTGGTAGATCGTTGTCTCCTTGTACTGACCTCGAGACACTGTTGCCACTTCTTCCATTGTTGGCTACAGTATTAATTAAACTGAAAATTTACTAACAAATTTAAAAAAAACACGTTTTTAATCCAAAATGCACTATAAACTAGAAAATTAATTCTTTAGTACCCAAAAAATTTCCAAAAAAAACCCATTATTTATTTTAAATAACAGTTTAAGTCAAAAGCCCCCAATGGTTTTATTTGAGTTATTTAAGTATACAGTTTTTTGGATATTGAAGAAAAATGTATTCTAATTTTTGAAATAAAAGTGTAGGTATATTTTAAAAGTTTGCTTTTTTTTCAATCAATTTTTATACGTTTTATTCTTTGCATTGCATGCTGGAATTGATAAAATATTATTTTGTCATCCCAAATACGTATTTGTGCAAAATTTAAGATAAATAGTCTCAATAGAAGTAAGTCAAAATTCTACTAAATTACATAAAAACTTGTAAAAATTGAAATTTTTTCAGGAATAATCAAACTAATGAAATTGTTTTAAATATCTGAACAATTATTCACAATTATCCTTTAAAAATTATTATTTTTAACTATTGAGTCTGGGAAATCTCTTGTCGGGCTTAATAAATTTAACAAATTCAAATGATTTAAGTAATTGTTTATATGAATTTACAATTATAAACAAAACTAATTTTAACTAAACTGATTTCGATTTTTTCCTTCATATATATTAAAGGAGACAATACGAGAGTGTCTTCTGCTGGAAAAATAAATTTTTGTTAAATTATTGGATAAAAAATACTTGGTAGGTTTCACATTAATTTAAAAAATGTTTCACCAAGTACCAACACCTAATTCCTTAAAAACCAAATTTTTGTTAAATTTATTTATAACGAGACTATAGTTTCGAGGGATTTTTATTGTGAGTAGAGATATTGTTTGAATGTGTTTCCAAATGCACAATTCGGATTTGAGTGTTTTGGGTGATGGGTCACATGATCTGGAAATCAGATTCATAGAATAGGTGAAATGAAGAACTGACAACATGGCGCTCCCAGCCAGGTACGCTCCGGAAAAAAAAAAAAAAAAAGAAAGAAAAAATATCATCTACCTGTTCTACAAGCAAGCCGACCGAGTACGATGAAAGGAGAGGGAAAAATCCCTAACAAGATTCCAAGCAATATTCAGAATAGAAATCTTTCGGACTTTAGATATTATTTCCCCGTTTCATTTTTAATATCAATTAGCTACAACTTTTCTCCTAAAAAATAAGTAATACATATATATTTATTGGCTTAATTTTATAAAATATCCAAATCATATCTAAAATTAGTAGAGATTGTGGTGTTGGTGCAAGGTGAAAAATATTTAATAAATTTTCAATGTAAAACAAGTGACCAAGAATCCTTAACTCATAGTAAATGAATATTACATATAATATTTATTTACTCTTATCTTTAACAAATCATATCTTATCTATATAAATAAAATTATGGTTAGTATAGTAAAGGAAGTAGAGCAAGTAGAACTTAAATTCAAAATGTTCAATATATAGTAACCGCCATATTGAATCTGGGATAGCTTTTTCTGGACAATAATTTCTTATTATAAAAAACTCCAAAATATCAAGTCAAGTTTTTTATTTAAAATATGACAAAAATTATTATTTTATTAAAAAAGAGTAAAATTTTACTTAAATCTATATAGGAAATTTTTAAGCCACAACTGTATTTATATAATTATATATATATATATATAAAATTAAGATTTTGTCTATACAATGCACAAAATCACCCCAAATTTTGGTTGTACACGTTTCAGGAAAAATTATGAAAGAAAACTCCCAACAAAATTCCCGACTGTCTATTTTTACTGTTTTTATGGTGTCCGCGCATATTTTGCCCGGAGACTGAAGGTATCTTTGTGAAATTACGTATTTGGATCAGATGTCTTCTAACTTTAAATGATTACTATAGAACAAGGGGGGTTGGAGGGGCACTAATGGAAATAATCAAATAACTCCTAAACTATTTACTCTACGGCAAATTCTGTTAGCAGCAAATTTGTAGAGGATGTAATTTCTGACAACTTTTGTTTAAAGAAATTAAAAAAAAAAACATTCTAAAGGGGACAAGGGCCAAAAAAATGAAAATTCTAGATCTTAAAGAAAATATCATTATTATAAAGAAAAACTATTTAGTACTCCAAAGGCATTTCAAACCTGCGCATTAAATTAATCCTTGATTTGCTTAGTAAAAAAAGAGTTACCTCCCAAGATAGACAATATCTTGTTTAAATATTGAAATACACTATCAAAATAATACACATTTATTACCTTTTTATTTATTTATTTTTTTAATAAATCTCTTAAGTCTTTAATCGTGCTTATAATGAGTGAGATGAAACTAGACTACTTTCTTTAAAGGATTTTTTAAAACAAATATTTGTATAAAAATAATATCAAAAAAATTAAATTCGTTCTGCTTAATGGATTTTGTAATAACCTCTCCTTAAACCAATATTCTCTTCGATTTGTCACGTACCCGAATGATACAAACCATTCCGTCACGACAGCGTATTCAGTGCAAGGTGGCTGGCTAATAACTATTCAGCTGGCCAAATCTGGGATTAAAATTGAAAAATTTATTATACCTACCTCATTTATAATCGAACATTAAATTTTATATTTCTCCCAAAATTGAATATAAATATATGTCAAAAAATATGTTATCTCTTTCTCTCTTTCACACACACACACACTTAACTCTCAATATGCATACATTTATATTTGGGTCCCTTAATTTTTTATTTTGCAAAAAATGATAATAGCAATTAACATAAATCAAGTGTTAATAAAAAAACAGCAGACAACAGAAATTTGGAAATATTATATTTACCATCTATTTTTTATCACTTGTATTCTATTAATCTGTGATGCATTTACTTCTGTTGTACCTGCCTAGTTAAGGCATTGATTATATATAACAATAGCATCTCTATATTTTATATAGTAAAAAAAGTCGAAAACAATGACATCTCATATCACTAATATGCAGATAAGCGGCTCTGCGGGGGTGGCGCTAAGTGGATAACGATGCCGCCCGCCAGTCTTGAGGCACCACCAAGACAAAATCTTTTTGCCTTTATTTTACCTATTTAAATCCAGAAAAATAAAATTCAATTTTAATTTTAAAATGTGATCTCATTATTTATTTTATCAACAAAAAAAGTTACCATTAAAGAATCGAAGGAGACAATAAAAGAGTGTCTTCTGCTGGAATTATAAATTTTATTTATTTATAACGAAACTATAGTCTCGTTATAAATAAATAAAATTTATAATTCCAGCAGAAGACACACTCTTTATTGTCTCCTTCAATATATTAAAATTCTGCTACTCTCGGCAAAAACTTTCATTTCATTAAAGAATCATTTTTGGGACGAGAAAAAAAATAATGTCCCGGGTGCCAGTAACCCTCGCTGTGCATATATGAAATTTATTATTACTATTTTCATTTTTTTTTTCTATTTTGAAATTGCTGTTAATATTGTAAAGCTTTTAGTGAATTCATTTTTAAGCTCATTACTTTGAGGAATAAAATTGTAAATCTTTTTTTTATATAAATATATTAGGACAATTTTAACATGCTTTTATTAGCTTCACCTGTATGTATCAATGTGACTTTTGTTTTGTTAAATTCCGCAAACATTTCTCAATAAAATAATTGTTTACCTACTCAATTTAAATGAAATTATATAAAAATAAAAACATTTCATTCTTTTATATTCCGCAAACTTTTCCCTATAAAAATAATTAAGACTAAAAAGTAAAAATAAATAAATTATAGTTTAAAAAACTAAAAAACACCCTTTTTTTGTCAGTAATGCACTAAAAAGTACAAAATAATGTGATAACCTTTTTAATGTCTAATAACTAAGTCAAAAAGGGTGGGACACTTTGTCGAAATTAATTAAAAGTACATGCTTCTGCGCCCCACACTTTTTTACTTAGATATAGTTAAATTTTTTCATTTTTTTATACCTCTTTAAAATGTGGGAAATCTTTACGCCCCACCCTGTATATTAATAGAGTTAATTCTGTTTTCTGACCATTTAAAAAATCAATAATAATAAATAGCTACTTAAAATTTAATGAATGTTTCAAAATTATCTTCAAATTTAATCACAAAAATTATAAAGTTATAAATCTAAATAAATATAGTGATGTCAAAACTGTAGGCCAGGTTTCATAAACAAACAATTTTATTAAGATGCATTTTATACTTGATTAATATTTAAATATAATGATTATTAAATGTATTATACTTTAAAAAAGTAAATTTTTGCCTTGACATACATGTCAATTAAATATACTAGGACTTTCTGATTTATCAAATCTTTTATAAGCATCACTCATGAGTATCATGACTTATGAGCAAAAACACCAAAGTCAATTTTTAAATAAAAGTTTCACTTTTACTCGAAGAAAATTGGTATTAAGACATATCACAAAAACAAGATATGAATAATCAAAATGCATATAATATATATAAAGATAGATAGATAGATAGATCTTGATTCAATTGACAATAAGCCTACAAAAAAAATCTCCATGATCATGCTATAGTCCTGATTTCGTCCCCTTAACACATTTAATTTAAATAGGGGATGAAATTTAGAATTGATAACATTTAATTTTTTTCCAGATGGCTACAGATAAGAAAGGACTTAAAGAGCCTAAGGAGCAAATCATACTACCTGTATTTTTCAAGAAATTGAATAAAAAATCTTCATATAAGATCTTAATGGATTTTCTGATGAAAACGGAACTGAAGAATAGAGTTTGGAAAATATGGACAAAAACTTATTTGTTGAAGAATCTCAAAAATGATTTTGCTAGTATCAGCTCGCTTTGACAAAGGTACACACTCAGTTAAAGGAAACAAAATAAGAATTTGGACAAAGATAGCTAATTTTAGTTATCAATCTCCAATGTGGAAACGAGATTATTATATATAATAAAGAGTTAAAAAAATACGTATTTAATTGGAAACAACTAAATTTATATGAAAATTGATTTATTAATCGGACATTTTTTTTTTTTTTGTGAAAATTTGACTAGTAAATTAAACAGAAATCTGACTAAACTATTTAATTTCTAGTAGAATGTTTGACAAGTTGTTTTATCGGAAATTTAATAAATTTAATAACAACCTTATTAATATTTCTCTATTATTGTCATTGATAAATTATTGATTTAAATTGATAAATTTTTGATATTTATGAGTTTGAATAAAGAGAGTGAGTAGGTATCACTTTTCTTGAAGTCAATTAAAAAAAAATAAAGTAAATTAACTAATTAATTGGTTTAAAAATGAAAAGAAAAATACTAAATAATGAGTGAAAAAAAAATGGAAAATTTGTCTGTACAAAATCTTAAAAAAGTTTTTTTTTTAATTTATCATTTCAAAATTTTCTTTCATTATCTACGAAACATTTAATTCAAAACGTGTTCGTTTGAATTAATGTGTGAGCTTTTTTTCGATCTGTTTAAAATTAATAAACTAAATATAATTTTTAAAAACATCAATTAGAGTACACTCTCATTGATTTCCTCCATTTGAAAAATCAGCAACTCTGCTATAAAAAAATCCTTTCAAATAATTACTTTTATTTGAAAATCATATAATAAATTAATCAGGTAGCTTCATCACTTTTCATTAAAATAAAAACAGAGAAACCCATCTTAAATAGAATGTCATCTTTCTGTAAATGCACCTATTAAAATTAAAATAAGAAAATTAAAAACAAACAAATAGAAAAATAATTAAACCTCTTTAGAATGGTTTTTTATTAATTTTACATAATAGTAGTAAATGAATATTTTGACAATAAACTCTTTAATTTTATGTGTAAATATATATTGTAACTTGTATCGTAACTAGTATTTCATGTGATCTGTGCAAGGTGTTATTTGGGATTTCTTATTTTGTAAAAAATAAGAAAAATACCTAACATTAAACAACTTTTAATAAAGTTCAAGAGAGCAGCAATTTGAAAATATTTTTTTTTGTCACTTTAATTTCAGGGCCCCTTCATCCTGGGGATTCCTGTACCTATGCATCTTTTGCATCTAGTAGTCACTGACAATTGTAATAATAACATATTTGTATATTATATTATCCCTAAAAAACTGTAGTCACTAAATCTTAAAAAAAATTTATATTGAATTCAACATTTGTTTAAGCTTTCTAAATAAGTTGTCGAATGCTTCGTTTCTCGTTTAATTATGCATTATTTCACGTCGAATGATTTACTTTTTGATACCTATAAGTTTTGATGATATCTTTAAATGTTGAAGAAGATAAAAATTATGTTCGTAATTTGATACTTGAAGCTACCTTAAAAATTGAACTAAAATTTACTATCAGTTTAAATTAAGTCTTCCACATAGAACAATAGCTTTCTTTATACACTGGCGAACACAAAATTTCGGACACCCCTTAATACAGTAGAGTCTCACCTAGGGGTGGACTGCGACCTAAAATCGTGCACACCTACTTCCACTTTCATTTCCAAGTGGAAGACAATAGATTATCTAATGAATTCCAAAATAATTCCAAAGACGGTGTACACCTAATTCCAATCTCGGTTCACCCCTCGAGTCTCACTAATCCGGCACTTCAATAGACCGTCACGTCCAATAATCCGGCACCCTCCGCCCACGCCCCCCTAAGCCACGGTCCCTCATCAATCAGTCTAATCTCAAAACTTATCACAATAGCACGTACAATCCAGTAATCCGAACATTCCAATATTCCGGAAGCCCCTGGTTTTTAATAGTGCCGGATTAGTGAGACTCTACTGTACTTGGATTTACTTAATGACTTTAACCTGACAATTCTAACTACTTACTCCTACTTCACTGAGGTTCATGGTTCCAGAACAAGACACTGTTATTTGAAAGAGAATATATTCCACTTGAAAGGAAATGATTCAATCGAAAAAAAAAATTCGCGAGAAATTTGATAGATATTTTGGAATATATATGTTAAGATATAGTTAGCAGCGAAATTTTCTCTGGAGAGAGACGGACTGGTAGAACTTTTAATTGAAAGTAATGGAAGGCAGCACAGGGGTAGTGAGGAAGAAACAATTAACACATATCCAAATAAGGAATAATTTATTGGATTCTTTCCTCCTTTCCTTTCAAACTGACGTTTCGGAGGATTCTTCCCTCCTTCCGAAAGTCGCGTCGGTTTGAAAGGAAAGGAGGAAAGAATCCAATAAATTATTCCTTATTTGGATATGTGTTAATTGTTTCTTTCCTCACTACCCCTGAGCTGCCTTCCATTACTTTCAATTATAAGATAAAGTTTATTTTAATTAATTTATTATTTACCTATTTTCTTATATTTTTCTTATTAAATAACTTTTTATTGAGAACAATAATCGACCAAACTTACATTTTAATTATTAAGATTTTTCAAGGAGTCCGAATATTCGTGTCCGTGCATTAATAATAAGATGTGTAAGATGAAATAACTTTCATTCATTCATTCATTCATTCATTCATAACTTAAAGATTTTCTTTTTCAATTAATATACAATATAGAAAAAAGAGAGAGGAAGAGAGAAAGGTGGTGTCAAGTTAACCATTAGGAATAAATTACCTATTTAATATTCTTTTATTTATATTTCCAGTAAAGGAAATCAATCATTTTTAATTTACATAATTGAAATTATTATCACTTAAGCTTTGCTAAATAGCTTAACGGATTTCATTGTAAATCATTTAAATGTGATTTAATATCTTTATATGTTCACTATGTATAAATGCTTTGTGATAGCTTTGGCCTTAGCCTTTTAATAATTGTAATTATGCAAGGACGCGCCGTTTATATGTCCAAGGTCGTGTGGTGTACGACGGCGCCAATGCTTTAAAGGCGCCGACAGGCGACCTTGAAATTGATCTTTTTTATATGTTCATTCAGTAAGATGAACATTTTTCTACCTATTTAATAAAAACAAAAAATCAATATGTATTATAATATTTTTGTCATATAATTTTTATTTATTTTATTTTAATAAAATAAGTTTTTACTTTATGGTCAAGTATTGTAATCGTGCATGTAAAAAGAGTTTTTTCGAAATATCTCAAAAACGGCTGAAACTATTTTCTTAAAAAAAAAAAAAAAAATTGAGCGAAACCATGCTGTTTTGCTCTACAAAAAAGCCCTAATGACTGAACATCGAAAAAATTATATTTTATTAGATATTAATGATTTTTTCAAAATGTCTGTTAGTACGTTACCAAATATCCTGTACGCTCTAGCTCAAAAACTTCAATAACAAAACGAAATTTCACATGTAATTTTGGTACATTGAGATTAAGAGCTGATTAGATTTTGGTTGAAATCAAACAAAAAATTAAGGTGCGAAGGGCTCTTAAAAAAATTAAAATTATAAAATTTTAAAACTAAAAAAAAAAAAAAAGAACAAGAAAAATGAAATTTACTATAAAAGAGATCTATAATAAAAAATAGATGCATTATTTTTTTCGGGGGCCCAAATTGTGGGCGGGGGAGTTCAAAAAATAGAACTCTCAAAATAACTCCAAGACTCTTTGATCGATTTGTACAAAATTTCGCATATGAACCCTATATGACTTTATAAAAATGATATTGTGGTCTCCAGAGGCCAAAAAAAGGGTCAAAAATCCATTGGTCCATGAGTACGTTTGGATGTATTATCTACCCCCCCCCCTGTGAAGGAGTACATCAAGCTTTTAGTTGAAATCGAAACACCCGAAGTTGGCATTTACATAAAAGATTTTTCGTTTTTTGTGATTTTCTCCAAAACCGCTCTAACGATTTTTTCTATTTTTTTATTGGTGCACTTATAAAGTGTCATAAGGTATTAGTCGTGTATAAATTTTAATCCGATTGAAATAAAGAAAGAGGGTGCAAATTAGGAGTTTCTCAAAATAAATATTTTATTCGTTCATATCTCGTCTAGGCTAAGTCGCAGAGCTTTGGGATTTGAAACATAAGCTATCTAGAGGCTAGAAGAAGTACCTCAAGATTTTGGTTAGAATCAAAGAACCGGAAGTACATGTTTGCTTGAAGATTTTTGGTATTTTGCAATTTCGTCTTTTTTCCGGTTTTCTCGTCTTGGGAGCAACCCAAATTGAAATAATTTGAATGAAAAAAATTTGTATTATGATTTTAAAAAAGGGAGAAACTAATGTGAAAGTCGTGTGGTGCCCACACCCGTTGATTTTGAAACTAATGGCGTATTCAATCGTGTTAATGCACTCACACCGCACTTATGAATACTGAGCACTTGACATTTCTGTTGTAGAATTTCAAACTACGCATTCTCAGTTCGTCCGATGGCAATGCGAGTGCATTAAGTCTAATACGCTATAAAAGTAATAATTTTTACCATGGTCAATTTCCTTATATTTAAGTCATCTATCCAATTAAATATTTCCCTGGAAATGCCATGAAAATTGTGACCTATCGGAAATACCCCTTTGCTTCAGGAGTTTTCAGTAAAAATTTGTTGCAAAATATCATCATTATAACTCCAACTAAGAAATTAATTTATATCACTTTTAGATTTTCATCTCTATTGAAATATTCTATATAGAATATTGAATTTTTTTATTTCTATAATTTTAAGACATAAATTAATATTATAAACTATTCTAATTATTATTATTTTTTTCAGGGTTTTGTAAATTCCGGCTATGGGGTCAACGGAATCGCACATGTGAGTATTTCCTTCATAGCTAATAAATCATAATGCTATTTAAAATTATAAATTTTCTATTAATTCGAAAATTTCATTAATTATTGATTCTTTAAAAGTTTAATATTTAAACATATATTTTTTCTATTTTTAATTAAAGGAACGAGATTAGTTTTTCTACTCTACATTAAGAAATAAATTTTATTGAAAGCTGATTTCGAATTTACTAGTAATATAAACATATCTCTGATTCTCTGATTAAAGAAGAAATTCGCCATGACATTTTAAATAAAGATCTCGGGGAGAATATTAATCTTAATCCATGTTGTTACTTTTTATAGTGCTGTAGTCGTAAACTATTGTCATCGATAATTAATAGAGATTGTGGTGTTGGTGCAAATGGAAACATCTTTAATAAAGATAAAAGTAAATAAATATTTTATAAGATATTAATTTACTATGAGTATTAAAAAAATAAAATAAGTAAATTTTTTATTTTTTATTTTTAATGTGAAACAAGTGATCTAGAAAACTAACTCATAGTAAATTAATATCTCATAAAATATTTATTTATTTTATTTTTATTGTCATCGAGCTTCTAAATGATGATAATTGATGTCAATAGAATCAATAACTTCTACAGGTTCCTAACTGTTTACACTTAGATAATTAATATATAATTAAATTAAAAAGATTTAGTTTGCCGATCGTAACCGTGTTTTTGATTATTAAGGAGAAATCACTGAGGTTGTCCTCTGCTTGATGCAAATAAACATATACCTATACATAAGTGAATAGGTATATATATAATGTTGCACTAAGCAGAGATAGGATAACCCCTTTGATTTCTCATTAATAATATATAATTATTAATAGAATCATACTTATTTAATTTAATTTAATGAAGTACATCGTGTTAAATAAATTTGGAAATTTTTATTATTGAATAATATTTATGGAATAATTCTATTAATATTAAATAATATATTTTATATTAATATGTCATCTACCTAAAATTATTAAATGATGGAAGGATTTCAATTTTTAAAGTTTTAACGCACCACATTTTTTAATTGACAGTTATACCTTACATAGTTTTTAATTTTTCTATTTATATGTATTTAGAAAATATAACACTATATTTTTCTCAAAATGAATATAACATTTTGACGATAGTAGCTGAGTTTTTAATTTAAAGGGAACAAACTAACGATTCATTAATCTTCTTAATATTATAATACTTTAAAAATGTCTAACTAGGGGGTTTCAACCGAAGCTTCTTATTTTGATAAACCACTCAACTTCCAAAGCAACATACAATAAATAATCATTTATTTGAGACTGGCCGCGAAATCTTTGCCTTTACATAAATTTTTTTATTTTTTCTAATGCAATCGAATACAAGAAAGGGCAGCAGTAAAGATGCAGCCCCTATGGATCTCGAAAGACCCTTGCATTACCGAAGAGAAGGGAAAGTTGATTAAGTGAGAGGGTAGAGACGTAGGTGTTTATGCACTCGGGTTTTGAAGGTTTGAAGATTATAACTGCTGGGAAAGATGGAGGCTGGGAGAGAGTTCCAGTTCCTTGAAGTCATGGGGATATACATATTGGCGAATGAAGTGCTCCCGCACTTTTCTAATTTGAACGCGAAAGAGTGTTGGGAGTCGGCAAAACGCGTGCTACGCGCAATGCATGCTTTGGGGGGAATTACTGATTTTATCTCATCAGAGCACCTCCTGTGATAGTATCTATAGAAAAGGGAAAGGGCAGAGACATTTCTCCGATGAGCTAGCGAGTCGAGGGAGTCGGTGAGGGTAGAATCATCAATTAGCCTGACGGCTCGTTTCTGAATTTCATCCAGGGTAGCAAGAGAATATTTAGAGGCTCCTCTCCATAGATGAGAGCCGTATTCGAGACAGGGGCGGATTTGGGCCTTGTAGATGGTGAGAAGATGTAGGGGCGTGAAAAATCGCTTGGACCTGAATAAGTGGCCAACCTTCCTTGCTGCAGATTTCATTACAGAGAAGATGTGTTAATTCCAAGACAGTCAGATGCGACAGAGACGCCCAACATGGATAGGATGTCACACATTTTCAGGGAATTCGAATCGAAGTGAATATCAGGGAAATTTTTATTTTCGCGTCTAGAAATTAGACAACATTGAGTCTTGTTTGCATTAAAGTTAATTAAATTTTGAAAGCTCCATTTATTCAGTTTGTCTAGGTCGAGAGTGATTGAGGAAGCAACATTGTTTCGATTTTACTTAGGGAAAGTGGTGTAGGTTTTAGGTGAAACATGATATTAATTGTTTCGATTATTCGGGAATGAGGGCTTGCCGTGCAGAGTGCTATCGTCGGCGTAACAATGAGTGGGGTTTGACGTTTGATAAATATTTCAACTCGATATTTAATATATAAACTACTTTTTTTTTCAACAAAGAATTTAAATAGGACTAAATAAAATTCCTTTCTGGGTTAGGTTTTATCTTAGACCCTTTATCTATATTATACTATTTTTGATCCCCGAGAAATATATTAGATTGAATACATACATATATAGACAAAGGCTTCGATACATTAGAGTGAAATTGATGAGAATTATTATATTAGAAAGTTCTTATTACCGAGAGAAGTGGAGTTAATTTTATAAGAGAAAAATTAATAAGTTTCATCTTGTTTTAAGATGTTATAGATAATTTTACTTACATGTCAGAATCAGTCGTACCCTTTGGAATCTATGCCAATATGCCGGTATGGGTTCCGTACGAAAGAAAAACGGTACGTTATTAGAGTCACTACAATGTTGTGTGCGGAGATGAATCCCGAGCTCTTGAGCCATGTTTCTTTGAATATAGAGTGTCAGCCTATCAGAGCTCGAAAACTAAAAAGGATACAAAATTAAAACTAACAAGTTATATCTATTTATATTATTTTCCCCAAAATCAAAAACCATATTAATATTTTAACTGGATAATTATTTTGGGTGGAGGGTTTTGAATTTTTGTGAAGCCGAAAATAAAAAAAAATATTTTTTATCATGGTGTAAGATTATAAAGGATATATTCCTGAAGATCACATTAAGTAGAATTAGTCTATTCGTTTTAACCGACTTCATTTCAATTTAATTTTCTTTAAAATGACGGTGTAAGAGGGCGTCAAAATACCCATTTTACACGATTTTTGTACATAACGGGATTTTCAAACCAATGAACATAAAATTATGGAGAAATTCTAAAAATACGTCCATTCTCGTCTTACCAACGACAAATAAAAACCAATTTGATACATTAATTTGGAAGATCTCTGGAAGTCTGGAAGGTAATGAATGAATCCTACGTATGCCAGTCAGACTCGCATTTAGTTTCTTTTTATTTGGCATTAGTTTTGATTCTCAAGCGATTAACAGCGTGTAAGCAAACTTAATTATTAAATCTTAAATCAAACATAGGAGATATTTGATTTTCTCTTATAAAATATTTATATCAACCAAATGGCACAGTCTTTAATTCAATTCGTACAACATTCATTTCATCGTTCTTTAGAGCAGCGGTCGAAAACCGGTGGTCCGTGGCGTAATTTTAATGGTCCGCAAAAAAAATTCAAAAATTGTTTAAATTCACTGAGCTCATTTAATAAAAATTTTAAGTAAAAAAATAAATTTTGTTTAAGCTGTATTATTATATGTAAAATAGAGCAATAACTATTGCCAATTGATTTGATATAAAAATGGTAAAACTTCTACATTAAAGGCGTTTAATTAACCGCCACTCGGTGACAGCGGAATATAAAAACTAACAAACCGTCAAAAGTAAATGCAATTCAAATCACTAATATATATGTAGGTATATCATATTCACTGCTCGTAAATAATTCCTACCTTTAAAAATTATGTAGTCGTCCACGAAATTTTAAATTGTGAATTTAGTGGTCCGCAAAATCGAAAAGGTTGCCGACCGCTGCTTTAGACCATCTACCATGAAGATTGATTTGCTCTGTTTCCTCGGTCATGTTCGACTACCCTAACAAAAGCTTGCTTTTCATTTTTCTTTATTAACATTTATCAGTAACTTATTTTATTATGAAATTGTTCTTTTTCTAATTTGATCTTATTTTATTACTTAGTTTGAGATTTTTTTTAAGAATACACACATCTTGAGAAAAAATATTCTAATTATATTATTTAAATAAAAATATTTTTAAATTCCCCGAATAGCTAATGATGAATGAGGAAGTAAGAATCTTCCGTCTTTTATTATTTATGATTTTTTTTCTCTTATAATTAACTAAAGTAATTTGTTATCTCTTATAATACTTGATTTGAGATTATTATATTATCAGATAATTTATATATAATCAAATAATTTCGTTATTAGCTCTCTCTATCTCTTTCTTTGTCGCGATAAAATTCCGTATAGAATTCATAAATAAATTTTTACTGGATTTTGTATTAAATTATGATTTAGTATATAAACATTTATTATATTTAAGAACAAATAAAATATTGTGTCCTCAGCTTGAATTGCTCTTATAATATCAAGAAAAACTCAGCTACTCTCATCAAAAATTCTTTTTTTTTTTTAATTTGATTTTGAAGTTTAACAAAATAACGATCAAATGAAGATTTTCTTAAGATATTTTCTAATTAATGCTAATATAAATTTCAAACATTTGGCTATCGTTGGCTTATTATTTTATTAATGATTTAACTATATTATTTGATAAATCAATTCAAATCAATTAATAAGTAAAGGGTGTATAGTTTCACAGTGAATGAAATAAAACTCAAAGAGGTTTATACAAACTCAATATATTTCGAAGCATCATCAGGGTTTACAGGTTAAACAATGTTTTAACCTGTAAACTCCTGATGATGGACTAATAATCCGAAATATATTGAGTTTGTATAAACCTCTTTGAGTTTTATTTCATTCACTGTGAAACTACACACCCTTTACTTTATTAATTACTATCATGTTTCACCTAAAACCTACACCACTTTCTCTAAGAAAAATTGTTTGTTTTAACCTGTAAACTCCTGATGATTGACTAATAATCCGAAATATATTGAGTTTGTATAAACTTCTTTGAGTTTTATTTCATTCACTGTGAAATTACACACCCTTTACTTTATTAATTACTATCATGTTTCACCTAAAACCTACACCACTTTCTCTAAGAAAAATCAATTCATATCATTTACTATTTACAGTAAAGAAAATTTTTGAATTTTTTTTTTAGCAACTTTAAAATTTTAAAATATAAAATACTAGGTAGGTTTCACATAAATAAAAGATCAGATGCTTGTTTAACACGACTCTATATAGTATTTTAAATTTTAAAAAAGTTTCTAAAAAAAAATTTCTTTACTGTATTTAAAATGTTTCACCAAGAACCTACAGTCCTACACTATTCTCCCTTAACAAAATTTACTTATTATACTAATTCCTCAACTATTCAGCTATTATCACATGAATTCAACCAAAATTATTCATGTCATAATTTTTTAATATTATTATTTTTTTTTTAAACTAATCCAATCTAATTCTTTTATTATGAGAGTATGTCTTATTTGCGATTGCGAATATTGCTAACTAGTATATTATACAAAATGTGAAGGAAGGATTGTAAGAAAGTTAACTGAGTGATTGTACTAGTAAATAAAGTAAAAATGGTGCGTGCGATGTGTTTCAGAATGCGGGCCCCGCACCTAGCCCCCTTGGCCAGATGCCCCCCAATGACGGTATGAGCGCAGGTCCGATTCCGCCCGGCTTCTTCCCCGTGAGTAAACCCCCGCAGCCGCCCTGGGTTTTCCTGCCCAAAATGCCCCATGCAAGCTCAATGGTCTCCTGATTGTGCCGCTTGTATCCGAGTAGACGCTTAGATTGGCTCACTTCTTCGTCATTTTCTGTATTGCCACCTCTTCCCTACTGGGGTGCACGAATCTATTCCTTTCTGGGTTGGGTTTTATCTTAAACCCTTTATCTATATACTATTTCTGAATCTAACTTGTACTTGTGATCTTGTAGAAGTCTTCATTCACTAACTAATTCCTCTACCATTGCTTTTTGTAATCAAGAGGTGCTTCATATTCGTTCAACCTTAAAATCTTTAACACCTAGATTAGTAAAATACTCGTATGTTAACAAAACTACCCATTCTATTAATATTCCTATGGAAATGGAACTACCATGAATGACTAGAACTCGTGCGCCTTTTTCCTTCCCCATAGTGTCGTGTCGCTGGTCGCTGGCGCTTTGTGTCCGTCTTAAGACCCCGGCTGGTGGTGCATACATGATCTAGCTATGTTTCCGAAAGCCAAGGTGTCGCCTAAATAGACATTCATATACACACAACACTTTGGTACAGATTTCAAATACCTCTCATATACATTTTTTTTCATTTCATTAAAAAAAAAAAGATAATTTAATATTCAAAAGCATGGCATCACATGGGTTGAGTGGCATTTTATATGGATCAAAGTGATGGTAATACATTTAAAAATGGTAATTTATTAATTATTTGTTATAATAATACATTTTTTTAATCTAATGAATTTGGTAATTTTTCATTTAATAAGTGCAGTCACATTCCTGAGCTAATTGCATCGAGGGATCATATATTTAAATTTTTTAGAATTTTATCATTTAATTTTTCCCATGACAGCACCTTTCTTAATATTCCTTTCTTTCTTTAATTATACCATACATTTAAGAGTAGTTTAATTTAACAACTGGTTGATTCCAACGAAATATGGTGAGTAAAATCTCGTATATACTTTTAACTTAGTCTAACGTTTTCTTTTCTTTTGGATTTTTTAATTATAATATTGATTTCTAATACTTTTGAATCTAACTTTGCTTGAGTATAAGATTTTCTTATTAATCTTTTAATTTGGTTCAACCTTTCTATTGAATTGCATGCTTGACGATTTCTTTTTAGGCATTTGGTTTCAAAATACTAGTGGCTCGATAGGGTTATATAATACGATAGAATTATTCTTAAACAAAATAGCTGCACGAAGTCTTGAGGAAGTTTGAGCTGAGCGCAGCGCACTTGGTTAGACTAAAAAAAAAGCAAGCTAAACATGCACTTGGTTTGCCATTGCGAGAGTTAGCGAGAATTTTCGCAGAATGTAGCCGTTAGTGTGGACTTTGTTCCAGAATTCAACGATGAGACCATCACCGCCAACGCATCCGTCTTCACAGCCGTCCCCACACCCCCAGCCCCCACCCCCGCATAGCCAAATGATGACCAACCAGGTAAGTGTCGGCCCTTATGACCTTCTCACCTTCTGACTCTAACCTTGGCTTGCGACATAGCTAGACCACTGGCGCAAGCATGCGCAGGCTCCTCGAAAATCATATCAAATACCAGAACATCCCATACAAATACGTTTTATTACATTCCACAACAATCCTAAGTCGGATTTGTTCGATTCGATAAGAAATTTTCTAGCAACTTGGAAATTTTCGAACCCTTTGTTGGCTTTATTTGTTAAATGTTAGAAACTCCTCATCTATTTTAACACCTAATTGTGACCACCAGCTCACCTATAGAATCATTTCGTCATCTTCACATTCTTTTTTTTATTTTTTATTTTTGATCTGAATTATAATTTTCGCGAGGATTTTGCCGTGAATGTTAGCTGGTTATTGAGCTTGTGCATCGGCAAAGCCCTTTGCAATCCAAGCTTATGCTACTTTTCATCCAACGCTGCTCTTCAGAGTCTTGGATCTTTGGTGTTTTAATGCACGGGTTATGATCGAATTTTGTTTGCAGCCGTACATGGGCCCCAGATTCCCAGCTGGACCGCGACCAGGAGTTCGAATGCCCCAAATCGGCAATGATTTCAACGGCGTAAGTTCTATATATGCCAATTTGGCTTCTTTAGGATAATAATTGTCATAATTCTAACACTTTTTATTTGTGCAGCCTCCTGGACAGCATATGATGCCAAATAGTATGGATCCCACAAGACAAGGTTGGTTTTTTATTAATTAATTAACTAATAAATAA
This sequence comes from Forficula auricularia, assembly GCA_024734495.1. Classification (NCBI taxonomy): domain Eukaryota; kingdom Metazoa; phylum Arthropoda; class Insecta; order Dermaptera; family Forficulidae; genus Forficula; species Forficula auricularia. The sequence continues at coordinate 9,807,449 of JALMQS010000120.1, read as the reverse complement.
AAATGAATGCAATTAAAAAGGTTTTTGTTTAATTGAAAGGAATAAATCCGAGGGTGTGATTCTGATAGATGTAAATTAGAATAGTCTTTGTAATCTTACATATATCGGACTGGTGGGTGTCAGATTACTGCGGATTACCGGTTTACTAGATTTTGAATAAAAAATAATATATACTATATAAAACAATCACAATAGGGTATCATCTATTAGATCAGAGATGGAATGGATTATTTTTAATTATGTCAGAAGGGTCGTTTTTTATAATATAATATACATACACCAACTTAGCACTACAGGCTACTGCACAAAGTACATAAAGAAAAAGTTTAATCAGACCCTTGTTTTATTGATTTTATTGAGAAGATGAGAGTGATTAAAGAAAAGGATCAAGGCGAAGGTGTCTGTGCTCTCAGGTGAAGGAATCAAGATCGTAATAGTCGGGATCCATAAAACTCATAGAGATAAACGTAGTGGCCAACGGGTCGGACAAATTCATCGCAGGGAACATTATCATTGCTGGAAGAATCATTGGCGGTCAGATTGGTCAACTGTCAAACCACTTCTTTCGCCATTGGTTTGGGTAAAATTGATCACAGGGAAGATTCATCCTATTTTTTTTTTCGTGACGATTTTGGAATATATTCCTCAAAATACTAATTTACATTTTACAATATATTTATAAGATAAAAATCAAACGGAAAATGAAGGGATTCTTAGTGGAAAAATAATTTTTTTAAATCTATCCATATTTTTGTCCCCCCCCCCCCCCCCCCGATCCTCTGATTGATTTTATTCGACACATAGTTCCGCAAAGTCCTGAAGTATAATCGCACACATGTTTTTTTTAGATCAAACAAAGGGGATAGTATTTAAATTTTTGCCCTCCACCTCTGACTCTGATAGTTGATTTTTTAATAAAATAAAAATTAATAACTCGTTAAATATATTTTATTTTTTCCATTAAGCATCCCTTCATTTTTGGTTTGATTTTTATCCTTTAAATATATTGTAAAATGTTTATTGGTATTTTGAGAAGTATATTTCAAAATGATTATGAAAAATAAATACGATGAATCTTCCCTGTGATTGATTTTACCTAAACCAATGGCGAAGGAAGTGGTTTGACAGTTCAGTAATCTGACCCCGAGGATGTCAGGAATCAGCGAATTATGTGCTTTGGTAAGAACTATTTATTTTATCTCTTCAGTCGTGGCAGTATCTATAAAAAAATATATTTTTTATCTAGCTATATGTATGCTTATTTACATCAAGCAAAACCTACTCTTTGATTTATTCCTTATATGATATTGAAAAAATTTCTCTTCATTGATGATTTATAATTATTTTAATTATTCTAGTTAATGTTAATTAGGTTGATTCTTCAAGATCAAAAATTTGCGAATTTAAATATTTCCATCAAATTACAATGACATCATTTTTATTTAACCATTTTCTAGTAATATGATAAATATTATTCGGATTCAAAAAACATGAGAAAAAGAAAAATTGTTTCAAAATTATTGTTCCTAAATGATTTTCTTCATTTGAATAATTTTTCTAGGAAAGTCTTCAATTCTAGATTGAATCAAGTATAAATAAATAATAAAGGATCTATTTAAAATTCATTACAACTACAATTTATAACAAATTTAATTTTACTCCATCAACGTGTTTTTATTGACCGAAAAATCTCAATAATTTAAATTTTACTGTCGGTCCATAACATTAATTGGAATACTTTTATAGGCATCACTAGAGATAGATTTTTCTAGGAATCAGGGAATTTATTACTAGGGCTTAGAAAGAAGTAGAGTGAGGGTGATATTTTTAAAAATATACAAGTATGTCGTTTTACAAATTAGTACAAAAAATAATAATAAGGATAAATCTATATTTAAAGATAGAACAAAAAATCAAAGAAATTTTAAATAAACAAGTAAAAAGAAGAAAGTCCTTCATGATATTTCTATGACAGGTTATTTATTTTCTTAAAAATATTGCTAAATCTTTTGATATTTCTTAGTATTCTATCTTTGGATTGTTGTTTTAAACTTACGATTCGAGGAATGATTACTATTTTAAAAATTAGTCTAATATCAAATCACATATTAATATCTTTTTATTGTCATTCACAATTAATTTTAATTATCGATATATTTTATAATCAATTAATATATTAGGGTAATTTCGGTTTCCACTTAAGATCATTAAATTTCTTGCTTTCTCCTATGAAATTTATATAAAATAGCAGTCGTTCAAATTGAAAACTGCTATCTTGATGAAGATAAGTTAAACAAAACGAGTTCTAATATCTAGAAGTCATTGGGATAACTAAGCTGGCCAATTCGTTTGTTTGATTTATATCCAATTTGGCAACATAGTGATGTCGAGCATTTGAAAATCACATAATTTGGCTTTAGGGGGGATTATATCATAAAAACACCATGATATGGAAAGGGCGGATATGGTTCTACTATTGGCCAGGAAATTGTGTGAGCAAGATAATACTGGATTACCCATTATTTTAGTTTTGAATTGAATCCAAGGTGGCAAAAGAATTGGACGAAAATAAAATTAATCGATGGAAAATAATAAAATAAAATATTAAATATACTTTTAATTAATAGTCAACTAGAAAATTGATTTTGAATCATAAACTATATAATTTTTGTAAATTTATATATTTCTTTTTGTGCGTAGTCTATTAACTTTAAATAACGGGAGGTGCCTACAAAGTCGGCAACCTATTCGTGGCTCAATCTGAGCTGTACTTTTGGTTGTCTATCTTGCAGGCAACTTTTGATATCACTTGGATGGTTGTACAAGAAAACATAAATAATAATTGTAACTCTCATATATATTATATTATTTAATAGAGTTTCTGCATAAAAATAAAATTTTTAATATCAATCGATAATTTATTTATAAATAATACATTTTTTTTCTTTGGAAACATTAAAAAGTTCTAGTCGACACCTAAATCATTGGCCATGACCTCAGGTCGGCTTAGATAATTTTTTCCTATTCGAAAAGACATTTTCAAAACGAACAAAAAAGAATTAAAATAATCTTAATTAGTTTGTAAAGATGTATTCCTACGTTGAGGAAAAAACGCCATTTTAAATTTGTTTTTACTTTACGTTACGATTAATGATCAAGTATTCAAATCGTGCATTATAAAAGTGTTTTTTTTGCCATTTTCCAAATATCTCAAAAATGGTTCATCCTATTATTTTGATAAAAAAATTAACCGAATTCACGCGTTTCGATGAAATTATCTTGAATATATATATATATATAATATTTACGAAAAATTGTTTCTCTCTAAAAATTTTTGGTAAATACATATTAGAAAAACAGTCGATATCTGACAATTTGTTAATTGAATTTTTGTTCTTAAAATGTCCCGTCACAATCTAAACAACCAATTTTGAAAACTAATTTATTTTGATTTAAGAGAGGATCTCTATCTTTTAATTCTTAAAAAAGTAATGTGAGTGAATTTGCTGGTTTAAATGTTCCAATATTTATCAAACATTTTTAGGGAAAAATAATTTTTCGAAAATATTTATATTTTTGTAGGTATATATATTTTCTAGGTAATTTCATGACCAACCAAGGAAATTTGTATCATTCTCTATTTTTCAAAATATTTATTTGTATACTGTTGCTTTATATTCATTAAAACTCCATTGATAAAAGGAGAACATTTGGAGTTTTAACAAATATTTGCTTGTATAAAAGATTTGCATTTATTTATAAAATAACAATCAATAAAATGTTTTCAATGTATATAACATTATTCATCTGAATTAGACATAAAATATTTTGGTGGAAATCGTACCAAAAATTAATAGGGTAGGGGGGGGTTAAAAATGAAACCCTTTGTTTTATTTAGACAAAATTTGAACAGTTAGCTTTCAAAGCCTTAGGGAACTAGCATGACAAAAATACGTTTCCTAAAATGGCCAGGAAGGCAGGTGGCAAAGTCAGGAGATGGCCACATCAGCACATCACATATCTTTTTGTTCATTTTTCTATCTAAATTTCAAAACAAATGGTATTGTCCATTATTTTTAATTAAACTTTTATTTGACTACTAGTGTGCTAAATGTTTGCTAAAATTGGGTAATTTTAGAGCAAGAGAAAATTAACTAAAGGGGACACGGGACAAGAGAATCAAGGGAGTGAGTCAAACCTAAATTTCATATTATACGAATACGCCTCATAATTATCAAATATTACTAAATTTTCAAAATTATAATTACACATTATAACAACAACAACTTCAAGAAGGATAAAAGTAAATAAACGTTTTATGAGATATTAATTTACTATTACGTCACTTGTTTCACGTTAAAAGTTTAACGTGAAACAAGTGACCTAGAAAACTAAGTCATTGTAAATTAATATCTCATAAAATGTTTATTTACTTTTATCTTTATTAAAGATGTTTCACCTTGCACCAACACCACAATCTCTATTAATTAACAACTTCAAGAATCGACACGAAAATTTCCCATCTTAAAAAAATTGCTTAATATATTTTTTAATTTAAACATATTATACATATTATACATATTATGTTGGTCTATTTTAATAAAAAGGTTTAAAGTGAAAATATTTTAAAAATTGTTTAAATAATAAATTAGTCATATAAACCACATCTTATTACATTATTATTGGATAAAAAATACTTGGTAGGTTTCACATTAAGTATTTTTTATCCAATAATTTAAAAAAATGTTTCACCAAGTACCAACACCAAATTCCTTATACTATTAAAACTATTATTACATTATACCTATCGAATTTCTTAATTAAGCTGTTTTTTTTTCTCTTCAATTGAATATTTGCTAATCGAATCATTCGCTCTTTACCTACCTGAATTTATGATGTTTCAGTTGATATAAACTTGTCTTTTAATCACAGATCTTAATGAATCAGAAGTCGTTAGAATTGTCATTTTAAACAAACAAAGTAGGTAAATATAAATTTTAAGAGGTGCCGAATTTTCGTATCCTTCGGTTAATTGAAAGTTATTGATTTTACTAGAATAATTTTACAAATAATAAAATGAAGAAATTAAAATAATTACATCAATAGAAGAGAATCAATCTTTTAATATACTTAATTAACAAAAAATAAAACACACACTGCTAAAATATGTGAGTTACTTTTAATATATAAAATAATTAATTATTATTGTCTATTTAATTATTTATTTAAGAATATAGGATCTTGATTATTTACAGCTTAAAATGCGTATTTCATTAATGTATTGATTATGTCTTATTTTCTTATCTTTCTCAGGTGAAGGCGGTGAGTTTGTAGGTTGGCAAGGTAGGCCTCTTCACTATTATTTATTTATCAAATATCTTATATAGCAAATAATTTGATTTCTAAAATAGACCATTTTGATTTATTATGTCGATGGTTGGTGTTAATTCTATCATTGTTTAGAATTCATCAGTAATTCATAACAATGCTTTAAAAATACTTATGCATTTTTATTCATTACACTGATTTTCAAATCCACCAAATTTTATATTTTACTTTTAGTTCTACTCACAGTTTTTTTTTTTTTTGCATTTGAATGCATTATTCTAATTCTTTTACTGTAATCTTATTTAAATTATCTGCATGATCAGCTTCAATTAGTACATAATTGCTATAATTTAATCAAAATTTTTTTTTAAGAATCTCATTTAGTTCGCTGTTCCAGGCCCACCGGGTATGACTCCCATGAACCCCAGAATGAACCCTCCTCGAGGACCTGCAATGGGTCCTATGGGTCCTGGGGCATATGCACCTGGAATGAGGGGTCCTCCGCCCAATAGTAGTCTAGGCCCGGCAGGTCCGGGAGGCCCTACGGGCCCTGGAGGACCAGGGATGCCTCCAATGTCGATGGCTGGTCCTGGGGGACGTCCCCAATGGCAACCAAACACCTCTACAGTAAGATTTTATATATAAAAGAATTATTATTATTAATCTTAAAATATTAACCCTTTATATTCGCATTACAATTTTTGTTTTTAGTTATTTTCATTTACTAAAAATACGCTACATCCTTCTAAATCTCGTTTGTTGCTTGAAAAAATCATTCTCTGGTATTTTCTCCATTATTAGAACATACAAAATAAAATTTTAGAATTACATTAATTTCTATACAGGTATGCCCATAAATCTTCTTTGGTCCTAGAGTAAAGAATTGTTCTGTTCTTTTACCTTTCTGAAAGAAAATACTTTATTTCGCTTTTTAAGTCATTAATATAACACAAATTCATGTTTCCAAGACAAAAAAAGCTTAATTTTTCATATAAGTTTTTTATTTGAAATATTATTTATCATATATTATTTTACTACGTGATTTACTTTATTTTTTTCATTAATAAATATTTAATACTAATAGTAAAATAAATAAATCTTTTGTTTCAGCCCATGAATTATTCTTCATCTTCTCCTGGCAATTATGGAGTAAGTAAATAGTAAATAAAGTGTTGTTATTATATATATATATAATTTCATACTTATAGTATATATATATTATATATATTTTTTTTTTTTTTAGGGACCTCCTGGTTCTTCGGGTCCTCCAGGTCCAGGAACGCCCATTATGCCCAGTCCACAAGGTATTGTCATCTCTAAATAAATCGACTTTTAATCCTTTTACTCTTATTTAATCTTTTACCTTTTTTAGACTCATCTAATTCTGGAGGTGAAAATATGTATACAATGATGAAGTCTGTTCCGGGAGGCAACATGCCTGGAGTAAGCAAATAATTAAGATTTTTTATTTTTTTCAAAGTAATTTTTTTTTCTCGAATTTTAACTTACCTTATTTGTTTCAGGATTTCCCAATGGGTGGAGGCCCTGAGGGAGGTCCATTAGGACCAATGGGACCGACTACGATGGGTCCTGTAATGAACGGCGACGGCCTGGACGGCATGAAGAACTCCCCTGCCAACGGCGGCCCCGGCACCCCACGGGAAGACAGTGGCAGTGGGATGGGGGACTACAACTTGGGGGGATTTGGGGGCCCAGGGGAAAACGTGAGTATGAGCGCGGCCGGCTATTTCTCCGAGTCGTAGCTCTTCCCGGACGTCAACGTGCGATTTTAGTTTGCCAAGAAGTAATTTTGCATGTCTTAAAACACGTTGAAGAAATTGGCAAGGCTCACCTGTTGTGGTCTTGCTATGGTTGAAACACAAACTCGAAGTGGTGATATTTTCGATGCAAAGTTTGTGTCAGCAGAGGAGTAGGGAGGTTGCTGTGCTTTGTCCAGGCAACCGGCCCACACACACGCCCACATACAGAAAAATGACAATGTTAAAAGATTTTTGTAAAACTGTTGGAAAATATTAAAGTTTGTTTTAATGGTGATAATGCCTGGTATTATACGCTGTGCCCCTCCCTACTGCCTTTGTCATTAGAAATGCAAGGGGTGTGTTGCATGAACGGCCATTTTCAAAATTCCAAAATTTAGCCCACCAGAAATATACCTATTTAGGTTTTAAAATCATTCGCTAATGATTCTAATGCGTGGGGAAACGTTAAATTATTCTAAAGCTAATTATTCAAAGCTAAAGTTTGGACTGTGCAGTGAACACTTTCTTCCTTCCAGGACCAAACTGAATCAGCCGCCATTCTGAAAATTAAGGAAAGCATGCAGGAAGAAGCGAAGAGGTTCGAAAAAGATTCGGACCATCCAGATTATTTCATGCAATAACACCCCGCCCCTTCCCTTCCATCCAAACCAACATGAATCTTAGATTGATGGCAATTTATATTGTTTAATTTTATTTTTATGTTATTTTATTTTTTTATTTTTTTTTTTATTTTTATTTTTTTTTTATTTGTTGTTAAATTTTTCCTCAAAATATCTGAAAATCAATGCCAACTTCATTTTTATAAGTGTATTCATTTTAATTTTCAAATTCTGAAACAAGTAAATGATTTCGATAATTTTGGAAATAGTAAATGTCCCCTTGGGAATTTTATTAGTTAGTACCTAATTAAGTCGTTTAGGTTCTGAAGACATTTAAAAATTTATTTGATAATGTATAAAGTATTTTAATTGATAGGTAACTTAATTAATTCTCTACATCATTTAATTTTATAATTTAATTTTATTATTTTTATAGACTTTTAACAAATTTACTTGTGAGGACAAATCAAAGAATTCGCTGATCTTATTTAGATTGGATTTATTAACTTATTATTCGATTTACTGGGGTTGTTCCTACTGCCTTGGCCATTTTGGTCATCTCCTACATTTGTTGTTAGGAAATATTACACGAATTTTATCATCTTCGTCGATTAAAAATAAATATTTATTCTTTATTTGGAAATAATTAAGAATTGATATTTATTAATTGAAGCTAAAAATAAAAAATAAAGTCAAATAAGCAATTAAATAATAGTCTCAAAAGGAAACAAACACTCGAAAACAAATTATTTTGGTATAATAAGAATCATATCAACTGATGATTTGTGATTTTATAAAATCTAAATTTTCATAATAATTAGAATTTATTGATAATTCTATCTAGTTAGTAGTAATTAATAAAAACGTTATGAGGTATATATATATATAAATATATATGTATGTATATGTATATAATAATTATTTAATGTTGGTTTCCTTTCTGCAGAAGCCCTTTTATACATAATATATGAAAAAATTTTTAAATATATTTATAAATTTCCGAATTTTTGAAATAATTTTTTATAGATATAAGTATTATTTGATTTGGAAAATTTCATTTCACTCATCTTGTCTCTAAGATCAACGGCATACAATGTTAGTGATATTTATATAAATAGAATATATTTATATATAAATAAATCTTGAACTGTCGAAATTTTGTTGACATTTAAATGGAAAATGAAAAAAACTTGCAAACGTATAGTATAAAAGTCTCATGTGCTTACAAGTTTTAACATAACTTGCAAACGTATAGTATAAAAGTCTCATGTGCTTATAAGTTTTAACATAACTATTACAACAAACCCTAACTATAAATATAGATATATTCGTTCTAAAATAGTTTTTTTATTTTAAATCTAGTTAAATCCCAAACGAACTATAGTTTATTTTCGATAACCAAAATTATTTATTGTCTACTAGTATAAAAATTTAATTGAAATTTTCATATATTTACATCATTATTATTATTATTATATTTGAAGAGAATATTTGAAAAACAAAATATACCTGATGAAAATATCCTAGTCTTTTAAATATAAATTCGATTGTTGGCAATATTTTCTTTGAAAATTTTTAAAAATAAATTAATTTTTAAATAGAAACAGTACCAAAAAAATTCATTTTATTATTTTAAATATCAATTCTTTTTATATTTTCCCTTTTTTTTTCTTTATTTCACTAAATTTTAATGGATTTTTCCTTTATTTCCGTATTTATATAAAGGTGAGTCTATAATTTCTTATATATTTTATACGTTTGAATATTTTTCTTGATTTACTAGTCCTATTTTTATGATAGATTATCTAATCGATTAGTAATTCCTACCTATATAGTTTTAATAAGCTTTTTTTTGTGTATTGGAATTATAATTTTTAAGTTAAAAAATAATTATAATATTATAATTTTATTTCAATTTTGTTGCTATGAGTATTTATTTATCATTTTTTTTTTTTCAATTTTTTTTAATGAAATTTAAAACAGCAGGTAAATAGATGTTTCAGCTTAAAAAAAATGGAGGACAACTTTATTTTTAATTATGATGATACATTATATTATAATGCTTTCTTGGCTTTTGAAGTTTTTTTCGGGATAGAAACCATGGTGTAAACAAAAAATTTTATTTTTAGACCCCGGATGATATGACCCGAAAAAACTTTTTAAATCTATTATAATTCATTTATAAATAACTTATCTGATTAAAAGTAATGATTTCTCCCAAGAATATGTTATTTTTTTTAAACTGATACATCATTTAAAATAGAAATATAATAATAATAATAATAATAATGAACTGAAACTATTTTTATTTATTTATAAGCTTAGCTCAATTTATAACATTTTGAAAACAGTAATATTTATTTCTGTATTTGATGTGATAATTAAAATAGCCTTATTCATTTTGTATATTTCTCGTTGAAACCACGAGATAGGTAATTTCAAAGTAAAAATTGATTAATATTCAAATTAAACTAAAGATCAAAAAACCAAAATACAACAAATAAACAAATTTCTATCAGTAACATTTTTTTGTTTGCTATCATTTGATTATTAGTCAATTAATATATTTCTATAAGTCTAGGCTTAAGTCAGCGATGGTGAAGCTATAAACTGTGAAGATTTCAAGATAGTCATTTTTATAATATACTAGAGTTCGTAAATAATTTTTTCTATGAACAAAAAAAAAATCATAGAAAAAATACAAAATTAGGAAAAAATAGTTATTTTATAAACCTGCAAAAAAGTGTCTTATTAAATCAATGACTATTGCATCTGAAGATCAAATGCCAATAATTATTTAGTTCAGATGAAAAAATGGAAATAATATCAAATTTCCTATTAAGAGAAACCTTTCCATCAAAATCATTTAATTGCTTTTTCTTTTTCCCCGATAAAGATTAAAATTTGTAATCTTTACCCTTTCAATTACTCAAATTATATTTGACCTTTCAAATTACTTTTTAAAAATTTTAATTTTAATAAACGTGCTTATAAAGATTCGCCATCGCAAACTTAAGCTATTCCAAAACAAATTGTTTTCAATAGTTTCCTTATTTTTACCTTATAGTATAATCAGATCTGATACATAGTTAAATTTCCCGAAATAGCCGAATTCTGGTGCAATATTTAAATGAGTCAACGGTGACACTTGTTGGAACATTAGAATCACTAGCTGTACATATATTAAAATTATATATAACAAAATCACAATATTTTGTGGAATCATCAGATTTTAAAAGAATTGCATTTCTGATGATTACCCGATCGCCGAAATACGTATTTTAGTCTATCCACAAAATATATGGAACAAATTTCTAGTCTTTCATTTATATAATTCTAATATATTACCTAGGAAGGAATGTTCCTACTCATAATAATAAATGTTTACTTGTTTCAAGTGTCTTCTATTGTGATTCTTACACCTTGGATATGTATTAACGAGTTAATTTTATGCTAAGAAATTCAATGAGCAAAGTCCATAGTTACCTCTAAATGATAGTACCTCAAATAAAAGATATCTCATATCATCGCACCTTAGTATACCTATATTTTATTCTGTGAATGATCACTACCAATTATTCGATTGACTTATTTACCTAATTAGTTAGGGCAATATGAGCATTCCACTTGTTTCTAACACAAAATGGTTGATAAATGTAATGAAATAACCAATTATATATATATTTGAATATTTAACGAAATATTGATTACCACTTATTATTACATAATGATAAACACTTTTTGAAGTATTTTATATTTTTTTAAATTCTATTGGATGAAATTTTTAATTAACAAATAGTCTGATAAATAGCTAGCTTAATATACATAATATAAATAATATAATGTCCTGTTTATAGATTAAGAATATTACAACCTGATCTATCCTGGGAATGTAAATATACATTTACATGCGAAACTTTTATTTAGATTATTTTTATAAAAAGATTATTAGATTCTGGCCAGGCAGAAAGGACAAGGAAATACACAATTCATTGGCAATTTCATTAAACAAAAACGATCAGTGTAGGTCTTAATCAAATGATTATTGGCATCTTATTTTCTTTTAACTCTCTTAAACATCTCTTTTCCTCTTCCCATACTTCTTATTATTTCCCACTTTTCCAACAAAAGTACAAACGCGTAAGTGCCTATGCACTAGAATTTTTGGACTCAACGAAAATGTATCGAGGATTGGTAAAAAAAAAAAAAAATCTATGTAAATGTAAAATTTTTATTTATAAAAATTTTGAACAACTTGCAATAATTCTTTAATTAAATTATTGTATATAATTTAAATTAAAATTATTGTTTTCTACTTATTTTAATTACAAAAAATAAAAAATAAATTATTTATAAATAAAGAATATAACTAAAATTATTGGTTTTTTATTTTACCATGGTGTAAATATCTGATTTCACTTTAGCAATGATAGGATATAGTTTTTCATGTAAGTATTTGATTTGATAAAGGTAAGATAATTTAAATAAAATTAATATGGAAACGGAAATTATAGAATTTATTAATAAAAATAATAAATTGAAAGCTTAGTAAATTTTTGAATTTATAAAGAAAATTATATATTTATAGGTATATGTTGCAGAAAAAAAACCCGTTTTTAGTAAAAACGGGTTCTTACTAGTTAAAACGCTTTTCACTGAATACCTTTGTAGCAAACTAGAGTTTACTGATGTTGGTCGAGTTAGGTTCAAAGGTCTAGAAAATTCATTTTTGCCCTTCCACCTCATTTTGGGTGTTTTTTTTCAAAAATTTTTAAACGAAAATGTCAAAATTTAGAAGCAAATTTGGAGAGGATGTAATTTTTGAAATTTTCGTTTAAAAATTTTTGAAAATAAACACCCAAAATGAGGCGGAATGTCAAAAATGAAGATTCTAGACCTTTGAACCAAACTCAACAAACATCGGTAAACTCCAGTTGTCACAAAGGTATTCATTGAAACGCGTTTAACTAGTAAGAACCCGTTCTTACTAAAAACGGGTTTTTACTGCAACATATATATAAAGAGTTTTGTTCCATCAATTATGATGAAAGACGGGATTCTTAAAAATTACAATTCCATGTAGATGAAAATTGTTAAAAAAATATTATTTGATTTTTCAATTTTTTTTTCTATATATATATATATATAATTAAATTAATTGAACCGCGTAAATTTGAATAATTTTCATTATTCAGCCTGCTAATTTTTGCAGTTCAATAAATCATTTCATTATTATTTTTTTGTTTTGAAATTAATTACAAAAAAATATGGAACTAAGTTCGATAAAAATAAAATGTTTATATATACATATATATAGAAAAGGTCTCTTATTATTATTAAATTACTATAAGATTTCCCATTTGAACAAAGCGCGTGGCATGGATCATTTGGGACATTATTCTGTTGGCTTATTATAGTTCACAAAGTGACAGATTAGGTGCATGCTACCACTCCAGGGTTTCGTTTCATGAAGCTTAGAAGGAGATCATTTGTCAAAATATTTTAACTAATCAAAATTCAATCCCTTTACCCCTTAAGTTTATACTATCATTCCAGCACAGATAACGGGAAGTTGACTATATCCCACCCAAAACACTTGTGTAAAAAACAGACCAATTTCGAAAAAGTACTGAAATCTAGGGAGCAGCCAAGTTAAATCCGCCAAGAATAATGAACTCAAGACAATAGTACTTTCTATTAAAATGCATTCTTACAATTTTAAATGACTAGATTTATGGATTTTATATTTTTAATTTAAATTATTTTCTCTAAACTAAGCTACTCATGAATTTAGTTAATTTAGAGTATAATGGCATAATGCGTAACAGCCAAGTTTCCGGAAAATAAAATAAAATTAAAAATAAAGAATCTATAAATCTAGGTTGTCATTAAAAATTGAAAGAATGTATTTTAATAGAAAGTACTATTATCTCGATTGACTTGATTATTCTTGACGAACTTAACTTGCCTGCCCTAGATTTCTTTACTTTTTCGAACTTAATTTAACACAAAAGTGTTTCGGGGATTTCTCTTTTTGTAAGCTAATAAGTGGCTTTATTTTTATTTATTTATTTTTTTTTCTATAGCCGTTTACAAATTTCTCTTCATTTTAACCGCTAAAGGTAGTAAAGTTTTTGTGATTATATTTTTACCTTCAATAATGGCCTAAACTCTACCAATTTGCCAAATTTTATCATCCAATGGTCATTACATATTTAATAGATGCAAATTTACCCTATAATCTTCATTTATTTTAGGGCTTAAGCGTTTTAAAGTAAATATTTTCAACTTTATTAATCCCCGAAACTCTACCAAGAAGCCAAATTTTAGCATTATAGGATTATTGCATATTTACTCTACAATCTTCACCCTTCCATTTTAGGGGTTGAAAGAGGGAAAGTCTGTATTTTTGGAATTTTTCCTTTATTTGTTGTCTTCCAAACTCTGCTAGCATGCCAAATTTCATGGTGCTTGAATGATTAGAATTATCCGATAGGTTTTGATGACCTGCCAGTGAGTGCTAAAATTAGCTATTTTCTCATGTTGATATATCAGAATTTATTTATACTATACGAGTGTTATTGAAATTTGCTACTTTCCACAAGATAGATTACATAATTACATGTGTATAATCTCAGCACTGCATCTCACAGGTTTTGTTTTGCAAGGGGGGGGGGGAGGGGAGGTCAAAATTTCACGAAATTCTTCGTGTAAATATCGTACAGCCTGCATGCTTAGCCTGCGCTATGATAAATAGAGTCGGGGATAAAGTATTGAACATGATTGGAAATGATAAAATATGAAAATGCCATTCCTTTAAGTTAATTTTAAAAATTAATGACTAAAAGTTTTTAAATTAGAGCCCAGATTTGTTTATATTTATAAATTAATTTCTCTGACTGAAATATTAGTCGTGTTTAACAGACCTTAGCAAATAAGGAAATTCAGCTCAGGCAATAAATTTTTAAATTTGTAAAAAATACAAAATTTTGCTATTTCGCAAAAAAAAAATCAAAATTTCACTAAATGGCGAGAAGGCCAAAAAACTACTTAATTCAAATTTTTTGAAAATCTTAATATATTTTTATTTTCCAACGTCCTTTTAATTAAACGCCTACAATACTGTGATAATACAAAATATTAAAATTAAAATATATGAAAAACTAAATATTAATTTATTTTATTTGGCAAAAGAATAGCCTTTTTTATTAGTAACGGCTTAACATTATTCTATCTTAAAAAGCCATTCGACTTGCGCCATTTGATCATCCCACCTAATAGCTAGCACAGATGTTTTTTTATCACGATGGATAAAATTGTTTAATAAAGAAAGAAATCTCAAGTTGTCTAATTTGCGAAATTTCTGTATTCCAATGAAAAAAAAAAATAATCAATGTTAAAAATCCGGATTCTACTTAAAAATATGTATAAAAAAATAACCCTTAGTGATCGGACATGACTCGAATAAACTTTTCTGAAGAGAGAGAGAAACAATAGGATAACGATATTAACAGCGAAAAAATTAATAATTTAAGTATTATGATCAAGGTAGGAATCGTTATTTAGG
This sequence comes from Forficula auricularia, assembly GCA_024734495.1. Lineage (NCBI taxonomy): Eukaryota > Metazoa > Arthropoda > Insecta > Dermaptera > Forficulidae > Forficula > Forficula auricularia. The sequence goes on along the minus strand of JALMQS010000120.1, from coordinate 9,792,174 downwards.
GTTTCGAAATCAATATATAAAAAAGTTAATTGTGTCATGAAAAATATCTTTCAATTTCGACAAGATTGATCGTATGGTTTTCCAGATATAAAATTTCCAAATTGAGTAAATTAACAAGGCCTTATGAGTGGCAGTTACGCTTTTAAAAGAAACATTTAATATACATTTTTTATTGAAGTTTATTTTGCTAGCAGAAATGTTTCCTACATTTGATTCAATTGCGAATCAAATGTGGGTGAAAATAATATCTGAACTTATATATTTCTAACTTCAAATAATGATGTTACATAAATTTATAATTTTTCTCATTAATATATCAAAGAATAATTGATATATTAACGAGAATTGTTTTGACCGCGCTTTTTTGAAAAAGATATATTTCGCGAGACTATTGCGGATGAAGCTATTGGAGTCTTAAGTCTGGACCAAGAGAGAAAAAGATGGGATCCATTTAGCTACAATCCAACGTCATTTCGTGATTGAATCAAATGTAGGAAACATTCGATTAATTAATGGCAAGCATCTAACATATACAAACAAACAAAAATATACTTATTAATAATGATTCAAAAATATAATCACGATAAGGTAAGTGATGTTAATTTATTTTATTATTACTTTATTTTTTAATTTAAATTGATTGCAAAGACTGGAAATTCATATATTTAATTGTTATTTATAATTAGACAAACTTACCCAGGGTCGCAACTAGGGCGTGTGTCTCCCGAGTCAAGACTAGGTTTTTGCCCCCCCCCCCCCAGAATCCAAAATTCTTAGCCAGTTACTTTTGTATTTTTCTCTTAACCAATCACAATTATTCTTCTGCTTTAATACATAAACCAATTGTAAGTTCAAGGTAGGATAATAAAAATAGACACATAATTAGTTTTACTATGTATTATTATTATAGTCATAATTAATGCAAATGATTCATTTATAAATTTCTAGTTACCATCACATTTATTATCTAATAATTGGTAAATTTTAAGTATTAATCATTTTAATTCAGATTTAAAACTATCTTGTGAGCTAATCTAGACACAGGGCAATGTGTCAGCCAAGTTCGGAAAAACAGGCTGCGCACCGACCATGTGGATATTTACAGGAACCATTTCAAGCTACATTCGACCCCCCCCCATAACTCAAAAAATATTAGACTTACATACTTGAAATTTTGCATGCCTAATAAGACCTACTAGAAAACCTAGAATCCCAAATTTCATGAATTAATCTATTATAGTTCTTGAGTTATTAAGCTCTGAAAAGTGCCATTTTTAACACTGACTGACTCACTGACATTTCAAAAACCTAAAGTACTTCCACTGATCCTAGAATGCTGAAATTTGGCATACTGGTTGAGTTTGGGCTTCAATTAAAGGAAAAAATCGAAGAAGTGAAACCTTCCCTTTTCCAGGACCTAAAATGAAGGGGTGAAATTGATTATAGGCTTATTTAACATATAGTGAAAATGCAATCAAGCTAGAATTTGGCATACTGGTAAAGATTGGAACATTAATAAAGGAGGAAATTGAAAAACCTAAACTTTCCCCTTATTCGGGGTACGAAGTGAAGGGATGAAATTTATGAAAAACCGACCTTGTTTTTAACAAATATTTTATGAGAAATATTTAATTATTATTAATATAAATGTTAAAATGTAATTATTTAGATAAATTAATGAATACAACTTTTCAAAATTTAATGATATTTGACCAAAAACATAAATGTGAAAAAGAGGCCAAGTTGGGTACAAACGGCTTCGCTGACAAAAGCGTTGAGATTTAAAGGGATACCAAGTTACATAGCAGATGCTTAAATCATAGGTATAGGGATGTATAACGTTCTTCAATTGATTTAAAAGAAAATTTGTTACGTTCTTTGATATTAAATTTATAACTTGGCAAGTTATAATAGTCAATAACTTACGTTTAACGTGATGATATTTAATACTAGGTTAAAATTTAGCTTTGCTAGTTGTTCTTTTTTATACTATGAACAATCTAGTTGGATATAACACTTGTCAAGTTATAAATTTAATTTTAAAGAGCGTGATAAATTTTCTTTTAAATCAATTGAAGATCGTTGTTCATCCCTATAACTATGATTTAAGCAACTACTATGGAGCTTGGTACTCGTTTGGATCTCAACTCTTTTGTCGGCGAAGCCGTTTGTTCTGAACTTAGGCCTTTTTTCACATTTATGTTTTTGGTCAGATATTTATTACATCATCATAACTTATAGCTGATCCTCTCTTATTCTCAAGAGGAGTCATACTAGGATTGGGTAATCTGGTTTGTCCTATCTTGTTCCTCAAGTAATTTTTAAAACTTCTTCTCCTGAAGCATTCGTCATGGAGAGTGTCAAGAATATCTTTAGAGCTGTAGAAGTTGGCATACGCTTCTTCGTGATCATGTTGGTATACTTAAACACCATTAGCGTAGCTACATACTATTCAGCGCCCTGGGGCTAGTAAAATCGTTGTGCCCACTTGCTTTTATTTATTTATTTAATTAACTATTATGCAGCTACACCCTTTTTACAAAATGTAATTTTAGAAATAACATTATAAAAACCTGGCGAAATTTGTTTTGAACATTTAGTTGAGAAATCTTGCATTTTTACGGGGTTTAAGTGTATAAAATGTTAAAATTATAATAAATAAATAATAAATACAATTCTTTTATAAAAACCATCTAAATACGTTGATTAAAAATCTAAAATTTTTGAAAGAAATTCTCCGTTTATCAATGAAAATTTGGCAAGAGTTGCTTTAAAAAGGAAATATAAAGCATTTGTTCATATAGTTACTTTATAATTCCTTTTTAAAGCAATTATTTGTTTGGATTTTTAATAAATGTTTTGAGATTGTTTTTGTAAAAGAATCAATAAATTTTAAATTATTAATATCAAAATGTATATTTTTCTGAAATCAGAATTTTATAAGCCAAGTGCGTACCCAAATATTTAGGTACTTACCATTTTATTTATGTATTTTTTTGTATATTTTATAGAAAATTGCTTACAGAAATATTTTTACTAATTTTTATTTCATCCTCTTCTAATTCTTGATAAACTGGAACCTTGTGGTCTTCGCATTTTTTGTCAAACATTTTATTCTTCTTCCTTATTATCACTCATTGCTTTCTGCGTTCTTTTTGGCTTCTTAAATAGCCTATAAAGATTTGCAACAACGCTAGCGATATTATTTTGAAAATAAAAAATCCAATTCAATGCCCAGAATCGAAGTGAAGTCTCACAATTCTACGGCAAGGACTCTTTCCACTAACAATAAGAAATTAGTAAAAAAAGGAGTTAGGTTTCACATAAAATAAAACAAAATTTTTTTTTATCTCGACTTTTAATTATTTTTATGGAGGTGTTACATATTTATTTTATGTTATTTTTAAATATATTATTATTATTATTAATTTTTAGTTTTTTTTTATTTTATTCTGGACTTAAGTAAATTCAGCGGCGCCTGTGAACTTTAGGGTATGCATTCGATTAAACATGCTACTTAACGGGTTGCATCATCAGGCGCTTAAAATTGAAACATTTCTTTTCAAAACATAACATAAAAATACTTAAGGGAAAAATCCTGAATAAAAAAAAAACTAAAGAAAAACAACAACTAAAGATTAAATATAATAATATATTTAAATATAATATAACATGAATATTTCTAACACCTCTCCCCCCCCCCCCCACCTCCTGATTCTGATAGTTAATTTTTTCGACAAATAATTTCACTAAGTCCTAAAGTATAACAGTACAATTTTTTTTTCAAATCCTATAAAGAAATTAATATTTGAATATTTTACCCCCTGCCCTGATTCTGGTAGTTGTTTTTTTAATAAAATAAAAATAATAATAAAAACTGGTAAATATATTTTATTTTTTTCATTAGATTACCCCTTCATTTTTGGTTCGATTTTTATTCTTTATTTAAATATATTGTAAAATGTACATTAACATTTTGAGAATTATATTTCAAAATCACTTAGAAAAAAAATACGATGAATCTTTTCTCAATTAATTTGGTAGACCAAGACCCGGTTAAAGGCCGGTTAATAACCCAGAATTGTGACTAGTATTACGTAAAAATAAATCTTACAAAAAACATAAATGTGAAAATGTAAATTCCAAGTCTAATTTTTCAAATTTGTGATTGGCATGAAACTTTGGTATCTCTTTTCCTTTTTGTTAGCCGAACCAAGTAAGTAGCATAAACGAACTTTCAAATTTATGTTTTTTGTGAGAAATCAATTTTTTCTGCTAAGTTTTCTAATATTTTTATAATTCATGTAATTTAATCACAAAATATATTTTTCCCTTTGTAGGGGAACCTTAGTACGTCCAATATTAACTTACGCAGCAGAGACAAGACCCGACACTGCGAAAACTTCTCAATTATTGGAAACGACTGAAATGAAGACATTACGAAGGATAATGAACGTGACTAGACTCGATAGAATGAAGAGTGAAGATATTAGAGAAAAGTGTGGAATACAAAAGGTGGGTGAATGGGTTAAGACAGAGGTTCCCAACCGGTGGTACGCGTACCACTGGTGGTACGCGGGAACGTTTCAGGTGGTACGCGTGAGTGCGTTAATTTTTTTAAAGTGAAAAAAATCGTGACATTAAAAAATTGTTAGCTGATGAAGAATGTCTTTCAAGATTGGCTTATCTAGCCGACATTTTTGACAAACTCAAGACACTGAACTTGGGACTTCAGGGACCAAACACAACAGCCTTCACAGCCAGTGACAAAATAAACTCCTTCAAGAGAAAGTTGGTCCTGTTTTGTCCACAAATACAGGAGGAGAATTTATTTGCATTTCCCACTCTATCATCATTTTTTGAAGAAAATGAAATATCTCCAAAGCCAGATGTGGTTGCAGATATCATTGTTCACTTGGAAGGCCTTCAAAAAAGCTTTGAGAAGTATTTCTCTGAAGATTATTCAAAAGTGGACTGGATCAGAAAACCTTTTTCGGGAACCTCAGCAAATGAATTGGAACAAAAAGAAAGTTTTATCGATCTTACAGAAGATAGTTCCATGAAAGATTATTTTAAAGAGAAATCTTTAATTAACTTCTGGATCTGATGTAAAACCGAGTACCCTTTGAACTTCGGGCAAGCTCTGCTATTTTGGATGCCATTTGTTACGAGTTACCTGTGTGAGAGTGGATTTTCTGAACTCCTGTACATAAAAAATAAATATAGAAGCAGAATAATTGTTGAAGAGGACTTAAGAGTGAAGATAAGTTCCATTACTCCTAATGTTGATATTTTAATCACAGGCAAACAACAACAAGTTTCGCACTAAAGACTATAAATGTATATTTTGTATGACGATTAATTTTTTGCTGAGTTTGTACTAATTTTTTATTTGTATGTTTTTAGACCTATGGGTAATAAATACAACTGTAAATTAATACCATTTTAATCTTTTTATTTCTCCTTTATATAAATTATTATAAATAAACAAATATCTAACCATTAAATATGAAGTTTTCTCAGGAATTTAATTCAAAAAGCCTTTGAACACTTTTAGAAGAGTAAATATTATACGTTTATTAAAATAATTAGGTCTGGTGGTACGCCAAAATTTTTTGAAACGGATGACAAACAAGCCGGTCCGAAGAAGAAGTAGAGCTCGTCCCAAGAAGAGATGGCATGACCTATTGAAAGAAACAACGTCCCTCCTTACCTCTCATTTTCCGATTTTGTTAAGAAAATAAAGTTTTACTTTTTTAAGAAATTTTAATTTATTCTAATATTATATTATATACAGAGCTCGAATATAATAGAGTATTTATTTTTCTATCTCTCCTAAAAATTAAATTTATGAACCCTTCCAAAAATGGTCAAATGTTACAAAGGTTCCCCCTTACCTCTCATTTTCTAATTTTTTTAAGATGAGGATTATGGTTATGGAGGTTCTTTGAAGATGCTTTCTAAATCTCAAGCAAGAATATGAAAAATTGTAATTTTCAGATTTTTTCTATACTTGTTTACTAAGAACCCAAGCGTCTGCCAAAGGTTATAGGACGTCTAGAAGTGTTACTCTATAAATTTTGTTGAGTGGGTGATTTCCAAAATTAGCGATTTTCTGACACCTCTATCTCCAAAACTGTTATAGATACAAGATTGGAAGCGACAAATGATCATGAGAATATTGGTTTTAAAAATATATATTAATTTTCCATGCTCTCAGCTTGATGGAAATGTAGTTTGGGAGGATGCAAATCTGCCTGAAGTTGCATCCTGTAAATAGACGTTATGCGCCTGCGAGAACTTGGCTTGGCAAACTGCTATGCACCTAGATACTTACATTTCTTCTCTAACACATCAGATTATCTTTAATATAATTTTAAACTTTTCAGGGGTAATGTTCCCTTTATCAATGACATTTTTTTAATGAAAGTAGTCTTTGAGATAGAGATTACCTTAAAATAATAATATAAATATTGACGAAAAATAATTTCTCCCAAAAAATCTTGATCTTTTTTTGGAAAATCTAAATCTGATCTTTGAATATTATAATTTTTTATCTGAAAGTAATGGAAGGCAGCCCAGGGGTAGTGGAGAAAGAACAAATTATCACATCTCCAAATAAGGTGTATTTATAATTAAGTAATGGAGAGGGATTCAGCCAATGGGTAGCCTCTGCTGAATAAAAAACTCCCAATTATGGAAAACGTTTCGGCTTTAATTAAATAATGCCATCATCAGTTCCTAAGAGAGTATTAGCGACACAATTAATTTTATAAATAAATTGTCCGCAGGCAGAGTTGTTGTGGATTTTATCATAATATACAAAATTATATGAATTACAAAATGGTACACAAATCTTGGTGTGCTCTCACTCGATATGCGCAACGTCTCAGAGTCTAAGGTGTATTTATTGGATAGTCATTCCTTTCTTTCACCCTTTCCTATTAAACCGACGTTTCCCTCCTTCTTCAGGGTTCCAGAGTCAATGAAGGAATCATACAAGGAGGGAATAATCCTCCGAAACGTCGGTTAATAGGAAGGGATGAAGGAGGGAAAGGAGTGACTATCCAATAAATACACCTTATTTGGAGATGTGATGGTTTGTTCTTTCTCCACTGCCCCTGGGCTGCCTTCCATTGCTTTCACCTGAAAATTCTACCAGTCCGTCTCTCTCCAAAGAGAAAATTTCGTTCAAATATTATTTTTTCTTATTTAAAATTTCGATAGTTTCTAAAATTAAAATTCGATCGAAATTTTTCTTTATCTTAAAAATAAAAAAAAAATACATAAAATAAAAGCTCAATCAATAATTCTTTTTCGTAAATATTATTATTATTATATTTTAATGTGAGCATTATCTTTAAGATAATATGTCTCCATTAAGTTTCAGTTTAAGATATTCTTATCTTTTATCATCATATACATACGATATACGATATACATATCATATACTCATGAGACCAATTGACGACGATTCGACCCTGACTGACTCCCTCGACTCTTCGAACAAATGTTTCGGTGCTTTCTCTCTTTTATAGATACTATCACGGCATGCTTTGCTCGTAGCACGCGTTTTGCCGATCCCCCCTCCCCCCACCCCCACCCCACCTCAACACAAAAACCTTACAATTTAAATGGAATTCACATATAAAAATGTTGTAAATTCAAAAAGATATACCAACTTTACTTTATGTTTTTTTTTTTTTTTTTAATGACAATGATGAGAGAAGGAGTCACACCAAAAAGGTGCAACCCCCAAAGGCCCCGGTCGGCCCCTCCATCGTGAAAAGAAGAAGAAAGAATTTTATGGGTTGGGCGGAGGTCGAAGGTACCTGTGGATACGGGTCTTAAATAGCTTAAGGTTATAAGTCGCGGGAAAGATGGTGGCAGGGAGCGAGTTCCAGTCTCTGGAGGTCATAGGAATAAAAGAGTTGGCGAAAGCGCTTGTTCGACTTTTATCCAATTTGACAGCGAAGGGGTGCTGAGCGTTAGAAAACCGCGTGTTTCTCGTAATGAGGGCATTAGGGGGGATAAGAGATTTCAGCTCGACTGAACAGACACCGTGATAGTATCTGTAGTACAGGGAAAGGGCAGAAACGGTTCTTCGGTGAGCCAGGGAGTCGAGTGAGTTGGTTAGAGCCGGGTCTCCTATTAGTTTAATTGCTCGCTTCTGAATTGCATCCAGTGTTGCAAGAGAATGCTTGGATGCACCCCTCCACAGATGAGAGCCATATTCGAGACAGGGACGAATTTGAGCCTTATACAGCATAAGAAGTTGACTGGGAGTATAACAGCGTCTAGACCTAAATAGGAGACCAAGCTTGCGCGCTGCAGCTTTAGCAGTGGTTGAGATATGGTCATTCCATGAAAGGTCAGACCCTAGAGTTACGCCTAGCATTGAAATTTTATCCCTGAATTCTAGTGAGTTTGAGTCGAATGATATGTTTGGGAGGTTTCTGTCGACGCGCCTAGAAATAAGGCAACACTGAGTTTTGCCTGCATTGAAGTTAACTAAGTTTTGGGATCCCCAGTTTTTAAGTTTGCACAAGTCTAAATTGTGCTAAAATGTGCTGTCTAAATGGGCTTTGTTCCCGGTGACAATAAATAAAAAAAAAATAAGATATACCATATAAAAATAGAATAAATTATTTCTTCTTGGAGTCAAAATCATGTGCAAAAATTTCCTGTAGAACCGTTGTGGTGTATTTAGACATTTAGTTCGACATACAAGGGGGTATGCAGGAGGTCTTGGTCTCACCTGGCTTTTTGTTTTTAAATTGGAAATTCTTTTTTAAGTGAATTTTATCTCTTAACATTCTAAATAATGTGCGAAGCCCCCCTGTTCCTATCTTTAGCGCCCATCCGCTCTCACTATTTACAAGTATAAATCAAAATCAAAAGGAAAAAAACAACAAACTTGGGAAAATGAGTACCTTTTTAGGTATTTTACTTTCACATTTACATTCATAGAATATAATGTGGAGGTATTGCGATGCCCTGTCTGGGTCCTGACTCTTTGAGAGCTTGTATCTCAGAGATGAAAAAAGTAATCGAGCCCTTAATAGTTGGAAACCGAATTTGGGACATAAAACAGGATATTGTGGTCCCCAGGGGCCAAAAATCCATTGGTCAGTCCATACGTATGTATGTACGTAAGTACCCCTCTGCCTTTCGCAACCATAACTCTCAGAGCTACGAAATTCGAAACTTAAGCTCAATATAGGCTAGAAGGAGTACAGCAAGCTTTTGGCTGAAATCGGAAAACCGAAAGTGGACATTTACATGAAAGATTTTTCGTTTTTTTTATTTTCTCAAAAACGGCTATAACGCGCCGCGACACTCCTATTTTACACCCCCTTCCTTTATTTCAATCGGATTAAAAATTTGACACAACTAATAACTCATGACACTTGATAAATACATTAATTTTTAAAAAAACGTTATACCCTTTTTTGGAAAAATAAAAAAAAAACGAAATGAAGGAAGGGAGTGTAAATTATAATAGTAATGTCGCCATGATTTCAAATAAATGAAAATGTAAAAGTCGTGTGGTGAACACACCAGTTGATTTATTTATAGGTTTGGTGGACCGCTTTTAAGGGCCGAGTTGCATGACGCAAGTAAATGCTAACCAAGGTAGATGGTAATGGAGTGGCTGAATGGCCAATCAGATGACAGGCACTGAAAGTTCCTGTCATCTGATTGGCCATCCCAGCCACTCCATTTACCATCTACCTTGGTTAGCATTTACTTTGCGTCATGCAACCGGCCCTAAGTCAGTAAGTGTTTTAATCGAAGAAAAAGTAACTCATTTTGTTTTGTTTTTTAATGTACACTGTGCCTACCTAGGAAAAATAAAATAAAAATCGCTTAACGATTAGCGCCCTCAAGAGCGTTTGCCCCCCCCCCCCCCCCCGCCTAAAAACTCTGGCACGCCACTGGAGAAAACCTGCTCATATTTACTTAATTATACTCTAAATCCATGGGGATTCAAAGGGTCTAGAAATGTGCTTTCCTGTAAATTCATTTTCAACTGTATAATACTGGTCAAGAGTTAAAAATATTCTGACTGAAGGTTATGAGATTTAATTAAATCACACCCCAAATTATATATGACTAGTAAGATTATAAGATAGAAATCGAAATGTTGTGTTATAAATAAGTGGTATATATGAACTGATGTTGAAAATTAGCTATGATGTGGCTAAAATATGAATTCAATGTTTAGTCACGCACAAGCTTCTGTCCTTGTGAATTTCCATATGCGCACGGGCTAATGAATTAAATGAATAAATAAATAAAATATATAAAAATCAATACATGTTTTCTTACTGACTGACAAAGCAGTGCAAGAGATTTTATGCTGAGGACAATGCTTAAAAAAGGTAAGTTAATTTTAATATTATTTGTTAACTCGAAATTTTCTTTTTAAAAGGTTATTAACTAAAAGTTAAATTTAATATTAGGAATATATTTATTTATTGTTAAAGACTCCAAAAGGTTTGATACGTTAGGCACCCTTAAATATTAAAACGAAGTCAAGCACTATGTACTGTGGTTAGTTCTTTGAAGGGTGATCGTCTAAAATAGTTTGCTATTGGCATATTTATATCCATTCTAAGCACACTCATGTTGAGTGCATCTTACTAGTATTGATTATGAGATTTAAAGGAGAATGCTGGAAGCTTCCACACTTTAAAGCAGGGGTTCCCAAACTTTTTCCTACGGCCCCCTTTTTGAAATCATGAAATGCTCACGCCCCCCCCCATGGTAAAAAATAGTGTAATTATATTTAATTAAGTAATGGAGAGGGATTCAGCCAATGGGTAGCCTCTGCTGAATAAAAAACTCCCGATTATGGAAAACGTTTCGGCTTTAATTAAATAATGCCATCATCAGTTCGTAAGAGAGTATTAGCGACACAATTAATTTTATAAATAAATTGTACGCAGGCAGAGTAGTTATGGATTTTATCATAATATACAAAATTATATGAAATATAAATTGGTACATAAATCTTGGTGTGCTCTCACTAGATATGCGCAACGTCTCAAGTACAAAAAAAAAAAAAAAAAAATTATATTTATTATTTAACAAGTAAGGCAAAATACAAAATAAAATAAAAAAAAGACCAAGAAAAATAAACACAAAAGGTACCAATTAATTATTATTAATGTGAAGGGTGGTGCTGAATTTTCTCAATGAGATGAGAAATTCTCGGTCTTATGTTTGAAAATGCGCAGCGTACCATAGGTCGCTCCGAGGGGTGATCCGCGATTGGAAGTAGGTGTACACCTCTTTGGAAGTACTTGGAAATATTTGGATGTACTTGGAAATATTTGAAAGTGCTTGGAAATATTTGGAAGCACTTGGGAATGTTTGGAAGTACTTGGAAATATTTGGAAGTACTTGGAAATATTTGGAAGTAAAAGTGGAAGTAGGTGTACAGCATATTGGGTCGCGGTTCACCCCTCGGGTCGCTCTAAACATTCAGCTTGTTCCGTTGTTTGGTCTTAATCGCCACCAAAACAGAAAACCCTTTCTTGCACAAGTAGGTCGTTATCAGATAGCTACATTTATGTTTAATATAAGGAATTTTTTTCCGAAATAAAATGCTCTCGTGTCCCCCTTGATGTTCCATTGATAAAATATATATTTTGGCGGACACACTGCTTTTAGCTGTTAGCTTTTAGCCATTATTTAATAAATTACAACAAAAATAATAAGCATTATTTCCGTAATAAGTTAAGTTGCCAACACGGTTTCAATCTAAGCGGTCATATGATTCACATGTAAGAGATAAAATATTAATATTAATTAAATAATATTAATTGAAAGATATTGTTAAAGTGTAATTTATACATTTATTTTATATTTTGTCATCCACCCCGAAGAAACTGCATTTAATCAATTCTATTGTTTTAGTTAAGAATTGATTATAAATTTTACTTAGAGAAAGTGGTGTAAGTATTAGGTGAAACATGATATTAATTAATAAGGTAAAGGGTGTGTAGTTTCACAGTGAATGAAATAAAACTCAAGCTTGAGTTGTTTACCAAAAAAGAATTTAGTCTTTTTGATTTTAAGTCGATTCTTCCACGTTATCAGTAGAGGTTGCCATTAATAGTCAAAACATCAAAAATGGAATGCAATAAGGTTATTCCGCTAGTATTAGATAAGAATCGATCGTTATTTTTTATTTTAAGCCGATTCCTCCATGTCTTCTGCAATGGTTACCAATAATAATCAAAACGTCAAAAACCTAATGTAGAATTGTTATTCCTCAAGTATTAGATGAGAATCGATCACTATTTTTGATTTTAACTCGATTCCTCCATGTCTTCAGCAATGGTTATCAATAAAAACCGAAACGTCAAAAATCCAATATAGAATGGTTATTCCTCAAGTATTAGATCAATAAAATAGATTAGTAAAAAGTCTAGGTAAATATGAATATTAATATAAATAATATATTAATATAAAGAATTGATTATAACCTGTATATAATATCTTAAATATTCAATTGTAAATTTAATGTAAATAAAATCTATTTTTTTAGCATTCGATTAAAGTAGTACTTTTAATCACTTATATATATATATAGGAAATGAATGGATGGATGATTTTATTATGATTGGCTCGAAGGGTTAGTTGGAAGGAGATTTGCCGGGCTTGGATGGGAGATGATCTTCAGAGATGATAATCTCTATTGGCGGCCTTAGAGCCAGTTAAAAATGCTATTGTAAATAAGAATTCGCACTAGGCAGTTGAAAATATGCTTTTAACAAAATAACGGCACAATGCCCGCACTTATTGCTTCTTCTTTACAGAACGTGTATACAAATTACTTCTTCAACACAAGCCGTTTCGTTCCAAATCGTTCCAAGGTTATCAGTCACCTTGGAGAGCTGCTCATTCAAACAGAGTTTCTACCAGTGACAACTCACCCATAACAACTGAATGATAACAACTGAATTTGCTTCGAGGAGCTGGCTTCTTTTATAACCTAATTAGCTCTAATTAGCAATTAAGCTGATTGGTTAATTCTTCCCGCGTTTTACGTGACGTATGAATAATTTTTCCCGCGCTCGATCCTTTTATAAAAGGGGCGTGTCCTTGCTGCTCACCTGTCATTTTATCGAAAGATTTTGACGGGCAAACAACAAACGTCTTTCTCAAGGCGAAAATGAATCCCTATTTTCAAAAGCACTTTACAGCGAAAGAGCGGAGAATGAAATCCTACATATATATATGTTAACGTTAGATTATATATATATTCTAAAAATATTTCAGCTATTTTTTTGTAAACTTAAATTTATTAATTAAAAAAAATAGATGTCAGCTAAATACGATAGCTTAATCAGCAAAAGAAATGATTAAAACGATTTTTTAAATTATATAATTTTTTTTCATCAATTAAAAATAAAATAAAATTTGAGTATTAAAGATCTGACCAATTAACAAAACTTTTAACTAATCTCGGGGGGGTGAACCGCGACCTAATATCGTGTACACCTACTTCCACTTCCACTTTCATTTCTAAGTTTAAAGAAATATAAACTAGTGAAAAGTACTTGCTCGGTATAGTGCAAGTTTAGAAGATTTACAAAAAAAAAATTCATCAACTGATATACTGTTTTAATTATATTCGTATTAAATGTATTTATTTTTATTCTAAATTTTATTATACTTGGTGATAAACACTCATCCGTGCTACCCTCTTATTTTCTTTTTGTCAGATTCCTAAACTTATTTGAAACTAACTTTTGATGGTATTTTTGTCTTCGGAAAGAAACCGGCAATATATCCAATTGGATACAATATGAAAATTTAAAATGAGAATAATATACACATTAGTGATTTGATAATTTTCTGTAAACAAATGATTTGATCTAGAAATGTAACTCGAAATATCTCTATCATTCCCGGAAAATAGCGTTAGATTAGAACCCGAAAGGGTCTCTCCAGCTCAACGATCTGTACGAAAAGCCCCAAAAAGCGAATTTAAAATTTTCCAAAATGCTTAAATTAAAATATGAATACTTAAAAATAATAATAATAATTTGGAATATCTCATTTAGTTTTTGAGCTATACACTTCTCTGACACGCAGAAAGAGATATTAGGGACGCTAATAGGGTCCCGTTTCGCTTTTTAAACGGAAACCTATAAAGCAATCAAATGGGTTAGCTAATGTGGCAAACGGGAGGAGCCATTTTTTTTTTTTTTTTTTTAACAAAATTCACAACAAGTCAATAATTCTGTGACGTAAATTCTTAAAACCTCCTACACAATCCGCAGTGTATGGCATGATAAGATGTCGATATTTACCCGCCCACAATCCAGTTAAAGGATCTTATTTCTTATTTACTTTATATTTCAAATTAAATTCATGATTGACGTGTTATTAAATTGAAACTAAGCTAGCATTGACAGATCGTCCAAAGCAAATTTCCTGAAAAAATCACAAGAAATTGAAGGAAAAAGTGAAAACTTTTTTTAGATATCTTGTACATAAAATTTTATTTTTCGGGAATTTTTTGTCAGCAATGTATTTGGCCTAGAAAGTTACATGTGCTTTTTATCTTTATCAAGACTAATATTTGTGTCAGATTTCATCTCATTGGTTCTCTTCGATTTTTTTTTATTTTAGATTTTTTAACCAGAAGTTCTGAAGAAAGGAAGACCAAAATCTAATCAGTTGCCGCATTGGAAATATGTACAAACATTTTGGCACTAAAATCAACTTCTTACCACTTTCTGCCAAAGTGAATTTTTTTTGGTATCGTAATTGTGATAGAAAAAGAGTATGCTAGAACAGGAGTGTCCAACCTTTTGGCTTTACCGGGCCACATTTGAAGAAAAAAAATTGCCTCGGACAAAATATTATTCTATTCATTTTTGTTATTCAAAAAAGATAGTTAATAATGTAGAAATAAGAACTTTATCATTATATTTAGCTCATAGTGAGCTTCTAATTTTACTTTTTGTAAATTTTAAACTTGAAAATACCTTCACGTATTCTACAAATCTACATTCATATTTCGAAAAAGGGAATCAATATATCTCTACATTTTAATCTCAATGTTTTAAGGAAGTTGATGATTTTATGTTGGGTCACAATCATTGCAGTGCTGGGCCGCATGAGGCCCGCGGACCACGGGTTGGACAGCCCTGTATGTAAATACATACCAACATAATTACAAAAAGTGATATGATGTATTAGTATTTGTTTATATTTTTTCCTGGCTAGATAACTAATATAAAATTCTAATAAAGAGACAATATTCAATGTTACTTTCAGATCCGTATCTAATTGTTGTTCTAGAATCTAGAACATACATTCAGAAAGTTAGCAAGTAAGAAATTTATTTCTAATGAAAATGGAGTCGAAAATAGACAAAATAATAATTATTTTTTCGGAAATCTTGAAATCTATTTTAAATTCAAAATTTAAAATTAGCACTTTTATTTTTCGAAAACTTCACAGATTTCAAATTTCTTATTTTAAAGAAAAAAAATTACCAGGCCAAATTGTTGTGTGTCATATAAATCTCAATGTTTTAAGGAACTCTATGACTTTATGTTGTGCCACGGGTTGGACAGCCTTGGTTTAAGGTAGTTGTTTCACGACAATACTAGCAAAAAGTTAATGCTAGAGTATATAGAACAGACAATAAGGATTCATAGTTCATAAGCCCAAAACTTTTTGCTGCTTATGTACCAATCTAGCGCATGCATCTTTCGCTGGTTAAATAAATGCGCTGTTGCCAAATTGTTTTAGTCTAAATTTTTTTTTATACATTTTTCATTATTTATTCCTTATTATCTCAGAAACTGTCTTGTAACTATGAATCAAAATTGTCTTAAAATATGTATTCGTTATTGTTTAATGTTGGTTTAGTTTTTTATAAAAATGATAAGAAGGGTTTCTTAATTATAATCAAATATGTATGTAAATTTTCCGATATCCCGTATAGTGCAATGTTAAAGAGCCTGAAAAAATCGATTTTTGAAATTTAATATCGCGAATTTTATTCTTGAAAAAGCTTCACGTATTGTACAAATGTACATTTATATTTCGAAAAAGTAATAAATATATCTCTACATATCAATCTCAATGTTTTAAGGAAGTTTATAATTTTATGTTGGGCCACACTCATTGCAGTGCTGGGCCGTATGCGGCCCGCGGGCCACGGTTTGGGCAGCCCTGTGCTAGAAAATGATTTTATTCAGACATTTCTAAACACGAATAAGAAAAATAAATAAATAAAATAAGCCGGCTAAGCATGGGTTCGTAGCTAATATAAATATATTACTAGCTGAATGATCCAAGGCCACATGAATTCAGGCAGCAGAAAAATTATTATATCTTCCAAAATACCTGATATATCAAATTTCTTATTTATCATTCATTAAGAAAGGATTAACTAATTTTAAGATTTTTTGAGAATTTAATTTAAGTACTTGAATGAAATTGGGCTGGTACAACTAAATGGCCAATTTGGGGATCTTTTACAACATCCTTTTAAATCGGAATAAATTTTAAAAACTTTAAACTGATGGTACTTTGAAAGATCTTCACAAGGATATCTTACACGTCATGATAAAATATATTTTTTATTCTTCATCTGTCCTAAAATTCGAACCTACCCAAAATAATCATTCGATTAGAATTTGGATGATTATTTTGGTGTGGACGAATTTTATGTGGTGTCAAAAATTAAAAGTCTCTGTACCAATCTCTTTTGTTAGAATTAGGCTTTTTTGTATTTATTTCATTTTAAAATGACGATATGAGAGAGCTTCAAAAAGAGAACTTTTGTAGGTGATTTCTTCAATAGTAAATGGCTTAACTTAAAATTATGAAAAAATCTCATAAATTCACTCAACAATATTTACTCTCGGTCGGCCCTAATATTGAATTCACGCAATTATTATTATTTTTTTTTATTTGCTCATTGTTTTTATACGTTGTCTGAAACGTGAAGAAAAGTAATTTTCAATGATGATTTTTTCTGTCTGTTTGTCTCTATTCCAAAACTCACGATAACTCAAAAGTTTTTTCTGATTCTTTATTATAAAATATTAAAGTTTATTATTAGGTCGGCTTTAACTGGTGAACGTGCCGAGTCTTGAAAGTTTTTTTTTAACTTTTCCTGCATTTTTAATTGAGAAAAGAACATTGTTCCAAAAATGTTTTATTTTCAATTTAACCATTTAATTATTTTTTTATAAAATAATTATCTGAGTGGATTTTGATGAATGTCTCCAAAAACTACTTCAATCTTATAATTATATTTATTTCTATAATTATATACAGAGTCGGCTGAAGGCATAGGCGAGATAGGCAGCCGCCTAGGGCGCCAGATTTTTCGGGGCGTCAAATTTCAGATTATTTTTATCAATTCATTTTTATTTTTTGACAAAATAAAAAATAAATATTAAATGAAAAAATGTAATCTATAAAATTATTTTTTGTATTAATTTTTTGAGAGAATTATAAGAAAAAAATTTTATCATAGAAATGTGCATTGAAATAACGCTTTAATTACAGCGCTGTTGTTCTAAAAACGCTTTATAAAAAAAACAGCTTCACTTGGGAATCCCCGCTTCTACAAATAAGACTCATAGATGAACTGAACAACGTCCACAAAAACACACTAGTCAAAATTTTTGCATTATATAAATTTTAAATAAAAAACTTGATCAAAGAAACAAAACAAATATTGCAGGTTTGAAGGTGAAGAAAATAATTTTAAAATGTCAATAAATATAAATGTATTATTCAATCAAATTATGACTTATTTTTATTTTTAGCATGGCACAAAAGCGTTCTGGTGGATTTTATCGTAAACGAAAAAAAATTTAAGGGCGCCAAACAAAAACTCGTCTAGAGCACCAGTTGTCCTTAGTATAGGCCGGCACTGATTATACATGCGCGGATCCAGGGGGGGGGTGATGGGGCGACCGCCCCCCCCCCCCCCCCAAAGCATGGAGATCAACATTTTTTATATGTTTATTTAATTTTAATTTTTTTATTTATAACATTAAATTTTAAAAATTGAAGAAAATAAAGTTCTATGTTGGGGGGGGGGCGGCGTTTCTGACCCCCCCTCCTCCCCGCTTGGGCAATTCGATAGCGACGCACTTCCGAGATCAAAAGTAGATCTTATATACCGGCGACCGCCCCCTCCCCCACTTCCAAACCAGAGGTCTGGATCCGCGCCTGTGATTATATACGTATAGGTAATGCACTAGAAACTAAAAGGTATCAGAAATAGCCAATTGAAACCACTATGTAAAATATTCGAGATAAATCACTCTTAGTTCTACTAATAAGAATTCTAATTTTGTAAACTTAAATATTTGAGTAGGTAACGAACTCACCGCATAGACTCAAACAAGTTCAGATATGATTCTTTTAATTAATCTACAAGGATAAAATTATAATTAATTTTTTCGCTACTTATATCATTGACATTCAATAAGATGAAGGTTAATGGCAAACTATAAATCTGAAAGTAACTTCTAAATCTAAAACATCTCCCATTCGGTCATTGTCCCATTTTGTAAATGGCCCGATGAAGGTTAATACTATTGAAAGTTCTCTCCCTCAATTACACTTATCTTATTAGGCAATGTTTATTGAAACCAATTCAAAATATCCATGTTTCATTCAACATATATTTGTAATAATATAAAAGTATATATACACATACCTTCACATTCATTTGTCCATCGAAGCCTAAACAATTTTCTTGTTATATTTATAATAATAAATAAAACTCAAGTTTTAAATTATTAGATAAAGTAATAATTCTCCCAAGTCAACTTAACCTCAACAACATAATTCACTACAAGTGACTATTGTATTTTCAATATTTAAATTTCCAATTATTTTTCAAATAACATTATCTTATAAACTTTAGACGTGTTCAAAGAAGAGTGGAAATGGATTAAAAAAAAAAAAAAAGTAATCGTATTGAGACAATGCTAAAATAACTTTGAAAACAGTTTATAAAACCGAATGAAATGAATCCATGATTTATGACACGATATTTATAGAAAATATTATAGAAAAAAAACACTGAAGATGGGCATATATAATAATAATATAATATATCATTATATATAATGCTTGATGAATGTATGATGAAAAAAATATTTTTTAAGAAGAATTTGAAAAAAAAATTAAATTAAAAAGTAAATGTGTTTGATCTTTAATGAAAGATTCAATCAAGAATAAATAAGAGTTTTAATGATAATATTGTATTTATTTTGAAACAACATTTAACCATTCTTTTACGTTTTTTGTCATTTTATGCCTTCGGCGGCCCTCTTGCTAACAAAGCGCTACGGCCCCTGGACCCCTCCCCCCGAACTTCCTCCACCGCCCCCGAAGTTTCTCCCCACTTGATTACCAAAGAAGAAGGAGGCTTGAAGAGACCGAAAAGGGGTACGTACCTAAATGTCATAGCATGAGTTATATAGCCTAAAACTTTAATGAATAAACGGGCTATATATAGCCTAAAATCTTAATAAATAAACGGGATATATAGCCTAAAACCTTAGTGAATAAACAGGCTATCTAATGGAAAAATATTTTTTCAAATCGGATTATTATTTCCTAAACCAAGAAACTCACCAGCTTTACATAATAGTATAGTATAGAAGTATAGATATTGATTAATTCAAACATGTGGGGTCAAAAATAAAAAATATTTTTCTATCGCGATTTCTGTTATATCCCTGTAAAGATCTGTTTAACTAGAATTAGATTTAATTTTTTTTAATTTAATTTAAAATGACGGTGTACGAGATCTCTAAATTGACAGTTTTTAGTTGAACTTTGTATCAGTTCAATTTCAATCATATACTTGAATTATAATTATGATAAGATTACACGAATTCACATATTTCTTCTTTATCAACGACAAATAAGAACAAACTTGATATCTCAACTATTTTGGGAGTTATAAGGTATGGAATGCTCGGAAATCGATACCATTGCCAGTTGCCCGGCTTATTCCATTCTCGCCTAGTGCCTTTTGGCGATGTTATCGATTCTTTTCTCTATTCATTTGGCACTTCATCCACCCTCAAGCACATGTCAAACGCTTTTGCCAGAACTTCAAATAAAATTTTAGATGCAGCTTTGATTAATTCCATCCAACTTAGAGCCTTTTAATTATTTATATTTTCTAGTAAATTTTGCCCTTCTTTATATTAATAAATATATACCCCTATTATTTTAACAAATTCAATAAAAAAAAAATAAATAAATAAAAACACATTTTGGACTTAGCGTCCAAAAAAAAAAATATGGGTACGTGCCTGGTAGGTTGATGTTTAGGAAATATACCAATGATGTACTGGCACGAAAAGAAATAAGAAATGAATTTGTGAATCCTTTGAGCACGTTGGCCAAATCCAATTTGGTATCGCTGCATTAGGGAATTAGAGATGAAGTGTTGGGGGTCTTAACCATCAGCCACCATTACCATTACCATTTGCATTGGTGACGCAGTGAACATTGAACATTCTCTCTGTGCTCAAGGCCCTTGTCTTCTCCTCATCACTTGTTGTCATTTGTTGAATTGATCCGGGGAAGGGATTCCTGGCGAACAACGTCCTCGAGGATCCTCAGTTCTCAGTCCTCAGTCGCGGACTGGCTGCCTTAAGGTAGGTGCTTTGCACAATTCTTCTTCTGCCCTTCGCGCTCAATCCTCTAATCCAAAATCACAACCTTCAAATCTTACTATTTAACATCTTTCAATTAAAAGATATTATTAGATTTTACTTATTCATTATTCAAATTTATAATAAATAATTTTCTGTTTGGTTTTTTTCTGGGTGAGATGAGATAAGTCTTGTAATTAATTTAATTTTCTATTAATTATAAACCAGACTTGGCCTCAACCGAAAAAAAACAAAAATTTATTTATAAATGCATTACTGCATTACGCTCAAGTTCATAATTATCAATAGAGCATTTTTCTCTATTATTATTATTATGTTATAATTTATTTAAGGAGGTTTGATGGCAGCTACGAAATTTGTTTGCTTATAATTATTCGAGGGGTGAACCGCGACCTAATATCGTTTACACCTACTTCCACTTCCACTTTCATTTCCAAGGAGAAGACAATAGATAAAGGGACATTATCTAATGAATTCCAAAATAATTCCACATAATTCCAATCGCGATTCACCCCTCGTAATTATTTAAATATATTGTAAATTTTTTTAAATTTAAATTTATTTATATTTATGATAATACGAAATATTTTGGTCATTTTTATTTTTGAATTTATAGACTGACATCTTGAAAATCCTAAAACTTAGACGAAGATATAATATTTTCTTACTCTAGACATGATTGATGATTTATAAATTAATTTTCTAGATACTTCAATCAATTTTATTTTTATTTATTTAATATTATTATTATTTATTGATATCATGGAAATAATTAATCGTAATAATTCAAGTATCTTCTGAATTTCAAATATTTGTATGGTTGTGCAGGATAAAAAAATATTTTTCAAAAATTAATTTGCATCATACTGGATTGTGAATAGCCATAAAATTTTAACCATCAACTAGGTATATTCTTTTTTTGCTTGTTTAATGAGTTTTTATACTATAATCTTGAATAGTTTTCACCTGAAGTCCTTAATTTGTAAAAATATCATTATTAAAAATGTTTAATATTATAATTTTTCGGAGCAAGTGTAAAAAATATAAAATTCTAAATTTATGTCTGACGTAAATTTGTATATAAATTTACTTGCGTGCAAAATTTTCATTGATAAAGATATCACTAATTTTCTCGAAATGTTTAATATTTGATTAATCGATTAAATTGATTGTTTATTTATGAAGGAATTGCATTAATATAAGATATATGTATTTGTATTTTGAACTCATCATCCTCTTTCGCACGCACACTGTCCAATTATTCACTCTTCCAAATACGTAAATTTTCAAGAATTTTTGTTGTAGTTTCATTAATCGTTGATAATACTGGTAACAAGATTTCTATAATGTAATAATTTTTGAAGAAATCTTATAATATTTTAGATGTAGCCAGATTTTTATTCAAAACAATAATAATTTTAAGAGCAAAAAACAATATTCTTATTTTAATTAACTTAATCCTCTAAGTGTCTGGGAAGCAAATTTAAATTGCTGTTAATGTAATTGTTTAAAATGTGTTATTGAAATCTTATACAGCAATATCGGGTAATCGGTTCCGCCAATATCCCGAACTGTTTGAAACCGGACTAATCAAGCAACTAAATACATAAAAATATGATAATTGATTACAAAATAAAAATGTTTTTTAATAAATAATACGCCATTAATAAATTCAAATGTCATTAGCTTCTATCTCCGAGGTGAAAAAGTTAATTTCATTTTGTCACTTCTAGGTGGAAATAATCGATGCTCTTGTTAGTTCGTAATCGGATGTAGAACAAAAAACCGGATATTGTCGTCCCAACAGGCCAAAAAGTGACCAAAAATTCATTGTACGTATGTGAGTACCCCCCCCCCTGCGTTTCACAACTGTAAATCTCAGAGCTATGAAATTCGAAACTTTAGCTCGATATCGGCTGCAAAAGGTAGAGCAAACATTTGGTTGAAATCGTAAAGCCGTAAGTTGATATTTACGTTAAAGATTTTTCGTTTTTTCTGATTTTTTTCAAAAACGGCTCTAACGATTTTTTTTAAGTCGGTGTACTTATCAAATGACATAAGTTGCCAGTCGTTTATGAATTTTAATCCGATTGAAATGAAGGA
The DNA here is from genome assembly GCA_024734495.1 of Forficula auricularia. Taxonomy (NCBI): domain Eukaryota; kingdom Metazoa; phylum Arthropoda; class Insecta; order Dermaptera; family Forficulidae; genus Forficula; species Forficula auricularia. Next base: position 9,769,369 of record JALMQS010000120.1, on the reverse strand, counting down.
AAAGGGTGTCATTTAAGGGTGTCCCGTATATCTACTGTAAGTGAGAGCTTTGGAATTTGAAACTTAAACTTCTAAAAGCTATAAGTACCTCAAGATTTTGGCTAAAGTCGAAGATCCAGAAGAAAATGTTTACTTGAAGATTTTTGGTATTTTTCAATAATCGGTACACTTATCAAAAACCTTAAATTCTTCAATGAGTATAAATTCCTATTAGAGTCAAAGGAGGGGAACAATTTAGTCATATTGCAAAAAATATTTCCTTATCTCAGAGTCGCAGAGTTTTGGAATTTGAAACTTATCTATCTTGAGGCTAGAAGAAGTAACCCCAAAATACTACATGTTTACTTGAAATTTTATGTTATTTTGAGAATTTCTCAAAACGGCTTCTATGATTTTTTTTCAATATTCGGTACGTTTATAAAATATCAATTTTTTCAACGAGTATAAATTCTGATTGGAATCAGGGAAGGGGGTAGTCATGTCGATTTCTTTTTTTTAAGCCTATATCTCTTATATGGTAAGTCGCAGAACTTGGGGATTCAAAAATTAAGCTATCAAAATTATATGTGTATAATTTCAGCTCGGTATCTCAAATGGATTTTGAGCTGCAGTGGGGTTAAAAGTAGCTCGAAATTGTTCCTGTAAATAGCGTACAGCTCGAACTTGGCCTGCGTACGCTGTGCGCATGGGCCCTAATAGAGGATAATTTTTTATTTCGAAAATATGCGGATTTTGACCCTTAAAAAACTTGTTATCTATTAATTATATATGAGTCCAGACAGCGCTTCTTAATTATTTTCATGCCCCGGGTCTGCACTAGCTTAAATAAAAAACCGAGGGCTCCCTGAATTTTATTTTGGAAACACGGGAACGATTTAAAAAAAAAATAAAAGCTTTTTTGTTTTTTAAATATTCTGACCACATTTTTAAATATAACTCTCATCCACTAATTTATAATGAATATTAATAAAAATGTTAAATTTAGGGAACGAAGAAAATATATTTTTATTATAGACAAAAGGATCAGCCGGGGCTCGAACCCGGGATCTTCGCATGTGTACTGCGATGCTTTGTCATAAGAGCTTTAGAAATTCCATAATTCATATAGACAATAGGTATTAGTTTGGGTTCAGGGATCAGTAGCTTACGTTCTTTTCCAACCTTCAAAGGAACAACACCTTACCCTGGAGTCCGGAACATTTGCAAACAAACTACTGAAGTCTACCCTTTGACAGTGGGTGAAGGCCTTCTCAAGGAAACCATCCAGCTAGTCAATGAGCCCAGCGATCTGAATAAACTCCCCCAGCCCATACCTGGAGACTTTCCTCCCTACACGTGCAGCAAACTCACCAACATTTTTCAAATTTAAAAAAAATCGCCCAATCCATCATTCAACATAAAAACAATTTATCCACAAAGGATATCAAAAATAAATTAAAAACATAACAATAAAAACAAAAATGGGATCTTCACAAACAAACACAAAAAATAATAACTTTTCCATAGAGGAAAGCCTCGACAAAGATTTGAAAGCTCTCAAAAAAGAAAATACAATTCTGAAAAACCAAAATAAAAACTCAGTCTTTGAGCACCAAAACCGCTTTCAACTACTCGACCACGACATGATAAATCAAAGCAACTCAGAGGAGGAACCAACTATTCGTCCCCAAAACAAAAGGGACAAACCAGAAGAATCGGTAAATGAGCCTAATGAAACAGCTCAGATTCAAAAAAAAAATCCAGGACAAACTATCTGGATGTGACGACCACTAGATAACCAAAAACACCTCGACAGACAACAATAGCATCTGCTACATCTCCAACACAACTTAATTACACAAATACGCGACCTCAACCATGGTACCAAAGAAACTCAACTACAACCAATTCTGACGTAATAAGAAAAACGAACGAAACATCTCAAATTACAAGTAAGCCACCGCCGATAAAAATTAATAATAATAACACAACATACATAATAAGACTCCTTAAAGAAAATTTTAATTACAAAAACTTTACAATCCACAAAACAAACTGATTTGAATCAAGCCTTACCCTAGAACAGGGGTCGGCAACCTGCGGCCCTTTGCAACTTTTTGCGCGGCCCGCCAAAGCACCAATATAATTTTAGGAAAATTGTTAATCAACGAGCTATTTACAGAAATCAAAAGTTTCCAGCTTAAAATAAAATTGTTTATTTCTCAACTTGAAAAGAATAATTATTGTCATTTTCCTACTTTGCAATCGTTTTTAACCAAAAACGACAACCAGTGTCCTTCGAATATTTTTATTGAGTCACTAAAAGTACTGGATGAAAATTTTCGTCATCGGTTTCAAGATTTTTATGCAAAAGGAATGGACATATTAATATTTGAAAATCCTTTAAAATTTGATATTGTAAAACCACCAGACAATTTACTACTAGAGTTAATTGATTTGCAATTTAACAATGTATATAAAAATAATTTTGATTAAAATAATTTAATTGCATTTTCTTCAAATCTACCAGAAAACAAATTTCCCAATTTAAGAAATTTTGCAAAATCAATGAATTGTATTTTTTCAACCACCTATTTATGCGAACAAACATTTTCAAGAATGAATTTCATAAAATCAAAATATAGAACGAGGTTGACGGATGAAAATTTACAAAACTTGTTGAGGATCTCAGTATACCAAACACAACCGGACTTAAATGAATTATCAAACAATATTCAAGAACAAAAAGCGCATTGAATTATAATGAATGAATAAAACGAAAGATAAACTATTTTCCTTAATATTTTATATTTACATATTTATACATATGTAATTGGAATTGTATTTTCTTTTTTTCCCCTTTTAAGAATTGTAAAATTTTTGTTCTCTGACATTATTGTTATTATAGCATGTCAATAAAAAATAAATGTTTTCTATATTTATTTTTAATAATATTTATACTTGTATATGATATAAAAGCACTATTTAAGTTACATTTGAATGTGCGGCCCGCATAAAAATTTTTATTTTGAAAATGGCCCGCCGTCCGAAAAAGGTTGCCGACCCCTGCCCTAGAAAATAGGGAAACATATGAAAAGGTTATAGCGGACTTAAAAATAAACAAATACATTTTTTTACTTACACCCCAAAATCAGAAAAGGTCCAAAGTTACCTTCTCAAAGGCCTCGCAGTGGACATCGATTTGGACGAAGTAAAAAATGAGCTTGTGTTGTTGTGGTCGCGCCTCGGGTGAACAGAATTTTTTTTTCGACATTTGGGGTCTGCGATCGATTGGGAGGCGCTGGGATATTTAATTGTTTAATTAATAAAAATATTTTAAAATAGATAAATAAATAAAAATACTTAACAATTTACTAATACAAAAAATAATTTGCAAAAATATTTAAAGTAATATTAAAAAATTTAAAACACTTGAAAATAAATTTCTCGGAATATTAAAAACATTTCAGTATTTTGCGGAACTCTTATATTTTGTGCAAGTAAATATTTGAATAATTGAATTTATTTTACAACAATTTATATGTAATAATTTTGCAGTTCTTCATGGTTCCATTGTCGCAGGGGCTCACCATTTGGAAATTCTCTAGTTTGGGAAAGGCAGAAATGATATATCAAAAAAAAACAAAAAAAAAAAAAATAGCAAAGGCACCTTTCCCTGGGAAAAACGTTAAAAATCACTTTGATAATAATAGCCTTCAACAATCATGACATTGTATTTATAATATATTCATTAGAACCCAAAGGTCTTTCCTCTCACCACACGTACAGGTTATATAAACTTTGATACTATCGAAGATTAAAATAAATATGGTCAAACATATGATTAACAGAAAAAAAATCATCAAATCAATGTCAAATATTTCGTTATTTTTTTATACATGTCTTATGATATAGCTAAACGCTTAATGAATATACATATTAGAGGTCAATAAAAAAACTGCATGAAATCCATTAATATACTATGTAATTTAGACTCAACAGCAAAAAACCGGACTCTATAATTTTAAAATAAACTGAATTAAAACAAAATTTCTAAGAAATTATAACCAATATATATAGTCTAATTAAAAAGAATTCCTGGATTAAATTATACTCTACCCTGTACCAATGCTAATAAAAATACAGTGAAACTCCTCAAATCCGAACTAATTGAGGCTGTAGCCTGTTCGGATTTCGATTTGTTCGGATTAGCCGAAAGCAGCCTCGACAATTGAAGATAATTGATATCAAGTGAAAGATTAAGTGATAGTTTGTGTGTTTCTATTATTATTTCATTGTTTTCGCAAAGTGATTAACCCAAAGAATTTCAATATCTAACTTTTACCGTTTTTCCATCCTGGATGACATAAGTATGTAGACACATTTACACTTTGTTAGGTTTGTTAGCTCTACTTCTTTGTTAATTTTTCAACTAATAATGTAAAATAAAGTTATAATGTAGATATACATAATTGTTTTATGTCTAAATAGATAAGATTTCTTTTTTGAGTTCGAATTTCCCGGGATTTCGGATTTCTGGGGTTCGGATTTGAGGGGTTTCACTGTAGTTAAAATAAAACTATAAACTATTAACATAAAGAGAAACTGAAATTAGAAATAACTTTGTTAGTAACTAAATGGTCCAAGTCCAAACCCGGCTGACTCACTAACACTACTAACCCATTATAAAAAGAATCATACTTCGCCCCCATTGGCTAAAATGGATTGTGTATTCGAAGACAACCAATCACCAACACTACTAGCCCATTAAAAAGAAATTTATTAACTCGGCTCTAACATAAGCTGCTTGCTCATTCCTCTCCTGACCATCTACAAAATGTGCGGATAACGAAACGAGTATTGAAAAAGTTATAAGTTTTCCCTCATTTTTTTTTTAATTTTCAATAATTAAATATTCCATTATTTACCAGAGCCCGTGTTAAATATTGATTTAAGCTATGAATAAAATGAATTAATTGAACTATTGGATCTTCTGGAAATTACCGCCAGCCCGTATAAAACGAAATAGAGCTGTTTGCTTTTAAATGATAAAATAAATTGCAAATTTTAGTTTAACTAAAGTGCGAACTGATGTCGATTTTATTATAACAAAACCGTTTAAAACGAAATTGGCCAGGAAATAGGTATCCTTAAAATATCTACGTAGCTTTATCCTATAACTTGAAATAGTCAAGCCGATGCAATTAATCAGACAGTTTAACATATAAATTGTTTATTATCTGTATGTTTGTTTTATAATGTGCAAGTTTATAGTCTAAGAATTTAAATAGATCAAAAGGAACAAGGTCAAAATTTTTTTTTTTTTTTTGAAAAACTTGGAAACAAAATGGTTCTTGTTTTAAAAATATCTGAATAATTATTTAAAATTAATTGCGATAATTTAGATCAAGCTATGTCCTTCAAAGGTGGAATATATTTTAATTTTTTGGATGAGCTTTACCTGTTAAGAGCCTCAAAAGTTGATTATTTTATTTTAACTTGTTTGATTTTGACATTATCTTTGAAACAAGTTATTATATTAATTTCAAATACTGTATATTTTGCCAAATAATCTCCACAATTTATCGATTATTGATTTATCAAAATCTATTCAGTCAAATTTAATTTTAATTAATTACAGTATTTAATCTCAAAATATGATTGTAGGGCCCAGTGGCGGATTTACCTTATTGCTGCCAGGAGGCTGAAATAATAAATAAATAAATAAATCTTTATTCCTCGACCTCATTAGAGGCACAAGTCCTCGGTAGCTAAGTCCTCCAAACATCAATACAATCTTGCTACAATAAATTAACAAACATCAATACAAATTAACTAAAACAATTTAACAAATAATATAGAAGTATAAAAAAAAAAGAAAAAGAAAAAAAATAGAAATGTATGCCATTAACAAATAACATGACCATAGATTTCCATCAAAAGACAAAAAGTAATTTAAAAATTCCGCCAAAAAACCCGATACCAGGAGCAATTGACGCATTAGCCTTAAGTCTTAGAGGCAAGAAGGGCAGTGCCCCCCTACAAAACTCATTGCCCTATTATTAAATTTCTTATAAAACAACAGTAACAAAACAAAAAACAGTATTGTTTATAAAACAGTTTTCCAAATTATTAAAGAACAAAAGGTAAAATGAATAACTTTAGATCGCACGTGTCTTTATATAAACTTGAAAGAAAACAAGCTTCTAAGGGCCTGGCTCCGTCGTGCGCCGCACGACCTTGCACTTAGGGACGGCGCGTCGTTGAATGCAGTCACAAAGTCAAATAAAAGAGATATAAAATTTTTTAATTTAATAATTAATATAAAGGATATAAAAACACAATTATTTTCCAGCTTTATTACCTATTAAACGTAAAATCCATTAAAATTTCGCGATCTCAGAAAAATTTTGTCTCTATCATTTAATTACCAATTATTTTCACACTATTTTATTGCAACAGAAGCGTCTGTTTGTATTGTCTGGATAACTATGCCGTAAATTTATTTACTATCGCATTAATCGTTCTTTCGCTCCAGCAATTTAGAAATAAATCTAAAATACCTATTCAATGAATTTATTGCTGTGTATTTTAAAGGGTAGAATTCTCTCCATACTATTGACTTCCTTGAGAATATCTGTGAATTGTTCAAAACCCTCGTCCACAAATAACTTCTACTCTACTCCAACTCTTCTTCTTCTCTAATTTACGGTTGTTTTTTTTTTGTTTGGTTTTTTATTATTATTATTATTATTTTATTCATCCTCATAAAATTTAAATTTCTTAGATGTAAGGGTATACCATTTATTATTTTCACAAAACGGGACATCGGGGACAAAACGGAACAAACTGAATAAATGGGGCTCTCAAAATTTAGTTAACTTTAATTCAAACAAGACTCAATGTTGTCTAATTTCTAGGCGCGAAAATAAAGATTTCCCTGATATTCACTTCGATTCTAATACCCTGAAAATGTGTGACAGCCTATCCATGTTGGGCGTCTCTGTCGCATCTGACCTGTCTTGGAATGAACACATCTCCTCTGTGGCGAAATCTGCAGCAATGAAGATTGGCTTCTTATTCAGGTCCAAGCGATTTTACAAACCTCCACAACTTCTCACCATCTACAAGGCCCAAATCCGCCCCTGTCTCGAATACGGCTCTCATCTATGGAGAGGAGCCTCAAAATATTCTCTTGCTACCCCGGATGCAATTCAGAAACGAGCCGTCAGGCTAATTGACGATTCTACCCTCACCGAGTCCCTCGACTCGCTGGTTCATCGAAAAAATGTCTCTGCCCTTTCCCTTTTCTATAGATACTATCACGGCAGATGCTCTGATGAGATAAAATCAATAATTCCCCCCAAAGCATGCTTTGCACGTAGCACGCGTTTTGCCGACTCCCAACACTCTCTCGCGGTCAAATTAGAAAAGTGCCGGACCACTTCATTCGCAAATACATATATCCCCATGACTTCAAGGAACTGGAACTCTCTCCCAGCATCTATAATCTTCAAACCTTCAAAACCGGAGTGCATAGACACCTACGTCTCCACCCTCTCACTTAATCAACTTTCCCTTCTCTTCGGTAATGCAAGGGTCTTTCGAGATCCATAGGGGCTGCATCTCTACTGGTACCCCTTGCATTCGATTGCATAAAAAAAAAAATCCAGGCCTGGAAGGGCTGCATCTTCTTGCTGTAGCTCCTTCTCGCATCAATATCATTAAAAAAAATAAGCGGATGTGGCTATTCACATAACTTTACCATATACCTGGCCCCTGTCTTATATTTAATATTTATTAAAATAATTCATAATTATTTACGAAAGAACCCCCCCCCCTCCCCCCACACCCCTTTTAATTTTTGTCCATTAGCAATTAATAATATCTACTTTTAATTATGAGACTATTTTATTAGAAATATCAGCTTTCTATCGATTTTTGTTTGAAAATATCGCCCCCCCCCCCCATTTTTTGTTGGTCACTATCAATTTCACTTAGTGAGTCATTTTCATAAGGTCATATAGGATGCATATGTGAAACTTCGTGCAAATCGATTAAAGGATCTAGAACTTATATTGATAGTTCTATTTTTGTACCCCCCCTTCCAATTCGGCCCCCGAAAAAATAATAACTATTTTTTATTTAGATTCATTTTATAATATTTTTCATTTTTTTTTTAGTTTTTTTAGTTTGAAAATTTTATAATTTTAATTTATTAGACCCTCTCTTAATTTTTGGTTCGATTTCAACGAATAATCAGCTTTTAATCTCAATGCACTAAAGCTACCCTGGATGGTAAAGTAAAAAAAAGATAGATATGTAGTTTTTGTATTCTGGAACATTTAAGAACACCATATTTAAAAGAAGAACATGGTTATTTTTTATTATTAATTCAAATAAATAAACCCATTTTTTTATATAAAACTATTTCATTACTCGGTACGCCCGGAGGGCCCATTATTAAATTCACACAAAATGATAATTTGCTCATTGTGCTTAAATCATGTGTGAACCGTAGAAAAACAATAATTTTAAACTATGATTTTCTTCTGTACATGTCCATTTACATTTGTACAATACGTGAAGCTTTTTCAAGAATAAAATTCACTAAAAGCAAAATTATAAGCTCAACTAAATATATATAAAAAAAAAAATCATTAAGTTTCGAATTTTTAAAAATTATTCTTCATCTCATATTTTCATTTTCTAAAATATTTATTATTTCAGTAATTTATATGCTACTAACCAAGTCTATAGTTATCATTCTAGTACAAGGAGACAAGAAAATGGAGTTTTTTAGAATAATCACAATTAATTGATAATTTCTTTTCGGGACTAAAACTTGTCAGAACTTGTCTTTTGGATCTTTGCACGTTCTTAGGTTCTTACATGTCAATAGATAATGGAGAGTCAGGGATTATTACACCCGTGACCCCAGCGCCGTAACTAGCTTTTTTAGGGCACTGTGCAAAAAATTATTTAGAGCCCCTATATTTTTTGGGAAAAAGTAATTATAGTTCAAATAGATATCATATAAAAATTTATTGTACATAAAAATATATTACATTATTTATATTATAAGAATATTTAATTTTCATTTAATTGTACTCTTCTAGCTTTCATTTGAGCAGTCATTATAATTAATATCCTTTGCTATGTTATACTCTATAGATTATGGCAAAATTGGATAATCTATCTTGTCCAATAGTAGACCTTAAATAGTTTTTAATTAATTTTAACTTGCTAAAACTTCTCTCACACGAAGCAATTGATACTGAGAGTGTGAGGAATAATCGTATAGCTATATTAATGTTTGGATAATATTCAATTAATCCAAAGTCATGCAGACCTTGTAAAATTTCATGTGGTGTTGCAGTTTTTAAATCGTCTACTAATATCGTTGCTTCAAATTTTAATTTCTGTTTTCCAATCTCGAGTAAAATTTTTGTAAAACAAATTTGTAAAGAAAATTCAATTAACAATTTCGTTTTAGGGCCCCCTAGATCTCTGGGCCCTGTGCGGGTGCACCTGTTGCACCTGTCTAGTTACGGCGCTGCGTGACCTTTTTAAAAAATAAACAAGGAATTGGGGTTTTCTATAACAATCACTATTAATTGATAATTACTCTAAAAATGGGTACGAAAAAAGCCTCATAGACCAACTATTATATAAAAAAATAAATAAAATATCAACTATTATATAGTTGATACAATTTTGATAATTGTATATGTATATAATTAAGTAATGGAGAGGGATTCAGCCAATGGGTAGCCTCTGCTGAATAAAAAACTCCCAATTATAGAAAACGTTTCGGCTTTAATTAAATAATGCCATCATCAGTTCTTGATGAGTCCTGAAGACGAGCGCCATATTTGTGTATAAGTGTCCGAGCATTATGATATTCCTCAATGTGATTGAGGAATATCATCATGCTCGGACACCTTATACACAAATATGGCGCTCGTCTTCAAGGACTCATCAAGAACTGATGATGGCATTATTTAATTAAAGCCGAAACGTTTTCTATAATTGGGAGTTTTTTATTCAGCAGAGGCTACCCATTGGCTGAATCCCTCTCCATTACTTAATTATCAACTATTATATTACGAACATGAATTTAGGTCATTTATCAAAGATTTTAATAGATATGTTTATATGGCATGTAGGAGGGCCTTGTCCCCTCGGGAGTCGAACCCAAGCACTAGTACGCTTTCCGGGCAACTAGTCAGACCCTTGAGACCATCACCTCCAAACATGCAACATATAACTAAAGCTAAGTATTTTCACTCCATTCAAACAGATTGGAAAAGTAAAAATTACTGCTTAACTGCTTGGGTTCGACTCCCGAGGGGACAAGACTCTCCTACATGCAATATAAACATATCTATTGAAATCTTTGATAAATGACTTAAATTCATGTTCGTAAAATTAATTGATTAAATATCACAAGTTGATTTTGAGACAAAATTCAATCTTTCTTTCTCAAATAGATACTCATTTCTTTACACAAAAATAAATATATTTAGTAGTTATAAATTATTTTTTTAAGTAGTAATTAATATTTTGCTTCTTTTAGTGTTTGTGTTTTGGTTTGAAAAATGTTCATTCGTTCATATATGTTAATTCGGATTTCTAAACCCACTATAGCAGGAAAACGAAAGGTCGTAGAAAGTTCATTCAGGTCCCATAATAATATCTAATGTCGATCTGTCTCGATTCCCATAATACACGATAATTCAAAAATGTAGTCATGATTTTTTTAATTTATCGGTCCGGATTCCTCATTCTTATCATTAGTAAAGAATATTTGATCACACACACAGATATATAGAAAGAGAGATTTTCAATTTTTTGGATTCAAGGTACCTGAAAAATTGGGAAAAAAATCGAATTCGATTTTGTTTACGATTATAAAAAATTTAATCATTTTGATTTGGAAATTTTCTTATCAAATTAAACACGCCCAGCAGGCTTTAACTTGCAAGACTACCGAAAAAATAAATCATTAATTTGATTAAAAACAAATTTCTTATGATTTGATTTTCTAAAAATTTCGAAAAAATAATTTCCTTATTTCATTGAAAATATTTTAAAAACAATTAAAGATAAAAATTAAAACAATAATAATTTCTCTGAAATGCGATTGGGGTAGAATGTCTCATTATGGTATAGAAAGTAAAAATATACAGTTGGACAATTTTATAATAATCCTGGATACCTGTTGAGACAAGTCCATATCCATTGGAGATATTGAAACAAGCTCAGAAACGAAATAAACAATTTTCTATTCATCAAGTAGGTATAGTAGGAGGTTTATCAATAGCGTCTACTTCTTCTTAACACAAGCTAACTATTTTAATAAGTTTTAAGGAGTTAGGTGTTGGTTCTAGGTGAAACATTTTAATATAATAATAAAACTTAAGTAAGATACGAGTAGGTTTCACAAAAAAGAAATAAACATAATTGAGTTTTGAATTCGATATATTTCGGGGGTTAGCCGAAATATATCGGATTCAAAACTCAATTTTGTTTTGTTTCTTTTTTGTGAAACCTGCCTCGTGTCTTGCTTGAGTTTTATTATTATAACTATTTTAATACTAATAATAAAATTGCATGCAAAGTCTATTATATAGAGTTGAAATATGTTAAAAAAATGCAAAATAAAAACCACATAAAAAATAATTTACTCTCAATCTATCGTTATAACACCTATGAAGTAATTTTTTAGTAAAAAAGTAAAATATATAAGCTTTCAAAGCGATTCATTCCAAATAATTAAATTAGTCACATATATATATATATATATACTCCTGTGATCAAAAAGTAAGGTGAATTTGTTTATAAAATGTAAATTCTTTTTTTATTCTTCCAAATCAATTTCATCCCCTTCAAAGTAATCCCCGCCCGATATAACGCACTTTTTCCAACGATTTTTCCAGTCCTCGAAACAGTTGGAATAGTCATTTTCCGGTATAGTCTTCAAGACCTTCTTCGATTCGGTTTTTATTTCCTATATCGTGTCAAAATGGCGTCCCCGCATTAGCCTCTTGAGTTTGCTGAATAGCCAGAAGTCGCACTGAGCCAAATCAGGCGAATACGGTGGTTGCGGAACGATATGAGTCGAGTTTTTGGCAAAAAAAGTCGCGAAGAACCAATGCAGTATGACATAGTGCATTATTGTGATGAAGGAACCAAGAGTTGTTCGCCCATAATTCCGGCCGTTTCAGATGAATAGCTTCACGCAAACGACGCATAACGCTCAAATCATATTCTTTGTTGACAGTTTGGCCCGGCGGAAGGAATGCATAGTGCACCACACCACGATAATCAAAGAAAACTGTCAACATAACCTTGATTTTCGATCGACTTTGCCGTGGTCTTTTCGGCCTTGCTTCACCTTTTGCACGATATTCGCTGGATTGGTCGGTGGTTTCAGGGTCGTATGCGTAAATCCAAGTCTCGTCTCCAGTAATGATGCATTTCAAGTAGTCCTGATAGTCAGACAGCAAAGTTTCACACACATCAACGCGACGCTTTTTTCCAAAAAATTGAGCGATTTTGGCACCAATCGAGACTTGACGCGTTTGAGACACAAAACATTCTTCGAAATAATTTGGGCTGAGCCAAATGATATTCCAACACTATCAGCGAGATCTCTAATTGTCAATCGACTATTTTCAAGAACGTGGCCCTCGTCGGTAGACGTTGATGGTCGTCCAGAGCGCGGTTCGTCTTCAACGCCTTCTCGGCCCTCTTTGAACTCGTTGTACCACTTATAAACGTTTTTTTGTGCCATAGTTTGATCACCAAAGGCCTTCCGCAACATTTTCAACGTGTCCGCACAAGAATATTTGCTTCGCAAACAAAATTTGATGCAAGTTCTTTGCTCAACAAAATCACCCATTGTAAAAATCGAAAAATTCACTTTTGGTTGTTTACAAAAACACGCGTAACTCGGAGTTAAATAAACCTTTTGACAAACAGACGCTTGGCAAATGTTATAGACAGTCTTACCAACCTAGGAAAATTTTTTTACCTGCCTTCTTAATGCCCGGGAGTTTTAAATGACAATTTCACCCTTACTTTTTGATCACAATAGTATACTGGGTGAGTTTTTTATCTTGTCTTATAACTCAAAAACAGTGCATTATATGAAAAAAGTTTCAAATAACTAATGATGGGGCCAAATGATCCTGCCGACGCCATCTGGGAGAAACTTCAAATATGTATTAATAAAACTGCAGAAGAAGCCCTCGGGAAGCGCTCGGTTAATATAAACGAAGTCAAGAAATCAACGCCCTGGTTCACTCCAGAAGTAAAAGAGCTTGCGCAAAGCAAAAGAAGAGCATATCTGGAATATAAAGGATTGCCTTTAATCCATCCACTGAAAAAAGAAGATCATATGTTGAAGTGCGAAACGAAGTAAATTCTAGAATAAGAAAAATCAAAGAGGGTTTTTGAGAAAGCTTCACAGCAGACATGGAGCATGATATATATGGAGCTCAAAAAAAAGTATGGAAGATGATAAAGAAAAATAAAAAAGAGATGAATGAATTTGTTGGTAACAACAAAATTACAATAGAAGAATGGGAAGATTTCTTCGGCAATCTATACACGAGCACTATATGCCCTAATGTCGAACCTTTAACTTATAATATTGACGACATCTTCTTTTCCACGGAAGAAATAGAAAAAGAAGTAAAAACCCTGAAAAATAGAAAGTCCCCGAGCCCTGAAAACATATCCAATGAGATTGTAAAGTATGGTGGCGGCGAGCTTGTCCTGAAGATCACTCAAATGTTTCAGAACATCTTGACACAATGTGAAATCCCTAAGTCCTGGAAAGAGAGCTTAATAATTCCTATATTTAAGAAAGGTAGTAAAGCAGACCTTAATAACTATCGTGGTATAACTTTACTAAATACTATCCTAAAGCTCTTTGCTAAAGTTATCCTTAACAAACTGCTGGTCTACATTAAGCCGAGAGAGGAACAACAGGGTTTTAGAAAGAACCGCTCAACAACTGACGCTATATTTATTATACGACAAATAGTTGAAAAATCAATCAAATTCAACAACCCGGCATACTTATGTTTCATAGATCTTAAAAAAGCTTTTGATGGGTAAGATTAGAAGATATAATAGGTTCTCTCAGAGAAAGAGAGGTTCCAGAAAGATTAATTAGAATAATAAAGGATTTAAACACAAATACAAGAGCAAAAATAAAATCGAATAACCAGATATCGGGATCTATTTCAATAACAAGTGGAGTGAGGCAGGGCGATTCGTTAAGTCCTTTGCTCTTCAATCTCATTATGGATAAAATTTTAGCATATTTGACGACCCATCTTGGATACAAAATGGGAGAAAACTCCATACAGGCTGTGTGCTATGCTGATGACGTGGTTTTGGTGTCGGAAAGCGAGGAAAATTTGCAAACTCTCTTATCACAATTCGATCAAATGGCAGAAAGATTAAATATGGAAATATCCATTAGAAAAACAAAATGTCTTGTGATAGCGAAAGAACAGCTTAAGTGTGAAATCAAACTTAAAAATACAACATTAGATCAAGTTGAAAAATTTAACTATTTAGGAGCCGAGATTTCGGCGCACAGAGATCTGAGCCAAGAGGTTAAAACCCAAGTAACACAAGGTGCTAGGATGATAGCTGGATGTCTATATGGTTTGGTCTGGAAAAACAAATATATGTCAGCAAAAAGCAAAGTACGAATTTATAAGACCTGCGCACGTCCCGTTCTAACATATGCAGCAGAAACCAGAGCATCAACAATTACCACCCAACAACTACTCCGAACAACAGAGATGAGAATAATAAGGGCTATACATGGGAAAACATTAAGGGATAGAATCCGCAGCAAAGACCTAAGAGAACTAAGCGAAATCCAGGATATAGTGGAATGGATCGATGTGAGAAAGAGAGGATGGGGGGAACGAATGACGGATGACCGCCTCGCAAAAATCGTGAAGGAAAATCGCCAACGTGGCACTCGGAGCAGAGGGCGGCCGAAAAAAGATGGAAAGATGTCGCAGCAAGAAACTAACGTCTTTTTTCTTTTTTTCTTATTGGAAGAACAGGCGAAAGCCTATAAAGAAGATGAAGAAGAAGAAGAAATATTTTTGATTTGAAAGTTCTATTAGTAAATTAAACCGATGTTCTAATTAAGTGAAATAATCTATGTCTAAGATTATATTAGAAATAATAATTCTATGATTAAGTGGACGACACATAATTATGAATTATTTTACAAGATCTAGTATTAAGTCGAGAGCTCACCTGATGCCTATTTGGAATTTTCTTGATGTCTGTCGACTCGAAAACAAACTCGAAGGATTAATTAAAAGTATGGCTACACTTTAAAATAATTGAAATTATTAAATTAAAATAAAATTTCATAGAGGAATTGGATTAGTTCGGGAGGTCATGTTCTTCTCTGTAGAGAGCCGGACTGATTTGGCTCGAAAAAAATCTAGTGACATCACGTGACCAGTATTTTCTTGTTTTTTTCTATGGCCCTCGCAGTTAACAAATAGTTTAGTGTAGTGTAAGAAAAAAAATCAACCTCCCGCCCGGGCCCCCCAAAACTCCTGGCCTCGGGGCATTTGACCCCCTTGCCCCCCCCCCCCAGGTCGCCCTGATTATGAAGCTTCGCGGCGCACAGTTTGGGAACCTTTGGTCTAATCTTATATTTATTTTGATTCGTTGCTTATTAAGAGAGTATCACTATGAGCTGAGTAGTGGGTAAACTATGTATTATCGATGGCGTTTAATTTTTTTATTAATTTTATTTTTTATTAAATTTTAATATATGAGGGCACTATTACTGCTTCTCTGAATGACGACATCACTTTATTTTATTTTTTATTTATTTATTTATAAAATTCTCGTAATTTTCTGCACACCTAAAAAACTCTTTGTACCCTCTAACCCGGCTTCCCTATACTAATGGTAGCTAAATAACCTAATCCTATTCGAATCAATGTCTAAATTCCATTCCATCTTCTTCGTCTAAGGCGTAGGCAATTCAATGGCAAGATAACAAAACTAATTTTCAACTTATATGGGTCTAAATTGCCAAGTCTATTGAGGATATTTTAAGTAATCGTCAGCTTACAATGCTTGCACTCATGCCTCAACAACCAAATTTAATTTCAATTATTTAAATCATTATAATATTACGTTTAAGATTAGATTTAAAAGATTTTTTTGCTTACGCCCGATTTCACCACCAAACTTAGGTAGCATTGAAATTAACCTTATCTTAAGATATATTTTATTTCCCCTATTATTGGTGAAATACAATATAACTTAAAGGTTGTTTTCAGGTTAGTTTCAGTGCTACCTTAGGGGGGCATACATAAAATACTTCACGTCTTTTGAACCCCCCTCGTCACGCTGCGTCACATTTTCTGGGACCCCCCAACAAAACAAATATAACGTCACAAAAGCTAGACCCCCCATCTATAAACGATTTGATGCTGACATGTTAAGAAAAGCAACTGGTGTGGTCACCACACGACTTCCACATTAGTTTCTACCTTATTTGAAATCATCGCTCACTCCTAATTTACACTCATTTCCTTTATTTCAAGCGGATTATAATTTATACACCATTAATAACTTATGTCACTTGATAAGTACACCAATTAAAAAAATCACGAAAAACAAAAAATCTTTCAAGTAAATGCCAATTTCTAGTGTTCCGATTTCAGTCAAAAGCTTGCTCTACTCCTTCTAGCATATATTGAGCTTAAGTTTTGAATTTCGTAGCTCTGAGACATAGGGTTGCGAAACGCAGTGGCGTATATTCTTACGTACGTAAACATCAACTTCCGTTATTACGATTTTAGCCAAAATCTTGTGGTATTTCTTGCTTAAAAGTTATCACTTAAGTCGTGTGGTCTTAAGCATACACTCTAATTTTTATAGATACTATCACTTCATGCGCTCTAATGATTTAAGTCAGTAATTCCCCTGTCTGTCTCTCTATGTGTTTGGATGCCAATACACTCGATAACTCATTAATAGATGGTCTTAGAACGTTAGTACTGGTGCCGATTGTCTTTCTAAAACTAAGAACCAGTGACCTAGTCAGGAATACAATAACAGAATCTTACAATAATTAAATTTTTAAAATTGTTCTTAAAAAGTTTTTTTAATAATAGTTAAAAATCTCACTTTTTAATCCTATGCATGGGCGTAGTTAGGGAAGGGCCAAGATAGGCAGTGCCCCCCCTAGAAAATTCGAAACTCAATTATTACGAGGCATCACTTATGTATTTCTCATTAGATTAGTTCGTTACTTCCAAAATTTATCAATTCTACTAAAAAGTTAGTTGATTTCTAATCTGATTACCGAAATTGAAACCTTGTGATGGCTAATCAGCTGGCCGGCTGCCCCCTAGGAACACTCCTTAACTACGCCAATGCTCCTATCTAGTATATAATATTAGCGCTTATTGCCCTTATTACCACATTGGTCATAGCATTCCTACGCTTCTGTTGAAAGCTATTTATATATTTTATGTTTTCTAGTTTTTCATATGAAAAAACATGGAGATTTATAGAGTTATTGAACGCCTATAGCGAATGAGCTAAAATTCAGTACATAAGTTTGAATTGATAGTCTGCATTTTTTATGTCAAATGTCGAGCTTGCTTGCTCTTGCTCAAAGCTCAAATCGTTTGCTGGCAAAAATATTGTTAAATCACCAAAACTTGCCTGTCTTGAGAAAATTTTTACTTTTTCCCCTAATTTTCAATTTGAAATTATTGAACACGGAAATGTTCTATTTATAATAAATAATACAAGAGCATTTCCTTATCGAGTAATTTAACATTCACTAGGTCAATATAATTTTCAAGTTCAAATAGATCTTATGCTAATGCTGTTCCTAATCTCGTTTTATTTTTACAATCCTATTCGTGTTGTTTTGTTTTACTCAAATAAAAAATATTTATTTATCTTCTAATTTACAACAACAAGGTTTACCGGAACCCGTTTTTGGTGCAGATTCACCGTTTTCTGTCTTCTTGGCACATTTGCACCGGTGATCCATATCAGTGTTTGGGATAAAGCGTCATTCGGGCTAATCAAGAAATAATGCTGGATCATACCTAGATGTATCACATCTTTTTCATTCTCTCTTGGTCCAGACTTAAGATTCAGCAGACTCCAATAGCCTCAACCAGCAGTAGTCTAGCGATATATATGAGTATATCTTGTTTAAAAACGCGATCAAAAACAATTCTCTTAAATATGTTAATTATTCTTTAATATATTAATTAGAAAACTATTTAAATTCATTATTTCTTACACAGAAATATATAAATTCGGATATAATTATTACTTTAATATCTGACAAAAGTCACCTGCATTGGATTCGCGATTGAATCAAATATAGGAAACTTAAGATTAGACTGATTCTCCCTGACACCATTTGTCAAGTCATTCAGCACGCAGAAGGCTAACAGCTAACAGTATTCGGAACCATAAGCAATTATCCCATGAAGGTCTCTTATATTTGTCTTTTGATAACTATGTAGAACCTTTTTCTTTTCAAACATCTTCATAACGATTATTCGAGTAGATGATATTGTCCTTTACAATGATAATCGGATAATCAACAACAATTACATCTCTTCAAGCAATATATAGCTGCAATAGTAAAAGATGAAAGATTTCCCCTATCGAAAAAGATATTTATTTGATTTATAGATTTCATTTTTTTATTTGCTAAAGGAAGCCTGCCTGCCGGACGGCCTTAGTGTTGGATTCACGCATTTTTTTAGAATATTTTTTTACTCACTCTTTATAAAAATAAATAATAGTTTAAAAAACTAAAAAACACGCTTTTATTAATAATGAACTAAAAAGTACAAAATAATGTATTAAACTTTTAATTTTACGATATATGTATGCATTCTAGCCTTGATAATATTTCATCTTCATTGCACATTAAATGCAAAAATATAAATTTTCGTTCCATACTTTATATGCTATTAATAAATTTGTCACTTCTTAATGTCCAATAACTAAGTCAAAAAGCGTGGGGCGCTTCTTTGAGAAGCATATATATACTTTAAATTAATTTCGACAAAGCGCCCCACGCTTTTTCACTTAGTTATTGGACATAGAGAGGTGACAAGTTTATTAATAGCATATAAAGTGTGGAACAAAATTTATATTTTTGCGTTTAATGTGAGATAAATATGGAATATTGTCAAGGGTAGAATGCATATAAGTGCATTATTGACAAAAGCGTGT
Source organism: Forficula auricularia (assembly GCA_024734495.1). Taxonomy (NCBI): domain Eukaryota; kingdom Metazoa; phylum Arthropoda; class Insecta; order Dermaptera; family Forficulidae; genus Forficula; species Forficula auricularia. The sequence continues at coordinate 9,750,100 of JALMQS010000120.1, read as the reverse complement.
TTTTTAGATTTGTGAACTATTATTTATTTTTTTAGTTTTAAAATGGGTGCAAATCTACGCGTATATCTCTAAACTAAAAACTAAATTTGACAAGAGTCTAGTATATTTTACGAGTTTGGTCCAATGGGGGCCATAATTTCCAAATTTCGCCTCCTTGGTTAATTTTTGTATTTTTCCCTACTGGGGGCCCACTGATGATGTATACGAATTTTGGTTAAGTTTTGGACAAAGGGGGCTATATTTTCCAAATTTAGCCGCCCCCCTGGTTAATTTTGTATTTTCACCATCCTGACGGCCCACAGATGATGTACAATTGTACATATCCAAATTTTGGTTGAGTTTGGAATAAAGGACTGTTAGATCTGTTTACATCCAACTTAGTTATATGTGAAGCTAATATAAGACGTGTAATATCATTTTCAACCATGTTTTTATTCTGCTTGTCTGTTTGGGTGGTTGCATGAATTTCGATACCCACGAATGGAAAATTGCGAAATCAAACATTTCAATAAAATAGTCTCTACTAAATGAAAAGATAAACATAAATATACGATATATTGGCTAAAAACTTGAGCAGATGCATGTGCAGGTTTCATTAAAACAAGAAATAAACAAATTGAGTTTTGAATTCGATATTTCGAGGGTGAGCCCACCATCAGGAGCCAAAGAAAAACAGTTTTCTTTGACACCTGATGATGAGCTCTACCCCCGAAATATATCGAATTCAAAACTCAATTTTGTTTTGTTTCTTTTTTTGTGAAACCTGCCTCGCATCTTGCTTAATTTTTATTATTATATTAAAATGTTTTACCTAGAACCAACACCTAACTCCTTAAAAGTTAGAAATGTACGAGTATTTTCCACCAGCGATCTCTTGTATACCAGTAAACCTTTGAACTTCAAAGTGGGACTAAACAATTTTAAAATATGAAAAAACAAATTCAAATGAGATTATTCATCTCAGAGTTGGAATTAATTAAATTCAAAATGGGAATAATCACAATGAACATCAAAACGACTATTCCAATTTGAAATTCGTCACACTGCGTCACATTTTCTGGAACCCCCCTAACAAATACAACGTCACAAAAGCCCTCCACCTATAATTAAATTTAAAAAAAACACGTTAACAAAAAATTAAAATAAAATTGATTAAGTACGAACCTCCCCTTGTCATATTTTATCACGCTAAGCAATACGCCTCCCTCCCCCCTGTTTGCGAACGGCTTTTATGATGGACCCCTTTTACCTTACCTTTGATTAAGAACCACTGGCTTACTTGTGACAGACGAAGTCTCGCCATAAGTTTTCCGATTTTACCAACTTGACAAGGAAATCCAAAAACTATTCATGAAAATGAAGAAAAAAAGTTGAAACTTTTTTTAGACTCGAAAGAGTATAGTTAGAAATAAATTATTATTATATAAATTTTGTTTTTTATTTTAATTATCTTAAGAAGAAAATTTATTTTGCATTTTTAAACCCGAAAGTCCTAAGGCTCAGGAGCTCAAGATCTAATCAGTTCCTCGCATTGGAAATACAATTATTTTGGCACCAGAATGAACTTTCTCTGATCTTATATTCATCACTCTTGAAAATGATTTTGTTTTAAACACAAATAACAAAAAAAATTAAAGATTTTTTAGTGAATTTACTACTCTGGTATCAATCCATTCTTGCTATTATACTTTCATACTAGATACTTCAAGTAAAAATTAAAAGATAATAATCACTTAAGGGAATTTTTTTATTAAATGCCAGTCACGAATTAATGTTCAAATATAGACTAAAAATAAAAATTAACGATTTTTTTTTAGCTTTTCCGAGATAAGAAATAAAATATTTTTGATAATAAAGATCCCACCCAAAATACTTATGTCAAAAAACAGGGCAAGTTCGAAAAAGTAGTGAAATTTAGGTGGGTGCACCCAAGTTAAATTCGACAAGAATAATTATGTTGGGAAAATAGTACTTTCGATTAAAATGCATTCTTTCCATTTTGAATGTCAATCTAGATTTGTGGATTCTATATTTTTTTAATTTAAATTATTTTTATGAAACTTGGCTGATCACGAATTTTGTTCAGCATTTACCCAAAAGCATAATGCGTAACAGCCAAGTTTGATGAAAAAAAAATGAAATTATTTTTCAGAAATCTACTCGTAGTAGTTTCGAGATTGAAGATTTCGAATTCACATCTCATATTTAAATTTAAATTTAATGTTAAACTGAATTAATCCGGAGTAAATAGAAGTTTTTTTTCAAATTTATTTTTAACAGCAATAAAACCAAAACCATGCAATTAGAGTACTCTTGTAAATCTAGGGTTAGGTTTAGTAGAACATATACAGGACAATATTAAAACAATATGGATATAATAAAATAACAGATAGGTATCAGAGAGAAAAAACAAACTTATTACACTGAAGTGGTTTTTACAATGTAACTGATGGTTTTAATATGATGTTTTTGAGGTGAGGAGTTGTGCTGGAAAGGTCAAGATTGGTCGAGTGTTTATTTGCTAGTGTTTGAATTCTGTCAATGGCGTTGGTTTTACTGAAGTTAGTCGGAGTGGATGTGGAACTATAAACATATCTTGGGATTTCGTGCTATGATGGGATTCTAAAATGCAGCTTAGATAGAATTTTTGGACACACGATTTTTCCAGAAATAAGTTTAAGCAGGAAGGAAATGTCATTGTAATCAATGTCTTTGTTCCAGTGTGTGTTGAGTTTCAGGTGGAAATTAGATAGTCTTAATTCAGAGTTATCTATACTTACGCCTAGCTTATAATTAACCGTCCTCAAAAAAGTTATGAAACTGGACTCTTTCCAAGGATGCTATGTATCCCATAGTAGGGGTTCCATATTACACTGCAGTATTCAAGTTTACTTCTCATGAGAGCAGCGAACAAGAATTTGAGGGTATCTATGTTTCGAAAGGATGAGGTTATCCGCGTGATGAAACCCAAGGTTTTACGAGCTTTACTAACAATGTTATATGTATGGGACCAAATTGTTAATTCTTTGAAAACCAATTCTTGTTTTCAGGGTATGAAAATAAAGTTTAAATTTATCTATCATTTTAAAGACATTTTTTTCGATGTTCATAATTTCAACATTCGTATTTATGATGTTTAAGCTGTCTTTTCTTTGTTTTTCAGTAAATTCTGAAACACGAATTTCGCATGTCTCTGATAATCAATAGATTAAATAGAAAGGGACTGATAAAATTAAAGGCATAAACCTATGTCATGAATTCTAATGAATATTCTCTTTAAATACATTTAGTCACTCCCTACGATTACATAAATATCGCTAGTGGAAGTGAAATCGGTCTATTGAAGTTTTGAATATTTACTTTAATATATTTATATCTTTTTTTTTTTGATGCAATTGAATGCAAGAAGGGGTGCACCAGTAAAGATGCAGCTCCTATGGATCTCGAAAGACCCTTGCATTACCGAAGAGAAGGGAAAGTATCAGTGGTGGTTGGTGACTTTTCAATTAGGGGATGCTGTCGAAAAAAGTACCCTTCATTTTTTGAAATTTTATTTTAATCTTCGCTTTATTTTTTCCAAATTTCATCGAATACGACATCATTTTCGTTATTTTTAACCGACTTCAAAAATGGAGGAGGTTCTCAATTCGACTGATTTTTTTTTTCTGTCTATGTTACCTGAAATCTTCGCCAATTGTGAACCGATTTTGATTATTTTTTTGCATTGGGTTCAGTATAGTTTCCGATTGGTCCCGTTTTTTTTCATTGGTATTGGACCTTTTTTGTTATGTTTGTTCAGGCATAACTTCTTTGTTTATGAACCGATTTTAATGATTCTTTCTGCGTTTGGATCAGTATAGTTCCAAGATAGTCAAGATATCTAACTATTTATTTATTTTATGTATGTTCAGCGAGAACTTTTTGCCACGTAGACCGATTTCGATGATTCTTTTTTTATTGGAAAGGGGTACCTTAGGGTGGTCCCATATTAATTTGGTCAAGTTCTGATGATATGATCAATGACGAAATAACGTAAATCTCCAATTCTTATGAGCAAATAATCGAAATTATAATAAATAAAATCTTTTATAAAAAAAATCTTAAAACATTCATTAAAAACCCGCAAACGTTTCGAGAGAATTTCTATATTTATGAATTGAATTTTATTATCATTTTCTGATTCATTCGCCCGACGCTTTCTCTTACGAGATGCATACAAAATATTATATTAAGTCACTATTAATAACATCACTAAAAAGAGAAAAATAAAAATAATTTTTATAAAAAAAAAATATAAAACCGACTTCAAAAAAATTAAATGCAACAAATAAAATAATAATAAGAACTCAAAAATAAAAATAAAATGCACTAAAAGGTATAAAATAATTATCTAATTTAGTTACAACTAAACGACGAAATATTAACATGAAATCACTTTTGAAGTCGGTGCTAAACCAACCATATAAGCGAGCTGCTACGCCAAACGTACTAAGTAAGATCCGTCGAGTTCGATTCATAAAATGTATATGTTTGGCACCGACTTCAAAAAGTGATTTCATGTTAATAATTTCGTCGTTTAGTTGTAACTAAATTAGATAATTATTTTATACCTTTTAGTGCATTTTATTTGATTTTTGAGTTTATTATTTTATTTGTTGCATTTAATTTTTTTTGAAGTCGGCTTTATGTTTTTTTTTTATAAAAATTTATTCAAATTTAAACATTATATTTTTTTTAAATATATTTTGGGACCTTCGCCCCAAACGGATACTGTCTTGTGTGAGTGAGTGTAGGAGTCAGAAATCTTGTGACGAAAACTTCACAGTCTCTGAGATGGAAATCGACCATCTACCACAATGAATATACAGCCTATTCTACAAGAAAATCTTAAATTTTTCCTAATTCTATTCCTATAAGCAAGCTATGACTTGGCTATATGTCTATAACACTCTTAGTTATTTCCGGTCTTATATTTTGAGAGATTCTAAGAAATGGATTATTCCAAAGATTCCCGAATCATCTTTATTTATTCCTTTTTTGTGTTATTACTATTTTAATAGTTTCTCAGAGAGAACAATTTTTATGCTATGACTTGTCTATAGCACTCTTAGTTATTTCCGTCTGGACTTGTCTTTGACATGCTTGAACTGGAAGATATACCAGGCAGGGACTTCAAACCTTCTATCCACACCCTTTTCCGAAAATCATTCATTTTATTGCCCGTTGAAACTATGGAATTATTTTATTCCTTTTAGGGAATCAATATTCTTTTCAAAGATTTTTTTTCCTAAAATTATTTGAAATAACGGATAATAATTTGAAAATTTAAAGATCCTCCTCATGGGCGTAGTTAAGAGGAGGTCAAAGGGGGCATTACCCCCCTAGAAATCTCCTTGCCCCCATGTGAGTTATTTCGGGAAGTTCAGTTTTGTATAATTTAGATATTATTTTTAATACTTTAACCACCGAAACAAAATTGAAAAATAAAGGGGCAACTCCAGTCTGGTGGACAATATTGCGGAGCGATTTGGCATCGGGGCGGGCTCTGTCAGGGTCGAGGCCATCAGACTCTCGTGGAAAGGAGTGTGGTGGCATAAAGCGGTGGAGCCCCTCATTGCCGTGGATAAATCCCAAAAGACTATAAACGATTTCACATATAGGGCGATGAGGGGATCTCTCCTTAATTTTTACACTTTCAGCAGAAGAACATAGAGAGCGGGTGGCGTATAATTATTTCATTGTAAATACTAAAACAAAACAAAAAAAATAAAAATAAAATGTGAGTCCGGATTAATCCTGGCTCTCTCCACCACCCGCTCTGAATTTTAATTTATGTGTTCTGAAGCTGAAAGTGTGAAGTTGAAATAAATATGAACAAGCTATTCTATCTATTCTATCTTATCTTTGTAAGAGGCGGCCCCCGATCCTCGGAGGCCCAATAAACGGAATTATAATGTATAATTAATATTATTCTATAAGGTTCTATAATATTGAAATCGATTTACCTTTTTTTAATTTGATCAAATTGGTTTTTCAATATTTTTTGCTTAAATGCTCAATTTAACAGGTTGAGTTGATGGTTGGGCGAGAGCATTTGGGTGGGCGGTCGCTCGCCACCTCGCTCAACCCTGCCACCGCTACTACGGCTGCCCCCCCTCCTTAGGAAAATTTCTCTAACTACGCCAATGATCCTCCTGAAATTTTGAAATTGACCATATATATTTATGAAAATACTCTAAATGTTTGAAATTTTAAGGATGCGCCGCTTCCACACTATCCATGGACCGCACGCCATTGATAGATATATACAAGGTAGATATATAGCTGCGAAGCCCGCTTTCGGCGGGCAACTTGCTGGTACCCCTAGACTCCAGTGCCCCCCCCCCCTACACACACACACACACACACACACCCGGTACGCCACGGGCATTGTCAAGATTGAGAACAGGCCAAAATGTTCTTCTAATCTGGAATATAATAGTAAATGATAATCAATATAATAATTTATAATCATTTATTAAAGAACCCCCTCCACTAAATATTAGGCTCATTAGCATTTAGTCAATTGTTTCTCAACCTTTTTTAGTTGACGGTACACTAAAAATATCTGGAATCAAGATGAATAAAATTACAAAAACATATATAAAAACAATAAACATGAATAAAAATGAAAAATGTGAATAAAAATAAAAATAAAAATAAACAAAACAAAATAAAAATAAATAAAAAATAAAAGATATGTACAAGCCAAGATTTCATAGAGCGGGTCATTGAGTGACTTTCGGATAAATCCTAGGTCACTTCATTATTAATATTATTTTTGTTTTATATACTAGTACAATTAAGATTGGTTATGACCCGCTCTATACGTTCTTTTGTTAAAACTGTAGAAGTTCAAAAGAGAGAACAGAAAAACAAAAGGTGGAATCCTGGATGAAAATTAGATATGTTTATTTACATGTGGAAGGAGATACTGTTCCTTACATGTCCCCCACATCGCATGGTTTGCAAGGGTGTAATTTATTTACTCCACTGGAACCACGCGACTAGTTAATGGAGAAATTATTATTAAAGCATCATCACAAAAACGCGTTCCAAATTATAAATAGAAATAAAAGATCATTTAATTGAAGCAACGGACTCAAGCAAGGACGAATTACGAGTAATCCTTCGCGATGCAATTTCTTTTAATTTCTTGTTGTTAGATCCTATAAATAAACTGACGACATTTTATCCTTGTGAAATATTTTGATAGAAACAACAAAAAATAATAGGTATTTTAATAACAAAACAAAAATTTTGAGAAACACTTGAAGTGAAATGAAGATATATTAAAGATATTCTTTGGTAGAAAATCATAAGATGATGTCATCTATTAAATCAGATGGAATTGAATATTTTTAATTATATGTCAGAGGGGTTGTTTTTCACCCCCTCGGGAATCGAACCCGAGTTCCAATAACAGCAATCCGGGCCACCTGGCTCACCTATAGGATGCGAAACTCTCTGACATATGTACACGTGTAAAATATTTTACTCAAAGATTGTTATCTTAATTTGTAAAATTTCGCGATATAGTGATTCTAAATTTAAACATATAGCCATGCCATATAATTTAAATTAAGGTCGTTGAGTGTTTCGAATTTTGAAAAGATTCAAAATTCGAATGGCAATGGAATGACTTTTCCTAATTTAATATGAAAGATATTAATTTGCCGATGGTAATAGATTCAAATTTACTAGAAAATCATAAGATGATGTCATCTATTAAATCCGATGGAATTGAATATTTTTAATTATATGTCAAAGGGGTTGTTTTTCACCCCCTCGGGAATCGAACCCGAGTGCCAGTAACAGCAATCCGGGCCATCTGGCTCACCTGCAGGATGCGAACCTCTCTGACATATGTAAACGCGTAAAATTGATATACTTTGGATTTATTATTTATTTATTGACTTCACACCAGTATAAGATAATACCATTTTTACTTTCACATTTATATTCTATATCATGTGATGATATAGAATGTAATGTGAAGTATTGCGTCTTGAGTCCTGATTCTTTGAGAGCTTGTATCTCAGAGATGAAAAAAGTTAATTTCATTTTGTGACATCTAGGTAGAAGGAAACGATGCCCTTAATAATTTGAAACAGGAATTAACATATACAACTGAATATTGTGGTCCCCAGAGGCCAAAAATCCATTGGTCAGTGCGTAGGTGCGTATGTATTTATGTATGTATCTAAGTATGTACACTCCCTGCGTTTCGCAACCATAAGTCTCAGAGCTACGAAATTCGAAACGTAAGCTCAATATAGGCTAATCCTTCTAGCGAGTACAGCAAGCTTTTGATTGAAATCGAAACACTTGAAGTTGACATTTACATGAAAGATTTTTCGTTTTTTTTTTTTTTTTGATATTCTCAAAAACGGCTTTTTTTTAAAATTGGTGTACTTATAAATTTTAATCCGCTTGAAATAAAGAAAGGGGGTGTAAATTAGGAGTGTCGCGATGATTTAAAATAAGTGAGAATCTGAAAGTCGTGTAGTGACCACATCCGTTGATTTAAATCTTCTTGTTGTGATATACTTGTTTTCTAGTGCTAGAACATTCCATTCATCTTTGCAACTACTATTATCAGTACTCTTATTTAAAATACAAAGGCCATTAAGAAACATTGTGAAACTGATAAAGCCGGCAAATCTCAAGTTTTCTTTCTGTATTCAGTCAGCTAACCATTTTATACTGTATATTATATTAACCAAATTACGTACAAATCGATCAAAGGATCTAGGGTTTATATCGATAGCCCTTTTTTTGAACACCCCCTATTTTGGTCCCCGGAAGAATTATTCACTCTTTTTTATTATAAGACCCAAGTAAGTAAATAGTAATTATTTTTATGAATTTTTTAGTTTTAAAATCTTAAAATTTTAATTTTTTAAAAACCCTCTTTCCCTTAACTTTGGGTTCGATTTCATCTAAAAACTAATCAGCTCTTAATTCCAGTACAACGTTGCTAAACTTTATCCAAAGTCATTTGAAATATTAATATGATTATTCCTTTATTATTAATCAGATATCACTTGCAATTTGCAGTTCATGTTGACTTAAATTCAAAAATAGTGATCGATTCTCACCTATCACTTGAAGAATAACCATTCTACATTGGATTTTAAACGTTTAGATTATTATTGGTAACGATTGCTGAAGACATGGAGGATTCGACTTAAAATCAAAAATAACAATCGATTCTTATCTAATACTAGAGGAATAACCTTATTGCATTCCATTTTTGAGGTTTTGACTATTAATGGCAAGCTCTACTGAAAACGTGGAAGAATCGACATAAAATCAAAAAGACTAAATTCTTTTTTTGGTAAACAACTCGTTATTTTTTATTTTAAACCGATTCCTCTATGTCTTCAGCAATGGTTACCAATAAAAACCGAAACGTCAAAAACCCCATGTAGAATGATTATTCCTCAAGTAATAGAAGAGAATCAATCGTTATTTTTGATTTTAAGTCGATTCCTCTATTTCTTCAGCAAAGGTACATGCGCGTAGTTAAGGGGGGGGGCAAGAGGGCTTCCCCTCCTCCTAGAAAAATCGAGCCCGACCTCGAAAGGGGACAACTTTTGGCGGCCGAAAACCTCGAAATTTTCGGACTTTTTCCAGTTTTTCATTTATAACTCGAAAACAGTTCATATTTTGTAAATAACCGTTCTATAGTAAATTAAAGAGGACACATTTTGGCGTCGATTAAAAAAAATGCGAAATTGTTTCAGTAGTTCGATTTTTAATGGGGATCCAAAAAACAGCCCCCGGGTCACTTTTGAATATCCCGAAAACTCGCACTTTTTTCGACTTTTTCCCATTTTGACCATGAAGGATTCACGTTTTCAACAAAGACGACTCTATACATTTTGAAACTAGATTAAATTTTCTACAATCTAAACAAAGTTTCATATTAATTGGATAATGGTAACCCGTGCCGCAATGAGGTTGAATTTTTGAAAAAAATGCAATTTTTCCAAAAAATCGCAGTTTTTCCATCATAAAATGAAAACGACTCATCCTAAAAACTTAATTTCTACCTGATTGTCTAGAAAATTTTGTTGACTTGAACGTTTATTTTGACCCCTTTTTTGTTAAAACTCTTTTATTTATAGATACCCTACATTTTCCGGACAGGATATGATCCGAATCCTCAAAAACGTCATGGAAAATGCTAGATATCTATAAATCTAAGAATTTGATCAAAAAAGTTCTCCAAATGAAGGTTTAAGTCAATAAGATTTCCTACAGAATGAGATAAGAATCAAGTTTCTATGATCAGTGGTTTTCATTTTATGAAGTAAAAACTGCGAAAAAATTTCAGTTTTTTAAAACTTCAACCTTATTGCCGCACGGATTGCCATTATCCAATTAAGATGGAACTTTGTTTGTCTTGTAGCAAATTTAATCTAGTTTAAAAATGTATAGAATGGTCTTTGTCGAAAACGTGCTCCTTCATGGTCAAAATGAGAAAAAATGAAAAAAGTGAGAGCTTTGCGATAGGAATTTAAAAGTGATCCAGGGGGCTGTTTTTTGGATCCCCATCGACGCGAAATTTAGTCCTCTTTAATTTACTATAGGACTGTTATTAACAAAATATAGACCGTTTTCGAGTTATAAGCGAAAAACTGGAAAAAGTTCGAAAATATCGAGGTTTTTCGGCCACCAGAAATTGTCCCCCGCACTTTCGATGTTACAAACGTAGATTTGGCATACCCACACCATACCAAGAAAAAAAATATTTTCCACCAATTAATGTAAGCTGAACCTCTTTTTGGATCCTCTATTTACTGGGTTAATAGGCACCTAGAATTTGCGAGTTTAAGGCAATGAGAATATATGGTATGTCCCACGCGGTCTCGCCACAGCGAGTTACGCCTGTCGAAGAGAGAAGGCTATTGTTCTTAGTCACCAGACTCTGCAAAGTTTTACGCAAAAATTCAGAAATGTTTAAAAAAATAAAATCGATTGTTTTAAGGCTCTCAGACCATTATTTACGGAAATAGAGACATTTAAAGATTTTAAAAAAAAAAATTTTAGAAACTTTTAAAAAATCTTACAAATTCTATTGTTTTAAGACTCTCAGACCATTATTTACGGAGATAGAGACGTTTAAAGATTTTAAAGACAGGAAATTTGTAAAAATTTTTTAAAAATCTCATAAATTCGATTGTTTTAAGGCTCTCAGTCCATTATCTTAATTTTGGGTCGATGTGCACCAAAATTTAATCAGCTCTTAATCTCAATGGACAAAAACTACGTGTGAAATTTGGTTTCGATATTCACACTAGTTTTTGAGCTAGCTCGCCCACAATAATTTGGTAATGCACAGACTAACAACCAGACCAACAGACTAACAGACATTTTGACAAAACAATTATTATCTCGAAAAATATAATTTTTTCGATGTTCACTTATTAGGGCTTTTTTGTAGAGCAAAATGCCATGGTTGTGCTCAATTTTTTTAATCAAAATAGTTTCAGCCGTTTTTGAGATATTTCGAAAAAAAGAAGGACAAAAACCACTTTTTTCATGCACGATTACAATACTTGACCATACCCTGGATGGTAAAATAAAAATTAACCCAATATTCATTATAAAAAACATAGAATTATTAATAAAGGTTGTCTAATTGTTTTGTTTTCACTCTTTCAGTCACAGAAGAAGTCAGAAATCAGTGACGAAACATTTGGCACATTTAATTTAAAAAAACTCTGAGTTTAATTTAAAAATTCTTATCCAACTCCCTACGATCCCTATTATAATCAATATATTTTTGTAATAGAAAAATAAATAAACATAATTTTTTTTTAATTTAAAAATAACAAATGACAAATCGATTTTAATCATTTTATACCTGTGTAAATCTAAAAAATATAAACACATAATTTTAATCGATTTATTAAAAACTTTTTGCCATTTTTATAGTTAGTTAGTTGTCTCAATTGCACTCTGCTTCATTTTTTAAAATTCAAGTCCTCGTATTAAATATATATCTATAATACTTTTTAATTGGTGTAGCGTGATGCTTATTAATTTGAGAAAAGTAAAAAATATTAATAATAAGTCCAGATGTTTCCCGGACACTCGACTCTTTCGAAAAGCCTTGAAATTCAAAACCAAGGATGTGGTTAAATATATCCACTGCCTGACTGGCTAGGCCTGGGCAAAGATCTCAGGATATTTCATAAGACACCCAATGTTCAGTGTAGTAAAGAACTATTGGCTGTCGATGACTAGATTTACTCATTAAATGAGATTGTTCATAAGATATTAATAATCTGTCCAGATACCTCAAATGTGTCCTATTTTAAATACTATTATCCTAGTCATTTAGAAATTAAACAATAATAAATATTTTGTTATGAGTGATGGTGTAGGTTCTTGGTGAAACATATTTTAATAAAGTAATGAAAATTAAAAAAAAATTAAATATTCATTACTTTATTAATAATAAAAATAATTCAGACCTTGAAATAACTATTCATCTAGGATATGCTTATACATATATAAAAATCGATTATCATAACTTAGCATTAATTAACAAAGACTAAAACGTTTGTAAAATTATGAAAATCACCATTTAAACCAGGGATGGCCAACATTTTCAGCAGCCGTACCAAATTTCAGGAATAATATTTCCTGTCGGGCCACGCACCTATTTTTTTTTGTTAATTAAAGAAAACAAGCAAGCATGCACTGTAGCGGCGACCACATCGTGGCTTCCCAGTAGGTGAGATCGTGGTCAAACAAACACTTGCCTGGTCTAATGTAAAGTAAAAAAAAAAAAGAAATAGGTATATTTTTTTTTTTTGAAGAAAATAAAACATAACTGAGAATCAAACATATTTATTAGAAAATTTAAAAATATTTAAAAGTGCCTGACTTTGTTTTGCAGAGCTAAGTGCATCAAAATTGATCACGACTGATGTTGACGATGCAGGCAAACAGTTTTCTAAATGAACATCAGTAATTCGTATTCTCACTTGTGATTTGATGTGCTTTATACAAAGCTGGTGAAAAAATATATACTAGTCCATTGGTTCCTAATCTAGAGGTATTTACCCACATGGAGTAAAAAAGCTATTTGAAGGGTGGAATCAGACTAATTAATATATGTTGTAGGTGGAAAATGCCGTTAGACAAGGCGAGATTTCAAATAGATTACATATTAGTCAGACAAAGATTCAGAAATCAGTTAAAGGACTGCAAAAGCTATCCTTTGGCTAATATATCTAGTGATCACAATCTAATTGCAATGAAATGCCAACTAAAATTTAAAAAACTAATAAAAAAGGGGAGGTCGCGGAAAAACTGGGATATATCTAAATTAAAAAATAAGGAAGCCCAAAAACTCTTCGAAAACGTAATGAATAAGAAACTGGAAGAAAAAACACACACAAATAATAAAGAAGAAGAAATCGAACAAGAATGGAATGATATGAAATCAAGCCTGGCCGATACAGCCAATGAAGTCCTTCAATCAAAGAAAAACGAAATTAAAATGCCATGGGTTACAGACGAAATACTGCAACTGATTGACGAACGAAGAAAATTTAAGAACAGAAAAGACGGAGAAGGAAAATAAACATATAACAAATTAAGATGGAAAGTTATAAGAGAATGTAGAAAAACAAAAGAAAAATGTAAAGAAGTCAACGAAAAAAGTTGATGTAGCCTATAGGGCAATAAAAAGAAATTTTCAAGAAGACAAGCCAAAAAGCAAGAACATAAGAGATGAAGGAGGCCACATTATTCTAAACGAAAACGAACAGGCAAATAGATGGAAGGAATACCTAGAAGAACTCTTATGGAGAAGAAAAAACAATGAACCCAATAGAAGAAGAAGAATCTGTGGACGAAAACGAATTAGGAGACTCCATACTCAGGTCAGAATTTGAAACAGCTCTGAAGGAACTAAAAAATAATAGAGCACCCGGAATAGACAATATACAAGCTGAAATCCTAAAGAACTCTGGAGAAAAGGCACGTGACAAACTTTTTGAACTAATTAGCAAAATCTATAAATTGGGAATCATCCCAAAAGATTTCCAAAAAACAAAATAGTCACACTTCCCAAAAAGACAGACGCGGATAAATGTGAAAATTTCAGGGCCATTAGCTTAACCTCACATTCACATGCCTCCAAAATCCTAACCAAAATAATCCAAAGAAGAATAGAACAAAGAGTTGAAGAAAATCTGGGGGAAGACCAGTTCGGCTTTAGAAGAAACAGAGACACCCGAGAAGCAATTCTCTCTCTTAGACTAATAATAGAAAGGGCTTTTTTCAGGGAAGAATCTGTCTACATCGGATTCATAGACCTAGAATAAGCATTCGATAACATCAATTGGGAAATTATGTTTAAAATCTTAAAACAGGCGGGAATAAAATTCAGGGAGAGAAGACTAGCTATTAGAGCTCCAAAATAAATACGATAATAATGAGTCCCGTAAATTCTACAAAAGTGTGAAGGAGATTAGAGGGGGTTCAGACCAAGAGAAACAAGTATTTTAAAAGATGAAGATGGTAATTTAATAGCCAGTAAATCGGATATTTTAAACACACGGAAGACGTATTTTGAAACCCTCTTGAACCCTATAGTTACCAGTGATCAAAATTACCAGTGTCTTCAATCAGATGAATATGACGTGAATGAACCAACATTGGAAGAAACAGAAGTTGAAATCAAAAAATTGAAGAACAACAAAGCCTCTAGAAGCAATACCATCCCAGCAGAATGCCTAAAACAAGGAGGTGAAGAATTGCATCAAGCAATTCATCAACTTCTTGTTCATGTATGGCGAAATGAACAGATGCCAAGCGAATGGAAGGAAGGTATTATAATTCCGTTGTTCAAAAAAGAGGATAAAATGAAATGCAACAATTACATAGGAATCACTTTAAATAACATCAGCTACAAGATTTTTTTAAACATACTCCTCAAAAGAATATCGCCTTATGCTGAAGATATATTGCGGGATTACCAATGTGGGTTCAGACGAAATAGGTCTACAATCGATCAAATTTTTACTATACGTCAATTGATGGAGAAATTATGGAAGTTTAAACAGGAACTTCACCAAATTTTTGTTGACTTTAAATAGGCGTATGACTCAATAATTAGAGTCAAGCTCTGGGAAGCTATGGCAGAATTCGGTATTCCTATAAAGCTGATAAGGCTAACAAAAATGTGCGTGGACGGATCAAACGCCAGAGTTAAGATAGATGGATTTCTTACAGATAGATTTTTTATAAACAATGGATTGAAGCAAGGTGATGCACTGTCGCCGCTTTTGTTCAACATTGCTCTAGAGAAGTGCATTCGTCCGAGTTAACTCTAAAATTTTTACCATTGATGGAACAAACCTGGCCCTTGCATATGCGGACGATATTGATGTCATTGGTCAGAACATCTTGAGTATTAAGAGAACCTTTGAAAGTCTAGAAAAGGAAGCTCAAAACATGGGACTTAGGATCAACTAAACAAAAACAAAATATATGCACATGTCCCGAAGAGCGAGAAGAAATCTACAAAGTATTGTTGTAGGATCATATGTGTTTGAGGAAGTGATTAAATTTAAGTATCTGGGAGCGTTGGTCTCAGCACAGGGTACTACGTCAGATGATGTTAGGGCCAGAATCCAAAACGCCTGGAAATGTTTTTACTCTCTCGGTAATCTTCTCATTTCAAAAGTGCTAAATCGTCCTTGTAAGATACTTCTATATAAAACCATCATCCGTCCCGTTGCCATGTATGGATGCGAGACTTGACCATTGACAAAGCATGACGAAGAATCTCTTTTGAGATTTGAGAGGAAAATACTCAGGGCAATCTTTGGACCAACTTTCGACATGGCTGCGGACACATACGAAATTCGGTCTGATCTGGAGCTCTATGGCTTATACAACCAACCAGTTATTGTCCGGCTCATTAAAGTCAGGCGACTTCAGTGGGCTGGGCATGTGTTGAGATCAGAAGAACATCGCCTGTATCAAAAAAGTCTGGATGGCAACACCTAATGGAAGAAGACCTCTCGGGCGTTCTAGACTCCGTTTGAAAGACCGAGTCGTCCGGGATTTATCAGCCATCTGAGTTTCCACAAATATCGAAAATATTGCGTTAGACCGGATCGAATGGAGAGGAATCGTTCGTGAAGCCGAGACCCACCCAGGGTTGTGCTAAGGAGTAAGTAAGTAAGTAATATATTTTTTAACACGGGTAATGAAACTGAAAAGGTTAGGAACTAGTCAGATATTCAGCGCCTGTCAACGCAACCGGCATTGCAGGACGTTCTATTTGAATGCATACCCTTCTCTTTACAGGCGCGGCGCTGAATTACTTCAATAGAAGGCTTGCTTAATTATGTCAAAAACACACCTACATGCGGGGCCGGATTTAAGAGTATGTCGCCTCTAGACTAAAGTCCATTTACCGCCCCCTCTAAAGTTCATATTTGCTTAATTTTATATTTTAATGCTAATTACTATCTTTTGCGTAATTGAAGAACTGTGTTCAATTTGAATTAAGTTGCTCTACACGGTGAAATGAAATTACACAAAATGTAGTTAATTACTGGTTTATTTGTTGAAAAATATACATACTTATCTAAAACAACTGCACTACAAGAAAGTTATAATCTCAACAAAAACACTTGTGTAAAAAGAGGCCAACTTCGATTAATAAAAGACCGTTTCCCGAAAAAGTAGTGAGACTAATGTGCATGCAAGTTCAACATCATCAATTTATTAAATGAGTCCAGAATATATTAGTAATTTCAATTAAAACAAATATTTTTCATTTCACATGTCCAACTATATTTTTTATTGATTTCACATTTTTAGTTGAAATTATTTTCCTAAAATTTGGCTTTTACGATTTAAATTATTATTTTTATTGTTTGCTAGGGCCTCCACCTCTCCCTTTAGCCCTTCCATCCTCTCTGTATTAAGATCTCATGATATGGTAACTAGTAATTCGTGACATACATAACAATGCGTAAAGCCAAGTTTTAGGAAAATAATTTCAACTAAAAATGTGAAATCAATAAATAAATATAGATGGACATGTGAAATGAAAAACATGCGTTTTAATTGAGGTTACTAATATATTCTCGACTCATTTAATAAATTGATGATATTGAACTTGCCAGCACATTAGATCTCACTACTTTTTTTGGCAAACGGTTTTTATTAATCGAACTTGGCCTTTTTTACACATGTATTTTTGTTGAGATTTCACTTCTTTTTGTAATTTGGACGGGAATTTAACCTGCAAGATTCACGCCTTTATTTTAAAGGATGATGAAGATCTTTTTCGATTTCTCACTTTATTAGTTATTCAAGTTATTACACTATGTCAAATTTTAGCATTCTAGTGTCGTTGAATTTTCATTATTAGTTAATTTATCTCATAAGTTTTACTCCTTCATTTTAGATGCTGAAAAAGGGAAAGTTTCAGTTTTTCGATTTCACCCTTTATTAATGCCCCAAAATCTACTAACATGCCAAATTATACCCTTTGAATTTTTACTTGATGAGAATTTATATTATAAACTTCACACCTGCTTTTAAGATGCTGAGGAAGGAAACGTTTTCGATTCTCATCTTCAAGGTCTACCAGTATGTCAAATTTCATCATTCTAGAGTCATTGTATTTTCACTAAATGTTAATTTAGCCTATAAATTTCACCCCTTCATTTTATGTCCTGAAGAAGGGAAAGTTTCAGTTTTTCGATATCACCCTTTATTAACGCCCCAAACTCCACCACCATACTGAAAATAATGAAAATTTATCGCTCAAAATTCACCCACTTCATTATATGTCGTGAAGAAGGAAATGTTTTGGTTTTGCGATTTCATTCGATTAGGGCTCTCTGGCTTATATTGATATTTTAACGAAAATAAATTTAAATAATATTTTGTTAAAATTCTTGATTTTAAAACTAAATTTCAATTTAAAACATTCCAAGTCCGCCCCTCGAGCTTAAGCGCCGTAGTGTTTTGCACCACCTGAACCACCCTGTAGGCCACCCCTCTGCCTCCGTCTATATTTTCCAATTGCAATTAAGTTCAAAATTTTGTTCACTGCGATGCCTTGATGATTGCCGGATCGATCAAAACGTTGGCAAAAAATATAATAAATGATATTTTAATTTTATTTAATTCTGGCTGCAAATATAAAATCGATCATTTTACCTGAATTTAAATTTAAAATATTTATTAATATCATTCACTTAAGCAAACTAAAGCAAAAAGTTACCGACCAACGCACGGTCCTTCAAGTACATCTTAATGATACGCAAAGAATGTAAAATAATTTCTATACATTTTCATTTGAATATAGTCCAGTCAAATTGTGTTTTTATCAGGAAAGTTTTGGGATAGTTCTGATTTTTTGCATCTATATGTTTTTTGGGCCTCTGAATCCAAATCTGAGGTCTCCCACCAAAATTTCCTGACGCAACATTGTAGAAAATGCAAAAAAACGTGAAAATTTCCATTTTTTGGCGGTGTTTTGCTTATAACTCGAAAACTATCAACTTTTTGTAAATAACCTTTCTATTCAAAATGAAATTTCATAAAATTTCCTACAAATTTCATTATTTAGGTTTTTTCTCCGACCAACCGTTCGGGCTCAAGCGCAAAATCCAAGTTTTCGACCTCGGCAGCCCCGCCGGATCATCCAAAAGCTCACACTTTTTTCGAAATTTTCCCATTTTGACCATGAAGGAGCACGTTTTCGACAAAGACCACTCTATAAATTTTTAAACTAGATTAAATTTGCTACATCTTAATTGGATAAATGGTAATCCGTGCCGCAATGCGGTTGAAGTTTTGAAAAACTGCAATTTTTTGCAAAGAATCGCAATTTTTTCCTTTATAAAATGAAAACCACTCATCCTAGAAATTTAATTTCTATCTCATTCTCTAAGGAATTTTGTTGACTTTAACGTTTACTTGTACCAGTTTTTAGTTAAAACTCTTAGATTTATAGATATTTCCATGACAGGATATGATCCGAATCCTCCGAAGTGTCATGGAAATAATAGGGGCTCATTTGAGCACAATTTGATTGGACTAATAACAATTTAGAAAATTATTTATTCATCTTCATAAATATTTATTTTAATCTTATTGTATTGACAAATGAATTTAGACTATTATGATGAGAATATCCTAAATATGGATCTCATATTTAAATATATTTATTTTTTATATTTGTAATAATAAACTTTAACTCTGATAATTAAGTATGTTTCCCTTCATAAGTCGAAGTTAAAAAGATCGGTACGATATTAAAACTAAACTATTTCCAAAAATGAATATGGCCTTTTATTAAAAAAATTACCCACTCCTTCAAGAGACTATAGTAACATTTATCTAAAAGGAGAAAGAACAGAAAGCAATGCTACCAACACTTGAGCAATCGGACTGGATATGGCGATAGAGAAAGGGGATTTCCCTAAAATATCAAAACAAGACAAGAAATGATGACCAAGACAAGATTTCTTGTCTTTTTTTTTTTTTTTTTTTTTATGCAATTGAATGCAAGTAAAAAAGCCCCTATGGATCTCGAAAGACCCTTGCATTACCGAAGAGAATGGAAAGTTGATTAAGTGAGAGGGTGGAGACGTAGGTGTTTATGCACTCGGGTTTTGAAGGTTTGAAGGTTATAAGTGCTGAGAAAGATGGAGGCTGGGAGAGCACCTGCCGTGATAGTATCTATAGAAAAGGGAAAGGGCAGAGACATTTCTTCGATGGGCTAGCGAGTCGAGGGAGTCGGTGAGGGTAGAATCGTCAATTAGCCTGACGGCTCGTTTCTTAATTGCATCCAGGGTATCAAGAGAATATTTAAAGGCTCCTCTCCATAGATGAGAGCCGTATTCGAGACAGGGGCGGATTTGGGCCTTGTAGATGGTGAGAAGATGTGGGGGCTTGTAAAATCGCTTGGACCTGAATAAGTTCCTTGCTGCAGTTGAAACACTGAAAACGGGAGACGCATCGGCCATGTGAATATTTACACGAACCATATCGAGCTACTTTCGACCCTCCCATAATTGAAAAACTATTAGACCTATACCTATTATAATTCTTGAGTTATTAAGCTCTGAAAAGTTCCATTTTTAACCGACTTCGAAAAAAGGGAGGAGGTTATTAATACTAACTGACTGAAGGCCAGCTGTATGTCGGTTGGTAAAGTTTTTGTAAAAGTTGACAAAGGTAAAACCTTAGAATTCACCTTGTGCCCGACGGGATGGCCAACCAGATGACACGCAATTTCATCTGATTGGCCATCCCTCCGGACACAAGGTGAATTCTAATGTTTTACCCTTTGTCAACTTTTACAAAGACTTTACCAACCGACATACAACTGGCCCTCAATCACGTATCAAAAACCTTGAGTACTTCCGATAATCCTAGAATGCTGAAATTTGACATACTGGTAGAGTTTGGGCTACAATTAAAATAAACAATCAAAAAAGTGAAACTTTCCCTTTTTCAAGACCTAAAATGAAGGGGTGAAATTTATTATAGGCTTAATTAACATATAGTGGAAATACAATCAGGCTAGAACTCTGAAATTTGGCATACCTACTGATAGAGCTTGACACATTAATAAATCGTGACATCAAAAAACCGAAGCTTTCCCTTATTTAGGACATAAAATGAAGGGGTGAAATTTAACTGCTTTCTTTCTATTAAATACATTTGCATGCATTAAATAAATTTTATTTAGATAAATAAATGGATAAAACTTTTCAAAAATTAATGATATCTGACCAAAAACATAAATGTGAAAAAGAGGCCAGGTTCGGTTAGTAAACGCCGACAAAAGAGTTGAAGTCTAAACGAGTACCAAGTTCCATAGCAGTTGCTTAAATCATAGCTATAGGGATGTACAGTACAACGTTCTTCAATTGATTTAAAAGATAATTTGATGCGTTCTTTTTTAGTGAATTTATAACTTGGCAATTTTAATATCCAACTAAATTGTTTGTAGTATAAAATAGAACAACTAGCAAAGCTGAATTTTAATAAAGATAAAAGTAAATAAATATTATATGCAATATTCATTTAATTATGAGTTAAGATTTCTAGGTCACTTGTTTCACATTAAAGTGACCTAGAAATCTTAACTCATAGTAAATGAATATTCCATATAATATTTATTTACTTTTATCTTTATTAAAGATTTTTCACCTTGCACCAACACCACAATCCATATTAATTGCTAAATTTCAAGCTTGTATTAAATATCATCACGTTAAACGTAATTTATTGACTATAATAACTTGCCAAATCATAAATTCAATATCAAAGAACGTAACAAATTTTATTTTAAATCAATTGAAGAACGATGTACATCCCTATAGCTATGATTTAAGCAACTTATTATATGATTTAAAACGTTCATTTAAAACCCGCTAACGTTTCTAAATAATTTGTCTATTAAGCTAGTTCTTTCACAAATGCAAAAATTCAAGAAGTTTTTGAAACTTATAATATAAGTCATTAAAAGCATAATACACATACTGTTAAAATTTGAAGACGATTTACCACACCAAACATGAAATAATTGAAAATGACATTTTTACATAGGGTAGATAGGGAAAGGGTGGGGATATGATCATTATTTTATTTTTTTTCATTGAAGGACTTTCACCATCTTGATGAAAAACTAATATTTGTTAGAATAATATATTCGAAGTAACTTAAAAAAAATTGAAATTATTTACCACGTAGTTTTGATAAAAAACAAAAAAAAAACATATTTGGGCGATTATTTTTAGTGGGGGGGGGGGGGGGGGGTATAAGCACAATGGCTTGGATTCGATGATGATGTCATATATTAATTTGGTCAAGTTCTGGTGATGTTTATACGTAGATTTCTTTTTACAATGTGGACCGATCTCGATGATTTTTTTGCCTTGGGTTCCGTATACTCGCCAATTAGTCCCGTATAAATTTCATTGCTATTGGATCTTTTTTGTTATGTATGTTCCGATTTCGATGATTCTTTTTTTATTGGAAAGGGGATACCTTAGGGGTAATCCCATATTAATTTGGTCAAGTTCTGATTATATGATCAATGACAAAATAGCGGAAATCTCCTTCTGATGGCTTCTGATTTTTTGCATCTATATGTTTTTTGGGCCTCTGAATCCAAATCTGAGGTCTCCCACCAAAATTTCGTGACGCAATATTGTAGAAAATGCAAAAAAAACGCGAACATTTCATTTTATTTTAAATCAATTGAAGAACGTTGTAGGTACATTCTATAGCTATGATTTAATAAACTGCTATGGAACTTGGTACCCATTCAGATCTCAAATCTTTTGTCGGCGACTTACCACTCACAGTAATTACAATATTACTAAAAACATTAAACATAATCCTTAGGTAATGCGAATTAACGAAATATTCTTCCACTTTAGTTAGGTATTTCACTAATAATTAACACTAATATAAAAATAGAATAAAGGTAATAATGAGAGAAACTCGTTCCAAAAGCAGACAAAGTTGCCAACCCCTAGGACATTTTCCGATTTCTGGGATTTTTGTAAATTTGTTGATCTTAGGAAATTCTGCAATTTTACCATGATCAAACCTCAAAGTTCAGGTTAAATAACAGTGAAAACTCTTTGTGTCCAACTCTCTACTTAAAATAGAGCTTAAAATTAAATAATTTTTTTATTGATACTAATAATATAATTTGGCAAAATGGGTTTTATCCCTATGCCAATAAATAAAAATAAAAAAAAATAAATAAAAAAAAGGATAATATAATTCCAAATACTTCCAAGTAATTCCAAGTAATTCCAAATATTTCCAAGTAATTCCATATATTTCCAAGTAATTCCAAATATTTCCAAATAATTCCAAATATTTCCAAATAATTCCAAAAATTTCCAATTCCAGTAATTCCAAAGAGGTGTACACCTAATTCCAATCGAGGATCACCCCTCGTATATTTCACACTACAAACCTTATATACTTAATAACTTTTAAGGATTTCGGTGTTGGTTCTAGGTGAAACATTTTAATATAATAATAAAACTTGAGTAAGTTATATACTTAATCTAGACTAGAGGATATATATATTGAGTTCATTATATATTTACATTATATTAGAAAAAATTCAGATAATTCTATTAATCTATATATACAAATAAATAAAAAATTAATTTAAAAATCAAATAAATTATACAAAAAAAAGTGATAAGTTGACACAGTTAATTTTGATAAATATTAGTTATGAGGTCATCAAATTATATGAGAAAAATCCATCATTATTTTCCTAAATCATAAATCTAAAACTGTTCGTTGTTGTTATTTACTAAAACTAACTGTATTTCTTTCTTTTCTTCACAGAAATAAATAGCTACAATGGAACTGGCATTACGTTTTTTAGCGAGTATTGTGTTTCTTTTATATCTAATTACCGAGCCTATCTTTCGATTTTATGCTTGGTTGCAAAAAAAACCCCGAAAATCTCTGCCACCTCTAGATCCAATACTTAAACAAAGTATTACTAAAATTTCTGCACAGATCATTCAAAAGGAAGTAAGTCAGAATTTTCAAATTATTTATCTATTTATTTGAAATATAGTTTTAAGCCAGAATTACACTACTATTTCAGACTAGAAGTAATTTCCAAAGACCCCCTAGCTATAATTACGTCACATGACTTTACGATACACCTTGGTGGCCCCTCTCTTATATTTAATAAAATTATTTATAATCATGTAGTTGGGGGTTAGTTTTTGCATTTTTAGACTACTGGGGGCCCTCTCATTATGTTTACAAAATTTGGTTGAATATGGTCCAAGTGCTTACCCGTATAGTACAGAGACCAAAATAAAACCCAAATGCAACTTTTTTGAATGGTTGAATTATAGTCTTTATATAGTTTGAATTAGGTTGAATTACGGTTTCTAAACGGTAGTTATGTCTCGTTTTTTCCGTTTTGCAACTGTTGTATTATAGTTAAATTATACTCGCAAAGATTATAATGCAACCGTTACAAAAGGTTGTGTGGATTGTCGCGAAAGAACCTCCTTAATGAATTGAATTTTATTATCAATTTCTGATTCATTCGCTCGAATCTTTCTCTTACGAGCTGCATGCAAGGTATTCTTAACATCACTAAAAAGAGAAAAATAAAAATAATTTTTAGAAAAAAAACCGACTTCAAAAAGGTTAAATGCAATAACTAAAATAATAAGAACTCAAAAATCAAATAAAATGCACTAAAAGGTATAAAATAATTATCTAATTTAGTTACAACTAAACGATGAAATTGTTATATGAAATTACTTTTTGAAGTCGGTGCCAAACAAACTATATAAGCTTTCAATTTATATAAGCGAGCTTACGCGATGTTGTCTTCATTACCCGCCAAATTTACTAAGATCCGTCGAGTGTGATTCATAAAATGTATTTGTTTGGCACCGACTTCAAAAAGTGATTTCATGTAACAATTTCATCGTTTAGTTGTAACTAAATAAGATCATTATTTTATACATTTTTGTGCATTTTATTTTATTTTTGAGTTCTTATTATTTTGGTTGTTGCATTTAATTTTTTTGAAGTCGATTTTTTTTCTAAAAATTATTTTTTAGGGTTCCCTACAAATGTAAAACGGGACACTATTTCCATTAAAATTATAGAGACCGTAAAAAGAATTATGAAAAGGTTTTAACTGTTACCTCCACTATTAGTTTTACTTTACTTTCAGAAAAACCAGCGAAGAAATAGTTTCCGCAGTAATCTCGAGAATTCGCCTTGTGAATCCACTATTAAATGCTATCGTGGAGGAACGATTTGATTTAGCACTTCAGGAAGCAAAAATAGTGGACCAAAAAATTAAACAATTGGACGAAAAGGAGATAAAAAAATTGGCATCCTCGCATCCTCTGATGGGAATTCCTATCACTGTTAAAGAGAGTTGCAGTGTCAAAGGTAAGAATCCATTTATTGAATCAATATTAGTTATAACTTTTTATTCTCCCCCCTCCCTCTCTAGTCGGGGCTAGGCCAGCAATGCACATCAATCTAAACTCACTGTCTCAATTAATTAAGGCCGGGTCCCGTCCGGAAAGTCCGCCTCATATAACTCGAAAAGTTAAAAAGGGAACCTAGCATCGCCCTGAGTGTCATTTTGTTTAATGTAGTTTTGGAGACACTCAGGGCGCGCAGGTCCCTAAAGAACCGGGGACACCACACCCCCTTCCACGATATTGTCGCCGTCAAAACGGTGACAGCACCGGCGGCGACTCCGAACCTCTCCGCGATATTCCCGACCAGACTGGAGTTGCCACTATAATAATTAATTTTGTTCTTGTTGGCAACTTCCAGTCCGGCGAGCGCGGAGACCACCTGGACATCAATGACCGTCACCCGATCTTCCGGCCCTGCCATCACGATGCCAGCGCATCGACATCCGGCGGCACTGGAGTATAAATACTCCAGTTTCACCCTAGGAGATCTTTTTTTCAAATCGTCCGTCAGACATCAGATAACGGTGTCGTGCCTTTTGATCTTCCCGTCGTGTGTCCGCCCACAGCCCTGAATAATATGGGCCGTCGTCTCCGTTTTGGGGCACCCAACCCTACACCCCGGGACACCTCTCTCCCTCCTACCGAGAGTGCGGACAGCAGAAGGGAGGGAGCCCGATCGGAGGTGGCAGAGGTCCTTAAGCTCCAAAAGCTTGCTGTACTCCTTCTAGCCTATATCGAGCTTAAGTTTCGAATTTTGTAGCACTGCGACTTATGGTTGCGAAACGCAGGGGGTACATACGTACATACATACGTACGCACTGACCAATGAATTTTTGGCCCCTTTTTGGCCTCTGGGGACCACAATATCCGGCTTTATGTCCCAAATCTGGTTTCCAACTATTAAGGGCATCGATTCCTTACACCTAGAAGTTACAAAATGAAATTAACTTTTTTCATCTCTGAGATACAAGCTCTCAAAGAGTCAGGACCCAGACAGGGCATCACAATACTTCCACATTATATTCTATAGAATATAAATGTGAAAGTAAAAATATGCCATTGCACTCGGATTTTCGGTATGTAAATATAGATAGATAGATAGTTTTATTATTTTTTTGTACAAGGTACACAAACAAATACCTACATTATTATTTAAATAAATCTGAAATACTAATTACAATTCATTTTTATTCTAAAATTAGATTTCTAATTGAATCAATGTCCCTGATAAAATTTAAGATTTTATATATAATGTTTGTATCACCAGTTTCCAAAATATAAAACATTTCTCCTCTTGATACAACCCCCAGAACTCGATCCCTACATTCTTTGTACATTGGACACTCGGTCAGCACGTGGAACAGGTCCTCCTTCACCCTCAGGTTGCAGAGCGTGCATTCCTCTTCTGTATTGAATCTGACCCCCCACACTGAGCACAAGTCTTCCGTTCCCAGCCACCCTCAGTTGACCCATCAGCCTCTTCGCAGCCCAACTGCACCTCGTCTCCAGATAGGGACCTGGTGTCGAGGACGCCAGTCTCCTGTATACATCGCTGTAACCTGATCTCTCGATCCTCGCGACGTCTCTCCCACGTTGTGCCAACTGGTTCCGTTTTTCCAAAACCCCCCCTATATTTTTCCTCTCCAGGAGTCGTTCTTCGCCTACATCAGCAAGCATCTTCGCAAGTTGACTCAGCCAGCTGTAAATATAAGTTAATTGATTTTTTCAATAATTTGTTGGATTCTTAATTTAACTATAACTACGACATCACCCATCAGGCATATATGCAAAGAAAATTTTTGAAAATTTTTCTTTATTTTATTGAAAATGTTTCACCAAGAACCTACACTATTCTCTCTTAACAAAAAAGGCACATATGTTTATATTAGTAAAATTGTATGTTAAATAAAATTTGTTCAATTTCACTCTGATAATGTGGCAGGATAGATATGATTAAGTGAAATATCCCCTGTAAAAGTTCAAAGTCATTTATATTAAAGGTATTCTCTATTGTAAGTCCAAATTTGTACAGTTTTTTTCGTGTATTTTCTTATGAAGAGGATCGCATAATTTTTAGTAGCCCATGGGACCCAAATATCTTAGGACGCTCCTGTTTACCATACGAGATATGGTGAAGAAGTGTAATCTTGCATTTGTAGAGTTTTTTTTTTTGCTTCATATTTTCGGAATATCTCAAAAACGGCTAAAACTATTTTGTTATAAAATTGAGCAAATTCACGGCGTTTCAGTCTACAATAAAACTTTGTGTTCTGAACATCGAAAAAATTATATTTTAAGAGACATTAATTTTTTATTTGGTCAAAATATCAGATAGTCAGTTAGTTGATTTGTGTGAGTGTTAATAAGGAGGGGACAGGTTAAAATTTTGAACCTTTTATCCGATTTATATCAAATTTGCTTAGTTACTATTTAGAATTCTTAAGGGATGTGAAATCCACGTGAAATCAGATGTCTCCTTGGACTCATTTCTCCCATTTAAAATGTTCCGATAGCAACCGACCGCGATAAAATCTATATTACATAAAATTTTAAAATAGATTTTCGTGGATTTACTTGGTCTGTAACTTTAAAATGCGGGGGTTTTCAATAAAAATAGACAATAATTTAGAAAAAAATGGAAAAATATATTTTATTCAACGTATCAACGCTTGCTTTCTACACATTTTTGACATCTAGTAGGCAAATTTTAAAGTTACACACCTGGTACACTTATATTTAGTTTTTAGTGACAGCTATTACAATTCAAGGTAAATCGAATCGCTTCCATTGATTCCATGAACTTATTAACAAGATAATATTATCAAACATTTTACAATATAACTCACATTAGACAATTACATGGAATTATTAAATTATATTTATAAGATATTACAATCGATATTGTAACCATCATCTCTGTTTATATTGTTAGGATGTTTTTTAATTTCTATTTTTCAGTAATTTTTCTCGATGTGCACCGTTTGGTCTTTATCCAGATCAATCTTGTGTCCTGGCTTTTATTAAATGGGTTCAGCGAGAGCTGATTGATTTAGAGTCTACTTGCCCTCTCGTTTTCACTCATTTGTATATCTACGCTTCTACTTGTTTCTCTAATATACCTTCTTGTATTCATATGTGACTTTTAATTTATTTTTAACAATTAATATTACTTTTATAATTAAAGTTTAGGGAAAGCGGTGTTGGTTTATAGTGAAACATATTAAACAAAGGAATTATTATTTAACGGTTATAGTAAGTGTTTCACAAAGAGGAATCCTTTGTGAAACACCACTATAACCCGTTAAATAATAATTCCTTTACTTTTATAATTACTTTATTTTAATGGTGATATGCTTTTAATGTAAGCTAAGTTAGAGTCACACGGGGGATTAAACATCAGGCTACGCTATTTTTCGAATCGTTTCACTTTTATAGAAGAGTGTGAAAAGAGAAACAAATAGAATTTCCCTAATTCATTCGAAATATCATCTTAGAATTTTGATTAAACATTAAATAAAAGAATCTGAAATAAACTAAATAATTAATTGATTCATTCGTAATTTTAGGGATGAGTCTAGCAGTTGGTTCCTTGAAAAGGCAGCATATGATTGCTGAAAAAGATGGTGAATGTGTGTCCTTTCTACGAGACGCTGGAGCCATTGTTATTCTTGTCTCCAATACTCCGGAAAATTGTCTTTGTTGGGAAACCAATAATCTAGTCACTGGAAAAACGCTCAACCCTTACGATTTAGAGCGAACGCCCGGAGGATCTTCAGGAGGGGAAGTAATAAATTTTCAATATAAACCTACTATCAACATACAACAACAAGAATTGTTATTGATCTAGATTCTTTTTTCAGGGAGCTTTGATTGGATCTGGAGCATCTCTAGTCGGGATCGGATCGGATCTTGCTGGGTCTATTCGGATCCCTGCTCTTTATAATGGCATTTTCGGACATAAACCTACCCCAAGTAAGCAATATTGTTGCAATGACCTGAAGTCTATATTTTTTTTTTTATTCTGTAGGTATAAAATATTATTTATGTAAATTAATCTATAATTTCCAACTCTTTCTTTTAAGATTAATCTTTTTATAAATATTAAAGAAGAAGTTTGTTTGTTTGTTCTTCTAGGCACCTTGTCTAATCTGGACTAAATTTTGCATTTAGTTCTACGCAAAACTATTGGTATAAAAATCCTCTACCCAAAATAGCTAACATGAGCAAAAAATTTAAATTCTAGGCCATTTTACTTATTTGGACCAAATTTTGAACACTTACTCTTTAAAAGGATATGTGAGACTTTTAGGGAAGTGAAAGAGTTGGCATGAAGACCGGTAGTTTCGTCATACTAGTCTTAGAACTGTCTACACTCTGACGATGATTCTTTAGAATCATGGTAAATTTTATTGATACCGAGAGTTTGGCGAGATGGCTAAGAAATAAGACAGTCTAGGAAATTTGTATCTTGAAGTTTCAATTAGAATTCCAACAAACCGCTCGTATAGTCAAGGTGAAGTCAGGCCAGAGGCCCGCAGCTTACATTAAAAAAAAATATTTTTAACCGACTTTGAAAAAATGGAGGTTATCAATTCAACGGAATGTCTGTTTTTTTTTGTGTTTGAACATTTCATTTATTTATTTATTTATTTCAACGAGATGTGCCTTTAAAAACATTACAAAAAGTAATACAAAAAACCCTACTTAGTAAAAAGTAGAGAAAAAACAATAAAGTTAAACACACAAATAATAAACAATAAAACAGAGTAAATCAGATATAATAATTATGTTAGTGAGTATTTAAATATATGAACCCCCAAGTTCGGTTAACTTTACTAACCACATGATTAATATGTTCATTAAACGTGAGCTTTGAGTCAAAGGTGACACCAAGGTCTTTGATGGAAGTTACTCTAATGCAATAAGAAGTATCGTCCAGATAGTAATTGTATGAGATAAAATATTCCTTTTTTGAGAACGAAATGGTGGAGCATTTGTCAAAATTTAGAAAAAATAAGTTTGCTTTGCACCAGATAGTTAAGTTTTTTAGGTCGGATTGTAGCTTTTTGCAGTCTGAAACTTTAGAAATGTCAAAAAACAATTTGTTATCGTCTGCGAATAGCAATATATTGCAATGTTGAATTACATTGACCAGGTCATTAATAAATAAGAGAAACAATAGGGGACCAATATGGCTACCTTGGTCAAGTTCTGATGATGTTTGTTCGTCAATTTCTTTTTAGCATGTGGACCGATTTCAATGATTTTTTGCCTTGGGTTCAGTATAGTCGCCGATTGGTCCCATATGAATTTCATTGCTATTGGACCTTTTTTGTTATGTATGTTCTCGCATAACTTCTTTGTTTGAGGACCGATTTCGATGATTCTTTTTTTATTGGAAAGGGGATACCTTCGGGCTTATCTCTTATTAATTTGGTCAAGTTCTGATGATATGATCCATGACAAAATAACGGAAATCTCCAATTCTTATGAGCAAATAATCGAAATTAATATAAAAAAAATACAATCTTAAAACCCGCTAACGTTTCGAGATAATTTCTCTATTAATGAATTAAATTTTATTATCAATTTCTGATTCCTTCGCTCGAATCTTTCTCTTATGAGATGCATGCAAGTTATTATCATAAGTCACTATTCTTAACATCACTAAAAAGAGAAAAATAAAAATAATTTTTAGAAAAAAACCGACTTCAAAAAATTAAATGCAACAAATAAAATAATAAGAACTCAAAAATAAAATAAAATGCACTAAAAGGTATAAAATAATGCGTGTAGTAAAAAGTTCTGAGCCTTTTCCGTTAGATGGCTTTAATATTGCCATATCTCACGATATAAACGTCGCATCTGGTAATTCTTTTTTGCGATTTAAAGGTGACATAACGCTTTAAAAAAAGTTCTTCGACAGTTTTGTGTTTGGTGAAGCCAGATGTGTGTTAGAGCGTTCCAAAATGAGGTAAAAAAAGAAAAAATTCGATACACTACGATTCAGTACCACTACGACCAAGAGGAAAAACGGAGGAGGCGGACAAAAAATGTATGCTGTTTATGGACCCAATACAGTATCGAATGCAAGAGCAAAGTGGTGGTTCCAATGATTCCGTTCTGGTATTATGGACGTCGAAGATGAGACACGCTCTGGTAGTCCAATCATCGAAAATGTCGATAAAATCATGGAAATTGTCGAGTCGGACTGGCATGCGAGCACTTATTCCATTGCCCAAAACCGTTTGGAACCATTTTCATAAGGCTGGTCTCAAGAAGAAGCTCGATGTATGGATGCCACACGAATTGACGCAAAAGAAACTTTTGGACCGAATTGATGCCTGCAATTTTTTGCTGAATCGATGTCGATGGAGATGGGGATGGTGACTGGAGATGAAAAATGGGTCACATACGAGAACAACAGGCAAAAAGGATCTTGGTCCAAGTTCGGTGACCCGGTCCAAATGATCGCCAAGCCCGGATTAACGGCCAAGATGGTTTTACTGTCTGTTTGGTGAGATTGGAAGAGAATCATCCACTATGAGATGCTCCCATCGGGCCAATCACTCAATTCGGACCTATACTGTCATCAACTGACCAGATTGAAGCATTCGATCGACGAGAAGCGGCCAGAATTGGCCAATAGGAGGGGTGTTGTGTTCCATCAAGTGTACGCCAGACAGTACACATCGTTAACGACGCGCCAGAAGCTCCGAGAGCTTGGATGGGAGGTTATATCGCACCCACCGTGTAACCCAGACCTGCCACCAAGCGATTATCACCTTTTCAAGCATTTGCAAAAAAATTTTGATGCTACAAAACTGGCCTCAAGAGAGGCTTGTGAAAATAAGCTCTTCAAGTTTTTCACCAATAGGGACGATGACTTCTTCAAATCGCGGAATTATGAGATTGCCTCCAAAAAGGACAAAAGTTATCGAACAAAACGGCGCATATTTGATCTAAATCGGAAAATCCTAACTTGATTAATTTTATCGTCGAAATAAAGAGCAAAAAGGCTCAGAACTTTTTGCTTCACCTATTACTTATCTTATTTAGTTACAACTAAACGATGAAATTGTTACATGAAATCACTTTTTGAAGTCGGTGTCAAACAAACTATATAAGCGAGCTTACGCGATGTTGTCTTCATCACCCGCCAAGCGTACTAAGATCCGTCGAGTGCGATTCATAAAATGTATATGTTTGGCACCGACTTAAATAAACTGCAACGGATCGTTGCTAAACTTTATCCAAATTCATTTGAAATATCACTATGTTTATTCCTTTATTATTATTCAGAAATCACTTGCGATTTGCAGTTCATGTTGACTTTAATTCAAAAATAATGATCTATTCTCATCTAATACTTGAGGAATAACAATTCTTCATTAGATTTTTGATGTTTCGATTATTATTGGTAGCCATTGCTGAGGACATGGAGGAATCGACTTAAAATCAAAAATAACGATCGATTCTTATCTACTACTAAAGGAATAACCTTATTGCTTATTGCTTACTCAAGCTTAAGTTGTTTACCAAAAAAGAATTTAGTCTTTTTGATTTTAAGTCGATTCTTCCACGTTTTCAGTAGAGGTTGCCATTAATAGTCAAAACATCAAAAATGGAATGGAATAAGGTTATTCCTCTAGTAGTAGATAAGAATCGATCGTTATTTTTTATTTTAATCCGATTTCTCCATGTCTTAGGCAATGGTTACCAATAATAATCGAAACGTCAATGTAGAATTGTTATTCCTTAAGTATTAGATGAGAATCGATCACTATTTTTGATTTTAACTCGATTCCTCAATGTCTTCAGCAATGGTTACCAATAATAACCGAAATGTCAATATCAAATGTAGAATTGTAATTCCTCAAGTATTAGAACGAAATCAATCGCTATTTTTGATTTTAAGTCGATTCCTCTATGTCTTCAGAAATGGTTACCAATAAAAACCGAAAAGTAAAAAGTCCAATGTAGAATGGTTATTCCTCAAGTAATAGAAGAGAATCAATAATTATTTTTGATTTTAAGTCGATTCTTCTGTCTTCAGCAAAGGTAACAGATAAGAAAACAACGCTGTTGCTATGGTTACTTATAAAATTTCCTCCCAAATTTTTAGCATTTCACAGAGAGAAGCCTATCCACTCTTACTTAAGTTAGGTTGAATGATCTATATAAAACGATCAAATGAATAAATTTTAAAGAATTTAAAATAGTACTATCTTACTCTAGAGTAAAGTACTTTAAAATATAATTTTACTAAAAACTTTATTTAACCTTTTTTGTGGTCCCCAAGGTACTTAATTAGGATATTAAATTTCATCAAAATTGGTTAAGTCATTTTCAAGATATTTAGAAAAAACTAAAAAAGTACCCAAATAAAGTACTAATGTTTGTGGGCCGATATGTACCAAAAACTAATCAGCGCTTCATTTTGTTAAACTAATGGCAGGTTTTCAATTTCATTTCAATCGGTGCAATGGTGTGGATAGAATCGTGGGCCAAAAAAACGATAACATCCATCCATCCACCCATACATCCATCCATCCATACATCCATCCTCACGCACTAAATGAAAAAATCGCAATTTTTGGCCCCTCGACGAGACCCGATGCAATTTTTGGCAAAACCGTCACGTGCTAAAATTCAACCTAATTGAATACTACAATTTGTGATTTTAATTGAGTTCATGGGTTCCGTAGTCTTTACCTGAGGACCCTTTGAAGTCGCACTTGCCGCGAGACCGATTACAATACTTTCCCCATGCTTCGCATTAAAGTAAAAAGTAATTTCATGTAACAAACAATTTCATCGTTTAGTTGTAACTAAATCAGATAATTATTTTATACCTTTTAGAGCATTTTATTTTATTTTTGAGTTCTTATTATTTTATTTGTTGCATTTATATTTTTTGAAATCGGTTTTTTTTTCTAAAAATTATTTTTTGATCTATATTTTCCACAAATAAGTAAATACATTTTGAACATACATACTAATAAGTAGTTTATCATTGTATTTCTAAAGATTGAACTCGTGGTTAGTAGGAAGAAGCATGTGGCGAGGAAGGTTCTAGAAAAACATTGATATAGTGAATATTGATTTTAATGCTTTTTTTAATTCAAAAGCAATATGTTTCCAATTTTGCAGACATAGTCCCATTAGAAGGCCACTTTCCTTTTTTGGAAGAAATTAGAAAATTTTTAGTTATCGGTCCTATCACTCGCTATGCTGAGGATCTGCCCCTGATGCTCAAAGTGATGAGTGGCCCAAATGCACACCAATTGCAACTCGACACTAAGGTGCATTCCTTCTTCATTTTTATCTACATAAATCCACTTTAATAAATTAAATTATGAAATGTCAATAAATTACTTTAAGCAGAACCCGCCGTTCAAAACTTCATCTTATTTCTAGGTTGACATCAGTACACTGAAGGCATATTATACATTTCAAGGTGGGTTTTCTTTCACAGCACCCCCCCTTGACCCGGAAATCGAAAAAGTTACTTTTCAAGCAATTCAGTATTTGGAAACTAAAAATGTTAGCTGTCAAAAGGTAAGCAAAAATACTCTGAATAGTACTTCTTGCTTAAGTGATATGCTAATAAAATGATATCTAGAAGACTTCTGCCATTTTTTTGTCATCTTCTGATTAAAGATCTCATTTATTTATCTCTTAGCGATTTTTTTTTTACTTTTTCTGTATTAATCAATGAATAATCTCTTGTAAACATACTCACTCTACCAGTGGAGCTTAACTTCAGCAGAAATAATTTAAAAGAGAAATAAGATTTTTGTCTGTAAGGAAAAAAGAAACCCGAGTCTCTTAAATTGAGGGAAGACAATATGTAATTAAGAAATTCTAATACTTAGAAAGAAACATAACTTGGGTCGAGTTAAGTGAGATAGATTTGCTCAATTTAAAATTTGGTTTAGTTACAAAAATTCTCTCATCAATTAGTTAAGAAAAAATTAGATGTTGCTGTATGGAGCAAAACTTGAACAAAAGGATCAGATTTGAAAAGAATGAAGAATTTGATATGTAATGCTAGAATATTAAATGATTAGTAATAAGAAAGTTTTCTTTAGAAGATTAAAAAATTGTTTTG
This sequence comes from Forficula auricularia, assembly GCA_024734495.1. Lineage (NCBI taxonomy): Eukaryota > Metazoa > Arthropoda > Insecta > Dermaptera > Forficulidae > Forficula > Forficula auricularia. The sequence continues at coordinate 9,714,925 of JALMQS010000120.1, read as the reverse complement.
GAATATAATCAGATAAAAAGCTAGTAGTTTCATCAAATAAATGGTCGGTCTGATAACTTGAAAATAAAATAATGTGATTAAGTTGAAACGTTTAACTTTTCCAAAGGCTTTCTTGCTCTTACACTCATACATGATTTCTACTTTGAATATGAATGCGCGTTTCGTATTTATTTTGCTGTGTTACGTTCGTAGGAGAACTTGTTCAGACAAGCGTTATCCAATATAGAGTTTCACAAGAAGAAACAAAGAGGTTGTCCTCTGCTTGGTGCAAATAAACATACACACATATATATCGAAAATATATATCTGTATATATATTATTTATTTGTTTGAGACTATAGTTTCGAAGACTTGGTCTTCATCATCAGTCTTTCTTCAATTATAAATGTTTTTCATGGAGTCAATATCCATATGATATTCTTACTTGTAAAACTATTTTTCCAATATGTAATCAGTTTTCTTAGACTCCTGATGATGGGCTAACCCCCGAAATATATCGAACTCAAACTCAATTTTGTTTTTATTTCTTTTTGTGAAACCTACCTCGTATCTTAGTTTTATTATTATAAATAAATAATATATATACAGATATATATTTTCGATATATATGTGTGTATGTTTATTTGCATCAAGCAGAGGGACAACCTCTTTGTTTCTCCTTGTGAATCAACAACTCTGCTACTCTCGGCAAAACAAAAACTTTTCAATTAAATATAGCGTTTCTTGGTTTGCTAAGTCAACCTCTCTCTTATTGACAAAATGTTTCTGTTGACATTCCTTGAATAAAACACTAAATAAAAAGCGATTTCCTAATTAGACAATTAAAAAAAATTGTAAATTTAGGAAAGACGACAAAAAATATTAATTCAATGACAATTTTTTGATTTACACCTTCCTGTCCAAATACCTGCAAACGTACTTAATTAACTATTAATTCATTTTTGAATTATTACAAATAATCAATTGACACGTCAATTCTTAAGAAATTAGTTCAAGGAATGCCAACAAACACAAGTCGGTCAATAAGAGATTGATTTATAAAATGTCAAGAAATGCTGAAGTGAAAATCTACGAAGGAATCTCAATCATTGACTCAGACATTAAAATTTCAACTATACATTTGCCATTGGCGTCAAGTCTTCCGCTTATTTCGATTTTCCCCGACTAAAGGCCGGTTCACACGAAGCTTTTTCTGCTACTTGCTCCTTACTTGTTTGCTCTACTTGCAATTTGAAGATAATTCAGTCAGGCTAATTTTTTCCCTGTTGGCTTCACACGGAGCTTTTTCAGAAAATATTTCAAGTTGGCCGGTCATATTGCGCGAGCAAGTGCCAGTCCAGACAATGAACCTTTGAGCCAAACAGCTGGGCTATCATCTTTCAGTTACAGCTCAGATTCAAACAAAAATGGCTGACAATAATATTATTGCAGAAATTATTAATCGCATCCGAACGGCAATCATTGTTTTTTTGTTAATACCGAAAACACTGCTAAGGAAGGAAATATCAGCTGTTCTGTGATATCAGCTGATGTTTGATGCCAATGCGCATGTCACCCACGTGATAAAATAATGCTCTCCAATTGGCTGCCACTACACAGGTTCAAGGAGCTAAACTTTTTTTTTAGAACGTGGGTTATCTTTTAAATCAAGTAAGCATGCTAGTAAGACAGTGCAGAGTGACGTCATTTCGACCCCCTCCATGCCTCCAAATTGCAAGTAGAGCAAACAAGTAAGGAGCAAGAGTAGAAGGAGCCTCGTGTGAACCGGCCTTTAGTAGCAGGTTTATAGTCGTGTGTGAACGAGCTAACGAATGAGCGATTTTTGTTGAAATGTTACGAAGAATAAAAAGACCCAGGATAAGGTAGGCCAATTATTTACCAAGCCAGCAGTATTAAAAAAAAAATTAGAGAGAAAATAAAATAAAATTGTGTGTATGTGAAACTTTTATTTCTATTTTGTAGTCAAACTTCAAAATAATCATTATAAAGAATGACTTTATTTTTCATTTTTTATTAATGTAAATATGTGTATAAGTAGAAAATCAATATTAACAAATTCACTTTTTTATTTTGTAGGTGAATTTAGAAGAATTGGAAGATGTTGTCGAAATGTGTTTGACCGTATTTTTTAGTATAAAAAATATTCCCAGCTTTCTAGAAAACGAGAATTCTCCTAAAGTAAGCTATTATTTGTTTTTTTTAATTCTCTATTGAAAAGTGTCCCTATTTCCTATTACTATTAATACTGCTATTATTAGGACCATCTTTCGAAATAAATTACGGTAATAAATGGTTCTGAAAGAGTATTAAGGCTGGTAACAGCAAGTCCGAGAGCTGTTCTCTAATTATTAGGGAACAACTTACAAACTAGGTTTGTACTAGATATTTCCTGTTTCGTTGTAACATAATTACTTATATGGTAAAAGGTGCAGTAACTAAGCCTGGCTTTATAATCAAGTCTAGACTCAGTTTTTCTCTTACTCAACTTCTATCCTATACATATTTTCTATTTTAATAATTTGTTACTTTAATATAATTTATATTTTTACAGAAAAGAGACAATCTCCTTATTGAATTTGCCAAGGCAATAGTAGGTCTATCTAAATACTCTACATTCACTCTTGGTTTTGAATTCGTGAAGATGTTACCTCTCATGATTCCACAAGCAAAGAAAGATATTTATTTCATAAAGTTCAATTCGCTAAAGGAAAAATTGTTGGTATGTTAATATGTAGTATATAATGTGTGAACGCGCTTATAATGTGTGTGTGTGTGTGTGTCTGAATAGTCATCTTGAGTAAAAAAAAATAAAACTTTTGTAAATAGTGCCATACGGTTAAGGTTAGTCGTGGATTATGTCAGATGGCACGGCGAGCGAGACAGATAAACGCTTTATTAATAGTATAGATATATAGATTGTATTATATACATGTTTTATCATTTATTTGCGACTATAATTTCCAAAGGCCTGACTTCAATTTCACATGAAAACTAAATGATGTTTTAGATTCAATTACTTATTAATTAAATAAAGAGTCCATTAATACAAATATGGGTTTTTTCTTAAATTTTTGATATTTTCTAATTAAACCAAATTCTCGAAATCTTTTTTGATAATTTTCTATTGTCTACTTATTTCACCATATCTCGAAAACGGCTCTCTACATTTGGATAAATTTTGAATCAGATTTAGACACTTTTCCAACTTGCTAGTCGTTCAAGACTTTGGTGATCAAATTATAGAATTAGAGAATTCTTTGGGGCTGAAATATCCAAAGGGAAATTAAATAAAATGTTTCAAGTGAATAAAACTAGAAAAAATATATTTAATTCTATATATTTATGCTATGTCCGTTCTTAAAGCCTACTTTAAGAAGCGGTGAAAATTGTTAAATAGATCCAATACATTTCAAGTAAAAATATTTCAAATTAAGAGTAAAGATTAAAGTATTTTTTTAGAATAATAAGAAAATGGTCCCACTAGATTAGTATCGATTTAAAAATCTGCCTTAAGTAACACCCTTTATGTTTGAGGGTGTGTAAATAGAGTTATTTTAAATGAAAATTGCTGATTACTTTTTTAGAAACTTTTGGACGACGATGGAATTTTCCTCTATCCTACTCATCTAGGTCCTTCCCATTTCCATAATCAAGTTTTTTTACTATGTTCTGGAGTAATGTACACCATGTTATTTAATTGTCTGGGATTCCCATCATGTCATGTTCCTCTTGGGCTCAACAACAATAATCTTCCTATAGGAATCCAGGTAAATATTCGCTTAATTGAAATATGAAAATGTATTCTCATTAATGATTTATCTTTTAGGTGATTGCTGCTCCATATAAAGATAGATTATGCTTAAAAGTAGCAGAAGAGCTTGAAAAGGGCTTCGGAGGATGGGTTCCTCCTCAATTGTAGCTCAAACAATATCATCTCATCAAAGATGCTTTTACAGCTTATTAGTATAAGAATTGATATAAAATAATTTAATATTATATACAGAATTCGGCGAATATATTAATCATTTTAAACATCTTGTAAAAATTTTTTGATTTAAGCTACAGAAGAAAATCTGGTACTTATTTAAGAAATCAAATATCTAGGCTTTATTTGGATATTTCTTAATTTTTTATAAAAGCCACCCTGTGAAAATAACTATGGGCTTTTTACTAGATGCATTTGAAAATAGACTGATTTTTTGGCCCCCAAATCTCTCGTTATTTCTGTCCCGGATTAATTTCTATTGTGTTATTTAAAAATGAGCCGAATGTAAAAATAGACCTGCAAATTCGGAGGAATTGAAAAGAAAGAAACATTATTAATGAGATCAGTGGTTTACATGCTTTTAGGCAGAATTTCGTCATCCAGCTGAAAGAGTGTGGAGCTCAAGATGGTCATTATGGCCACACTATTTTCAGGTCATAAATATATAAATGAATTCTAATGTATATATATAGTTGTTCTGTAGTTTAAGTTAATAATTTTAAAATGATCAATACATTTTGCTGGTTCCTATAGCAGTGGTGGCGACCTTTTTTATGTCCGTGTGCCAATTTTTTAAAATTTTCAGATTTTGAAATAATAGCGTGCCAGGTAACTTTTGCAATGAATGAAAAAAAAAACATTTCTGATTCTCAGGATATGAAGAGTAATAACAATATGTGTATCAAATGAATTTTTTTTTTATTGATATAGTTGCTTTTCGAACAACATTAATTAACTAGGTATTTAAAATAATAATTTTTATTGTTGAATGCATTTTGTTAAGTTTTTTATATCAGGTTGGTAATTCGTTACTTTTAATAAAATGCTTGCTTAACTAGATTTATCCGTTAATTTATTTCTGGATTTATTTTTAAGCAAATTCAATTCTGGAAACAGTGAAAGAAAATATAGTTAAAATAGCCGACGCTAATTTCTTTAAAGATTCCAACTCTTTTCGAATCGTTTGTCAGGCATTAATAATTTTGATTTCAGCATTATTATTTTTTTTCCTCTAAAAATTCACTTTCAATAATTTCTAAATTTTCCCTCAAGATAATAATATTTTGACTCCAAATTGGCTGTGTATTTCTAGATAAATTATAAATTTTGAAATTTCTTAAAAACTTGCAAATAGAGAAAATCCCGGAGAAAATTCATCTATTATTTATTGATTCCACAGTTGTGGTTAAATGTTCAGTCAAAATTTTAGAAAATCTATTATTTCTCCCAATAAAATTTCTCTACTTGCAATTTATGCCACGCGTGCCATAGGTTCGCCACCTATTCTATAGATAAATATGACATATATTCTGATGGCCAGTAACAAGACTGACATTTATTGAATTCAAGGAAAAAATTTCGAAAACAAACTTATTTATATATTTTTTATAAGACTACAAAAAACGATGTTTAAACACTTAAAACGCTAAAATATTAAAAGTATTTACATTTTTTTAACAATTCACCTTTTTCGGACGATAGCTTTTGATTCTTGTGGCTGTTTTGATAACATATATTTATAAATTTTCTAGCAACTTAGCTCTTCATTTAAAAAATAAGTGATAATAAATAAGACTAATATAATCAATTCATTGGAGACAAAAATTTAATTTTATAAAAAACAATTTTTCCCAATGTTTTTATACTAAATAATAATGATTTGAGCTTTGCTCTTTTGAATTTCAATAACTACATGTTTTGCTCAATTTTTCTATAAACTTAATAATTACTAAGCCAACGATTGCAAGTGTCAATAATATAATTAACAATGAGCATGTGATTAGAATCGTTACAGTCTTACTCCTAGACAATTACTGTTGCCAAATTTGCAGAAAATGAATGTTTGTTCAATTTAATATGATGAAAATAGCATATTCAAAAATATTTTTTTTTTAATGTTCTTTTGGTCAAATGAGACAGCTTTAAAAAAAAATCGGCAAGGCTATAGCAAATTAATGATGAAGAAAAACTAATGCTTGACACTTGTATTAGAGTGCTAAATAAAACTACCTCCTCAAACGTACTGTGAGACTGCAAATAGAAATATGCTTTTTGAACTAATATAATGAATTTAAAAGAAAGAAAAAAACAACTTCCCATAAAAAAATCTTTATCTGTTTAATTATTATTATAGAGGTAAATCATATACCTCGAATTATAACATTGTTAACTTTACAAAAGCCTTTAATATATTATATGTTAATGAATAAAATGATATAATGAGGAAGGTTTTTGCAAGTAGATCGCTCATAGTATAAAATGAAAAATTAATATTTATGAATAAATGAATGAATAAATCAAAGAATGTATCCTCTGCTTGATATGTTAATAGATAAACACACACACACATAGGTATATATATATATAATTATTTTTTAAAAAACATTAAATATAACTAAATATTCCGGCTGATCCTTTTGTCTATGTTAAAATAAAAATAATATTTTCTTCGTTCCCTAAATTTAACTTTGTTATTAAATAGAACTATTATCAAAGCATAAAACTTTTCAAAAAATTTTTATTTTAATCAATTATGATATTATGAATTAATTTTAAACATTAAGTGAAGATTTAAAAAAAAAAAAATTATCTTTAAGATTAAGACAATTTTTCCCGAAACGTTGTATGCTTTGATAAACATTATATTGAATGTTTTTTAAAAATAACAACAAGCTCAAATATAGTATTCTTTATTAACTGTAGCACCTTGTGGTAAAAAAAATTTATGATACACAATACCCATGATAATCGAAAAAACAGTGAGAAGCCCTTGCAGGAATTTTTTGATCATACCTCGTATATAAAAAATAAACGAGAAAAATTTGAAATAAAAAACATATCTTATTAGCTTATTACACATTCAGTTAAAATATATTTTTTTTCCCAAAGTTCTAATTCATCTCTGAAATTGGAATATATAATATTATTTTGTATATTTAATATAAAAACTCTTAGTTTAAAGTTTTAGGATGTACCTTAAGATCATTTCATTAACAGGTAGAGGGAGGGGAGGGGAGCTCGAGCCCTCTGAGACCCCCCCCTTCCCCACACTATATCGCTGATATAGAGTTCTCTTATAACATATAGTATATATATTACTAATATTAAGTTATATTATATAACCCGATTTCACCTCAACACTGCTTGTAATCTTTCTGTAACACGGTTCGTAAACCTCATAGAACACGGTGTTTTGGCATTGTATTATTTATTTTATATTACCTATGTTGTGTTTATTAGAAAATTTTAATTAATTTCCCTTTTATACTATGGTTAGTCAAAACAGAAAAAAACCCTCCAAATTATAACTCTAATGACAAAATCTATAATATAATAATAGTTTGTGATAATTACTATTAAACAAAAATAAATAATGTTGCTAATAATGAAATATGCAACAAAAAATTACTATATGAATGAATTAAACTCAGTACTTGAAAATCACCTAATAAAGTAAAATATGTTGATGGAATGAAAAAATGTTCTGAAATTTGCTGTTCCTATAATTATAAAGTGAAGTAGCGTCAAACGAGGAGTTACAGTATTTGTATTTAAATCATAATATCTTTGTAAAAATTCTATGTATTATATATAAATAAAATTATAATTTAAACATGATCACTACTTATTTTATCAATTTTATTCTAAACAAATCTGATTTTTATATTCATATAATTAAATAAAAAGAAAAGAAAAAGTGGCGTACCTAAGGGGGGGGGGGGGCGCCCAGGGCTTCTGATCAGGGGGCCCTGTGAAGAATCTTTGGCAATCCATTTTCATTGAAAATATAGTAACTAAAAACATTAATTTTTGATGAAGCTATAAAATTTTTTTCAGAAGTCAAATCTTGCAAAAAAGTTTTAGCTTTTTTAATGACAGAAAAGTTCAAAACATGTGTACATAACATCATAAATGGCAGATTAATAAGCTTTTTTAAATGTACTGTACGTTTGTCTGCTTAATGTAAGTTGTTTTTTCTTAATTCTTAAGATTTTTTGTTTTTAACTATTTAATTTTAATTAAATAAGTGTTAATTATATATTTGTGTTGACATTTTGTATGGTGATATTTCTAATAAGGGGGCATAAGAACTAATTTGATATCTCAAATATTTTGAGAAATAGGTATATAAGGTAAGAAACCCTCGGTATGCGAGCGAGTCCTCATTTGTCCGGCTTATTTAATGTATAGATTGTGATAAAGAATAAATTGAAAGATTAAATAAATAATAATTAATGATGCGGAATTAGTAGAAGGCAAAATTATTTTCTCCATCCTAAAACTTGCCTCGGGCCTGCTCTGACTACTCTACTGATATAACAGACTACCAGCAATGCATCTACGAATACCCTAATGTTTATTAGCTCAAAGGAAAATTAGGAATTGAATTTAAACAATTTTGGAAATTTGTTCACGGTCCATATATATTTATAACTAGTTCCATATCGACAGGCTATTTTTTGGCGGGATAGTGAATTACTTATCCTGCCCTCTTTTGGTTCGACTGGGCATCAAGTCCGCTATAGTATTTATAAAATACTTAATAGATCTTTAGGCCAGTTTAAGTAACTTATTTATTTCATCTTTATTGATTTTAGGCTTCCGTTCAAAAGTAAAACTCGACCCTATTAGTGTCCCTACAATTTCCGTTTGTCAATCTGTCTGCCCTTCTCTCAGACCATTATAATTAATAAACTATTAAGAACTAATTAAATAAATATAATAAAATAATAATAAATAATAAATAATAAATAAATAAGATACAAACTTGAAATTTACAAGTTATATGTTTTCATTTTTCCTGAAATGAATAACCATATTGAAATTTTAGTCGAATTATTATTTTGTGGAGATTCGAATTTTTTGTGGGGTCAAAAATAAAAAATATATTTTATGAAGAGGTGTAAGATATCTTTGTAAACATATTAAGTAGAATTAGAGATTCTAAATACATTTCGATTTAAAAATTATGGTATAAGACAGGAGTGTCCAACCTTTTGGCCTACACGGGCACGGGCCACTTTTGAAGAAACAAAATTGTCTCGAGCCGCAGATAAAATATACTAAAACTATTAATATTTGTTAATCAAAAAAGAAAGTTAATAATGTAGAATAATGATATCCAGCATGACAAAGAAGGAAAAATGGCATAGCATAACAATCTTTGAGTTCTTTTCCTTCAGGATTTTGTTTTTAAATCAATTAGCACTTCAAAAGTTTTAATTACTCAACTAATAAATACGAGAATTTTAGTAAATGGAAATATAAGATGAAAAATAATTTTTAAATATTCGAAACTTTTTTTACCTGATGGTTGAGCTTATAATTTTTACTTTTAGTGAATTTAATTCTTGAAAATAGCTTCACGTACGTACCTATATGTAAATACATATTTCTAAAAGGGGAATAAATATTGTGAAACCAGGAGTATTTGTTTCTGAGAAGATAATATTGGTAAAATTCTAATAAAGAGACATTTTTAAATTTTTCTTTCAGTTCAATGTCTGATTGCAGTTCCATAAGAAAGTCTGCAGGTAAAATATTTATATCTAATAAAAATGTATTCAAAATATGCCAAAATTGTGATTATTTTTTCGAAAATCTTGATATATTTTTTCACATTCAAAATTGAAATTCTGCCTTTATTCTTAAAAAACTTTTGGGGAGATTTTCCATTTCTTCTTATTTTAGAAAGAGCCCTGGTATACTGATTAGATTTTGGAATATCTGGTTCAAAAGGCAGAAAATATTTTTTGAATTATTCTATTGAGATTTTAAAGAGGATGTTATATATAGTATAGCCATAAATGAACAATTTATATTTAAATTTATTAATAATTATTAGGGCAGCTCTAGTGTACCGAGTCTTGAAATAGTTTTCACTTTTTACTTTATCCAATGCGAAGCATGGGTAAAGTATTGTAATCGGTCTCGCGGCAAGCGCGACTTCAAAGGGTCCTCAGGTAAAGACCTCATGGTCTCAATTAAAGTCATAAATTTTAGTATTCAATTAGGTTGAATTTTAGCACGTGACTGTTTGGCCAAAAATTACATGGGGTCTCGTCGAGAGGCGATTTTTTCAGTAAGTGCGTGCTGATGGATGGATGGATGGATGTTATCGTTTTTTTCGTCCACGATTTTTTTCACACCGTTGCACCGATTGAAATGAAATTGAAAACCTACCATCACTTTAACAAAATGAAGCGCTGATTAGTTTTTGGTACATATCGGCCCACAATCATTAGTACTTTATTTCAGTACTTTTTTAGTTTTTTCTAAATATCTTGAAAATGACTTAACCAAATTTGATGAAATTTAATATCCTAATTAAGTACCTTGGGGACCACAAAAAAGGTTATATAAAGTTTTTAGTAAAATTATATTTTAAAGTACTTTTCCCTAGAGTAAGATAGTACGTTTTTTTAATTCTTTATTTTAAATTCATTAAAATTTATTCATTTGATCGGTTTAATATAGCTCATTTAAACTTGATTAAGTAAGAATGGATTGGCTTCTTTCTGTGAAATACTAAATATTTGGGAGGAAATTTTATAAGTAACCATAGCAACTGCGTTGTTTTCTTATCCTTTTATCTTTGCTGAAGACATAGAGGAATCGACTTAAAATCAAAAATAATTATTGATTCTCTTCTATTCCTTGAGGAATAACCATTCTACATTGGACTTTTTACTTTTCGGTTTTTATTGGTAACCATTGCTGAAGACATAAAGGATTCGGCTTAAAATAAAAAATAACAATCGATTCTTATCTAACACTAGAGGAATAATCTTTATTGCAATAAAAGATAAAAGAATTTAGTCTTTTTAATTTTAAGTCGATTCTTCCACGTTATCAGTAGAGGTTGCCATTAATAGCCAAAACATCAAAAATGGAATGCAATAAGGTTATTCCGTTAGTATTAGATAAGAATCGATCGTTATTTTTTATTTTAAGTTGATTTCTCCATGTCTTCAGCAATGGTTACCAATAATAATCGAAGCGTCAAAAATTTAATGTAGAATTGTTATTCCTCAAGTATTAGATGAGAATCGATCGCTATTTTTGATTTTAAGTCGATTCCTCCATGCCTTCAGTAATGGTTACAAATAATAACCGAAACGTCAAAATTCCAATGTAGTATAGTTATTCCTCGACTATTAAATGAGAATCGATATTATTTTTGACTTAAAGTCAACATGAACTACAAATTGCAAGTGATATCTGATTAATAATAAAGGAATAAACATATTAATATTTTAAGTGAATTTGGATAAAGTTTAGCAACGATCCGTTGCAGTTTATTTTATCTTGAGACAGTCTTATAACTCAAAAACAGAGCATTATATGGAAAAAAGTTTCAAATAAAAGTTTATTTATATCAAGGAGGAAACTAAACTACGCTATTATTTGTTGACGCAGAACAAGCTTTCAAGGGTATTTCAAGGTCAACTTCTGTTTTTCAAATGGAACCCTATATTTTTCGTTACGTCTACTTAATCTACAAAAAAAACTGAACAACTTTCATAAGAACCATTTTTTTATACGACATCAAATAAACAAAATACATTAATCAATTAGATCTCAAAAAAATTCTTAATAATTATTTTTAACAATTATTTAACGTAATTATTAAATAATAATGATTATATTATTAATTATTAAATAAATAATTTAATAATATTTAATAATTTTACTTTATTGTTCTGAGACATTCCAGTTCCAATTTCCCTCATTTTGGCCTTTTAAGATTCTTCGTAGCCTTTAGATTTCCTGTTTTTTTTCTTTTAAACAGATTTACAACACGATAAAATGAAGCTTATAAGGCTGTATTCCTATCAGGAAAACGCTCGACATCCATTTCAATGGCAGTCCATAACACTTCTTCCACATTCAACCATAAATTAAGACTATTTTAATTGTCTTCAACAAAAAATGCTCCATTTCTATTATGGAAATACAATATAACTATCAACTGGATTGACACGAGTTAAACTAAAGAATTTTCAATAGTTCTATTAAGTAGAATAATAATCTCTTAAATCTGAGTATAATGAAGTTTTAATATCATTATAAACACTTATTATTTTCATTGTTGTGACTTTTCGATTTAATAATTATTTATTTATAATTAATAATTTAATCAATTATTATTTGATAATTAAGTTAAATAATTGTTAAGAATAATTATTAAGATTTTTTTGAGATCTAATTGATTCATGTATTTCGTTTATTTGATGTCGTATAAAAAAATAGTTCTTATGAAAGTTGCTCAGTTTTTCGTAGACGTAATGAAAAATATAGGGTTCCATTTAAGAAACAGAAAAAAATATCCTTGAAAGCTTGTTCTAGCTCGACAAACAATAGCGTAATTTAGTTTCCCCCCTGATATAAATAAACTTTTTATTTTAAACTTTTTTCCAGATAATACACTGTTTTTGAGTTATAAGAACTGTCTCAAAGATTAAAAACTCACCTGATATATATATACATAGCTTAAACCCATTGAATTTTTCCATATGGTCCATTCTTGAGGCCATAGTATCAAGTAAAAAATATCAGACGGTCAAGGTCTTAGAGATTGCTCTTTGCAAAATACCATCACACCACATTCGTGCAGTGTCCAGGACAAACTCGATACTATTATCCTCGGCAAAGGTGGCTACATCGAACAAAAACATGTTTTTCTAAAAATTTGAAATGTTTTTAATATATACTGAAGTTTAAAAAAAATGATAAAATTACAGCATTTTTAATTGATAACACTTCGAGCGCCGACCCCTGTACATATATAGTACACTACCGAGCAAAGAAATCGACCCACCCATGTTCATCAATTTCATTGTTGTTTTTTCAGATTTCAACTCCAAATGCCAGATATGTTGGCTATTGTTGGATTGCATATTTTATAAGGATTTAAGTATTAAAATTTGAAAGCATTAACATCTAGATTTTTTGAGTTAGAGGCGTTTAAAGGAAAATCGGGAAAATTTAAAAAGATGAATTTTTTTTCATAAATCAGTAACTAACTTTTATTTTAAAATTTACTTAAAACAATTCACTTCAATAGTGAGTATTGCCTCCTTTGGCTTGAATGACAGCGTTCATTCTTTTAGGAAGACCCCTAATAATTTTCTCTATGTACTCTTGTGGGATTCCCTCCCACTGTTCCTCTATAGCGGCTTCCAAGTCCCTAGTCGTCTCAGGAGCTGGGTTTCGAGAACGAATTCTTCTCTTCAACTCGTCCCAGACATGCTCGATGGGATTAAGATCGGGGCTCCGAGCTGGCCACTCCATCTTGGGTATTCCTACTTCTCGTAAATAATGATGGACGATGAACGCATCGTGAGGTCTAGCATTATCCTGTATCAGGATGAAATTTTCGCCAATAAAGCCGGCAAAATGGACTATATACTACTCCAGAATGTTCGTTATATACGTATGAGCTGTAAGTCGTCTATTGTCGCCATGCCAATTCACGCCACCCACAATGACGAGGTCAGTTTTGGCCTCGATTGAAATGCCACCTCAGGCCATGATGGATCCTCCTCTATACGCCACTGTTTCAGTGAAACAGCATTGAGCAAACCTTTCTCATGGCCTTCGGTATGCTCTTTGACGATCGGAACCATGGAGACAGATCCTGGTCTCGTCGGTGAAAAGTACAGACTTCCAATCATCAATCGTCCAATCTTTGTGGTTACGAGCAAATTGAAGGCGCCGTTGTTGATGTTCCCTGGACAGTTTAGGACCAGTTTCAGGTCTCCTAGCTGATAAATTGGCCTCCTTTAGTCTTCTTCGAACTGTTCACTGGCTCACGTCCACATGGCGCTCGTTTTTTAATCTCCTCTGTAGCTCAACTGCTGTCATGTTTCGATCCCTTAAGGCCGGTTAGTATGTCGCGAGTAAAATGCTTTTTACAACTAACAAAGGTGCCTGTCATCTGATTGGCCATCCCAGTGCCTCCATTTACCATCTACCCTTTGTTATTTGTAAAAAGCATTTACTTTGCGACATACAACCGGCCATTAGAGAGTTAAGGACAAGAAATCGGTCATCTTTCTCAGAAGTCGCTCTTGTTTTTCCGGAACCTGGCCTCCTTTTGAAAGCTCCAATTTCTTCAAACCTCTTGAGAACTCTCCTAACAGCTGACCTATCCATATTCAGATGTCTAGCAACAAAACGCTGACTATGGCCAGATTTTAAAAGAGTCACAGCTTGGGCAGCCTTAACGGGAGTAGTGTCCATTATAATGTTAAAAGTCGATGGAAATAATGGAAAAGAATCCTTGTCAATCAATAGAGTGTAAATTTATTTGGTTATTTTAGCTCGAGATTGCACACGGCTTTGAACAAGCAGACTTCTAAATTTCAATTATTCATATTTAAATTTTAATATCAAGCGTGTTTCAATTAATTTTATTTTATTTAATTTGATATCAATTTTAAATGAGAGATTATTAAATATTATTTGATTTAGTATCAAATTTAAAGTTTCAAGTTATTAAATACAAAGTATCTAGAAGAATCTGCAATTTAGCTGGGTGGGTCGATTTCTTTGATCGGAAGTCTATATGTTTATTTGCATCAATCAGGGAACAACCTGCTCATATGCTTCTTCTTAAGAATCAATAACTCTACTACTTTCGGCAAGATAAAATCTTTTCACTTTAAAAAATTAATAGCTAAAAATTATGTTCCTTTACGTTTCAGCCATTTTTAAACAAAGTAAGCAAATTCTTTTTTTTTTGAGTGAAATCACTACTAGGGTAGCTTGCCTCCCGAACGTACCGAATAAAAATTCTGCAACAAGTAGAGATTTCTGATTCCATTGAGGACGAAAGATGATTGAGGGTGGGCCTCTACTCTCCTCGGCGAGAATGACTCTTCTAGTGGTGTGGAGGTATCGATTGTTCGTTGAGCGCAGGCGGCGTTTCGAGGGGGATTTGGGGTCGGGGTCGGGGGCGGGTGTCCCACTGCTGAGTGCCTCCAATGCAGCCCAATGACGTGGTCGCCGTCGACGCTGCCGACACCAGCACCTACAAATGGGTCGCAGATGGGCAATTGGACAGCGAAAACGACCAAGCCGGCCAATACCCCGCCCCATGTCCAGGTTGCCAATGCCCTTATCTCGCTTATCCTCATCATTATGCTCGGCTTCATTCTCTTCATGGTTGTCTTCTTCTGGAGGAAGTACAAGCACATTTCGCTCAGGTGAGACCCATTCTCTTGGCTTTCTCGTCATACGAATGCTCTAGCGATGTTTCCCATAATAGAACTGTTTATTTCGAAAAGAGGAGAAGTCCAATTCGTTTTGTCAAATTCACTTTTTATATTCTTCGTTTCTTTAAAACTTGTCTCAATGATTGCTTTATAATTATTATATTAGTATAATTACGCTTGAATAGATACGGTTTTTTGCTAACGTTTCGTCTAGCGTGTGAATTTTGGGATATAAAGTTCGAGAAGATGAATATTGGATGGACCACGAGTAGACAGCTGTCACCACTCCCATTTTCAAAAATAAGATAAATAATTGTGTTTCCTTGTTGAGATGATGATTCGGGGGATTCCCTACCGTTTGACTATTTTTTTTTCTTGAGAAAATTTTAATTCAATATCTAATTTAGTAACTTTTAAAGAAATTGTTAATTATTTTAAATTAATATTAATAAAAAAATATATTTAAATATCGTGAAGAAAGCCTCTTAAAGACTACCAAAATAAATTTTAAATATTTTTAATTTTATCTTGAGTGGTTTAAATAGACAAATTCAAACCACTTTTTCATTGCAATCCTGTGTTATTACCACGGGTGTCCGCAGGGGGGAGGGGGCAAGAGGGTCCACATGCCCTCTGTCTGGGATCAAAGAAAAATTCTGTAACAGCCCTGACTCTCATTAAACTTGGTTTAATGTACCGTATGCGTTTTTGTATTTAAGCACTACTGTATTAGTGTATTCTGCTTGTGTGAAAAAAAAAACTAAAAAAATTAAATATTTAAATAAAAATTTAATAATGTAATTAACCTTTGGGCAAAATTACTTGTTAATTTTATTTTTATCTCCTTCTTTCTGTTATAACATCACAAAATCTGAAAATAGATATTCATATATGAATAAACACGGAAATGGAAAATAAGCTTAAATAAGGGCTTAATCAGATAATTTATTTTTGTTTACACTTTTATCAGTACGGCTGTTAAGCCATTCGTAAATCAAACTTAAGTTCCCAGAGCTACGATTAGTTATAGTATAAATGTATGTATAAGAGCTAGCAACGTCGAGAAAAAAGAATTTTAGAATGGCTGGTTTTTTTATATTTATTTTCTTATTGAATCTTGGTAGGGATACAAATGCGATTCGCAGTGGTTAACGCTACCAGCATCTAGATGTCCCGCATCCCTACCAAGCTTCAATAAGAAATATCAAAAAATCAGCCGATCTAAAATCCTTTCTCCAAAACGTTGCTAGCTCTCGTACTATAACATTATTCCTGTTTTGTTTAGTAGCATACACAGTAGGCACCACGAGTTACAGTACCCATCCCTCCATTATTTATTTGTAAATATGTTCCTTATAGATAGTTTCACCTAAATAACATAACTAGAACTAAAACAAAATGATTTTCTTAAGATAGCTGTTATTTGTTCTAAAAATTACTCGATAGGAGGAAGTGGTAAGGAGAGTGTGGGAACTCTATTGAGGCCCACAGAATATCAGAATATGTATACAAACTTTGGTTGAGTTTGGCCCAATGTCTTGGAATTTTAATTTTTTAACATTCCCATTTTGGATAGCAAGATTTTTGCATTTCTAGTCTTCTGTGGGGCTGGGTTTGGCTCAAAGCGCTAGAATTTTTCATTTTTTGCCCCCCCCCCTTGGGTTGTTTTTGGGGGAATTTCTTTAAATAAAAGTTGTCAGAAATCACATCCTCTACAACTTTGCTTATAATAGAATTTGCCGTAAAGTTAATAATTTAAGAGTTACCTATTTTATAATTTCCATTAGTGCCCTCCCCATAACCTGTACAAATGCGATGCCCAGTGGTAAACGCAACCGCTCCCATTACACTGGATAAATTTATCGGACCAAAAACATAAATGTGAAAAAGGGGCCAAGTTCGGTACAAATGGCTTCGCCCACAAAAGAATTGAGATCTAAAGGGGTACCAAGTTACATAGCAGTTGCTTAAATCATAGTTATAGGGATGTATTAGCGTTCTTCAATTGATTTAAAATAAAATTTGTTACGTTCTTTAATATTAAATTTATAACTTGGCAAGTTATAATAGTCAATAACTTACGTTTAAAGTGATGATATTTAATACAAGGTTAAAATTTAGCTTTGCTAGTTGTACTATTTTATACTATGAACAATTTAGTTGGATATAAAACTTGCCAAGTTATAAATTTAATATCAAAGAACGTAACAAATTTTCTTTTTAAATCAATAGAAGAACTTATACATTTTTATCTAAATAATTACATTTAAACATTTATATTAATAATTATTAAATATTTCTCATAAAATTTTTGTTAAAAACCCGGTCGGTTTTTCATAAATTTCACCCCTTCACTTCGGACACCGAAGAAGGGAAAGTTTCGGTTTTTCAATTTTCTCCTTTATTAATGTTCGAATCTTTACCAGTTGCCAAATTCTAGCTTGATTGTATTTTCACTAAATGTTAATTAAGCTTATAATCAATTTCAGCCCTTCATTTTAGATCCTGAAAAAGGGAAAGTTTCACTTTTTCGATTTTTTCCTTTAATCGTAGCCCAAACTCTACCAGTATGCCAAATTTCAGCATTCTAGGATCAGCGGAAGAACTTTAGGTTTTTCATATGTCAGTGAGTCAGTCAGTGTTAAAAATGGCACTTTTCAGACATTTGATATGCCGGGTTTATTAGACATGCAAAATTTCAAGTGTGTAGGTCTAATAGTTTTTGAGTTATGGGGGGGGGGTCGAAAGTAGCTTGAAATGCTTCGTGTAAATATCCAGATGGCCGGTGCGTCGCCTGTTTTTCCGAACTTGGCTGACACACTGCCCTGTGTCTAGATTGGCACATGTACCACCATGATTTTATTAATCTTTTCGAGTCAAGTACGTTGATTTGAATTTAATTACAACTTTGAAACTTATTAATCTACCACTCCTTTGTATCTTATTCAATTTACGACCTAAGTTCCAACAGACTGACAGACATTCTATCTACATTAATAGTTTTTTGTTTATATGGACCCCTAAAAAATTGAAGAAAAATACAAATTTTCTTTATTTTTTGATCATCGAATGTGAAAGGCCATGTTTAACTTTAGTCTATAATAAATATTTTACATGAAAATTTAATGAAGTTTTAGTCTAAACAGAAGATAAAGACAAAATTTTAAAATCTCAAATATATGACACCACAAATACCAAGATCTAGTTCTTCCCGCTTACCACCGAATGAAAACTACTGATCTATAATTATATATATTAAAGCGAAATGGCTTGAAAAAAAAAATAGAAAATTTTCCCAAATTTACAATTTTATCATAGGGGCTTTGACCTGAAAAAATTCTCGGTTATAAAATGGGTCTCTCTTCAAAGAAGAGAGATTTGTGTACTTATCTCCTTTTGCATTGCAATTCCAGCCTGAAGATGTTCGATCTAGATAGAAAAATAATTTTAATCCGTCGTCGAATCAACTCTTATCGGGATATCAAATGTTGATTTATATAGTAGATTAATTAACCTAGATTATATTCGGAATTGATGTCAACGTTTTATCTAATTATTCTTTTTTATTTAGTTCATATGATTTATATATTATCAAAATAGCAGTTTTGTTTGTTGGGTACTTTTTCCTATTGTTTCAATTAATCATGAATGTATTGTACTCAGATCCGCATCGATCAGCAGCAGAGAGGCCCGACTTTTGAATAGGCTTGGAAAAATACCTGCCCCTCCAGTCACTAGTATATTAAAATTAAATCTATAATATATATATAATTTTTAGAAAAAAACCGACTTCAAAAAAATTAAATGCAACAAATAAAATAATAACAACTCAAAAAATAAAATAAAATGCACTAAAAGGTATAAAATAATTATCTTATTTATTTAGTAACAACTAAACGATGAAATTACTTTTTGAAGTCGGTGCCAAACATATTCATTTTATGAATCGCACTCGACGGATCTTACTTAGAACGTGGCAGATAATGATGACAACATCGCGTAAGCTCGCTTTTATAGTTTGTTTGGCACCGACTTCAAAAAGTAGTTTCATGTTATACCATAATTTCATCGTTTAGTTGTAACTAAATTAGATAATTATTTTATACCTTTTAGTGCATTTTATTTTATTTTTGAGTTCTTCTTATTTTTTTTGTTGCATTTAAGTCGGTTTTTTTTCTAAAAATTATTTTTATTTTTCTCTTTTTAGTGATGTTAAGAATAGTGACTTATGATAATACTTTTTAATTTTATAATTTTCTCATTAATATATCAAAGAATAATTAACATATTAACGAGAATTGTTTTTGATCGCGTTTTTTATAGAAGATATATATATCGCTAGACTACTGCTGGTTGAAGCTATTGGAGTCTGCTGAGTCTTAAGTCTGGACCAAGAGAGAATGAAAAAGATGTGATCCATTTAGCTATGATTCAGCATCATTTCGCGATTAGCCAGCATGACGCTGATATGGATCACCAAATGGATTTGTAATCTGAGATGTTATATATTCAATCAGTATATTTCATTCAGCAGACTCCAATAGCCTCAACTAGCAGTACTCTAGCGATATATATATCTTTTATAAAAAACGCGATCAAAAACAATTCTCGTTAATATGTTAATTATTCTTTGATATATTATTGAGAAAATTATAAAATTATTTAATTTCATTATTTCAAGAAATATATAAATTCGGATATTATTTTCACTTAATATCTGACAAAAATCACCTGCATTCGATTCGCAATCGAATCAAATACAGGAAACTTATGATTATGATAATACCTTGCATGGATCTCGTAAGAGAAGATTCGGGCGAAGGAATCAGAAATTGATAATAAAATTCGATTCATAAATAGAGAAATTATCTCGAAACGTTAGCGGGTTTTAAATGAACGTTTTAAGATTGTTTTTTTATAAAATATTTTATTTATTATAATTTCGATTATTTGCACATAAGAATTGGAGATTTCCGTTATTTTGTCATTGATCATATTATCAGAACTTGAGCAAATTAATATGGTACTACCCCTAAAGTACCCCCTTTCCAATAAAAAAAGAATCATCGAAATCAGTCCATAAAGAAAGAAGTTATGCGTAAACATACATAACAAATAAGGTCCAATACCAATGAAAAAAAAACGGGACCAATCGGGTACGAGACTGAACTCAATGCAAAAAAATCACCCAAAACGGCCCACATGGTAAAGAAAAATAAATGAACAAACATAAATAAAAAAAAAAAGTCATTCCTTTGAATTGATAACCTCCTCCTTTTTTTCAAAGTCGGTTGATAAAATTAAGGTTTTATCTGTACATTGGTACAAATCAGGCCAAATTTTGGTTGCACACGTTTCAAGCAAAGTTATGAACGAAAACACCCTCAACAAAATTCCTGTCTGTCTTTATGTATGTATGTCTGTATGTTTGCGTGGTTTCCGCGAAAAGTTGCTCATGATTCACGTAAAATTGGCTGAAGGGATTATTATGAAATTTCATATTTTGATCAGATGTCTTCTAGCTTACGTTTATTGCTATATACCGTTTTGATATTTTGACCCCAAAAGGGGATTTGGAGGGGGGCGCACTGATGGAAATTAGTTGTAGGGGATGGGATTTCTGAGAAATTTTGTTTAAATAAATTCCCTTCGAAAACCACCCAAAAAGTGGGAGAGGGTGAAAAAATGTAAATTCTTGCCCTTGGACCAACCTTAACTAAATTTTGTATACATAATATGTGGGCCTCTAGAGAGCTAATAAATGCAAAAACTAACCACCCAAAATGGGAGCAGGGTCAAAAAAATGAAAATTCTTGCTCTTGGACCAAACTCAACCAAATTTTGTATACGAAATCTCTGGATCACTAGAAGGCTAGAAATTCAAAAACTAGGTGCGAGGTAGTGGAGGCTCCGGGGATGGAATGGGGTGGGGTGAGTGAGTGGGGCTGAGTAGGGTGAGATGCAGGGGGTGGTACGGAGTAGGGTCCAGGAGTCGTGGCGGGGGGTGGTGGGGGGGGGGGGTGCAGTGTTGGTGTGGTGGTGTAGTGGTGGAGTTTAGGCACGGGTGCATGATTCGGGGGTACTGGGTGGGTTTTGGGGCGTGTGGCGTGAGGGGGGGGGGGGGGTGAGGGGGATTTGGGGAGCGGGGGCCCTAGCAAGAGGGCCTTCCAGCTAGTTAGATTTAAATTCATTAATTCTGGCTATTAATTCTAGAGATTTTTGAATTCCCCCTCCCTCGCCCATTAATGGCATCTATACGAAATTTGGCACAGATCGATCAATAATAACTGATCTAGAGGTAAAGTCAAATTTCGATTTTTTTGAACCTCTCACCCATTTCTGACTTCGAAAGCAATAATCACATCTCTTTTTAAATACAAGACCTATCATAGTAAATTTCAGCTCCCTAAGTTCATTTTCAGAGCGGATCCCAGCTAAGCTCTCGACAACTCAAACTGTGCATATAAATTTTTTAAGAGCCCCTAGTATCCTACCCTTAATACTTCCGTGTGCTTTTTTTTATTTTCCCTGTAAATTACTACTAATGATTATGTTTTTTTAAAGCGTGGCCGATTACCAGTACTCTCAGCTGAGTCAGAACGATGGGGATGCTGACTTTACTGAAGTGGCGGAACAATTGGGACTGTCATTGTCCAATTCAAGTACCGATGATGAGGTAAGTTAAAAGCATTAACTTTTGAAACACTAGTTTTAAGAGGAACCCTTTCACAAAGTCTATATATATATATTAAAGTGATTTTACTTATGCATGACTTAATTCGTTATATATATATATATATATATATATATATATATATTTATAAATATACATAATGCTTCATTTTTATCATGAACAGTGTAAAATTTTATTCTTGTTTTTTGATAAATTTACCATAGTTAAGCCAACGAACAAAGAGAGGTGGAGTGACTTCGAAGCTTCTTTTTTAAAAGTCTTGAAATTTTTTAATATTATTATTAAACGCTTTATATTAGCTTCACTTGTAGGCCTTGTAGCTTTGCTTCTGGACAAGCTTACGCTGCTCCAAGTCGAGTAAAATCTCTAATTGGACTTCAAATGGAAGAACTGGACTGCTCAATGGTCGATTTCCAAACTCTGATAGCCAATAAATCACTCAACACTCAAGTCTATAATTTTGTTTTGCACTTATTTTATAAAAGGCTACACTATTATGCACGAGTTTAAAGGCACAGGATGATATAAAATTTTATATTAAAATTTACAATTAGAATACTAAAAGAGTCAAAAAAACAGTGAGAAAACTAAGAGAGTAAAAATAATCTGCTTTTATTATTATTATTACGGCTGATCCTTTTGTCTGTAATAAAAATAAACTTTTCTTCGTTCCCTAAATTATTATTAATATTATTTTATTTATTGAACTCTTACCCTATGTGGACTTGAATGAGAACTTTTGAAGTGAAAACTTCTTTTGGCGCGCCTTGTACACTTTTTATTTTACTTGGCAGTAAATGGGATTGATCCGTCACGCGTGACGAGTCACGGTTGGGCTATGTGTCTAGATCTCATACCAATTCAAGCCAGAAAGGCCGCTGCAGCATTAACTCTAAGCTCAAATGAATATCTTATATTTGAATTTTGGCGCTCATATACATTTATTTTCCTGGGCTGCGAATGGAATTGATCCGTCACGGGTCACATCACGAGTGACGCGTTACGGTTGGGCTGTGTTCTAGTACCAGTTCAATCATTGTTGGAAAATATATTAATTATTCCTTTTCAAAAAATAGTAAAATTATTAAAATTTATATTTTTATAAAAAAACAAATTTTTTAACTAAACTTTTAATTATTTTTTTGGGATTGTTTAATATATATTCATGTTATGTTATTTTTAAATATTATACTTAATAATAATATAATATTTAAAAATAACATAACATAAATATATATTTAACAATCCAAAAAAAAAATTAAAAGTTTACTTAAAAATTTATTTTTTTATAAAAATATAAATTTTAGTAATTTTAGAATATTAGAATTATAAATGCCATATAAGTTATCACTTCTGTCGTGTGGTCTTAAACACACACCTGAATTTTTTTCTTTTATAAATTTTCATTGTAAAAATCCAAAAGAAATGTTATAAGTTATAATTTAAAATGAACTAATTATGAAACAGAAATAATAAAAATATTTTTATATTTAAAACATAAAATGTATTATTTTTTTATAATACATTAGTTTTTTCTATTATTTAATAATAACAAAGATGGATGAAATTACTTTTTAAAAATTGTCTTGAAAGAAAGGTTATAAGGGGAAAGAATGATGGAGAATTGGAGATTGGCCTCCTTGGTAAAAACAATTTTTTTGTTCGTTGGCTCACCTATAAATAGTTTGCACGAGACTATAAGTGTTGCTTGGTGCTTACCAGAGCCGGATCTTAGGTATTTTGTCAGGAGGGGCAAGCTAGAATTTCTACTGCTCCTAACCCCAAACCCCCATCCCCACCCTGCTAATGCTAAATATATACAAAAATTTCTGCTTCTTAAAATTTGGAGCTGGGGACACAAGCACCCATTGCCCCCCCCCCCCTAGATTCGGCCTCCTGGTGCTTACTACCTACATTGCAAATTATATATAAGAATAATCCCTTAAACAGATATCAGCTGAAAGGCTTCCATTCCAAGATTATAATTTTCTTGCTGTCCAGTTGGAGCCGGCTACTTTAGCAGTAACAACAAGTCAGTTTAATAATGTGAATGGATCGAGAATCAACGGAACAATCACTACTGTTGGAACCATTGGAGCAGTGGGTACCGTCCAAGTTCTTGGTTCTTCACTCTTGGATGAGTCTGACGAGGTGGGTATATGCAACTCTTCTCTTTTTCAGTAGTATTTTTCTTTCTTGGATTTTTTATTTGTACAAGTAGCTCACGTAAAACACAGAAAAATTACGTGTTATTTGAAACAAAAAACTAGTACAAACAGGGTTAAATTGCAAAAATTAACAAAACCGTATTATTTATTTTCTTTTTATAACTACGAGAAATAGGTTTATTAAAACAATCAATAATTGATCAAAAGTGTGTTAACCCTTAACCAGAAACATGTGGCAGTAACTCATGAGATGAAACATATGGAGTCTGAGAGACCCAATCGAAATGTCTCTTTGTTTAGCCCTTCCGAGGTATCTTATTATTTTTAGGTCAATTAATAGAAATAAGTAATTAAAAAGAAACTTTATTGAATTAATAATAAAAAAATATGTAGACTTACAAACAATCTTAAAATAAATTGAAAGTTTTTTGCCTAGGGTAGCAGAATTTTTAAATAGTGAAGAAGACAATTCCTGTGAATCAATTTTAATAGACTGATGAAGAGGGCAAAGCCCTCGAAACTATAGTCTCGTTATAAATAAAATTTATAATTCCCACAGAAGACACACTCTTTTATTGTCTCCTCCAATCTTAAAATAACTGATATCAGAAACATCAAATCTCATAGACCAGCTACCTTTTGAAAAACGTTCATGTGCATTCACTAGGCGTGTAGGATCAAGACTGAAATGTGTACAGTGCTAATAAATATATTTAAAGTAGAATTCACGAAAGCACCGCATAATAATAATTTTGAGGACCGTTTTCTATAAGTCTTTCTAAATGACGTTATATTAGATTAAGCATTTGTGAATTTCTTTCATTCCTCCGAAACGTTAGTTTAAAGAAGCCAATTATAATTTTGAATATATAAAAGACAAATACTGACAATTTCTATAGAACATCAAGAGAGATGGTCAGCTCCTAAATGGATTATTTTTTTTTTTTATGTCAGAAAAAGTATTATAATTTTGTGTACGATCCTACAGTCACATGTTATTGGGAAAGGTAAATTTTACATAATGTTTTTTCTTTTCCGTCAGTACTAAATACTATTAAACGATGTTTGTTTCTTTCTGGGTAAATATTACTAAATAATAATAATATATAATAATAACAATAATAATAATATTAGGGACCGTTTTCTATAAGTCTTTCTACATGACGTTATATTGGACTAAACATTTATCAAGTTCTTTCATTCCTCCGAAACGTTAGTTTTAAAGGAAAGGGGAAAAAAGAATGACAGTCCAATAAATACTTCTTATTTGGAAATATAATAATTTTTTTCTTCACTATCCTATTCCATTACATTTCAACTTAATACAGGATGGGGCATACAGATCTACCACATTTTGAAGAGGTATAAAAATGAAAAAATTTAACTAGAAAAAAACTGAATATATTTTTGAAAAGAACATAAAATATATATATTTTTTAAATATGTTTTAAAAATTATCAAACAAAAAAAGAGGGGGGTCAAAAATGAAAATTCTAGCCCTTTGGACAAAACTCAACCAAATTTTGTTTACATATTCTGTAGGCCCCAAAAAGGCTAGAAATGCAAAAACTAACCACCCAAAATGGAGGGAGGGTCAAAAATGAAAATTCAAGCCCTTTTGACCAAACTCAACCAAATTTTCTATACATATTTTGTGGACCCCCAGAAGACTAGAAATGCAAAAACTAACCATATTTTGTATACATAGTTTGATCGAAAGGGCTAGAATTTTCATTTTTTACCCCGTCCACCATTTTGGTGGTTAGTTTTTGCATTTCTAGCCTTCTGGTGGTCCACAGAATATGTATACAAAATTGGGTTGAGATTGGTCGAAAGGGCTAGAATTTTCATTTACCTAATGTTTAAAAAACATTTAAAAAAAGATTTATTTTGTGTTCTTTTCAAAAATATATTCAGTTTTTTTGTAGTTAAATTTTTTCATTTTTTATACCTCTTCAAAATGTGGTAGATCTTTATGCCCCATCCTATATAATTTTCTTATCAAGCAGACGATACAATCTTTAATTTACTCTTTGTAAATAATCAAAGGTGTACCTATTTATTAGAAAAATATAATACTAAAATTTCATTTATACAAATAAACTTTTCATGGCGTTCTATTTCTTTTCCAGGAACTTTTGCAATAATAACGACGAGCATCCACATTTGCCATAATAAGATATATAAATCCTGTTTAAGTGATAAAATTATGATAAATAAATCCTGTATAAGTGATAATTGGTGATAATACTTAAACATCCCTAATAGACATTTTCAAATATTCAAGATTGGGACTTGTATTTTTGGAGTCAACCCATTCTTCATTTCTTTTCAAATCTCTCTTACCACCGCCAAACAATGGGGAATTATTTTTATGAAAAAGAATTCAATGATCGATGTATAATAAAGGTTGTTTCCATATGAATAGTCGAGTAGGTTTGTGTGTGAAACGTCTGGTTTCTATCGCGTTGAGTGCAATTTCCCTGTATCGATTGGAATCCAGCATCGATCGTGTACTAGTATTTGTGAATCCCACGCACATGCATGGCAATATGATATATTGATACTTCAATCGATCAATTCGCTCTTCCATCACGCATTTATTTCAAATTATTTATTTAATCTTTGGAACCAAACATTTTAGGACAAGGATGGTGGCCAAGTTCCAAAATCTGGATAATTTACTCGACTGGAATTGTATTGTATTTTTATGATCTTTTTGAATAAATAACCCTTAACTTACTTTAATAATTAGTTTACTTATTTTTATATTAAGTATATAACTTTGTTATATTAAGCATTCAAATAATGTATATAAATTATAAACATAAAAAATACACAAATTAAACAAAATAAAGCAAAGAATTCAAATCTACTTTTTTATTAAAAGGATATACTATATGTTGGTTTCCTCACGCTCATCTTAAAAGCATTGCCCTCCCTTTAAGATTAAATTCAATGAATTTATAAAGAGTTTTTCCTTAGAAGAGCTGTTATATTTATAAAAAAATAAATCAGAAAGTATATTAATTAAAATAAATATAATATATTATACTTCAATCTATGTATGGATGTAAAACATGGACGAATGGATTTGCAGAGAGAAGACTGGAGGTTCTCGAAATTTGGTGCTACATAAGAATGTTAAAGATTAAATGAGGGGATGGAATTACAAACGAGAAAGTTCTTGAACATCTATATATATAAAATTCTTTGCCCGATACACTCACTCACTCACTCACTCATCAAAACAGCCAGAACCACTGGACATAGAAACATGAAAGTTGGAGAGGATATTACATCTATGACATAGGGGCTCACTAAGAAAGGATTTTTCGAAATTCGACCCCTAAGGGGGTCAAAGGGGGCAAAGTGTGTTTTCACTGATTATGCGATATCTCTTAAGGACAATAAAATATCTAAATATTTGCTTTTTAACCGACTTCAAAAAAGGAGGAGGTTCTCTATTCGATTGAATTTTTTTTTTTTTTTTTTTTTTTTTTTGTGCCTATGTTACCTCATATCTCCGCCAATTGTCAACCGATTTTGAAAATTTTTTTTGCATTGGGTCCAGTCTAGCTTCCGATTGGTCCCATTTTTTTTTCGATTTTTTTTTCATAGGTATTAGACCTTTTTTATTAGGTTTGTTTAGGCTTGTTTAGACCTAACCTCTTTGTTTATGAACCGATTTCGATGGTTCTTTTTTTATCCGAAAGGGGGTGTCTTAGGGATGGTGTCATATTAATTTGGTCAAGTTCTGATGATATAATCACTATTAATAACATCACTAAAAGAGAAAAATAAAAATTTTTAAGAAAAAATAAAAACCGACTTCAAAAAATTAGTGCAACAAATATAAAAATACACTAAAAGGTATAAAATAATTATTATCTTATTTAGTTACAACTAAACGACGAAATATTAACACGAAATTACTTTTTGAAGTTGGTGCCAAACATATACCTTTTATGAATCGCACTCGACGGATCTTACTTAGTACGTTTGGCGGGTACGCTCGCTTATAGGTATAGTTTGTTTGGCACCGACTTTAAAAAGTAATTTCGTGTTAATATTTCGTCGTTTAGTTGTAACTAAATAAGATAATAATTATTTTATACCTTTTAGTGTATTTTTATATTTGTTGCACTTAATTTTTTGAAGTCGGTTTTTATTTTTTTCTTAAAAATTTTTATTACTTATAAAAATACTAAATTAAAATATCTAAAAAGTAGTTTCAGGATTTTTTGAAATTCGACCCCTAAAGGGGTCAAAAGGGGCAAAATATCTTTGGAATGTGTTTACACTAATTATGCATTTTCAATTAAGAACGATAAGATATCTACTTGATTTTTACGTAATAAAATTCTAAATACAAATATCTAAAAAGTAATTTCAGGATTTTTTGAAATTCAACTCCCAACTATCCAAAATGTGAGTGGGGGCAAAAATTAAAACTCTCTCCTATCTTGATCAAATTTTGTAGACTTATTCTTTATTACTTTAAGAAACTATTCCTGTAAAAATCAACTATCAAAATTGACTGTATGGGGGCGAAGGGAGGGGGGGGGGGGCAAATTATAGAAATTTTTAGCTTTTTAGTACATTTACTCTTTAGAAAACTGTGGATTATTTATTTGCAAATATCTAAAAAATAATTTCAAGATTTTTTGTAATCCGACCCCCCTCAACTATCCAAAATGTGAGTGGGGGCAAAAATTAAAACTCTCTCCGATCTTGATCAAATTTTGTAGAATTATTCTTTATTACTTTAAGAAACTATTCCTGTAAAAATCAACTATCAAAATTGACTGTATGGGGGCGAAAGGGGGGGGGGAGGCAAAACATAGAAATTTTTAGCTTTTTTGTACATTTACTCTTTAGAAAACTGAGAGTTATTTATTTGCAAATATCTAAATATTTCTAAATATCTAAAAAATCATTTCAACCTCCCAAAATGTGAGTGGGGGCAAAAAATTAATACTCTCTCCGATATAGATCAAATTTTGTAATGTTAGTTTTTAAGACTATATAAAATGTATGCTGTAAAAATCAATAGCCAAAATGAGTGCGTGGGGGCGAAAGAGGGGCCAAAATATTACAAATATATATTACAGACCTAATAATCACATGCCGAGACGCTGCCCGCCAGGGCCACCTGCCCGGAGTGCCGAGCTGTAGAGAGCGTGCCGAAGGCACGCTGTGGATCAGCTCGTTAGAGATAAGAAAGCACTGTGGAAAAAAATTTTACATGACGTACTATAGCCCAGGAAAATTAAAATTTTTTGCTTGTAATTCGAAAACTATGCATCCAACTTTAAATTTCACTCTTACCAAAATGAAAGAGCATAAAATTTCTCTTCGAATAATCTTCTTAAAAGTTAAAATCGGTTCAGGCGTTTAGCCACAATCGATCGTCCAAAATAGACAATTTTCACCAACTTGGCGGAAAAGTGAATTATGATCATTAGGTGGTCAAAAGAAAACACTCTTCGAATTTTTGCGGTGCTGGTCCCCATAATAGTTGTAAAAAATGAGATTGGCAAAGTTTCATCTTAATTGGACAACGGTAATCCGTGACGCAATGAGGTTGAAATTTTGAAAAACTGCAATTTTTTGCTAAAATTTTCAGTTTTTCCTTTATAAAATGAAAACCAGTCATTCTAGAAATTTGATTTTGGTCTCATTTTCTAGGAAATTTTGATGTCTTGAAGTTTTACTTGAGCCACTTCTTGTTAAAAGTTTTAGATTTGAAGATATTCAGCATTTTCCAAGACAGGACATGATCCGAATCCTCAAAAGTGACTTTTTAAGCAAATGCCTAAAAACATAGCAGAACCAAACTGTAAGGAGTAGCTTGTGTTTATATTTCGTAAGTAAACAGTTATTTCAGGCAAATAGCTTTAACTATATTTAATTTCTATTTGTTTAAGCAAAAAAATATATTTTTAAGTGTTATTCAAAAAATATAAACATTTTGGCATCAACTTTTTTCCGATGTGTGTCTCGGCCTCATGGACAATTTGTTACATAATTATGGATTTTTTTTTACTTTACCATACAGGGTATGGTCAAGTATTGTAATCGTGCATGAAAAAAATGTTTTTTTTTTCCTTCTTTTTTTCGAAATATCTAAAAAAGCGGCGGAAACTATTTTTTGATTAAAAAAAAATTGAGCGAAACCATGGCATTTCGCTCTTAAGCAAAAAAGATCTTATATGAACATCGAAAAAATTATATTTTTCGAGATAATAATTGTTTTGTCAAATTGTCCGTTAGTCCGTTAGTCTGTGCGTTACCAAATTTTGTGGACGAGCTAGCTCAAAAATTAGTGTGAATATCGAAACCAAATTTCACACGTAGTTTTGGTCCATTGAGATTAAGAGCTGATTAGAATTTGGTGTATATCGACCCAAAATTAAGAGGGGTGGAGGGGGGGTTAAAAATTAAAAATCTAGGCCATTTGAGCAAACTCAACCAAATTTTGTTTACATAATCAGTGGGACACCAGAATTCTAAAAATGCAAAAACTAACCGCCCAAAATGGAGGGGGGGGGGAGGTAAAAAAAAATGAAAATCTAGGCTCTTGTACCAAACTCAACCAAATTTTGTATACATAATCAGTGGGCACCCAGGAGTCTAAAAATGCATAAACTAACCTCCTCCCCTAGATGATTATAAATAATTTTATTAAATATTAAATATAAGTGAGGGGCCAGGTTGTATGGTAAAGTCAAGTGGATGGCCACATCAGAACACGTCAGGTTATTTTAATTTGTAGCCTTGTTGACGATTTTGTTTACGAATACAATTACACAATGAATAGAGAATGCACATTGAATACCTGGAATTCACACTCATAGTCACTTGGGAATTCTCGTACACCCAAGAAACACATTTCCAACTACATTTCCCAGTGAATGTTTTGTGTCGTATTTTTTTCTAATAAATAGGTATGTCTTCTTTAGTAAAAAAAATGAGTCTATAAAGCTACAAACTAACTATATAAGATGTTTATAATGAAATTTTTTATTAATCTCGCAAATATATCCTAAAGCTAGAGCCATCGAGATGTATAAATGAATAAATATATAAAAATATTTAGTAATTTACAGATTTCTGAGTGAACGAATTTTAAAAAACGCAGTCATTTAATATTGCAATTTTTATTGTGTATATATTTAATAATATTACAAGTAGTGGCGTAGCCAGACTTTTGGGGCGGAGGGGCCAAAACTGCTCTGAAGGCGCTAATCGTTACCCCAATCAAAATTATTTGAATTAAATAATTTTTTTCTTTTTCCTGGATAGGCACGGTGTGGATTAAGAAAACGAAAATGCCTTTTTGACAATTTTATTTATTAATAATGTAACCCAGCGTTATACTCTTGATGCAAGAATATGGTAACATTATAACACAAACTGTATATTATATACACGGAGCTTAACCGAATAAGTAGGGAAACATTGAAATGACACGGTATGAAAATACTATAAATGTTTTGAGATTTTAGAGATACGCTGCATCCACAGCATCCATGGACCGCACGCCACTTCTTTTAGGTTAGAAATACCTTAAAAAATCGGATTAAAAAATAATTTTTAAGAAAAAATAAAACCGACTTCAAAAAAATTAAATTCAACAAATAAAATACACTAAAACGTATAAAATAATTATTATCTTATTTAGTTACAATTAAACGACGAAATATTAACATGAAATTACTTTTTGAAGTCGGTGCCAAACATATACCTTTTATGAATCGCATTCGACGGATCTTAGTTAGTACGTTTGGAGGATATGCTCGCTTATAGGTATAGTTTGTTTGGCACCGACTTCAAAAAGTAATTTCATGTTAATATTTCGTCGTTTAGTTGTAACTAAATAAGATAATAATTATTTTATACCTTTTAGTGTATTTTATTTGTTGCATTTTTGTGATCCAGTCTAAGCTTCCGATTGGTCCCATTTTTTTTCGTTTTTTTCATAGGTATTAGACCTTTTTTATTAGGTTTGTTTAGACCTAACCTCTTTGTTTATGAACCGATTTCGATGGTTCTTTTTTTATCCGATAGGGGGTGTCTTGGGGATGGTGCCATATTAATTTGATCAAGTTCTGATGATATGATCACTATTAATAACATCACTAAAAAGAGAAAAATAAAATAATTTTTAAGAAAAAATAAAAACCGACTTCAAAAAATTAAATGAAACAAATAAAATACACTAAAAGGTATAAAATAATTATTATCTTATTTAGTTACAACTAAACGACGAAATATTAACATGAAATTACTTTTTGAAGTCGGTGCCAAACAAACTATACCTATAAGCGAGCATACCCTCCAAACGTACTAAGTAAGATCCGTCGAGTGCGATTCATAAAAGGTATAGTGTTTGGCACCAACTTCAAAAAGTAATTTCATGTTAATATTTCGTCGTTTAGTTGTAACTAAATAAGATAATAATTATTTTATACCTTTTAGTGTATTTTATTTGTTGCATTTAATTTTTTGAAGTCGGTTTTTATTTTTTTCTTAAAAATTATTTTTATATGTCGAATGAAAAACGGATGGGGGAAGACAGTTCAAGTGTCTAAGAAATCATAAAGATTTTAAAGAAGTCAAAGAATTGGCATGGAGCTGAGTGGGGACGGGTGGCTGCCTTAGGACTCTATACTCGATAATGCTAAGCATGAAAAACACTATATCATTTGGTTCATTTTCTATACTGAATTATAATTTACCTCTGGAAAATAACATTCTAGGAATATGTTAAATTAGTTAACCTTGCAATCGTCCATTGAACAAATTTTATTTAAATTGAAAGTTTATTTTTGCCGAGAGTAGCAGAATTTTTATGGATTGAAGGAGACAATAAAAGAGGTGTCTTCTGCTGGAATTAAAAATTTATAATTCCAGCAGAAGACTTTTATTGTCTCCTTCAAATTTTATTTAGTTTTATTTGCTTTCAGCATTCTTGAATTTTATTTTTAAAATAATAATTCGTACTAGGGGGTAACCTCTTGCCCATTCGCTTTTTACACCTATAAAGTAATCATTTGAATAGAGAATGCAATAAGGGAAAATGCAAAAATATTATCGATAAGAAAGAGAAGTGTGTGGGGGGCTCCTGAGCAGGAAAACCAGGGCGGAGGAGGAAAAATCCGTAGGTATTAGAAGAATTAAAGAGAAAAACATGTTAAGGAATGCGAGCAGCCCGGAAAAGGTAGGGTATCAGTTAAAAACAACAAGAAATAAACTGACACGTTCTGATGTGGCCATCTACTTGACTTTACCATAAAATCTGGCCCATCTCTTATATTTAATATTTAATAAAATTATCTATAATCATGTAGGGGGGGTTAGTTTTTTGCATTTTTAGACTTCTGGGGGCCCACTGATTATGTATACAAAATTTGGCTGAATTCGGTTCATAGACCTATATTTTCATTTTTTGGCCACCTCCCCCCTCCCATTTCGGGTGGATAGTTTTCGCATTTTTAGTCTTCTGGGGGGGATTATGTATACAAAATTTGGTTGAGTTTGGTACAAGAGCCTATATTTTTAATTTTTAACCCCCCCGTCCACCCCCCCCCCCTTTATTTTGTTGGTCGATATGCACTAAAATCTAATCGGCTCTGCGCTGGATTTCGACATCTACGCTAAAAGTGACTTGAAGATGGTCTCTGTGTGGAATTAAATCACGACATCTTTAGGGTGAGTACCTGGGAGCAGCATCCCTGGGGCCCTAAGCCCACGGGGTGGCCGTCTGTGGGCTTTCTTCCCTCATGGTGACACTTTGTTTTCTGGGAGAATCATTTCGATTCCCTGAACTTGGGGAGCTTTTTAGCTAAATGACTTACATCACCTCTTATAGAAAAAATATTTTGGTTGGATTCTGACCATGGTAAGGGGCCCAAAGTATTACTTTTCTGTTTTTATTAATCAAGTTATTGGGACAAAGGAATTTTCATTATGCTTTTAATAAACGAAAAATTAATGGACCAAAACTACATGTGAAATTTGGTTTCGATATTCACACTAGTTTTTGAGCTAGCTCGTCCACAAAAATTTGGTAACGCACAGACTAACAGACATTTTGACAAAACAATTATTATCTCGAAAAATATAATTTTTTCGATGTTCCCTTTATTAGGGCTTTTTTGTAGACCGAAATGCCATGGTTTCGCTCATTTTTTTAATCAAGATAGTTTAAGCCGTTTTTAGATATTTCGAAAAAAATAAGGAAAAACACTTTTTTCATGCAAGATTACAATACTTGACCATACCCCCTGTATGGTAAAGTAAAAATAATGGTAAAAGATAATAAAAAAGTTTGGATAATTTGCTGAGAATTGAAAAATTGATGAACGAGTTTTCACAATTTTAGCCTTGATTTTAGCTAAAAAATAATATTTTATTAAAGGGAGTAGCGAGAAATGGATTTGTTAAAAAAATAAAAGGCGTTTCTCCTATTACTTCATTCTTCGTGCCTTCAAATATACTTTAAAAAATAAATGATTAAGATCAAATCAAAAGTCTTAGTATATAATTATGTATATTTTTTTAATGAAAATGATGAGAGAAGGAGTTACACCAAAAAGGTGTATCCCATAAAGGCCTGGGTTGGCCCCTCCATCGTGAAAAGAAGAAGAAGAGGGAATTTTATGGGCAGGGATCGAAGGTATCTGTGGATACGGGCCTTAAACAGCTGAAGGTTATAAGTCGCGGGAAAACGGTGGCAGGGAGCGAGTTCCAGTCTCTGGAGGTTATAGGGATAAAAGAGTTGGCGAAAGCGCTTGTTCGATTTTTATCCAATTTGACAGCGATGGGGTATTGAGAGTTCGAAAACCGCATGTTTCTCGTAAAGAGGGCTTTAGAGGGGATAATTGATTTCATCTCGACTGAACAGACACCATGTTAGTATCTGTAGTACAGGGAAAAGGCAGAAACGGTTCTTCGGTGAGCCAGGGAGTCGAGTGAGTTGGCTAGAACCGGGTCTCCTATTAGTTTAATTGCTCGCTTCTGAATCGCATCCAGTGTACCAAGAGAATGCTTGGAGGCACCCCTCCACAGATGAGAGCCATATTCGAGACAGGGACGAATTTGAGCCTTATACAGTGTAAGAAGTTGACTGGGAGTATAATAGCGTCTAGACCTAAATAGGAGATCAAGCTTGCGCGCTATATTATATGTCAGAGGGTTTCGCCCCCTCAGGAGTCGAACCTGAGCTCTAACTTGCTTTTCTGGTAGTTAGCCTAACCCTCGAGACAAAAATAAAAATAAAACACTCAAATGTTAGTATTGACTGCCATACCCTCCCCCCCCCCCCGAAAGAAAAATAAAAACTCCCATTATCTCCTAGGCATTTACTTATTTCGGATTTCTCATTAAATTATTTCGTTACTTCCAAAATTTGTGAATTCTACTAAAAAGTTAGTTAATCTTTAAAAAATCGGATTAATGAAATTGAAACCCTCGGGCAACCAATCAGCTCCCCCCCTCTAGGAAAATTCCCTAACTACGCCAATGGTTATAACGCATGATTTTGTATATATTTTTGTTTTGCTTTAATTGCATAATATTTTATAATTGTTTATTTTGTTCTTATTTTTCTCTTTCAGGTGTATATTTTATTACAAAAAATGTTTTCCTATTTTAGGTAGATCATTAAAAAAAAATCATCATCTTTTAGAGTGTAAACATTGCGTTAATTATAAAGATAATTTTGTTTATGTTCACGGATTTAGAATCAAAAAATAGACAAAATAACGAGTAGTTGTAGGATGTAGTGTATAGTCGATAAATTATATAGAATAGAAGTCAACTGGGAAAGAAGCATTTCCCAAGAGAATGACGTCATGTGCTACGTCACTGGGTAACCCGCCAGAGAAAAGAACTTAGCGAATTCCCACCCAATCTCTCAAAAACAATCAAAAGTACTCGTTTCGCTTTAATTTGATTAATTGATAATTAATTAATTTGATTAATTTTACCAAAAAGAATTTGGTCAATATTCAACAGCATTTTAAGAATCAATCTACTCTATATTATATCAGAGTCGTACAATTGTTTGTAGATATATATATATATATATCAGTGGAACGGTTGGTGACTTTTCAAACCAGGGGATGCTGTCCAAAAATACCCTGCGTTTTTTGAAATTTTATTTTAATCTTCGCTTTTTTTAAAAATTTCAATCGAAACCCCCATTTTGGGCGGTTAGTTTTTGCTTTTTTAGCCTTCTGGGGGTCCACTGATAATGTATACAACATTTAGTTGAGTTTGCAAAATGGACTAGATTTTTAATTTTTAACCCCCCTCCACTCCCCCCTTAATTTTGAGCACTAAATGCTAAAAATGAAAGCGGTCATGTCTTCTTATAACTTCAACAAAAGGTAATAAAAAGCTCTTTCTAATTCCTTAGAACTGAATAAAATGGGGGGGGTCACTTTTCATGAAACTGGGTGTGGGTGAGTCATGAAGCTAGGGGGGACACTCCTGAATAAATAATAAACTTAATTTTCTAATTCAATTATCTTAAGATATATTCAATTTCTTAAAGTGACCGATGTTAATTATTTAGGTGTTGAAATAGTCAGCAACATAGAAACCTTAGGGAGGAATAAAAGCAGTAGATGACTGAAGAATTTTGCCGGCCCCAAATGAATTTCAGAAAATCTCAAATGGATTTGGGAAATCCTCAATTATATTTCGGAAAATGAAATAAAACTGTGTAGTGTGTAGTGTCAAATTGCCAATCAAATTACTTTCGCTTACCAAAAATAAATGTTCTTCCGTGTTACTGTAGTTTACTCCACATGACTTTCTCTTACTCACTTAGCCATCGATTCCCATCAAATACTTAGAAACAACCAATAGAAATACCCATATCCACTATTTAGACCAGAGGTTACCAAACTTTTCGGAATCGCGGCGCCTTTTTTCAATTAAAATTTTTCCATGACGCCCTATTTATATTATCTATGCTTGGACGCGCAGGAGGGAGGCCTCCTCTTACAGACAGATAAGAATTTGGCAAATCAGATCTAGATACAATTGGTGGTAATATTTACATTTTCTCTCTCCCTCTCTATTTACAGTATAGTCGCATTGTTAAAACTTTATACATATCTATGTCAAATTAATACAAACTCAATAAAAACAAAAATGAAAAAGATGAACAGAATGAATAAAATGCACCGGTATTTTTTCAGTAAAAGTTAAAAATATTTTTATTTGTAGATAGGTCAATAGGTCTATTTTTTCTTCTTGTTTCTTCGATGTGGCCTCGTAGATAACCAATAGTTTAGTGTAGTGTAAGAAAAAAATTCAAACTCCCGCTCCGGCCCCCGGGGCATTTGACTCCCTTGGTTCCACCTCTGGGGGTTGTAATGAAGTTCGTTTTTTAAATATATTAAATATTAAATTAATTTTTTGTTCACTGTTTTAAAAAATAAAATTTTAAAAATTTATTCATTTTTTATTAAAGTTTTTCAGTTTCATATGACTGTAGTTAGATTTTAATAAAAATCTTAAACATTTCATTCATCTTTATTTTTCTCTGAGCCCCCCCCCCCCCCTAAAAAAATCAAACTCCGGCGCCTAATCTTACAGGTATTCCCAAATAATTAATTCCTCAATCTCTCATTACTCTACAGAACTATTTTAATAATTTCCAATCTTTCTGGTTAAATATATTTTTAATATTAATATATTTATTTTTTCCTATAAGTTTTTCATTTTTCATTATATATTATTTCCAGGTTCGAAAATAAATAATATTCATTCATATTCTAATCGTAAATATTGCCAAGTCCTAAATAAAGGCAAACATATATATTTCTTCGATATATTACATCCTTCCCATCATTCCTCAAAGCTAGTACTTTCCAGTGATGCTCGGCACCTTTTTTCCTCTAAATAGCTGTTTCAAATTTCAAGGCTCTGCGACTTACTCGAAGAAATATGGAATGCACTTAAAATATTTTATTTCATCGACAATCTCCTAATTTACACCCCCTTCCCTTTATTTCAATCGGATTAAAATATATACACGATTAATAACTCATGACACTTGATAAGTACCTACACCAATTTAAAAAAAATGGTTAGTGCTGTTTTTGAGAAAAAAAAACGAAAAATCTTTCACGTAAATGTCCACTTACGGTGTTCCGATTTCAATCAAAAGCTTGATGAACCTCTTCTAGCCTATATCGATCTTAAGTTTCGAATTTCGTAGCTCTAAGATTTATGGTTGCGAAACGCAGGGGAGTACATTCTTACGTACGTAAACATCAACTTCCGGTACTTCGATTTTAACCAAAATCTTGTGTTACTTCTTGTAGCCTCTAGATATCATAAGTTTCAAATTTCAAGACTATATTTATTTTACGAAATTAGTTTTGTGTGGGGGAGGGATAATCGCGGAAGGATTAATTTTTCAATTAGAAACAAAATCATTGATTTTTCACTACGTTTTATCTGTTTTTATAGAAAAAAATGTGTATTGAGCATTTTGAAAATTGGTTAATATTTTTAATATAAAACATTTAATTTTAATATAAAATATAAACAAAATATGAATCTATTATTCGATAAATAATATATCTATAGGGATAGATAGATATTGCAACAATATCAACATTAAAATTAGATTTGTTTGAATTATTTGGAGGTTATAATAATAATAATAATAATATTAACTACTAAACTTTAGGACTATACTAGCATATATTTATTGTATTTATATATTATATATTGAGTTGAATTTACCATTATATATTTACACTAACATTTTTCAATGATAGTGTAAATATATAATGGTAAATTCAACTCAGATATTAAAATATATAAATACAATAAATATTGCTAGTATAGTACCTAAAGTTTAGTAGTTAATATTATTATTATAAACCTCCAAATAATTCCAACAAATCTAATTTTAATGTTGATAATTGTTGCAATATCTATCTATCCTCATAGATATATTTATCAAATAATAGATTCCTACTTTGTTTTATACACTCCAACAGTGGCAGATTTAAATTCGAGAGCGCCCTATAGGCACCGTCCGATTTGGCGCCATTTTTGCTTTATAGTAGTATATTAATATAATCAAACATCTAATTTACTGAATATTAAAAATATTTTATTTTGAGGTTGACAATTCTAGATATAGGGGCGGTCTATAAATTACGTCACACGGAATTTCAAGATTTTTAGACCCCCCCTCCCCGTGTCATTTCTGTACATTTTCATTGAGCCCCCTGTATTGTGACGTCACACTATCACTTTTATACCCTATAATTTAATAATTGTAGATTTTTTTTTTTATAAATTAAACTCATCTAAAGCGATTTAATATATTTTAAGTTTAATTTTTTAAATGTTTTAATTTTACTTTTGTGACATCACCATTTTTAAGATCCCTCCCCCTCTGTCACATTTGTCACAAATCTGAGATGGCCCTTCAACCCTTACTGACGTAATTTATGGACGGTCCCTAAGTAATAATAAATTTCTTAATATTAAAAAAAATTAATAATTTTTTTATGATAATCGTATATTATATATAAACTTTTTACTTTATTCAATGCAAAGCATGGGGTAAAGTTTTGTAATCGGTCTCGCGGCAAGCGCGACTTCAAAAGATTCTCAGGTAAAGACTATGGAACCCATGGTCTCAATTAAAGTCACAAATTGTAGTATTCATTTAGGTAAAAGTAATTAGCTAGTTCTCTAAGTTTGGATAAACGCCTTGGAGTAGAAGACCTGACCTCCCTGATACCCAAATTGCTTTTTTATCAAAATATTTTTTTCTTTTATTACATTTTTATTAAACGTTTATATCTATTACCCAGTAAAATTTCGATGTTAACCTCATCATTTTTGGAGGGGGGGGGGTGTTCTTACACGCTTAACCACCCCTGCTGGCTACGGCCATGGCTACATTAATTGGTTCCCACTTAACTTTTCAAACGGAATCCTAAAAAAACACGCTTCTAAAAGGTACAATATAATGTAATATCTACTTATTAATCAAAAAGTGTGGAGCGCAGAAACATGTACTTTTAATTAATATCGACAAAGTGCCCCACGCTTTTTGATTAAGTATTACATTGTTTTGTACTTTGTAGAAGCGTGATTTTTAGTTTTTAAAATATAATTTATTTTTTTACTTTTTAGTCTTAATTATTTTTATATAATTTCATAAATTGAGTAGGTAAACTATTATTTTTATAGAGAAATGTTTGCGGAATTTAACAGAACAAAAGTCACATCGATACATAGATAAATACATACATACAGATGAAGGTAATATAAAGCGTATAAAAATAATCGTTTGAATTCAATAGTAAATCCGCCCGGCTTCGCTTGCCACTCAATCCTACTGACTAAAGCTCCTCAAAAACATTTCCAAATCCTTTTTATACCTTTGTACTTTGGTAATCAGGTCGATGATTTTGAACTTTTATTTTTGTATTTATTTTTTTGGTTAAACCCCTTATGGTGAGAAAAGTAAATTTGCCCTGGGTGGTCCTATTCGTCGAATAGACCTTAAAAAAAAACACATTGATTTCTATCAGTTAAAATGATTCTTGGGGATTGACCAAGCGACTGGAGTGTTGGACGGACGGATGGACAGACAGTGCTGCGGTTTTCCCATCCGCACGAGGTCGCTATAAGAAGCCAACGGGGCTTCCAAGAGCCAGTGCTTCGAGAACGTCCATGAGAAGAGGCTCAGTGAAGAACCGAACCAGCAGCCAACAGCCACAGCCATAGCAAATGGTAAATGACACCAGCCCTAATCTATCTTACTTACCATTCACTAATCCCATATACAATGTTTCCATTTTTATTCAGGGGTTTAGTTATCATTTGTTTCAGGATTCCTTATGGAAAATATTTCATACTAATATATAATAAATAGTTCTCTTCTGCAAATAATCGAAACAGTTATGTACCGATTTCAGGCAAAACAAATAGCAGTTACCGTTATTTCTAGTCCAACTAGAAATTAAATTATCGAACATGACTATTGAAAATAACATATATTAAAAAAACTTTTTACAAAACACTATTATTCCAACATGTACGAAAAAGTCGAAAATATTTTTTTTTTCCCAGTATTAAATTTTTTGGGTACTAAAGGGAGGAAAAGGTGATACCTACATGACCTAAAAAGGTCAATAAAAAATGATTTTTTTCTGCATTTATGTATCGTAAGTTCTAAAAATAGCGAGCCCAAAATCAAACAATTTCCTCGCATTGAAATTAAAACCATCATTTTGATGATTGTGTCAAACAAGAACGAAATTACTACGACTTTAATTCCTGAGTTATCGGGGCATCGGAATCCAGACAGACACACAGATAGACAGAAAACATATATGTGTTTTCGACTTGGATTTTCTAATAAAAACGTGTTTTTTAAGGCGTTTTTTTCATGTTGTTTATTTTATTGAAATTCTTTAATCTATATATTTAGTAAGACGTGTTTCATGAAATTCAGCTTGGTAGAAGCTGGTCGAAATTCGAATACAAGATTCTACCCAG
This sequence comes from Forficula auricularia, assembly GCA_024734495.1. Classification (NCBI taxonomy): domain Eukaryota; kingdom Metazoa; phylum Arthropoda; class Insecta; order Dermaptera; family Forficulidae; genus Forficula; species Forficula auricularia. The sequence continues at coordinate 9,673,300 of JALMQS010000120.1, read as the reverse complement.
ACAAAACAGAGGAACCACTTAAATAAAAGTATGTAAAATTGTCATTTTTTCTCCTGAACGATCAAAATTTTTTATATGAGATGAATTTCTTAAAAAAAATACCAATAATAATTTCTAACAAGGGGCCGTCCATAAAATACGTCACGCTTAAATCCAGGCTTTTTCGAGCCGGCCATCCCCCTTGTAAAATTTTATTACATTCTACAGGATCTCATATCAACTTTTGATAGAAAAACGATTAATTTCCTAAAATAATTGCTATATCAATTCGGCCAGACATAAAATTTAGATATCTTCCCGACCATGTTAGTTTACGAAACCAATCTATATCTAAACTATAATATTATCCTCTAATCTTATAATGTTCATATCTAATAAAAACTCAACGAGAGAGGTGCTCGATTTCATTTTTCCTTTTCAAAAATAATAAATAATTTCTAGATCTCCAGAACCATAAGAATATTTTTAGTAAACTTCAAAGAGGGCTAATAAGCATGGCCAGCTAATAAAACTATTTATCATCTATAATAAATAATTTAAGGTAAATCAAAGAAGATGTTCTTTGATTAATGTAAATACACATAAACAAATTTGTATATGTTGCAGTAAAAACCAGTTTTTAGTAAGAACGGGTTCTTACTAGTTAAAACGCCTTTCACTGAATACCTCTGTGACTACTAGGGTTTTCTTATGTTGGTTAAGTTTGGTTCCAATGTCTAGAATCTTCATTTTTGACCTTCTGCCTCATTTTGGGTATTTATTTTCAAGATTTTTTAAACGAAAATGTCAAAAATTAGAAGCAAAATTGTAGAGGAAGTAATTTTTGACATTTTCGTTTAAAAAATTTGAAAATAAACACCCAAAATGAGGCAGAAGGTCAAAGATGAAGATTCTAGACTTTTGAACCAAACTCAACCAACATCAGTAAACTCTAGATGCCACAAAGGTATTCAGTGAAACGCGTTTTAACTAGTAAGAGCCTGTTCTTACTCAAAAACGGTTTTTTTACCTCCACATATACATAACTAAAAATGGTTTTTTCGAGTTTTCGTTACTGGGATCTTCTAAAGCCGTATGCATTTTGCCATTCCTTAGTTACGTCACAGTAACCGTTTAACATTCTCCACCCATAAGAATTTCATAAATTACTTTAGAAAAGAGATTTTTTCAAAATCTGAACATTTATTAATGATATACCAAAAAAGCTTGAATAATCCAAGATCCTCGTAAATATTTTCAAATCAAGAAATCCTTTATAAAGGTTGACTAAAATGAAATAAAATATGGTTTAAGTTAGGGTGGTTTCTGAAAGGAAAAAATCATAGGCTAGAATTATAATTAAGCGAAAAATACAATATTTTAATTTTTTTCATCATAAAAAATAAAATCTTATTTTATTTTTACTTTTCCCTAAAGATAGAAATAAAGAAAAAAAAAATCCTTCAGCTAAACATCACGAATAGATTATAATGGGAATAACATTATCTCAGTTATTATTGAAACGATTATATAAAAATAAATGTTTTTTTTTCTTCGAAAACCATATATCACTGTTTATACAAATTTATAAAAATTGATAAATTTATTTCCCAATGATTTATTTAGAATGCAATCAATGATATGATTCTACATGTATAAAAAAATTATTTTATTATTATTTTTTTTTTTTAATTTGCTGATTCTCTGGACAAAAAGAAACAAAACACTAACTTATCGGCAAATTTAGATTAATTCAGACAAAATAAAAGTTCAGCTGATAATTTTCTTAACTATTTTTATAAAATGTCCCCTCTTTTGCTTGCAATTAAACATGATTCATGAGGCCTGAATAAGGAATGACTGTTTGCCGAAAGCAAATGGATCTGACCGCAAAAGCCTTGAAACCAAGGAAACAACAACAAGATAATGAATTAAAACAAAACACCATTTCACATCATTTATTTCCTATTCTCAGATTGTTCTTGTCTTATCTTTTCTAGAAAATTATTTTAAAATATTTTGATTTTGACCTCAAAAAGTGATTTAATTTGTCAATCTAAAATCTAAGAATGTGAACTAATTATCATTTCTGTTCCGTTCCAATTTATTGTTTCAATTGCGATTTTCGTATTTTGATTTGCTTGTTGTAACTATGATGGTCAGGTTTATGAACTGAAGAATTCATTCGAGTCGGACCACCCAGGGCGAAATTAAAATTGGTTAAAATTTCCATGTTTAATCACTACGTAAAGACTTTTAACTCAGATGTCATTTTCAATTTAGCCAATGAGATGGATGTGTTTTTATTGAATTTATTATTATGGGGTTTTTGGTATTGAACGATCAATTTTTTATTCCGGCCAAAGTAATATTTCAAAAAATTTGAATCTCTGTAAACTTTACCCTTATAATAGTAGCTATAAGCTTCAGATTTTTAGTTATTATAATTTTGGAGTTACAGCTAGATATAATACTCCCATATCTTAGAGTTAGTAAGTTATAGACTCCAAAATTATAATACCTACAAATCTGTAAAAATTCTGAAGGGTAGCTACTATTATAAGGATAAAATCTACAGTTTCAAATTTTTTAAGCCATTTCTTTGGCCTGAATAAAAAATTGATCGTTCAATGCCAAAAACCCCATGTTATTTAGATGGGAATCTTACATCGCTCTGAGGCACAGGTTAAAATTGAGATAGGGGCTTGAAACTTGGGGGATATTTTTTTTTATTTATTTCGAACCATATGAGCCTCTGCCAGCGTAAAAATTCTAAAATACCCAAAATAAGGACCATCCTAATATATACCCATATATAGTTGATTTGGACAAGATTGGTCACATAAAATAGATTTTGATAATATTAGTGGCTATTCAATGAGTTTCGGCTTCAGAATTAAAAGTGGATTCGTCATGAATAAAACTAGAGAATTTTTAAAAAAATGTCTAATCTCACCTAGAGTGGTCCATCCCGAAAGAATTCTCCAGTTCATTCTTGCATATTCATGACGTATCTTATTTTCGGATAACTATCGACACTACTTGGGGTAAAAATTCTATTTCAATTAAATATATGGGGGTAAGAGCTTATATTTTTGTGATCGAATTTATTGAAGGTTACATTTTTATTTTTATCACATATGAAATTAATTATAACTATTTAATGTACACAGTAACAACAACAAATAGTAGTAGTATTTAATGTTTAATTAAATTTTTAACCGACTTCAAAAAAGGAGGAGGTTATCAATTCGACTGAATTTTTATTTGTGTCTATGTTACCTGATTTCTTCGCCAATTGTGAACCGATTTTGATGATTTATTTTCAATTTTAATCAAACTAAGAGAATGCAATTAATCAAAAATGTAAAATTATTTTTTATTAAATTTAAAATACGAATAAGAAATATATATCGAAACCGAATTTTTATTAAATATATTAATTATAATTTTTACAAAATGTAGTATATAAAGTAGGTAAAGAGTTTTAAAAATTCTCAAATTCCATTATAATAATGTAATAGTGTCTATGATCGAAATTTCGTCATATTTGGAATTTTTCATTTTTTGGATTCCTTTTAAGGTAGTTCTTTCACAAATGCTAAAATTCAAGAAGTCTTCGAAACTTGAATATAAGTCATTAAAAGCAAAATAAACACACTGTTAAAATTTGAAGACGATTTACCACAGCAAACATGAAATAATTGCTATTAAAAATGAAATTTTTTACATATGGTAGATTGGGAAAGGGTGGGAAAATGATCATTATTTTCTTTTCTTTCATTGAAGTACTTTCACCATCTTGATAAAAAACTAATATTTGTTAGAATAATATATTCGGAGTAACTTAAAAAAAAAATTGAAATTATTTACCTCGTAGTTTTGATAAAAAAAAAACAAACATATTTGGGCGATTACTTTTAGTGGAGGGGATATAAGTACAATGGCTTGGAAACGATCCATTCATAAAGAGGATACAGTAGTGTGAAAAGTATAGTCACGTTAAAAAACATAACCTAAAATATTAGCACCGTTCATATTTATAGAGTGGTTACGAGGCTAAAACTTTTTGTGTGAATTGTCGCGAAAGAACCTCCTTAAAAAGTAAAACGGGACCCTATTAGTGCTGTTACAATGTCTGACTGTCTGCCCGTCGGTCTGTCAGAGCAATTATATCGTAAACTAAATAAGAAAATTAAATTTAGAAGTTCAATGTATTTCTATTCCGAAAAATCAAAAATCGTATTAAAATTTTATTTGAATGATTATTTTGGGGTGTCGAATTTTAATTGGGGCCGAAAATATTTTTTTTCGTTATGAAATATTGAGGTAGCCCTATAAAGATCCCTTTAAGTAAAATTAGGTTTAATTTTTTAAATTTATTTCGCTTTAAATTGATATGAGAGAGCCCAAATTGGCCATTTTTAGGTGATTTTTCTACATGTCGGTGTTTGGAAATAACTTTGCTTAAAATTATGGGAAAATTCCCTCATTCTCTCCATAACAACGACAAATGAGAACGAATTTGATATTTCAAGTTTTTTATAAGCGGTAAAGAACGGTATGCGTTCCGACTCGCACTTGGCCAGCTTATTTTGCGTTTTCATCTTCCAGAGGGAGAAAATAAAGGATCAAATCAGAAAGAAAATGATCTAAAATGAAGAAACTGTTTAGAGTTCGTAGTTGTCATTGTCATCTTTCTCTCTATCTCTGCAATAAGAAAGAAAAACAATTAATTCTACACATTTTCTAGCAGAGTAATTTTTGTGGATTGATGTTGAAAATTTTGAAATAAACTTTGTTGTTGATTGGAAAAAAAATATGTTAATTTGCAAATTTATAATTTTAATGGAATTTAACCATTTCAAAGTTATTCATATTCTAGATAAAATAATTTTTTCTCTTGATCTTTAACCTACTGATCGTATATAGTTCGTGGTTCAAATGGGTAGCACGATCATGACCAAGATCATTAAGTGGCCAAGGATTAAATCCAGGTCTAGTCCAGAAATCTTCATCTAGGTAAAATTTATATAATTATTCTTTATTCTATAAATATTTTAAAGTGGTTGGCTTTGATATAATAGATTTATCAAATATTACCATGTTTTCAATACCTCCATAAATCGAGGAAGATATCTTGAGAATTCTAATGAAAATAAGAACTTGAATGTACTATGGCATTGGTCCATTTTTAACCGACTTCAAAAAAGGAGGAGGTTCTCTATTCGACTGATTTTTTTTTGTGTCTATGTTACCTCATATCTCCGCCAATTGTAAATTGATTTTGAAATTTTTTTTTGCAATGGGTTCAGTCTAGCTTCCGATTGGTCCGGTTTTTTTTTCATTGGTATTAGACCTTTTTTGTTAGGTTTCTTCAGGCCTAACTTCTTTGTTTATGAACCGATTTCGATGATTCTTTTTTTATTGGAAAGGGGGTACCTTAGGGGTGGACTGATATTAATTTGGTCAAGTTCTGATATGTTCAACGACGAAATAACGTAAATCTCCAATTCTTATGACCAAATAATCGAAATTATAATAAATAAAATCTTTTATAAAAAAATATATATTAAGTCACTATTAATAACATCACTAAAAAAATAAAAATAAAAATGATTTAAAAAAAAAAATAAAACCGACTTCAAAAGAATTAAATGCAACAAATAAAATACACTAAAAGGTATAAAATAATTATTATCTTATTTAGTTACAACTAAACGACGAAATATTAACATGAAATTACTTTTTGAAGTCGGTGCCAAACAAACTATACCTATAAGCGAGCAGATACTCCTCCAAACGTACTAAGTAAGATCCGTCGAGTGCGATTCATAAAAGGTAAATGTTTGGCACCGACTTCAAAAAGTAATTTCATGTTAATATTTCGTCGTTTAGTTGTAACTAAATAAGATAATAATTATTTTATACCTTTTAGTGTATTTTATTTGTTGCATTTAATTTTCTTGAAGTCGGTTTTATTTTTTTTTTTTTTTTTAATTATTTTTCTATGCTAATGGTTTTCAAACTTTTTCTAAATGTCCTACCAGCAAAAACTAAATCCAAAATTTAAGTACCCCCAACAAAAAAGGGGGATCCTAAGGGGACGAACCTCTCTGATATGCAATGTAAAAATATTTTCTCTAAAATCTATGATTGGTCCTTAAAGATAAATTCATTTATTAAAAATATCTATGTTTCCTATAATTTTTCTAGCTACTTATGTTTTATTTTGAGATTATATTTATTTTTTCTTCGATCATCACTAATGTGAAAAGTTTCGTATGGCCACCATCATCTTCAGTTTAATATAAATATTTCACAAGAAAATTTAATGAAGAATTAGCCAGAAATGGATCCATATGAAACTGAAGATAAGATAAGCCGACCAAGTATAAGTCGGCCCGCATATCGAGGGTTCCCTATGTATGTATATTGTATATAAGAAAATAATTTTTAGAAAAAAAACCGACTTCAAAAAATCAAATTCAACAAATAAAATAATAAGAACTCAAAAATCAAATAAAATGCACTAAAAGGTATAAAATAATTATCTAATTTAGTTACAACTAAACGATGAAATTATTACATGAAATCCCTTTTTGAAGTCGGTGCCAAACATATACATTTTATGAATCGCACTCGACGGATCTTACTTAGTACGTTTGGCGGGTAATGAAGACAACATCGCGTAAGCTCGCTTATATAGTTTGTTTGGCACCGACTTCAAAAAGTGATTTCATGTAACAATTTCATCGTTTAGTTGTAACTAAATTAGATAATTATTTTATACCTTTTAGTGCATTTTATTTTATTTTTGAGTTCTTATTATTTTATTTGTTGCATTTAATTTTTTGAAGTCGGTTTTTTTTCTAAAAATTATTTTTATTTTTCTCTTTTTAGTGATGTTAAGAATAGTGACTTATGATAATACCTTGCATGCATCTCGTAAGAGAAAGATTCGGGCGAAGGAATCAGAAATTGATAATAAAATTCAATTCATAAATAGAGAAATTATCTCGAAACGTTAGCGGGTTTTAAATGAACGTTTTAAGATTGTTTTTTTTTATAAAAGATTTTATTTATTATAATTTCGATCATTTGCTCATAAGAATTGGAGATTTCCGTTATTTTGTCATTGATCATATTATCAGAACTTGAGCAAATTAATATGGTACCACCCCTAAGGTAGCCCCTTTCCAATAAAAAAAGAATCATCGAAATCGGTCCATAAACAAAGAAGTTATGCATGAACATACATAACAAAAAAGGTACAATACCAATGAAATAAAGGGGACTAATCAGGAACTAGACTGAACCCAATGCAAAAAAATTAATCGAAATCGGTCCACAGAGAAATAAATTTTCAAACACAAAAAAAAAAAAAAAAAAAAAATCAGACATTCCTTTAAATTGATAACCTTCTCCTTTTTTCGAAGTCGGTTAATAAGAAATGACTTATTTAAGGAAATTTTTCATAATATTAAGTTAAGCAATTTCTGAAAGTTGACAGATACAAAAATCACCTAGAAATGATATCTTTACATGGATACCTTACACGAGATGAAAAAAATATTTTTACTTTTTTATTTTAGACCCCACAAAAAATTGGACCCTCTGCAAAATAATTATTCGATTAAGATTTCTATTTCGGGGACAATTAATACATATAACTTGTAAATTTCAAGTTTGTTATTTAGCTTATGAGGTACAATGGTCTGACAAACAAACATAGAGACAGATATTGTATTGACACTAATAGTGTCCCGTTTTACTTTAGAATGGACCCCAATAAACATGCATGAATATACTACCAGAGATCTCCCACGTACCAAATTAAATCAATACCCATTTTGTTTGTTCCAGATGCAGATTGTCGCAGGATTGTTTTTCGCTTTAGTGGCCGCATCTATGGCACAGAAGCCGTCCTTTGCTCCAAATCGGCCTCCAGGACCCTCCGTCCTTCCTCAATACGAGGAAGGTGTTGCTGCTCAAGCGGCTGCCTCGATTCTTGGCGATCGTTTTGGTGCTGCAGCTGCTGCGCCCTCCGAGACAACAACAACCTCGACCCAGAGACCTCTTACTCCAGAGGAACAAATCGTCAAGAACGTTTATCCCACAGTGGATGACGAGCTTATTCGACAGATCAGCGCGTGGCCAAAAGATAAGCAACCCTTCTGGTTCGTGAACGCCGCTCATATCCAAAGCCACCGAGGCCAGCAGCCAGGAGCTCCAGGCCTGGCCCCTCCAGCCACCAGCATTAACGTTCCAGCCCGCTCCACGTTCCAGCGATCCAGCTGATCAAACATCCTCCATCAACGCCACTGTATCTTCTTTAAAAACATACTTATGAATAAAGTCCTCTAAAATGAAAATACTTGGCCTTTTATTTTAATTTTAAACAATATCTTAAATAAAAGACAATCAAAAGTGTCCTCTGCTTGTTCTGAGAAGTTCTAGATATTTCTATTTTAACTATTGTATATGGTATGACTGTATGTTTACGATTAAAATATTTAGATCATTGACTGAAATTTAATGGCTATTTATGTCAAGTGGGTTCGTCTCGAAGGATCACCAATGTCCTAGATAGCTTTTCAGTACTAGGGTTCGATTTTGGAAAACTTCAGCTCTTATAATATCTAAGCAAACTCATCTTTAGCATATAAGAACAGCAGAGAATTGGATCTTTGATTTTTTTTTTATAAAATCAACTCCGCTACAATCGATAAAATAACTTTCTAATTTAATACATATCTTATATAGGAGCCTGTTAAATGCAAAGTGGTTTTAAGTACTTTTTTTTCGAAAAAATGAGTTATATTCAAAAATATATTATGTTTAGGGGAAGTCTAATAACACAAAATAATGGTCTACAGTTGAGTTAAAATAAAATTTAAAACGAAATTTTTCTAATGCTTTCTAATGTATTTGGTGTTTTAATTATGAAATAGTGTGTTAAATATATATAGGGTGACCTAGCCAGTAGTTGATAACCATCCAGTAGTTGATCGAATGTTCAAATTTTCGTGTCATTTTCAGTGGGAAACAACTATTTTCTCTGGGCCCATTGAAAAATATATTTAGTTATTTATGATTTAAATGTTGTCAACTCAGGTTGTTTCACATATCGAAGAGCCAACTAAAACCAGCAAAACAAGAAATCTTTTTTTCGGTTCATGAGTTGCAATACTTTTAAAAAAATGTAATTTTTAATTTCCATTGTTGTCTCTTAAAAATAATAAAAAATAAATAATAATAAAATAAAATATAAATAAAATTATCAAACTGTGTTATTTTAACTCCTTGAAATCATTGGATTTGACTTTGATCAAAAATTGGATTCGCCCGATCAACTACTGAAACAATTTTTTTTTTTTAATTCTATTGTTTATGCTCTTTAATAAGGCCTGAATTTTATATTCTCCTATGATTGGACAGATATAAGGGATAGTTATTATGGTGTGAGTTTTCTATTAAGATTTAAAATGAAAACTGGGTGATAAAAATAGCGTAGCATCGGCGTTATTTGATCAACTACTGGCTGGGTCACCCTATTTAGATTGTTTTCGATTACTCGGTGTGTCGCAGGTTGCCGATTCTTCGTTAATAAGGTATAATTTTTATCCTATCGTATAAATGGAAGTATGTGATTTGCATTCACCCACTAATCCCTTCAAGGTTATTTTTGAAAAATTATCGAAAACCAACTTATTAATCATTTCGTTTATCCCTCTTACTTTCAGTGACTGCAAATTTTTCCCTGCCTCCCTTAAACAGTGTTTTATAAATAAGCCTCGCTGTATCGCTGTATGTGCTTTACTTTATTGATCTAATGCAGGGGTGGCCACAATTGGTCTATTATGCGCCCGAGGCACGATTCCTGCGAAACTATATTAAAAATGTTATTTTTTTAACCATTTTTAAACATATGAATACAATTAAAAAATTCATAATTTTTTAAAACTACACATATTATAATCAATTAATTATATTATATCGTGTACTTTAATCATGTTTATTTATTTTATCCTATTGCATTCTAAAAATATTTCCAGTTGGAATCCAGTATCTACAAATAAAATGTACAAATGTACGAAAGGAATTTAGAATTTAATATTTTAACAATTTTTGGAAAATTCAATGTTAATTGATTAAATTATTAATAGAAAAATATATTTTTTTTTATTAATTGTTAAAAAAATAAACAACTGACATATAATTTATACATAATTATTTACTAAGATCCTTGAATTACTTATATGATTAAAAAAAAAAGTTTCAAAGGAAATCAAACCTGTGTGTGAAATCTACAAAAATGTATTATTGTATTAGTTATCGTATTTGGTTGCGCCAGCAACACTTATGAATATTGTTCATTGCGCACTTGCTTTCAAAAAGGTTGTTCTCTCTTGATCTAAGGAGTAAATTTAATTTTAAAGTGCCACAAGGCTTTTTTATTTCATTTAAATAAAGTCTATAAATGGAATAAAAGATTTGTGAAGGAAAAAAGTAGGATAGCTAAGCAAAGAGAAAAAAAAACTTGAAACGTTTTTGGCCAATTTTTATTTTGCTATCTTAAGTCACATAAACAATATTAAAATTGTATACTGGTATTGTTGTATATTTATTATATTTTGATTTAATGTAGGCGGAATTTAGCACTTGTGCCCCGAGGATGTCTCTCATTGACTAGTCAAGGAGATGTTTACTTTCACATTTATATTCATAGGATATAATGGGAAAGTATTGCGATGGCCTATCTGGGTCCTGACTCTTTGAGAGCTTGTATCTCAGAGATGAAAAAAGTTAATTTCATTTTGTAAATTCTAGCTGGAAGGAATCGATGCTCTTAATAGTTGAAAATCTGATTTAGGACATAAAACCGGATATTATGGTCCCCAGAGGCCAAAAATTCATTGGTCAGTGCGTACGTATGTATGTATGTATCCCTTCCTGCGTTTCGCAACCATAAGTCTCAGAGCTACGAAATTCGAAACTTAAGCTCGATATAGGCTAGAAGGAGTACAGCAAGCTTTTGAAATCGGAAAACCGGAAGTGGACATTTTCATGAAAGATTCTTCGTTTTTTTTTTATTTTCTCAAAAACGGCCCTAACGATTTTTTTAAAAATTAGTGTATTTATCAAGTGTCATGAGTTATTAGTTGTGTCCAATTTTTAATCCGATTGAAAAAAGGAAGGGGGTGTAAAGTAGGAGTGTCGCGGCGCGCCAATAGGATTAAAATTTTTACAGAACTATTAACTCATGAGACTTGATAAATACACTAATTTTTAAAAAAATCTTTAGGGCCGTTTTTGAGAAAATAAAAAAAAACGAAATAAAGGAAGGGGGTGTAAATTAGTACTGTCGCGATGACTTCATGTGAAAGTCGTGTGGTGAACACACCAGTTGATTTTTTCTTTGCTTGGCAGCCGCTTAAAGTCATTCTGATTGAAATAAAAGATGTTTTAGTAAGAAGTGAGTGTTTAAATCAATTATGGGGGGAAATCAAGGGTCATAAGACGATATTCTCTGAAAATTAATTTGTATTATATTTTCCTTAGGCAGACGTTAATTTGAAATTATTATACATTTAAAAATTCTAGTGTTTTTTTAAGGGAAATTGGGATAGGCCATTTGACAGAGGAAATTAAATCAAAATATTATCAAAAATATCCATTAGAAATATTTAATTCATTAAACATCATTTAGTATCTAAAAATTCTGTAAAAATTACAAAAGCTTTTCAATTTCATGACATTATAAATATACTAAAGGGAAACTATAAATGCTTAATAAGTCTTGAAATTAACGACTCTTCAAATAATTGAATTACAGTAAAAAGTGGTCATCTTGTAAATGCATCATGTTACCCATAAAACATTTTAAGTTAGTTGAAGAGTCGAAATCTAGTTCACTAATACATCACATAATACCACGAGACCAATCATCCACCGTACTAATTATCGAATCAGATTGAAAAATATTTTCAAACTTGGAAAATTTAATTATTGAAGTGAAAAAAATTATTTTTAGTTTATTAAAAATATTTATTTATCAAGAGATTGGAAGTATATTTAAGATATTTATGAAAAGTTGTAAATAAAAATAAATACAATAAAAAAAATTGTTAAAAATTTGGAATTGGGCCAGTTTCACCAACCAGGCTTAATTTTCATTCAATATTAATCAAAAATTTTAATCCGGAATAGTTTTATCAACATTAATTTCTTCAAAATTGATCGAATTAAATTAAGTGAGATGTTTTCATATTTTGTAGAGAATATATCAAATAATAAATCAAACAATTTGATTTATAGAATTCGCTCGAATGAATTAATAATAAATTTTAGATAAAAAAGAATTACTTTTATACTATAATATTTTTGATATGCCTACATTAAAGAAAGTAATAAAAGGTACAAATAAAAAAAATATTTCTTTATTAAAATAAAAGACCAATCGAGAGTAAGTTCAATTAAAACGCATGTTTTTCATTTTCCATGTCCATCTATATTTATTGATTTCACATTTTTAGTTGAAATTCTTTTCCTAAGCGATGACATTTACGCATTGTTATGTATGTTACGAATTGTGTTACCATATCACCTAAAAGTCAATTTTTAGGAAAATAATTTCAACTAAAAATGTGAAATCCAATAAATATAGATGGACATGTAAAATGAAAAACATGCGTTTTAATTGAACTTACTATATTCTCGATTCGTTTAATAAATTGATGATATTAAACTTGGCAGCACATTAGATCTCATTACTTTTTTTTGACAAACGGTTTTTATTAATCGAACTTGGCCTTTTTTACTTTTTTACACATGTGTTTTTGTGTGAATTTCACTTCTTTTTATAAGTTAGATGCGTATTTATGCCCTGAAGAAGTGAAAGTTTCTATTTTTCCCTTTAATTGTACCTCAAACTCTACCACTATGCCAAATTTCAGCATTCTAGGATCAGCGGAAGTACTCTAGAATTTTGATGAGTCAGTGAGTCAGTCAGTGAGTGACGAAAAAGCCTATAAGTATTTGGTTTCTTCTCACTTGGACGTTATAATCAATAGAAATATGAAATTTGGTTAAGCTTATGGACCAGTATATTGGAAAAAAATTCAGCCGTGTAGAGTTTTCCAGTGGGAAGTTAGCGAGGCTTGACGCAAAATGGCTCGAGTTGGTTCCTGTAAAGGGTAGTTTGGCAGTGCGTGTCCGCTCTAATCGAATTTGGCTGGGGGACTATCGTGCCCCCACATATCTTTAAAATCTTCTTTATTAGTCGAATATTCATAGACAATTTTTTCGGAACCTATTTTTTGTGCCCCCAGATATCTTTAGAATCTTCTTTAATAGTCAAATATTGATAGACAATTTTTTCGGAACCTTTTTTTCTAACTTAATTAGATTAACTGAGTTTAATCGTCTACATTTTTCCCGTTTATAATTATTTTCACTAAAGTCATATTAAGTTAGATCAGGAGTCTCCAAACTTTTAGTCCCGAAGACCACATTGACTGTTTCACAAAATCACAAGGGTCTGATATTGCACAAAATACAGTATATAATAAAGTGAAATGCTATAATATGTGAGAAAATTTGTATTATACGAATATAAATAAAAGTATATATGATATTCTGAAAAGAGGAAAGATTTAAATGTCTAAAAATTGTAGGAGAATATATATAAAAAGAAAAAGGTTTTATAATGTGAAAGCAATTCCTAAACCGTAAATAAGGGAGAATTAAATAATTATATAAATATTCTATTCTTCTTCTTATCCTCGGGTTTATGTGTATTCTTATACCCGTGATTGTAGTAAATAAAAACATTTCATTTTTGTTTGTACTAATAAAAAAAGAATAAAGTCAACGCGGGCCGGATGCAAGTTAAATCCATCACGTAGCTTGAAGGTACTCGCGGGTTGGACTTGATCCGTGAGACCTAAACTACATAGGAACTACTCACGTAACTAGATTAACTTAGTAAGACGCTGTGGTGAATCACAATTGAAATATTTCACAATAAAATAGAGTTAATTGAGTTTAAAAAATTAATCATGTTTGGTGAAAATGACTCAAAATCATTTAAGTATGTAGTTAGTAATTTAATCTCAAGTCGATCTAATTATTAAAAATTAGAAAATTCACTAAAAACAGGCAGTTCACTTGATGATTGCTGATTCTATTTTGTGAAATATAAAAGGAGGTAAAATATATTTCGTTTTTGAATTTTTTTTTTTCAATTTGGACGACTTATCAGAAAACTGCCTGAAAATGGCTTAGAAGAAAATGACAAAATACATTTGCAATGGGATTTTACTCGTGGTATTTTCTCCTAAGTCTTGGCACGAGAATGTTTTTAGATTAGAATCAAACAAAGGTTCTTTCCAAGGCACTTGTGCATTCATTCAGTTCTTGTACCTTTTTACGAAAGCGATCGTTATTGATTATCTTAGTTTTTGTTTTTAATTGATATGCAGACTTACTTCAATTACATGTTTCAATATAAATGTCATTTCAAAAAGTTTTTGTTTCTTTGATTTAAAAAATGAGGCGAATTAGTTTATTTTATAAGTTTATATATTTCTTTGTGACAAAATCCTATAAACAAATTCAGTTCTTACACAGTTTGAATTGATATTATATATAATTGAAATTATAAAACATTACTATAATAGTAATAAGATATTCAAATTGATTTATTATTATACTAAAAGTAAGAAAAGAGAATGGATTTCAAGTAGAAGGAGAATCATTTCCGAACTATGCTCTCTTCCCATCTCAGGCTGTTGACAAAGTATGACAGAATTTCGTTTATGAAGTAAACACTCGATTAGAAGTAGAAGTAAATTAAAATAGAGAGAAACAAAGAGGTTGTCTTCTGCTTGATGCAAATAAACAATTAAAATAGATTTGTTAAACTTTATGAAAATTGAATTTTCTGTTGATGTAATTTTTTAGTAAATAGATGTATAAATCGAAATTTTCTATTATAAGACCCCTAGATATTATTAAAGCCGATTAGAAGTGTTAGTCATCATCATTATCATCATCATCATGAAGTATAGTCCTAAGATTCGTTTGACCCATTATACTCTATCCCTTGTCAACTCTTTCCCTTCTCTAAATATTTGCACATTTCATATTTTTTATTATATGGACAAAATATTGGAATCTAGGTATTCTCTTTCGCTTTTTCTTTCCGAGTCTACCCTCTAAAATATTGTTAAGTAATCCCTCGTATCTCAACATGTACCATTAATCTGTGAACTTCTCTTCATCAGATTCTTCCAGAAAGTTCTCTTTTTAACCGACTTCAAAAAAGGAGGAGGTTCTCTATTCGACTGAATTTTTTGAACCGATTTTGAAAAAAAAAATTGCATTGGGTTCAGTCTAGCTTCCGATTGGTCCCATTTTTTTTTTATTGGTATTAGACCTTTTTTGTTAGGTTTGTTCAGGCCTAACTTCTTTGTTTATAAACCGATTTCGATGATTCTTTTTTTATTGGAAAGGGGGTATCTTAGGGATGGTACCATATTCATTTGGTCAAGTTCTGATGATATGATCACTATTAATAACATCACTAAAAAGAGAAAAATAAAAATAATTATTAAGAAAAAAATAAAACCGACTTCAAAAAAATTAAATGCAACAAATAAAATACACTAAAACGTATAAAATAATTATTATCTTATTTAGTTACAACTAAACGACGAAATATTAACATGAAATTACTTTTTGAAGTCGGTGCCAAACATATACATTTTATGAATCGCACTCGACGGATCTTACTTAGTACGTTCGCTTATATAGTTTGTTTGGCACCGACTTCAAAAAGGGATTTCATGTTAATATTTCGTCGTTTAGTTGTAACTAAATAAGATAATAATTATTTTATACCTTTTAGTGTATTTTATTTGTTGCATTTATTTTTTTGAAGTCGGTTTTATTTTTTTCTTAAAAATTATCATTAATCTTATCCAGAACTTCTTCATTGGTAATCCCATCTACCCATTTTCAGCATTGGCCTATAGCACCATTTCAAAGATCACGAGTCTTCTCCTGTCTCTTCAACCTTGAAGAAGGAAGGGTTAATAGAAAATTTTAATTTATTTTAATCTATTTATATCATGAATAGCTTAAATTGGAAATAGGTTTAAATAAAAATCATCCTTTTTTTTCCAATTATTTTCAAATGTTTTATTTTCAACAATATATTTTTCAAAATTGTTATTTTTTTTCTAAAGTGAAAACTTTTAAATTAAAGCTTTCATAGTTATAAAATTGATTAAATAAATAGTACATCAATTGATTTTGTTTTTTAAGATTGATTTTTCTACGAGTTTGTTTAAATTTTAATTTAAATAAAAGATGTGACTTTGTAAAGGGATGATAGATAGATGTGCATGTTTTTAGATGCCCGATTTATCTGAGATAATGAGATCGAATTCGAGTGAGGAGGGAGGAATGTAACTGGAACTGGAACCGTTTCCAGAACAGGGAAGAGATGCGATAGTTTAGAAATTATTCTTAATTGAAAAGTATTTCAAATAATATTTCTTAAAAGAACAGTTCAAGATTATTAGATTAATTCAAACAGTTAAAATACAAAATAAACAATAAAATATAATAAAAATATATGTATATATGTATATATTTATAATGATTATATACAGGAAACCTATAAATGGTTGTCTGTTAATGGCTTGAAAATTATTATTGTCATCTCTTAAAACAAAATAATTAATACAAAAGAGTTAGACAAAAAATAAAAATACTTTTTTACTCACAAGGAATGTGTACAACAAGTATTTAATAGACAGAATAAGCTTGAAAAGAGAAAATATTTTCAGCTCACAAGAGCTAAATTACAAATGATTTGTATTTCAAGTATATATTTAAATTTTCATCCACTTTTTATTGAATAATTAAGATTCATATTTGTTTTAGTCATTTAAATTGTTCTTAAAAAAATTAATTTACATATTATTTAACGTAGGTTCCCTGTATATACCTTTATATTCTCATTTTTAAAATTAAAAAAAAAATAATAAAATAAAATAGAATAAAAAAATAAAAATATATTTAAAAAATATTTTGTATATAATATTGGTATATTATGATAAATGCTTAATAAAAATTAAAATGTTAAAATGGATATATATGACTAAACAGAATACTTATATGATAATATTTAGTGTATTAGTAGTTGATTAAAAATAATGGATGAAGTAAAAAGTTCTGAGCCTTTTCCGTTAGATGGCTTTAATGAGCCATATCTCACGATGTATACGTCGCATCTGGTCATTCTTTTTTGCGATTTAAAGGTGACATAACGCTTTAAAAAAAGTTCTGTTTTTGGTGAAGCTAGTTGTGTGTTAGAGCGTTCCAAAATGAGGTAAAAAAGAGAAAATTCGATACATTCTTCAGTACCACTACGACCAAGGGGAAAAAGCGGAGCAGGAGGCCAAAAAAACTTGTGCTGTTTATGGACCCAACACAGTATCGAATGCAACAGCAAAGTGGTGGTTCCAACGATTCCGTTCTGGTATTATGGACGTCGAAGATGAGACACGCTCTGGTAGGCCAATCGTCGAAAATGTCGATAAAATCATGGAAATTGTCGAGTCGGACCGGCATGCGAGCACTTATTCCATTGCCCAGGAACTGAAGATTAGCCGGAAAACCATTTGGAACCATTTGCATAAGACTGGTCTCTAGAAGAAGCTCGATGTACGAATTGACGCAAAAGAAACGTTTGGACCGAATTGATGCCTGCGATTTGTTTGCTGAATAGATGGCGATGAAAAATGTGTCACATACGAGAACAACAGGCAAAAAAGATCGTGGTCCAAGCCCGATAAGCCGGCCCAAACGATCGCCAAGCCCGGATTAACGGTCAAGATGGTTTTACTGTGTGTTTGGTGGAATTGGAAGGAATTCATCCACTATGAGGTGCTCCCATCGGGCCAATCACTCAATTCGGGCCTACTACTGTCAACAACTGACCAGATTAAAGCAGGCGATGGACGAGAAGCGGCCAGAATTGACGAATAGGAAGGGTATTGTGTTCCATCAAGTGGACGCCAGGCCGCACACATCGTTAACGACGCTCCAGAAGCTCCGAGAGCTTGGATGGGAGGTTATATCGCACCCACCGTATATCCCAGACCTGGCACCAAGCGATTATCATCTTTTCAAGCATTTGTAAAATTTTCTTGATGGTACACAACTGGCCTCAAAAGAGGCTTGTGAAAATGAGCTGGTGGGGTTTTTCACCATAAGGGACGATGACTTCTTCAATCGTTGAATTATTCAAACAGCAAAAGTTATCGAACAAAACGGCGCATATTTGATCTAAATCGGAAAATCCTAACTTAGTTAATTTTATCGTCGAAATAAAGAGAAAAAAAGGCTCAGATCTTTTTACTTCACCCATTATATTATATATATTATATATAAATATATATATATATATATATATAAATTAGGAATGATTATAAAAATGTAAAATCCTAAACAAAAAAAATAATAATAATAATAATTTAGGATATACATATTAATAATTAAGTAAATAGAATTTTATACGGAAACAATTTGAACATATCATTTTGAATTTGCTAACATGTAAACGTAAATGTATAATTAATAAAAAAATTGAATTCAATAAATATATATAATATAAAATAATTTTTAAATATATAATAAGAATTTATATAAATTTTTATAAATAAGATTTAATATGAATATATATCTATAGATATATAGATGTATATTTAATAATGTTGGAAATGTATTTCTAAAATTGAAAAATTTGTATAATATAATAAAAACCATAAAGATTTTTTTTTTACTTCAATTGATTGATAAATGCATTTTGAATGAATTGAGACAATACACAGAAGGATAATAAAATGATAGATATTTTAAATCACAGGTTTTAAACCAATAAATATAATCGTTTGAAATACCTTTTTAGTTTTATTATTCAAGCATTATTTTTGACCGAATCCATATTGGGAATGTAGTCCATGGCCATTAAACAAGCAAATACCGTCATTATCATTTT
The DNA here is from genome assembly GCA_024734495.1 of Forficula auricularia. Lineage (NCBI taxonomy): Eukaryota > Metazoa > Arthropoda > Insecta > Dermaptera > Forficulidae > Forficula > Forficula auricularia. Next base: position 9,654,246 of record JALMQS010000120.1, on the reverse strand, counting down.
AGGTTTTACTTCTGTGATATCTTCAGGTAGGGCATAAACTCTTGCTCCCGTCTTACGTGCATTAGAAATAGCGTATTTGGCATTAGCTAAATTATCCTGAAATCATAAAAATAATCGAATGTGAAATATGTTGTTGCATCTGAGCTCATAAACATTAACGAGAGAAAAGAATAAAAAATGGATCTACATTCTTTCATTCTATATTCAAACAAACAGGCCTGGGGCTCATCTCCGAATAAAAATTACATAGACCAAGATGGAAGAACGCTTATGTATTTATTAAGCGGAAATTTTCATTTAAAATAAATTTCAATTACCAAAAAAATGAATGAGTAAATTTGATATAAAATCCCTAAAAATGGGATAAAGAGAAATTTAAAAAAACATAAGTTTCACTTTTCAAAAATTATTATCGTGAGAATTTTCGGGCCCATGTGGCCTGAACAAATTGTATACACCTATTTGAGCCATACTATCGGGTTAGATTATTATCTACTCGTAATTGATTCGATGTTGTATTTTTTCTAACTAATTTATACACAAAATATAGTAGTTGATTTTAGTTTATTATTGTCTAACTCAGGGGTCCCCAAACCTATGGTCGCGGACACCATGGCGACCGACGACCGTTTTACGTGTGTCCGCCACTGAACGACCACGATAAAAAAATGTAAGTTTTCAATAAAATGTTATGTAAAAAATTTTTTAATTTTTTTTAATATTTAGTAATTAATAAGTGAATTTGATTGAAAATAATTATTTATTTATATTAAAACATTTAAAAAATATTTCTATCTATAGAATAATGAGAAAGTTATTTTTTAAATATTTATTATTTATTACAATAGCTAGAGAAGAAAACACAAATTTCAATGATTTATTTTGTCAAAGTCATTAAAAACAAAGTGACTATATTTAGAACTTTAAGAAAAGTGGCCAATTTTTTGTTTCAACGTTATTTAAAAAATGAATCAAGCATTTCAGAGTCCATTTTTTCAAAAACTTTAACAAATAATGTCAGATTTTCTTGATATATAAAAAAAATAAAATTTATTTTTTTGTTTCATGATAACTATTTTTTTGCTGGCCAACTTTTTTTTATCTTACTGTATGTCCGACTATAAATAAAAACCTTGAAAAAATAAATGGTGCCCACCGCCCGACCGATATTCTAGAATGTGCTCTTAGAAATAAAAAGGTTGGGGATCTCTGGTCTAACTATATCTAATTGTATTGTATTCCTTTAGTAATAGTATTAATTAATATTCTGGTATGAGTAAATAAATAAATAAATTTAAGAAAATAGATATTGAAAATAATATCTATACCTCATCAGAGCCGGAGTGCTTAACAAGATCATAATTAATTGTTCCAGGCTTAATGGCATCAATAAGATCAATAACTACTTTAGCGTCTTTGAGTGAAGAATCCTGGAAGCTCTTTAATTGTGTACTTTTGCCAGCTGCAGTCAGTTTGGCATTGGCCCAAGTTACAATTTCTTTTTCTACAATCGGACTGCCCGTGTTGGCCAATTGAGTCAAAATTGATAGTGTGTAAGCGCGCATCAATTGCCAGATGAGTGCTGTAAACAAAAAAATAAACAAAGACTTGATTATCAAGAAAAGTACAAAAAAAAAAACAACTCTACAAAAAAGAATCACGAATAACATATCGAGGGCATCAAGGGTAGCAAGAGAATATTTTGAGGATCCTCTCCATAGATGAGAGCCGTATTCGAGACAGGGGCGGATTTGGGCCTTGTAGATGGTGAGAAGTTGTGGAGTTTGTAAAATCAGCTTGGACCTGAATAAGAAGCCAATCTTCCTTGCTGCAGATTTCGCCACAGAGGAGATGTGTTCATTCCAAGACAGGTCAGATGCGACAGAGACGCCCAACATGGATAGGCTGTCACACATTTTCAGGGTATTCGAATCGAAGTGAATATCAGGGAAATCTCTATTTTCGCGCCTAGAAATTAGACAACATTGAGTCTTATTTGAACTTGCCTCTATCCAAGGGGCGTTCACTCCTTAGTTTACCACTCTGACATATTATGTGTATATCCTATACTACTAAACTACTAAAGCGTATTTTTGCCTGCCTCTGTATGTACCTATGTCCGCCCCCCAACAAAAACAGTCGTCATGGTTACCAGTTTAAATGAAATTATCTATATATATATATATAATTAAGGTTTTGTCTGTACATTGGGGTGGTGATGTGGGTGGGGGTGCTGGGTGGGTTTCGGGGGGGGGGCGTTCTCGGGGTGGAGGACCAGGGGGCGAGCACCCTGGCTAACAAAAGGGCCGCCGAAGGCGGGCCTTGCCGCTAGTAAACTAATAAAATAATGCAAATATTTGACCGGCTATACTAATCTGATCTGATGTTTTATTTCTTCTTTTTTTTCATTTCTTTCGCAGAAAAGTTATTTTAAAACATCTGAATTTGGCACGAAATGTGCAATATTTGACAAAAAATCCTTAAAATATGCAATTTTATGCAATATTCTTTAAATATGCAATTTTATGCAATATTCTTCAAATATGCAATTTTATGCAACATTACTCAAATATGCAAAAATATGCAGTATAAAATTAAAAGCACAGTATCCTAGATGCATGATTCGGATAGATAATTGATCTACTGGGTCGTATGTGTCGGGGAACAAAATATGCAATTCCATAGGAATCCGGTCTCTTGTCAATTTTAGTCAAAATGCTAACCAAAATGGGCAAACACTTCGACTGAATCCAATACTTTTTTTTCTAATGATACTGATACAAGAAGTAGTTGCACCGAAAAGGTTCAAAAGCTGAAATCCGCGGTGGACCCTTGTATCTTGGAAATAAGAAGAGATTTAGGGATTGGGTGGGAGTTGAAGGTGTTTGTGGATGCGTGTCTTGAAAGATTGAAGGTTATATGTTGCTGGAAAGAGTCGGAGGAAGCGAGTTCCAGTCTCTAGATGTTATAGGGATAAACGAGTTGCCGAATGCGTTCGTTCGGTTAGTATCCAATTTAAGCGCCTAGGGGTGTTGAGTCTTAAAAAATAAACTTATAATTTACCTATAAACAAGTGATTGTCATGAATTCCGAAAAAAATTTATTTTATTCAAAATTCCACAACAGTGAGTGACAGTTTCATAACATTTCAAAATTTAATCTATACCCATCATATATAAAGCTGGTGAGTTTGTTGGTTTAAAATAGCTAATCTCAGTAAAGTCAGTTTATTCATAAAGGTTTTAGGCTATATAACTTCATGCTACGACCCTGAAGTACCCCTTCAAACATCCTTCTTCTTTGGTGAGAGTTCGGGGGCGGGGGAAGGTATCCAGAGGGCGTGCCCCTTGCCTAACAATAGGGCCACCGAAGGCGGGCCTCGTAGCTAGTCTGCAAATAAAATAATTCACGAATGGCGTATCAAGATCTTATTAGATATATTTGATTGCATCTCTAAAAAGCTGCTAGCCCCATAGGAATTCCACTCAAGTGCCAAGACTCGAAGATTTGTTGGAATTTTGAAAAAAAAAAATATTTTCCTAATTGAGAATCTCACTCGTTTCTATATAACTATAACTACATCATTTCATACAGTCAATAAATTTCTTAAACATTTGAGAAAAACAAATCATTTATTGCAATATTTTACAAAAATAAATAATCATTCATAGGTCATACATAGATCCTATATAGGTCGAATTACATTCTCCGCATGTTATGGAATAGACGCCTTTTTTGTCCAATTTTTCAATTTTGTCTTTCTTATTATTGCTAATTTCAGATCCTAATGTTCTAGAGGATTTGAAAATTGTTTCATATCCTAAAGTTTTGAATTTTAGTTTTAAGGTTTCCGAAATTTTTCCCTATAGTCTCGTTATAAATAAAATTTATAATTCCGCAGAAGACACACTCTTTTATTGTCTCCTTTAAAAATAATACATATTTTTTAGTTTAACTTCACTGATCATACGGGAACCTATTAATTTTTCAAAATATTACAATACTAAGGTCTAAGGAATTAGGTACTCATACTGTTGTTAATTTAGCGGTATTAACAATAATTGATGATGAAAAATTTAGTGCTCAGGTAGGGAAAATTTTTAACATTTATAATTCAAAATATTTTCTTGTATATATATATATATATGTGTGTGTGTGTGTAAATTTTCCACTGTGAAAACAAAAAATATACACAACGTAGTAAAAATGTTTTGAAGAATGTTTCAGATTTTATGAATTCACAAAATGTCAAATGTATTATCATGAAATGATAATAATTTTCCAAATTAATATTAATTAAAAACAAAAAGAATTACCGAGAGTAAGAGTCGCATTTCCATCATTGAGATCTTGTCCGGCGATGCCGACAAGAGAAAATTTGAGCTGTTTACCAAGTTCAACGGCGTAATTACAATTTTCAAGTTTTTCCATAAATTTTCGTAATTTGGAAAATTTCCTTCAAAATAATAACAAAAGAGAAAAATTAATCTATTATATAATAATGTAATTTTATGTTTTATTTTTTAAATTCAATTTCCGATGAACTTTATTCCAATTCACGATTCCAGGTTTGATAATATCATACAATTGGAAAATAATAAGACCATCAGCTAAATCAGAGTAGAGCCAGTTAACATATGGCGCGACACCCATTGAATTCATCCAGTTTCTATAGGCTATAAAAAAATGTGTAATAATTATTACCATTGTAACAATAGATGACTTTGTAATATATGTAATTCAAAATATCCAGTTAAAAAATAATACAAGAATAAACGTTGATATAAACAGTTTTAACCTGTAAACTCCTGGTGATGGACTAATAATCCGAAATATATTGAGTTTGTATAAACCTCTTTGAGTTTTATTTCATTCACTGTGAAACTACACACCGTTTACTTTATTAATTAATATCATGTTTCACCTAAAACCTACACCACTTTCTCTAAGTAAAAAATATAATTTAATGTTCTTGATTGTGTTATTTACGATTCTTTTTATGAAACAATCAGTAATAATTTTTATTAGAAAGTAAAGGTTTCGGAGAAAAATTGTCCCCTTATGTAATAATATCTAATAATAATTATCTAATCAAAGTTAAAGAGAGATTTTACCTGAAAATTTTTATGTTCTAATAAACGTTATTACCGTTTTTTTATGAAATAATTGTACTTATTTCTTATTATATAATACAATCAAGAACATTAGATTACTTATTACTAATTAATCATCAGTGTGATTCGCGTAAAAAATTTATTTATCAAAACTTAGTTAAACTATATTTTGATGAAATATTCGATTTCCTGAACAAACCGCAAGAATGTACAGTAGGACACAATAATTTCAAATGGAAATATTTATCAATTGGGGTAAAAAAGGAAACAACTTTTATAAGAAAACAAATAGGATTGTATTTATTAATTTTTAGTAAAAAAAATAGGATTAATATCATAGGAACAACATTACTTCACTGAAATAGTAATAATTTTTTTATTATTAATCGCAAAAAATATTTTCTTTTTGAGTCCTTGATCAGTCCTGGCCAACCAAAGTGCACCGCGAACCACATTGACGACTTAAAAATTTCCAAGTGTAGCACATAAATAAGAAAAATTACAATTTTTAAAATATTTTTTCCAAATCAGGCTTGCTAACCAATTTCGTACTTATTCCTTTTTATTATAAGTGATAAATTTGAAAGCAGCGATACGCTGAAAAAATTCAATCAGTGTAAATGTGAAAAAAAACAATACTATAACCAGATATAATTATAGAGATACCACACAAAACAGAATTCGTCATATAATATGACCGCGAGCTGCAAGTACGCTCGGGTCGCAAGTCGCAGGTGGCCAAGCCTGACTAGATGATCAGGTTGATGATTTGAAAGTTTTTTCAGATTAGGCTACTCATGATGAAATAAATTCAAATTGAAGTGAGAAGACTCTAATTACCTATATACTTGAAAGAGGTATTACCTAAATATCTATCTTCACTTGAAAGAGGCAACAAAATCAGTTAAATATAGAGTATAAACTAGAAAATTTCAACTTAGTAGATTAATATTAGCTTTGGTAATTATTTTTTTTGTCATTTTTCATTCACGTTCTAGTAAAAAAATAAAGGGGGACACAGTGGTGGAATCACCAAGTATATTTGATAAAATTAATTGATTTATTATATTAATAAATAAAAAAAAAATTTATTAAATACTTTTTTCTTCGCGTGTCTCTTCAAGATTTTCAAGGCCTTCGATTTCACCCTCCGGTCTATCCAAACCTGGATGGTTATTGAATAAATTGGCGACAAAAGCTAAATTTAATTTGTATATTCCGTTGACTACATCATTAGATGTAACAAAACTTCTGCAACCAAGTTTAGCCGCCTGTTGCAACATTATTTCTGCTCGATTCAAGAGATTTGGTTCCTGAAAAAAAAAATGATTTAGTCAGATGTTGATTTAAATAAACTCAAATTAATGAAAACAAACAATATAAAAACCGTTAGAAAGGTATAGAAAATATAAGAGATGTTAGGGATGATTTTATTACTTATATGTCAGAAGCGTCTTTAATGTATAATAAAAATAATTCCTAATACCTCGAAATCAGTTGTTGACAATCTCTTTTATTTTCTTTATATATAATATTCTTGTTGATGCTTTGGAGCAGGCTTGGACTGGCCCACCCTGTGGGGTAGGTAGTTAGTTACATACATACATACATACATGTGAAGCTAATATAAAGCGTGTAAAAACGTTTTTAAAATGATAAAAATTGTGCTGACGTTGTCATTGACACAAGTTTAATTCGAACGTACATAATAATTAAAGAAATATGTAAAGGTAGTCCTGAATTTTCTAAAAAATTAATAATTTAAATATAAATCTTAATAAAGATGTGATTTTACATAAGCACTGCATTTTTTTCAGAGAAAATGGGCCGGTATTCCAAAACTTCTAGGCGCAATTTGCATAGCCAGTCCAACCCTGCTTTGGAGGTCAAGTTGATAAACTAAAAAATTCTTTCTGGCTATAGGTGAAAATAGAAAAATTATTAAAATTTCTTAATTTTATTCACAAGTTTCGGCTTCTAATTCTAAAGCCATTTTCAAATGATAATACAAGATATAAATCAACTCAAATCAGTCAACACTGATTTATTAAAATGGATATTGGTTGTGTTGACTCGAGTATCGAGTATATCTATTATAACCTGAAAACGACTTTAGAATAGAAGCCGAAACGTGATAAATAATAGAAAATTAAAGATATTTTTTTAATTTCACCATGGATGGTCCAGCGCTTAAAAATTCTTCAGTTCAGGATATATATAATAATTTTTTCGCTTACCATAAGGGCTTGCATATTAACATCACTTTCAGCAGGCGCAATCTGTTTAAGAAGATGACTATATATCTCAGAATCGGATATATCGCTTTGGAAATTGGTGCATCGTCTAAAAAAAGCAATACATTTCTTAAATAATAGTAATAATAAATATATAAATTATAATTTTTAAAGTACATATTATCCAAAGAATTTCATTAAATTATATTAATTCTAGTGTAGACAGAATAAAAAAATATAAAAGTTCAAATTGCCAATGGAAGCAGACGCCCTCGAGAATCGAACCCGAATGCCAACTAACCACTTCACTGAGTAGTCAATTGGCCGGATTTGCTAGTTTTGATGCTTTCCTGACATGTATTCAAAATTATTCATGGCAGCTCGGGTTTTACTTGTGATTTTTTTAAACAAATAATTAAAAGACAGCGTCTTTTGCTTGATGTAAATAAGTATAGGTATATATAGTATAGGGTGGGGCATAAAGATCTACTACATTTTGAAGAGGTATAAAAAAATGAAAAAATTTAACTAGAAAAACTAAATATATTTTTAAAATAAAATAAAATAATTTTTTTCTAAATATGTTTTAAACATTATATCAGAGGGGAAAAAAAGGGGGGTCAAAAATGAAAATTCAAGCCTTTGACCAAACTCAACCAAATTTTGTATACATATTTTGTCGACCCATTTTGGGTGGTTAGTTTTTGCATTTCTAGCCTTTTTGGAGCCCACAGAATATGTATACAAAATTTGGTTGAGATTGGTCGAAAGGGCTAGAATTTTCATTTACCTAATGTTTAAAAAACATTTTAAAAAAATTTATTTTATGTTCTTTTCAAAAATATATTCAGTTTTTTCTAGTTAAATTTTTTCATCTTTTATACCTCTTCAAAATGTGGTAGATCTTTATGCCCCACCCTGTATAATTTTCTTATCAAGAGCAGATGATACAATCTTTAATTTACTCTTTGTAAATAATCAAAGGTGTACCTATTTATTAGAAAAATATAATACTAAAATTTCATTTATAAAAATAACCTTTTCATGACGTTCTATTTCTTTTACAGGAACTTTGTTCAAATGGCTAGAATTTTCATTTTTGCCTCCCCCCCCCCCTTTTTTTGGCTGATAATGTTTAAAAAAACACATTAATAAAAATTATTTCAAAAATATATTCAGTTTTTTTATAGTTAAATTTTTTCATTTTTTTATACCCCTTCAAAATGTGGTAGATCTTTATGCCCCACCCTGTATAAATAATTTTCTTATTTACTTACTTCTAATTAAAAAAGGCATTCTTTTATTTATTTTTTATAAATTAAATAAATCTGCTACAAACCTTTTTAATTAAATTCTAATTATTAAGTACTGTTTAAAAGGAATAATTCAATCACCTGGGAATCCCTGCCCGTTCAAGGTGATGATTGACCCATCGAAGAAGAATAGCTTCTGGAGATAATTTCATCAAGTCTTCAATTTTCTCTCCATGTAGAAGTAATGTTGCCAAGCCTGGGCAATTCTCCAAAGTAATTTGATTGAAAAGTCCTATCTATATTTATAATATTAAAAGAAAGCCGGAATGAGAAATTTTTTCTTAATTTTTAATTTAATTTTATTACTAACTCTGATAATTTGCCAAAGAAGACCAAGCACAAGATGAGGTTTTCCTTTTGCCAAATTATGAGCATCGATATTGACAATATTGCAGCCAATCGCTTGTGCGGAATTTAATACCAAAGTCAAGTTTTCAAGTTTTGTATATAAAGTCAAATTTTTTTTATTGATTACTCTCTCGTCAATCGTATCAGGACATGAATGATTAATTATTTTACTAAATAATGAATAAAAAAGAAGATTATATTTCTGATTATAAATGTAAAAATTGCATTTGAATAGAAATCCTACCATAAAGAATACCATCCTTCACTTTATCATATAAAGTTTTTCCCTCGGGATCAATAGGCAATAAGTGACTCAAATCGGGATCGCTGGTGAGATTCGTGTTTACCCAATCGCTAAAGGCAAGTTGCTCCTCTAATCTCACAGAGTGGGTTGTTCCTTCGCTGGAAGCATCCGACATTCCACCAAGCGTTTCCAGATTCTCTTTTTTCGAAACCAGCTGTTTGAATGTCGAAGCAACTTCCCCGGCTTTCAAATCTGTGCAGAGCTGAATAAAAACAGAAAATAAAACTATTATATTTTCAGGTGAATGTTTTATCTATAAGTACGTTTAAATTATAATAAAGTATTAAATGAGTAGAATTATAGAATTTTCCCGCAACTCTCGCAGGTGATCGGAGAAAATATGATAAAATGTCTAATTTATTTATTTCTGCTATATCGATTTTTTTGTAATTTGATTATATTTTCAAAGTAAAACAGAAAGAAAAATTAATAAATTGACACGTTCTGATGTGGCCATCCACTTGACTTACCATACTTCTGGTTGAGTTTGGTACAAAGGCCTAGATTTTAATTTTTTGACCCTACAACCCCTCCCCAACACCATTTTGGGCCGTTAGTTTTTGTGCATTTTTAGTCTTCTGGTAGCCCACTGATGATGCATATAAAATTTGGTTGAATTTGGTGCAAGGGTCTAGATTTTCATTTTTGCGGGTTTGTTTTTGCATTTTTAGTGTTCTGGGGCTCACTGATTATGTATACAAAATATGGTTGAGTTGCTCAAATCGCCTAGATTTCTATTTTTTGCCACCTGTCCCCTAATTTCGGCGCCAGAAAAAAAATATTTTCGTTATTATAGGTTCATTTTATAGTATATTTAATTGAATGTAATGTAAGGCAGCCCAGAGGTAGTGAGGAAAGAAAATATTAACACATATAAAATAAGGTGTAATTTATTGGAATCCTTCCTCCTTTCCTTTCAAACCGACGTTTCGGAGGATTTTTCCCTCCTTCTTCAGGGTTTCAAAGGGTCAATGAATGAAACAAATTAAATGTTTCCTTCTTCTCTCCACAGTAGTGTTCAAAAACTTTCTTCATTTTTAACAAAGGCATAGAAAAACATTTTTTTTTTCCTCCTTTTCTTAATTAGAACCACTACCAGTCCGTCTCTCTCCAGAGAAAATTTCGTTGCAAAAAAAAAAGTATATTTAATTTGTCTTCTTTTTTACTTTACCATACAGGGTATGGTCAAGTATTTTAATCGTGCATGAAAAAAGTGGTTTTTTGCTTCTTTTTTTCGAAATATCTCAAAAACGGCTGAAACTATTTTGATTAAAAAAATTGGACGTAATCATGGCATTTCGGTCTACAAAAAAGCCCTAATAAGTGAACATCGAAAAAATTATATTTTTTGAGATAATAACTGTTTAGTCAAAATGTCTGTTAGTCTGTGCGTTATCAAATTTTGTGGACGAGCTAGCTCAAAAACTAGAGTGAATATCAAAACAAATTTCACACGTAGTTTTGGTGCATGGAGATTAAGAGCTGATTAGATTTTGGTGCATATCGACCCAAAATTAAGGTGGGGAGGGGGTTAAAATTTAAAATTATAATATTTTCCAACTAAAAAACAAGAAAAATGAAATTTACTATAAAATGAACCTATAATAATGAAAATATTTTTTCTGGGGCCAAAATTAGGAGGAGGGGGGGGGTCAAAAATAAAAATCTAGGCCATTTGAGGAAACTCAACCATATTTTGTATACAAAATCAGTGGGCCTCCAGAACACTAAAAATGCAAAAACAAACCTCCCAAAATGGAGGAGGGGCAAAAAATTAAAATCTAGGACCTTGGGCCAAATCCAACCAAATTTTGTATACATAATCAGTGGGCTACCAGAAGAATAAAATGCAAAAACTAACCGCCCAAAATGGGGGGAGAGGGCTGTAGAGAAAAAAATGAAAATCTAGGCTCTTGTACCAAACTCAACCAGAAGTTATGGTAAAGTCAAGTGGATGGCCAGATCAGAACATGTCAATTTATTTAGTTTGAAAATATTATAATTTTAAATTTAATCCTTCCTTAATTTTGAGTCGATATGTACCAAAATCTAATCAGCTCTTAAACTCAATGCACCAAAACTACGTTTGAAATTTGGTTTTGATATTCACACTTTTGAGCTAGTTCGTCCACAAAATTTGGTAACGCACAGACTAACAGAATAACAGACCAACTAACAGACATTTTGATAAAACCGTTACCATCTCGAAAAATATAATTTTTTCGATATTCACTTATTAGGGTTTTTTTGTGGACCGAAAATGCCATGGTTTCGCCCAATTTTTTAATCAAAATAGTTTCAGACGTTTTTTAGATATTTCGAAGAAAAGAAGCAAAAAACACTTTATTCATGCACGATTACAATACTTGACCATACTCCGTCTGTATGATAAAGTAAAAATTTGAGTATATTGTTATTATTTGTTGTTAGTAATTAAATTTTTGAATTTGGTTTTTATGGTGGGCATTAATAAAAAGGTTGAAAACCGCAGATCTAAGATTCTAAGAACAGTGATTCATAACCGGGACTCCGCGATTCCTACGTTAAAAGTTCAGCGTAAAATGCATATTATACATTAAAATATTATGTGCCAGACAGTAGTAGGGGTTCCCAAGATTTACTTAAACATTTCTAGGGCTCCCCGAAACGAACAAGGTTGGAAAGCACTGGTCTAGAGTAACCGCCAAAGCTTGAGTCCAGTAAAGCAGGAGAAGAAGAAGCATTTATATATCTGTGTATATTTAGTTGACTATATCTAAGGGGCTTATCAGAGAGAATGCGAAACTTTTACAAAAAATATTTTCTACTGATAATATATACAATTGAACCCATAAAATGGAAAATAAATAGAAAAATACTTTTTAGAAAGATCATACTGTTAATTATCAGGAAAAGTATGTAAGAAAAAAATTAATAATTTTAGAAAAAAACTAGCAGAAATAATATAACAATTGCAGTGGAAACCCAGAAGTCTAAAAATGCAAAAACTAACCGCCCAAAATGGGGGGGGGGGGATCAAAAATGAAAATCTTGGCCATTTACCAAACTCAACCAAATTTTCTATACATAATCAGTGGGATCCCATAAGTATAAAAATGCAAAAACTACCCCCCCCATATGATTATAAATAATTTTAGGGGCCAGGTTGTATGGTAAAGTCAAGTGGATGGCCACATCAGAAACACGTCAGCTTATTTTTTAATTCAATTAAATATCTTGCATTTGATCAAAGGTTCTTTATTAAATAAGGACCACGCCCGATGTCTCTTAACTATTTTAATTATTGTGATAAATTAATAAAAAATAAAAATAAATAGTACTTACATATAATCTTAAAAAACAGACTAATAAAACATATCTGTATTATATATATAAATATATAATATAAATTTATTTATCATATTTGGACCAACATTTATGCATATTCCAAATTGTTTCATATCAAATTTCTATTGTCAAGTAAATACCTCGCTGAATAATATGTATAATAACATAAAACCAATAAGAAAGTTAAATTCCTTAATTTTAATGCTTTTCGTGGTCAGATTGATGATATCGATGTTTGTTTGTTTTTTGTTTAAGTTATTCGTGGTCTAGATAAAAAATTCTATAGAATTTTCTGTGGTTTAACCTAAAAAACAAACTAACATTTCTTTGAGTGTGAACTGTACCTTTTTCGAATTCGACGAAAGACAATCGGCCCTGGCTTTTAGTGCTTCCTTTCGATTCAAATTCTTCAATCATTTGTCGGACTTTCCAGCCAGGGATCTTAAAACCGCAACCTTCTAATGCCTCCTTCAGTTCGCTTAAATCTATGAAGCCATCACCATTTTTGTCGATCTGAAACAATTTTAATGAAAATTAATTAATTAAATAACACTAATCAACAATATTTTTTATTATCCTTTATAATTATTATTATTTGGTATGCCAATTCTTTAAAATAAGCCGGTCATGTGCAAGTCGGACCGCATACCATGGGCTGGGTACGTTATATAGAGATAGGATTCCTATGCAATTGCATATTTTGTTTGCCTCCACATACGACCAAGGGAATCAATTATCTATCCGAATCATGCATCTAGGATATTGTGGGTTAAATTTTATACTGCATATTTTTGCATATTTGAGTAATATTGCATACAATTGCATATTTGAATATTGTTGCATAAAATTGGATATTTGGAGGATATTTTGTCAAATATTGCCTATTTCACGGCAAATACAGATTTTTTAAAAGTACATTTTCGGAGAAAGAAGGAAAAAAATGAAGAAATATATAAAGTTTCTTTAAATTTGTATCTGAGGATCTGGAGCGCTCCTTTTCATCGTTTAAAATCAATTTTAAGTGACGGTATATATAATAACCTGAAGATCATTTAGAAAAATACTTGTAAACATAAATTATTCACAATTACAATCAAATTTAAATTATTTTTGAGATCCTTTGTTAATTATTTCTTTATTATTATTATTATTTTATTTTTTAATGGCCTTCGGTAACTATAGCCCATTTTGGTCATTGCGTGTTCGTGTGTGTGTGTGTGAAAGTGTGTGTAAATTAGTGTAGTGATCAGATTATAGCCAAACAAATATTTGCATTATTTTATTAGTTTATTATTTGTACCTCAATAAGAAAAGCTTGTTAATATCAAAAAATAAAAGCAATACAATTCAATCGTGTCTGTGAAATAAAACTACCCCCCCCCCCCCGTATTTTTGCGATCACATTTTTTGAAACAGTATTATGTTTATTATGTTGATTTTATTCAAGAGCACCTATCATTTCTTTGAGTTTAAAGATTTTTTAATATATTAAATGTAGTGAGAATTTTTTGAAATTTTTTACTCAATAAAAGTACATATTTGACACTTGGTGTCTTTAGCTTACTTTATCATTTTATTTCTTTCATAGCACTCCTTCAAATATTAGTCTTTTTGTCTTCAATTTAAATTTTTTAGTGCATAAAAAAATTTATTTTGCCAATTTTTACTGCACATATTTGCATATTTCAGCGTATTCTACATATTACATGCATATTTCAGCCATTTTAACTGCATATTTTGGCAGTTTTTACTGAATAAAAATCCGGTCTCTACTTATAGTTTGTTTTTTTTCTACCCCTTGGCCTCGGGAATACTTATAGTTATAACTTCCAAAAAACTAGAGATAACAAATTCATTCTTATTTGATGATGATAACAAGGTATGTGGGAATTTGTGGAATTTTTTCATAATTTGAAGTTATGCCGTTTCTAGACGCAGACAGGTACAAACATTACTTAGAAATTGCCAATTTGGATGAAATAAATTTGAAAAAATTAAGTCTTATTCTACTCAAAGAGACCTTTATAAAGAGATAACTCACAATTAAAAAAAAAAAAAAATTATTTTTGACACCACAAAAAATTCGACCCTCCCAAAATAATAATTTGATTTAAATGTTAATAGAATTTTAGATTTTGAGGAAAATAAATACGATTTATTTTACAAGCTACAATGGTCTGACGGACGGATGGACAAACATACAGATATTATAGAGATACTACTAATAGGATCCCATTTACTTTTGAACAGAACCATAATAAAAATTTTTAAGAAAAAATAAAAACCGACTTCAAAAAATTTAGTGCAACAAATATAAAAATACACTAAAAGGTATAAAATAATTATTATCTTATTTAGTTACAACTAAACGACGAAATATTAACACGAAATTACTTTTTAAAGTCGGTGCCAAACAAACTATACCTATAAGCGAGCGTACCCGCCAAACGTACTAAGTAAGATCCGTCGAGTGCGATTCATAAAAGGTATATGTTTGGCACCAACTTCAAAAAGTAATTTCGTTGATTATCTATTTCGTTTGGGTGCGAATAAGATAATCCATTATTTTATACCTTTTTAGTGTATTTTTATATTTGTTGCACTAAACTTTGAAGTCGGCTTTTATTTTTTCGCTTAAAAAATTTTACATTTCTATATTTAGTGATGTTATTAATAGTGATTATATCATCAGAACTTGACCAAATTAATATGACACCATCCCTAAAGACACCCCCTTTCGGATAAAAAAAGAACCATCGAAATCGGTTCATAAACAAAGAGGTTAGGTCTAAACAAACCTAAACAAACCTAATAAAAAAGGTCTAATACCTATGAAAAAAAATCGAAAAAAAAATGGGACCAATCGGAAGCTAGACTTGACAAAATGCAAAAAAAATTTTCAAAATCGGTTGACAATTGGCTGAGATATGAGGTAACATAGGCACAAAAAAAAAAAAAAAAAAAAAAAAAAAAAAAAAAAAAAAAATTCAATCGAATAGAGAACCTCCTCCTTTTTTGAAGTCGGTTAAAAACAGTCTAACCTAAATAATTTAGTGGTGGTGATTATGAATATAGCTACAAGATTGAATATTAGTTCTAGTTTCAATTATATTTATATAATATTACAGATATCAAATCCGCACACCGTCATTCCAAATTAAGCTAAATTTTTAAAATTTCATCCTGATTACACCTAATGAGCTCTTTATAATGAAATCCCACATTCTAAAATATTGTTGTTTTTTTTCATTTTAGGCCTCACAAAAATTGTTCCTAGAATAATCATAAGATTAAAATTTTAATACGATTTGGATTTTAGTTAAAATCAATACATATATCTTCTTCATATCTGTATTATATAATAGTGTAAAAACTGTATTTTCTGATACGGACTAATATTAGGGTCTTGTTTTACGTTTGTACGAAACACTAAAAAATAAGATATCACTATTTCGAGCTGTATAATGTATATATTTTACTAAATCGTATGGACGAATTCTTTTAATGAATAGATATGTTTAATTAAAATTTTTTTGTTCATTTTTAATGGAATTTAAAATAATTTTTCGTTAAATTGAAGGGTTGGTTTTGTCACAAATATAATAAAACAATAATTTTAATAACTATTTGTATTATTTAATTGATAACTAATATAATATAAATAGTTATCAATTAAATAATACAAATAGTTAAATGAAATTATTTAATACCCTGTATATAGAATAGGTTTGCAAGCTCTATTGTATTCTAATTCGCTAATATAATCTAAAATCGTCAGTTCTCCATTGGTGATCCTTAAGACAGGCCTCTCGGGAGCACAAATGAGCATTCCAGACAGATTCCTCTGCAATCATTCGCGAAGCCTAGCGTATTGACTAGCATCCAAAGATTATAAATCTGCGTCTTAGATTTTGCGGGAAGTAAATGAAATGACTATACATAAGGTAGACACAATTGTATGGATTAATTAAAAAATAAGACTTTCTAGGAAGGGGATTTCGAAAAAATTAAATTTAAAATTTCAGAAAACCAAGATTATTAGCAGGAATTTATCAAATAGGTTGGGTCTATTAATATTAAAAAGAACATGTTTTTTTGCAAATCCCTCTCCCCTCCAGGCTCTGATGATCTAAGTTTATTTCACTAATTAGTTTTTAAGACTAAACTAAACTAAACGACGCCCCAAGATCCATTAGAAAGTTAACTTCATTTTATAGAATCATCTTTATAATAATTTAATAAAGTAAAGTTTCTTGTTATTTTTGCGTTATTGGTCAGCTTTTGCCTGGAACCGTCGTAGACCCTTAAGGGGTTTTGCCGTTGCCTTTCTAACGGGACCCTGCGGGCATTGTTCCTATATTAGTCATAAAGACTAATTATTAAAATAAACATAACTTATTAGTGTCAGATATAACATTATATTTGCAAAAAAATTTATCCCCGCCGTTTTCTGATTTCTGAGATTCCTCCTCTTACTATTTGTTAGGTCTCAAAAGATTCATTTCAACCTATTCTAGGCAATGATCTCTCTAAGTGAAACCTATGTTGAGGCTCAAATTCATTTTGTTGTGATTTATCCATTTTTAGATATGGCTACTTCCGAGGGGTGAACCTCGACCTAAAATCCTGTACACCTACTTCCACTTCTCAAGACAATAGATAACAATAGATTATCTAATGAATTCCAAAGTAATTACAAATAATTTCAAAGACAGTGTACACCTAAATTCCAATCACGGTTCACCCTCGGCTACTTCTATGTAAAAAAAAAGAAAAGGGATCCCTCCTCAATTTTTCTTTCAAAAATTTTAGAATTTTCAAACTTATCCTTTTAGTTTGTCGATATTTATTTGTTTCGAAAAACAAATTCATTTCTTTCACGGATATATTTATTTAGATAAATACAAAAACTCTATCGTCAAAATATCATCATTTTAAAACTTATTTATTTTTTAAAGATTATGTATATATACGTGGGGGGGGCTAAGAGGCTGAAGCCCCCCCCCTGTACAAGGAAAAAATGAAAGTAAAAATGAAAAAATTAGCAAATGAAAATGAAAAAATATTTGGTAAATTTTAATCAATATTTTGACAATAAATTAAGACAAAAAGATTCACAAAGAGAAACAAAGAGGTTGTCCTCTGCTTGATGCAAATAAACATATACACATATATATCAAGATGATATATCTGTATATATATTATTTATCATCTTGATATATATGTGTATATGTTTATTTGCATCAAGCAGAGGATCAACCTCTTTTGTTTCTCTTTTGTGAATCAACAACTCTGCTACTCTCGGCAAAACAAAAACTTTTCAATTTTCAACAAAAAAGATTCTATTTTCATTAAATGTTGGAGAAGTGAGACTTTTCTTTAGATCGATTATGTCTAGAGGAGTGTTTCTCAAACTTTTTTGTGCCATGTCCCACACTAGAGCCTTTATAAAATATAACGTATATATAATTTTTATATTCTAAAAATGAATGATTAATTATATTATTTATCTGAGTGAGCCCATTTTTAATTGCCCCCTTCAACAATCAAATTTCCTCCTTGTGGGGTGTAAGCCGCTCATTGGGAAACACTGGTCTAGAGTAACTATTTGTTAAGAGACTGGAGTCTTTAATAAATCGATTGATAAAACCCATTAATAAAAGCCTTTCTCTCCAACCCTTTTCTCCTCTCGCCTCAATATTCAATTACACTCCATTATTCACCAAAAAATTAAATGCCAGCTACTTATTTATTAATTAGAAAATATATAGAATAGAAACTTTATGTAGACACCAACTCATTTTTTCTCTTTTAGGAAGTGTTGGCTACTAAAGTTATATTAGGAATGTTACGGAGCTTCGACTCCGACTCCTAAAGGTCGAAACTTTCGATTGATTTTACACCTCCGAATCTGACTTCGGCTCCGATAATTTTGATACGGAGGTTATAATGAAGATTGCCAGAGCGCCCACCTACAAGTTTTGACTTATCGGCCGGGGAATTCCCTCACGCCAGCACATATTTCTATTGTTGCATGTTACTTACAAATCTGTATTATTATTTCTATTTGACTGATTAAAGAGAGTGATTACTGAATTATATTATTAGGCCTGCCCTTAACAGTTAGTTAAATACATATCTCTTCTACTCCGACTCTGACTCCGGCTCCGATAAATCAAATTTAAAATCTCCGGTTCCGGTAAACCCACCTCCGTAACATCCCTAAGTTATATGTATTTACTTATATGTGAGGGTTGCTGCCCAGATAAAATTTTTTCTTTTTTTTTCTTTTGCATGTTCATTTGTTCATGCTTAGAAATAATTGAAAAGTGTATAAATAATAACTCAATAAGGAATTTGTTTTGTTGTCAAACTTTTTATTCTCTGGATTCAGAACTAGAGGTTGAAAAATGCAGTAAAAAAAATAAACATCCGCTTGTATGAAAATTATTGAACAGTTCTAGCTAATGATTTGACTCAGTATTAATTGTACTTATGTGCTATTATAGAATATAGGGAGAAAAATGTCTAAACAGACCATTGACGTCACACAAATTGTTTCCATAGTTTTCTTCGAAATTTCATAATTTAATCGAAAACCATTAATTTTTAATTTAAAATTTTTACGCACACACCTTATTCAATAGCAAAAATATGAATAATTTAATTGAAAAAAGATTCATGACTGATGAACGTATAATTGTTTAAAATTCAGCAATTGATCTATGGTAAGTCCTTTGATGAATGAATGGCATGGTGTGTATGTATGGGAGAGAGATAATGGATAAATGGAAAAAGAGAGAGTGAGCTTTTGTATGGATCGCGTTTTATGAATGAACTCAAATAGTGAATTGAATTATTAAGAAGAGGACGGACAACCTGAGGGAGAATTAAACACAATAATTAGAATTAGAAATGAAAGCCGCCAAAGAGATTGTGTTCTACATTTTCATTTTTTGATGAAAAATAAACTTAATAACCCTTATAAAAATATTTTTAAAGCTGTAGAATGCAATCAATTCGCAATCGTATCTTATCTCAGTTTTTCTCATAGATGATAATATCATGTTTTAACTGATTAGAATTTAGGCTCACTACCTTTAAACAGATATAAGATACAGCTAATCAGACAAAACGGTCGAAGCTAATGAGCATATTTAACTCAAAAGTTTGTATTGCACCTTTGTGCCAAGTTTCAGCTTTCTAGCTCTAACCGTTCATAGAATTGGCAATCAACAATTGATTATGCTCTCTGCTTTAGATTTGGTTTCTTATCGTACTTTATGTTTTTTTTTTTTTTTTTTAGATCTAAAAATAGGCTATTAGGTACATTTAGTCTATGCTTTTTATACAGTGTGGGGCAGAGCAACTTGCTTATTTAGAAATTTAATTAAGAATAAAGTAACAATTTAACAAATTCAATTAAACTAACAATTATTGCCAATTGAGATATAATCATTTGAAAAGTGAGTAAAGAATTATTAAATAAAAAATCTCGAAATTCCAAAAAGAAGAAAAAAAAGATTTTAATAATCTATGTATAAGAATGATTGAACTAGAATATAAAAATCTTCACTTGATATCATTTGTGATTTTTTCAATATAATGAAAAAAGCTCCCTTCTTCTATTTTTCTACTTCAAAACATATATAACGATAAAATATATATATATATATATGTATAACTCTATAAATCTTTAGTCACTTTGTCTTAATTGATTTTATATTGGATGTTCCACTAAATGAGAAAGATTTGTTTAAGACACTTGAACTTAAGACGGAGTTATAAGTAATTATAGGGCTTGAGCGGTAAATGAAGCCACTTCTTATTTGTACGTGTGAATGTGACTAAAGTAGAATGTAGATGTGAATCAATTAAGAGCGGGGCAGTGTCAGTGTGTGCCTCCCACGCTTTCGTTTTGGGTCCTTACTTTGCCACACAAGAGAAGAGAGACTGTGGGATCCATTGTATATTGGCAACTGGGACAGCCCTATGGGACATGGGCCTAACTGCATACTGGAAATTGGCCCAGGCTCAAGTCACAACACTAAACCTTATCATCATTTCAATTTTAATATCAAACATTTCAGAAACAATTTTCTATTTATCTATTTTAAATCGAGTTCAAATATGAATATTTATAAAATCTTGATCTTCAATAAAATTATAACATTTATGAAAAATAATTTATTTCAAAAAATTTTGATAAATTTTCAAAAATGTATCAATTGATATATTTGAACTTTTATTAATTGGGTTTTTATTATTTAAAATTTCTATTATTTCCAAAATTAATATTTTTTCTAAATTTTTTTCTTTTATTAAGAATTTTAGGATAAGAGAAATCGACATTTTTCTACCAATTAATTAATAAACTCAATTAATAAAAGATTAGATATGATTCCTTTTCAAAAATAAATAAGAAATTTCAAAAAAGGAAAAAATTATTAAATATTATTATTATTATTAAAGAAAATTCGTGGCAATGTTAAGATTTTAAAAAAAATTACTCGGTACGCCTGGAATGCAGGCAAGCCAAACAAGCATGTTTCTCTTTCAATTTCAATTAATTAAATATTTTTTAAGGAATTGCATTTAATTTTTATAATACATTAAAGAATATTATTAATTATAATAATATATACATAAATGGACAGTTTATTTTGAAAGTGCTGTAAGTCCATTTTTTGTTATTTCGAGATATTTGTATTTATATTTTTATAATTTATATATATTTCGATATATTTATTTGGAGTTTTAAGAAATTTGAAAATAGACAATGATACAGATTGTCTTAGAGATGAAATTACCTTGAATAAAATATAAAAAATATAAATATTTACGAAAAATTATTTTTCTCTAAAATTTTTTGATAAATATTAGAAAAACAGTCCATATTTGACCTTTTTGTTAATTGAATTTTTGTTGTTTAAAATTTCGATTATTTCTAAAATTAATCATTTTTTCTAAATTCCACTCTTTATCTAAAGTTTTGGGATTAGAAAAGTCAAAATTGTGTCCCAGCTTAGTTGAATGGCTAGCTACTAGCATGGTACGTTAGAATTTTTTGTTCTATTGATTATTTCAATTCATAAATTCTGGATTTTAATTTTGTTTTGTCTGTCCTATTTATGTGCCATCACAATCTAAGCAATCTATTTTGTAAACTAAATAATTTTGATTGAAGATATATATACCTATATTTAATCGTATAGGGATTTATTTAATGGAGAACAAGATAAGATTTCAAAATGATAAATGTGTACCAGTGAGCAAACTGATATTGCCACAGTAGGTACTACTGGTTGGATTTGATTTTCAAAGAAAATAATTCCAGAACAAAAAAGGAGAATCGCTTTTAAAAAGTTAAATCCTAGGAAAAGTGAAGTTGACGGGTTGCAGATAATCGCTAGAGAAATCGGAATGATACGGAGTAAACATTAAGCCTGGCCACGTTTTCATTGTAGACATTTATTCCTAATTAAAAAAAAAAAACAATAGGAAAATTCACTGTAGAAATATGGAGAATTGGTGATTTGAAAGGCAATTGGGTCTTAAGATAATAAAAGAATCAAAAAGGAAGATCTTTAAAAATTAACTAGTTAGATCAATTGATCCGTCCATTGTGTGTTTAATTTGACTGCGACTCTACTACGTATTTCGAGAAAATGAGATTAAGGGTAGGCCTGGAAAATATCGAAGAACTAAAAAATTACTAGCAATTTAAGTCTTATTAAATAAGGACAGCAGAATTTGGAATAATGTAAATATTGTGTCTTCTGCTTAATATAAATTTATTTATTTCGCTCTTGAAAAATATTATGTTTTTATGTTCTTATTGGTTTTTGAGTTAGAGCCCACACAAAAGGTGGCATCTCATAAACTAACTCACAGACATTTTGGAAAAAAATGTAAAACTTCTCTATACTAGCTATAATAAAGGGAGGGAAATCACCGAGGTGTATATTTATATAGTGACATACAAAACTACTTGTGTTTCTTCCAAATCGAATTAAATTCATTTGGATCTGAAGTTCTAATAAATAATCATAGAACGCTAAAAAAATGTCATTGAATTGATCTTTTTCCAAAATAATAAAGATGTTCGGAAATTCAGAATTTTAAAATTCACTTAACGAAGCTGATATTAAATTAATTGTTTGATTTGCTCTTTTGGGACAGAAAAAAGAAAAATTCAATGATTATTTCTTAAAAAATTATTGAATTTGATTGTTAGCATTATACTATAAAAAATAGAATATCTACTATACACCTACCATATAATATATATATATATATATATATATACATATGGTAAGTGATTAGATTAAGTGTTATCATTCTAGATATGAATAAGGTAAAGGTATTTCAAGGTCTTCTAATCCTTGGATAAATACTATTCACAATTAACGTATTTTATGAGAAAACAATAAATTCAATCTAATAATCATGATCAAATGTTGAAACGGATATTATTATTATTATTTTTAGTCCATGCTATGTATATTTGGCATAGTAGAAAGCAATTCGTCGGAAACTCAAGGTTTCACAGAGAAATTATAAAAAAAAAGAAACACTGTCAGTACAGTTTAAGAAATCATCCACAGAATGTAATATTTTCTTATATACATAACTATTATATAAGAGTACTATACAAACAAACAAGACTATATAAGAGGGGTGAGAATAGTTCTTACCACCATGAAATAAAAAAAAAATATTTGATTATAAAAAAGTATTCTTTATTTGATTTCTAAAGAGAAGAGCGTTAAATTAATTCATCTAAATAAGCTTTAAGAAAATATTCCCATAACTCCTGTCGCCAGAAAAAACTTAGGTTTGGGCCCTATATTTCCATATTAATAAATGTAATGCTTATATATATTAGTTCACTGTTCCAAGATATATCACAATTTGATCAAGATTAGCTATCAGTGATTAAATCATATAATAAAAAAAAAAAAAAAAAAAACATTTGAATTCGTATTTGTTTGCGCAAATTATTATCTCTCAATTAAGGATAGCATATCTTGAATATAAAAAATTTCTAATAAATAAATTTCTCTGTATAAGATATAATTTTATAAAAAGAAATTGATCATTTACGAAATTGTCATTAAAAACTATTATTTTAAGAAATTTCTATTAATAAATAGTCACTAATATTATTATTTAATTGTTACATTAAATAACTTTGAATGTACACATCGCGTGATCTCAAAAATATTAAAAATTCATCAGCATCAGCAAGGACCATAAATAAAAATAATTAACAAAAAAAAACGACTTCAAAAAAATTAAATGCAACAAATAAAATAATAAGAACTGAAAAATAAAATAAAATGCACTCTAAAGTATAAAATAATTATCTAATTTAGTTACAACTAAACGACGAAATTTTCATTAAACACGTGAATAAATATCCTTCTTATTCTTCCCATTTACTTACTTAAACACGAAATATTTTTTTGCATCCTAATATCCCTATTAACTATGCGTCTACCACATATTTTAACTTGACATCTAACACAACACATATCACTAACAAACACATGAAAATATTTATTTACATGAAATCACTTTTTGAAAAGTGAATGTTGTCTTCTATTATCCGCCAAACGTAGTAAGTACGATCCGTCGAGTGCGATTCATAAAATGTATATGCTTGGAACCGACTTCAAAAATTGATTTCATGTAAATAAATATTTTGATATGTGTTTGTTAGTGATATGTGTTGTGTTAGATGTGAAGTTAAAATATGTGGTAGACGCATAGTTTATAGGGATATTTGGATTCAAAAAAATATTTCGTGTTTAAGTAAGTAAATGGGAAGAATAAGAAGGATATTTATTCACGTGTTTAATGAAAATTTCGTCATTTAGTTGTAACTAAATTAGATAATTATTTTATACTTTAGAGTGCATTTTATTTTATTTTTCAGTTCTTATTATTTTATTTGTTGCATTTAATTTTTTGAACCTAAGGTACCCCTTTCCAACAAAAAAACAATCATAGAAATCGGTCCACGTGGTAAAAAATTATCGCTAAACATACAAAAAAACGATGAATTGAGAAACTCCTCCTTTTTTGGAAGTCGGTTAAAAAATAATATAACTACGTGCTCTAGATATAATCCTTTCGTTCCTTATTAATATACTTTATTTTTAGAAATATCTACTACCGTATTCTACCTCCTGGTCTTATTAATATTGTCGTCCTTTAGCTAAAACCACAAATGTGAAATTTTTAAATTTTGTTTTATTATATTCCATTTTAAAATGCATTTTATAATTTTCTAATGCAAAAGTTTTAAAAATTAATGAAAGTGTCAAAGTTGAGACGAAATAAACTAAAATTAAAACAGACTCAAGAAATCGAGCTTTTGATTTTTTTAAAACGTTTCTCAGGACACTAAAAAACATGTCCATTATAATTTTAAATGGAAGGTTTGAAGAATAGGTAAAAATAGGTCAAGTAATTATATACATTAAACAAGAACTTGATATACATATTGTACTATGAGCGTGATGAAGTCTCTGTGTGAGAAGAGACGTAGCTAATTGGAAATAAAATGTTTCATTTGTAAAAGATATAATTCCCACTACCTTTAGTTTATATACTGTATTTATTTACAAAGGGTAAATATTTGTAAAATCCTTCATAAATCATCCACTCGGAGTAGAACGAAATAAAACTAAATTAGAACAGACTCAGAGTAAAAAAACAACTAATATACTCATAATGTATATTTTTGAAGTATAATTTAGTAATAATATTAGTTTATTTCAATAGTGATATTTAAATTATTTGTTAATTAATTTGTTAAAAATTTGCATTATAAAATTCTAAAATTAATTTTAAATTGGTAAAAAATTCATAAATTTCGCATTTGTGAAATTTGATATCAATTATTACTGATTACACGACTTTAGCATAAAATCTATTTTTATTTAAAATTTGGTATGAAATAGTGTAATATGCACATATGTGTTTTTATTATAAAAGCAACGATATTATATAAATTTAATCACAAGGTTATATTCATATATTCCAAATATTTTATCAAATGTCTTGGATGAAATATTATATACTTTTTATAAGAATAAAATAGACCAAAGAAGGTGTCCTCAGTTTGATGCAAATAAATATACGTATATGTAGAAATAAATATCTATATTTATATTATCTATATCTATATTATATTTATTTCTAGGTAGGCATATAGGTAGGTATATAGTGAAAAATCCCAAATTATTCTCCAAATGTTATCTTATAAATTTTAGTAGGGCACTCTAAGTTCGAAATTCATTTAATTATAAAAATCGTGTTCGTTTATTTTTTTATTTTAATATATAGGAGTGTAAACATATTTGCACGAAACAAAGGGCATCATTGCCTTTGATTTATTCTTATAAAATCAACAGCTCTACTACGCCTGGCTAGAAAATCATTTAAACTGAAAACTTTTTCAAAACTCGGTACACTTTGGGAAAATTTTATTGAATTTGCGATTTTTTGTCAGTTTTAAAGTAAAAAAATTGTCAAAAAGTCGCAGTTTATAAATACAATGTGTGTCAGAGTTCAGCTCATTAGCTTCAAACATTCGAGAGCTCGCCACATAACGATTTTCCGAACGAGGTTCTGAAGCTAGAAGAATCAAAATAGAATGAATTTTTCAATTTGGAAATACAAACAATTTGGCACCTGAAGGAACTCTCTACGACCTCTTCTTGAATTATTGTGGCTATAGGAATTCAGACAGAGAAAAAGAAAGACAGAAAAAAATCATGCTTGGAAATTATTATTCTTAGCGTTTCAGACATTTGTTTGTAAACACGAACAAGAAAATCAGATGAATTCAATAGTGCTGCTGAATAGTTTTAAATTTTCTTCCAAAACTTCTGAGACCAAGTAGTTTATAGTCTCAAAACTTCAAATTATTTCTCTCACTAATGAAATATATTTAATAATTTCGATAAATTATTTTTTATTCAATTATATTAACTGACTAGGCAGTTTTTCGGTTACCACTGGTTGTATAGTTTTAGGAAATTGTTAATAAAAACATCTCAACCTTCATTTAGCTTCATACTTTTTAGATCTATTCAAAGACTTGTCTGACTAGTGAATTATTATAAATAAAAAATAATTTAACGAAATTATTAAATTTATTAAAATAGTATAACAAATAAGTTTTGAACTTGCAAGAATAATTATTATAATCAACGAGTTTTTGCCGGCTAAGTGCGAGTCGCATACCCAGGGTTCCGTACCCTATATCTTCCAAAATACTATCAAAAGCGTTCTTAATTGTAGTTGATAGGGAGAGAATGAGTGAATTCGTGGAAATTTTTAAGTTAAATCACTTCTAAACGCCGACAGATACAAAAATCACATTAAAACGGCCAATTTCAAAAATATAAAAAATCTTCATTTTAAAGTGAAATAAATTTTTAAAAATTAAGTCTAATTCTATTTAATGAGATCTTTACAGGCATGCACACCCCAGAATTAAAAATATTTTTTATTTAGACCCCACAAAAAATTTGAGCCTTAAATTAAATCAAGATTTTAATACAATTTTGATTTCGGGGAATTGAATATATATAACTTTTAAATTTCAAATTTGTTTGTATTTATTAGCTTATGAGCAATACTGCTCTGACAGACAGGCATTGAATCGACATTAATAGGGTCCTGTTATACTTTTGAATGAAATCTTAAAAATCAAATATAGATAAAGAGAGAGAGAGAGAGAGAGATACAGCTGTTAAACAAGCCTAGTCATTTGAAGTGGAGGGTGGTAAGGGCCTAGGGGTTTGTTTGGGTTCGGGTGGCTCACCGCTTGGCAAACATCCACGAAGCTATAGGACGAATCCTCGCTGAAGGCGATTCCTCGCATTCGCTCAATCTCCATGCTGGCTTGCTGGTAGGGTGGATGGGTGGATGGGTGGCTGGCTGGCTGGCTGGGCTGCTGGCTGGCAAATGAATCCCCTGCTGTGCTTGAACGGAGCACGAATACACACGACCCCTCCAGGCTCCCGCTGAGACAGCCAGCCCACCTACCTTATCGATCAGCCACACTCCATTACTTACTTACTACCTACTTTGCACTTTGTTTCAGAGGCCATTGCAATTATGTTACAGGGAGTGGGGAGGTTGTTACAATTATTTACTATTTGCACTTTATTTCAGAGAACATTACCTTTGCAATTACTTACTTGCACTTTGCACTTTGTTTCTCAGAACATTGCCATTGCAATTATGTTACAGGGGGGGAGGTTGTTACAATTATTTACTATTTGCACTTTGTTTCATAGAACCATTGCCTTTGCAATTACTTACTTACTACTTTGCACTTTGTTTCAGAGAACATTGCCATTGCAATTATGTTACAGGGAGGGGGGAGGTTGTTACAATTATTTACTATTTGCACTTTATTTCAGAGAACATTACCTTTGCAATTACTTACTTGCACTTTGCACTTTGTTTCTCAGAACATTGCCATTGCAATTATGTTACAGGGGGGGGGAGGTTGTTACAATTATTTACTATTTGCACTTTGTTTCATAGAACCATTGCCTTTGCAATTACTTACTTACTACTTTGCACTTTGTTTCAGAGAACATTGCCATTGCAATTATGTTACAGGGAGGGGGGGAGGTTGTTACAATTATTTACTATTTGCACTTTATTTCAGAGAACATTACCTTTGCAATTACTTACTTGCACTTTGCACTTTGTTTCTCAGAACATTGCCATTGCAATTATGTTACAGGGAGGGGGGGAGGTTGTTACAATTATTTACTATTTGCACTTTATTTCAGAGAACATTACCTTTGCAATTACTTACTTGCACTTTGCACTTTGTTTCTCAGAACATTGCCATTGCAATTATGTTACAGGGAGGGGAGGTTGTTACAATTATTTACTATTTGCACTTTATTTCAGAGAACATTACCTTTGCAATTACTTACTTGCACTTTGCACTTTGTTTCTCAGAACATTGCCATTGCAATTATGTTACAGGGGGGGGGGGGGTTGTTACAATTATTTACTATTTGCACTTTGTTTCATAGAACCATTGCCTTTGCAATTACTTACTTGCACTTTGTTTCTCAGAACATTGCCATTGCAATTATGTTACAGGGGGGAGGTTGTTACAATTATTTACTATTTGCACTTTATTTCAGAGAACATTACCTTTGCAATTACTTACTTGCACTTTGCACTTTGTTTCTCAGAACATTGCCATTGCAATTATGTTACAGGGGGGGGAGGTTGTTACAATTATTTACTATTTGCACTTTGTTTCATAGAACCATTGCCTTTGCAATTACTTACTTGCACTTTGCACTTTGTTTCTGAGAACATTGCCATTGCAATTATGTCACAGTGGGGGGGGGGCAGTTACAATAACTTACTATTTGCACTTTGTTTCATAGAACACAGACTTTGCAATTACTGATCGAAACACATTCCAAGGAATTAGCCTAAACGAACCAAATTTCAGCGAGGTTAATAGTGGACACAATAAAATCTTGAGTTAATAAACGGATGACTGGATTTTACTACACACCTGCCCCCTCTTGGTTATTTATACAATATTTGGTTCGCAATATTTTTAAATTGAAACTTTTTTGCTGAGGGCTAACAATTTTGTCGCGGAATTCCATGCACACATATTTTTTATCATTCGGTGTGAAGCATCCCTGGAAAGATTTGTTTTTAAGTAGAATAAGGCCACACTTTTTAAATTTATTTTAAAATGACGGTGTGAGAGTAATTTTTTACCTATCCGTGTTGATAAGTGGATTAACTTATAATTATAAAAAAAAACTCCAATAAATTCTATCTTTATCAAAGACAAATAAATAAAATTATTGTAAAATTGCGTTATTGTAGGTTGTGAAATAAAAATTATAAAAATATCTGAGTTTTATATTATTAATTCCCATTTTAAACGATTTTCGTATCACTGGATTTCCAAACCACTGAAAACTCAAAATAATGAAAAAATCAACTGGTGTGTTCACCACACGACTTTCACATTTTCATTTATTTGAAGTCATCGCGACACTACTAATTTATACCCCATTCCTTTATTTCGTTTTTTTTTTTTTTGATTTTCTCAAAAGTGTCTTGACACTTAATAAGTACACTAATATTTAAAAAAATCGTTGGAGCCGTTTTTGAGAAAATCAAAAAAAACGAAAAATCTTTCATGTAAATGCCCACTTCCGGTCTTCCGATTTCAACCAAAAGCTTTATGTACTCCTTCTGGCCTATAACAACCTTAAGTTTCGACTTATGGTTGCGAAACGCAGGGGGGGGGGGAATTCTTATGTACGTAAACATCAACTTACGGTTTTTCTATTTTAGCTAAAATCTTGTTATACTTCTTGTAGCCTCTAAATAGCTTAGGTTTCAAATTTCAACGCTTGATAAATACACTAATTTTTAAAAAATCTTTAGAGCCGTTTTTGAGAGAGAAAAAAACGAAAAATCTTTCATGTAAATGCCCACTTTTGGTTTTCTGGTTTCAACCAAAAGCTTGCTATACTCTATTTTGGCCTATATCGAGCTTAAGTTTCGACTTTCGTAGCTCTGAGACTTATGGTTGCGAAACGCAGGGGTGGGTACATACATACGCACTGACCAATGTATTTTAGACCCCTTTTTGGCCTCTGGGGACCACAATTTCCGGTTTTATGTCCTAAATTCGGTTTCCAAAAATTATGGGCAACGATTCCTTCCACCTAGAAGTTACAAAATGAAGTTAACTTTTTTGATCTCTGAGATACAAGCTCTCAAAGTGTCAGGACCCAGACTGGCCATCGCAATACTCTCCCATTATATTATATAGAATATAAATGTGAAAGTAATTACAATACTTGACCATACCCTGTAGGAGCATTTGCAAATGACTTAGGAATTAGTGATTAAAAAGCTTGGGTATTCTGATGGGAATATCCTATCAAAAATGCTCAACCTAATATTTTTATCAAAGCGCCTTGCTTATAAAGAACGCAAAATCACCCAAGCAGTTTTTTACTTGACTGAACACTAAATTTTTAAAATTATAGTATTTGAATGTTAAGTGACATTTTACAAACAACAATTTTTAATTTTTTGTTGAAATCTAATATACATAGATTGTTTTATTATAAAGATTAATATTTTTCTTTGAAATTTTAATGAGGTAGTCGCTGATAAATCTGAGGCTGGAAACCCTAGTATTCAATGTTTTTATTATAAGATATATCGTCGGTTTGGAACAAGAATATGATATCTGATGGTGGAGGGGGTATTTCAACTTAAACAAAAAAAGCTATTAACAACATTTTATTGAGTGTCTCTAAAATGTGCGCCACTTGCATTCGATTGCATTAAAAAAAAATGTATCTACTACAAGGGGCCTGTGGTTATATATATATTTAGGGAGGGGGCGGTAATTTTACCAAAAGCCTGTCGCTCCTAAAGGCCCTAAAGAGTAGCTGTTCGAAATTTGTCCAAACCGGACAAAGTTTTTAAATTTTAACCCCCCGCCACCCGATTTTTGATTCGATTTTAACCAAAATCTAAGTTTTTTTTTTACGAAATACAAACATTTTAGGACCAGAACGAATTTTCAATGACCTTTGGTTCTTGAGTTATTGGGGTATTGGAATACAGAAACAGACAAAAAAAATTATGCTTGTAATTGAGTTTTATCCAAAATTGGGTCATTTCTAAATATGAATAGCAATTACAAAAAAAATCAATGTATTCAATAGCCAAATCGCTTGGCGACTTATATTATACCTTAGGCTTTTTCGTGAGTTTTTTTTGCTATTTATAGGTAGAAAAATTGAATAAATATTGAGATAATTATAAAGCTGAATAGCTAGAAACCAGTGCCATGCGGTCCATGGATGCTATGGATGCAGCGCACCCTTAAAATTTCAAATTATTATCCGCTATTTCAAATATTTCTATAAAAAACATTTTTTGTTTTAAAAAGTATATTAGTTCTCGAAATGAAATAAAATTGATAATAAGTAAAATGTTTCACCTAGAACCGACACCAAATTCTTTAAAGATTGAAATAAAATTATTGCATAGTTTCAAGGGGCTCGCTGAGGAATTATTATAATAGTAATAATACAAAAATGGAATTGATCAAGATGATTCGAGAATCTTTGGACTAATCTATTTATTAGGGGAGGGCAATGGGAAACCATCCCTGTAAAAAATTTATCCAGGAAAATTACAATGGAGAGGATACTCCCCATAGTTATCCCCGACGCTCGTAATCGAGTATGGCACTTGAAGAAGAAGAATCTATTTCTAAGAACTCTCAATATATAAGATCGGAAATAACTAAGAGTAATAGCTTATAGCAATAGAATTAGTAGACATTTATAGGGTTAACTATGTTTTTTCCTGTAGGGTTTCTCTTTTTCAGCAGGTATTCAATGATCATTAGCTATGTTTTGTCGATTTATTTTTATTTCCATTATCTTTTCGTGAATTTATATTTAGTGGAAGTTAGAAGATATCAGCGGGAGGCGTTAGTTTGTAATTTCAAAGGGTGACATTTAATTATAGGTGAATGAATTTTGAGATACAAAAAAACAGGATGTAGAACTGAATGTAAACTTAACTAGTATTCTATTTCCGCAAGTACATCCTTAGCAAAGGACCACGATGCATGAGTAATGAGAAACCAAAGAACGATCGATCGAATTTACTAAAAATAGAATTTTCGCAATGCGAAAAGTTTTTCAATTGGAGGATTAACATACAGGAGTAAAAATATAACAAAACCGTCATTATAATGAACTACATCAAATTATAATCCTCATTAGGCACTGTCTGATCAAGCAGAAACTTGTTGTATAAATATTTACATTATTATATCGTTGGCATAATCCTTCAATGGTTTGAATAATACATAAATTGATTTAAATTCAAGAAAAAATGGAATAATAATATTAATATAATTAATAGCAACATTGAGGAGAAATGAAGTCTATAGTGTGTAAAACCATTCAAAACGGGATTACTCTTACTTTCAAGTGACATGTTATAAAATAAATGAATTAATAGAGACATATATGAATCACGAGAGGTGCATAATACGATACGCTTACGTCTCGATGAAAAACCTCGATGCTGTCTCATCATATTTCTATCGAAAGGATCAAATAAAATAATAAGAAATATTTCAAGTGAATGTAAAGCAAATCACTATTTTAAAGAAAACTCTGTTCAACAAATGTTATCTTATTCAGTGTGTTCAAGTAAACCTGGAATTTTAATCAAAAATTTATTTTTATATTGTCGTCATCACGATATATTAATCGTGTCTTCTCGATCTTGCTGTCTTGAAAAGTTATGATTATAAATAAAAAAATTAAAAACACGCGCTTATTTTAAAATCCTTTAATAAATAAAAAATAAATTCTTCATCGGTAACTAAAAAATTGCCATAAGCACTCACATAAATAAAAATAAAAGCGTGGGTTGTTTCAATAAAATTTCAAATAAATTCTTTATCCGTAGCCAAAAAATGTACATACTTACCTATTTGATTAAAAATAAAATGGTATGCGCTTTTTTTAATTATATTTCAATTTTAGTCGTGGGGGCTGTGGAAATTTTACGGGTAATGAAGAAAAATGTATTTTCTAGCATTTAGTTGATTTTGCAAATGTTTTTTTAAAGTTTTTTATTTTTTTAATCTACGTGTGTTTTTGTTTTACAGGTTTTAATCTTTGCTTGTGAAGATATGGGTTTATATTAATATATAAAAGCAACGTATTTCTTTATATCCTTATAACTAAGTAGTAGAACCCCCCCCAGAACTAAGTACTGGCTAGGCCACTGCTAATAATAGTTTCGGCTCGAAAAACCGCACTTTACACGTGCGCACTGCTTACTAGAAAGACTAACGTCTGAAGAAAAGGCTTTAGTGATCAGCAATGAAGAACCTACAAATATTTAATACTAGCTGCAAGGCACGCCCCCTGGACCCCCCAACCCACGAACCCCACCCTCACACCCCACTTCCACTCCCGCACCTTGCACCCGTACACAACCTCCGCCCCCACACCACCACCCCGCACCCCGACCCCCGCACCACCCCACTACGCCTCTGGACCCTCACCTGAACCCCCCACTCCACCAACCCTGCACTACCACCCCGCACTCCACCCACCTCACACCCCACCCCGTGCCCTCCACCCTCGCGCACCACACACCCCGCCTAGCCCCTGTATTCTACTGCACCCCACCCCCTACTTCGCCTCACCCCCACCCCCCCTAATCCGCCTCTACTCACCCCATTCTACCCACCCCACTCTATTCCACCCCCCTCCGCACCCCCAGTTTTTGCATTTCTAGCCTTCTAGTGACCCACAGATTATGTATACAAAATTTGGTTGAGTTTGGTCCAAGAGCAAGAATTTTCATATTTTGACCCCCCCCCTTTTTGGGTGGTTTTTTGGGGGAATTTTTTTAAACAAAAGTTGTCAGAAATCACATCCCCTACAACTTTGCTCATAATAAATTTGCCGTAGAGTTAATAGTTTAGGAGTTATTGGATAATTTTCATTCGTGCGCCACCCCAAACCCCCTTCTGGGGTCAAAATATCAAAACGTTATATAGCTAAAAACGTAAGTTAGAAGACATCTGATGTAAATATGAAATTTCATAATAATCCCTTCAGCCGTTTTTACGTGAATCGTGAGCAACTTTTCAGAAACGACGGAAACATACAGACAGGAATTTTGTTGAGGGTGTTTTCGTTCATAACTTTGCTTGAAACGTGTGCAACCAAAATTTGGCGTGATTTGGATGCAATGTACAGACAAAACCTTAATTTTATATATATAGATATGAACGATCTGTGAATCTGTGATGGCTAACTGCTTTTGGTACCCGAGGCAAGGTACTTAATTAGGATATTAAATTTCATCAAAATTGTTTAAGTCATTTTCAAGATATTTAGAAAAAACTAAAAAAGTACTGAAATAAAGTACTAAAGTTTGTGGACCGATATGTACCAAAAACTAATCAGCGCTTCATTTTGTTAAAATACTGGTAGGTTTTCAATTTCAATTCAATCGGTGCAACGGTGTGGAAAAACTCGTGGACGAAAAAAACGATAACATACATATATCCATCCCCACGCACTTCCAAAAAAAATGGGACTTTTTGGCCTTTCGACGAGACCCCATGTAATTTTTGGCAAAACCGTCACGTGCTAAAATTCAATCTAATTGAATACTTCAATTTGTGACCTTAATTGAGTCCATGGGTTCCGTAGTCTTTACCTGAGGACCCTTTGAAGTCGCGCTTGCCGCGCGACCGATTACAATTCTTTCCCCATGCTTAGCATTGGATAAAGTAAAAAGAGTCATTTAACTTGAAATGTCATCTTATTTAAACTTTAAATGAGAAAAACAGACTTCTTGTGAGACATTTAAAAATTCTGTTGTTCGTCTTTCTGTCCCCTCTATTAAAGATATGTAGCTTTTTATTTATTATTGGCAATTTGATACTGGGTTAAAGTTTGTTGATCCACAAATATTCCCATCGTCAAGGTGGAAAAAAAGTGGAAACTTTTTCAAGATTTGCTTAAGATCTCCCCAAATTTTGGAGCTTTGTCAATTTTTTTCCTCAGCGAAGAGTGTGAGCTAGAAAGTTGCCAAGAAAATGTAGCTAGTTTATCGATGCAAACATCTCTGCCAAATTGATTATTAGGTACAATAATTTGAGAGCTTTCCATTATGATTCAATTGCATTTGTTAATCGGACATTCTAAGGCCACAAAGCCCAAAACCTATTTACCTGGACGTTTTAAAAATACAAACATTTTGATAGAAGAGTTAATTTTCAATGGCCTGTGTCCTTGATTTATCGTGGGCAAATTTTGATCATTAGCTATCCGAACAGTCAGAAAGAAAAAATTCATTCTTGCAAATAATTATGCTCCACGTTTCAGACATATTCTAAACAGGGATAAAGAAGCTCTCTGAGCGTAACAAATAATTTAAAGAGATTATAAATTTTGAATTTAAGAATATGATTATGTAGAAATTATACGTTTAATAAATCCAATAAGGCTTAAATTAAGTCAAAACCATATTTAGCATTCAGAAAATTAGAATAAATTTTTATGAACTGAAGATTTTAACAGATTTCAGATGGCACGATTCAAGAAAAATGTGAGAGGAATGGGAATCCCACTAGCTTGAACAAACTTTGGGAGAGCAATTGACGCTACGATTTCTGTTGAATTTGATTGCGGAGGGGATGATGACTAATAGTAAATCGCATATTGGCCTAAGTGAGTCATTTTTAGAGGGAGAATGGATTTAATTTTAGATGGGAATAATTCCCGATTGACTGATAGTAAAAAAATGCTTAAATGGCAAATTTACAGGAAAAAGTCGATCAAATTATATTTTGAAGGAAAATAGATAATGCCCAACTTGATATAATTTTAGTCTATTAGGCAAACTTATTCTTTATCGGCTTTTCCGTCAACTCGAACTGTGTGTGGTTATACAACACTTCCTGTATAAATTCTCAAATAAAACTTAACAACTAGAAAAGACATTTTCTCTATCAATCAGGAATGTTGTTGTCATTTTGTAAGACGATACTATAGCCATATGCAAATATAAAATGTTGACTTTTTATTTTAATTAATCTAATATCCCTAAATGGGTGGGTTTCGTCATGCCTTAGCTATTATTTAAATTATAGTAACTACTATGAACGTTTCTTTAAAATAAGGACTAGAAAATATGATTTTATACATTTAAGCGGGTATGAGAATTATAGTCAATTTCAAAAGTGATATAAATTTAGATAAAGTAAAGAAAATTTTTGAAAATGTTTTTAGAAACTTTTAAAAATATAAAATACTAGGTAGGTTTCACATAAATAAAAGATCAGATGCTTGTTTAGCACGACTCTATATATATTTCGGGGTATAAGCCGATCATCAGGAGTTCACAAAGGACACTGAATATTTTAAATTTTCAAAAGTTTCTAAAAAAAATTTCAAAAATTTCCTTAGTTTATTTAAAATGTTTCACCAAGAACCTACACCATTATCCCTTGACAAAATAAATTTAGATATTGGCAAAATATATTCTTTAAATACGTGTATGGATGAAAAGTTAGTTTTATACTATTAAAAACAAAATTAATAATTATAAACGATATTATAAAAGAAAATCAAAAGTTTTCTCTGTTCGATTCAAGATGCTATTCTATTGATAATTTGCATACATGTCAAAAAGGCTGCCGGAAATCAAACCAAAGAGCCAAAAAAGATATCCAGGAATAATACTTGGAGACAAATTAGTTCTCACAAGAAGTCCTTCAGTCTTTGTAAAATTTTGCTGATGAATAATTCGAAATTTATAAGTTCGGGAGGGAAGGACAGCTTTCTGATATTAATCAAAATTACCTACAACATCTTAGATCAAGAGGAAACTCTCTTTGATTTTCTCTTCTACTTTGGTAGTATCGGCAATAAGAACTTTCTAATTTTATTAACCATATTTTCCATTTTCAATTGGTCTTTTTGTTAGTCAAAAAATAAACAAAAAAAAATGGAAAAAGCACAAATTATTTTTTGGATTTAAGTCCAAAATTGATATAAATTTACTATATAGTTTATTGTAGGTAGTATAAATATAGCTTATAAATCGAAAAATATTTGAAAAAAAATTATACAACCGAATATAAAAATTAATGTGAGCTAAAATATAAAAGCAAGATCCCACGATAATATACAAATTACAAGATTGTCAAGTTAGGGCCGGTTGTATGTCGCAAAGTAAATGCTTTTTACCACTAACCCAGGGTAGATGGCAAATGGAGGGCTGGGATGGCTAATCAGATGAAAGGAACTTTCAGTGCCAGTCATCTGATTGGCCATCCCAGTCCCTCCATTTACTCACCCTGGGTTAGTGGTTACTTTGCGACATACAACCGGCCCTTAGAAGAGAGAGATTGTCAGGCACTAACGTGCGATAGGGGCATCAAAAGAAATATTATATTATAAACATGCTTAATAGAATTTAAAAAGATCTATTCTATTCAACGGTACTCCACTCTATTTTATTACAATATTCTACTTGTCTTGGAAATTTTTCATTTTAAGTACGGGTGAGAAACCGAATCTAAGAGTAGAAACTATTTTTTAACTAATCTTGATATATTTACAATATATTTTTTAATGTTTATCTTACTTTATTCTCTATAAATTCTTGGAGGTGATGAAATATTGCACTGTACTAAATTCGACTACAAGATTCTATTAAGACAAACAAACAGACAAGAGAAACCAAGTTAAATAAAAATATATAAAAATAAATACAAAATAATAATAATAATAATTTATTAGTAATTAAGATTATTATTTTAGTCGTTCATTTCTGTTGTGCTTTCGAGCGACATTTCAAAAGATGCAATTAACATTTTATAGCAATGACAAAGTTTGTGAGAAGAACATGACCTGCGTATTATATTCACGAATATACGGTATGTCTTATACCGCTTGTCATAAATATTCGTTAATTACAAGACAACAAATCTTAGTGTTATGAAAAATATTTTTTCATCATTCATTTATAACTAGTGCCTAGAGCAGGGGTGTCCAACCTTTTGGCTTACACGTGCCACATTTGAAGAAAAAAACAAATATTTCTGGTGGATAAAATATTATAATTCTATTGATATTTTTTATTCAAAAAAGATAGTTAATAATGTAGAAATAAGAACTTTATTATTTTTTTCACTCCTAGTGAGCTTCTAATTTTACTTTTCGTAAATTTTATACTTGAAAATAGATTCTCGTCTATGTAAATATGTACATACCTATATACTTACAAAAAGTGTATTAGTATTTGTTTATATTTTTTCCTGGCTAGATCATTAATATATAAAATTCTAATAAAGAAACAATATTCACGTTTTCTTTTAGATCGGTATCTAATTGTTGTTCTAAAATCTAGAACATTCAATCAAAATGTTTGCAAGTAGAAAATTTATTTCTAATGAAAATGGAGTCAAAAGACTGAAATGGATGATTATTTTTTCGGAAATCTTGAAATCTAGCTCCAGATTCAAAATTTAAAATTAGCACTTTTATTTTTCGAAAACTTCACAATATGGTAGATTTTCAGATTTCTTTAAAAAAAAAAAAACATTATCAGGACAAATTGTTGAATGTTTTCCAGTATCTACGAAATAAATCTCAATGTTTTAAGACATTTTATGACTTTATATTGGGCCTCGAGTTGAACAATGAACAGCCCTGGTTTAATTCGAATGGGATTAAAGAAGGATATGAGGAATGATAATTTATTTTTTAAAAGGGTCACGGATATAATAATCCCTGAATATCCATTATCTATTGACATGTAAGAACGTGCAAAGATCTAAAAGACAAGTTCTGACCAGTTTTAGTCCTGGAGAGAAATTATCAATTAATTGTGATTGTTCTAGAAAACTCCAATTCCTTGTCTTCTTTTGACAAATATTAAGTGAAAATAATATTTGACAAAAATCACCTGTAGGTATTCGATTTTTTTTTAATGCAATCGAATGCAAGAAGGGGTGCACCAGTAAAGATGCAGCCCTTATGGATCTCGAAAGACCCTTGCATTACCGAAGAGAAGGGAAAGTTGATTAAGTGAGAGGGTGTAGACGTAGGTGTTTATGCACTCGGGTTTTGAAGGTTTGAAGATTAAAAGTGCTGGGAAAGATGGAGGCTGGAAGAGAGTTCAGCTCCTTGAAGTCATGGGGATATACGTATTGGCGAATGAAGTGGTCCGGCACTTTTCTAATTTGACTGCGAAAGAGTGTTGGAAGTCGGCAAAACGCGTGCTACGTGCAAAGCATGCTTTGGAGGGAATTATTGATTTTATCTCATCAGAGCACCTGCCGTGATTCGTGATTGAATCAAATATAGAAAACATACGATTAAATAATAATAGTTCATCCAAAATACATTATAGTAATGGAAATTTGTTCTTTGTTAGGGACCATATTTTTTGTTTTATGGCCATATTTTAATATGTTATTATTGTGGTTGAATTTATATACATGTATGAGAATGTATACACATCAAATAAATAAATATAATAAATAAATAAATAAATAAATAAAAAATAAATAAATAAATAAATGTTTTTTGTATTTAAAGTTAATTTTTTATCTTATTTTGTCAGTTCCCTAAAAATTGCATTTAATGGGACAGTCAGGAACGCGCTAAGCCCAAATTACTGCGGCCACAACATTTTTTCACGTTTCAAGTTTTTTTTACAAAAAGAACTAATAGGCCGACTAATAAATAGTTTCAGCCCTTTTTGAGATATTTCGAAAATATACAAAGCAAAAAATAAAATAAAAACTTTAAAAATTTCATCATACCTCATATATTATATAGTAACGTAATAAGAGTGATTTTAAAAGAGGTTGAATCTTTTAAAATAAGAGACGCTTGTAGCTTATGTACTGTAGGGCGTAATGAAGAGATAAGGAGGTTAGTAGGGGGTAGGTAAATAATATTATTCATAATCATAATCAAACTCGATAATATAAGAAATCATTTTAATCAGGATAGTCGCATGTCGACTGTTTGCCTGTTTACAAGAGAGAGAGAAAGAATAAATTCTTTGAGCCTTTGGAGGCGACGCTACTAGCTTAGCTTAATAGTGGCTAGCGCTGACCATACCACCCTTTTATACAAATAATACATATAAAATACTACAGTTCCTTATTTTTGTTTAGCTTAAAATTTTTATGGTTCTTAAGGAGGTTCGAGGGCAGCTTGTCTATCTGATTGATCTTCGAAAAAATCTTTTGTATTTCGCAAGAGTGACAACTTTTGCCTACTAAATTTTTTAATAAAAAAATTGTTAATAATGAGGTTAATAAATAAAAATCTTTGTTTTGATAATATTAATAAAAAGAATATTGAGATAAATTTTTTCTCATTATAAAAACATTTATTTAACACAAAAACGATTTCAAGAAATAGAGTTGGAATTCTACACTAGTGCTTTTGTTATATTCTGTTAGCTGCAAATAACTTTTTATTTTTTTACATTTATAAATAACTAATTAACTAGACTGTCAAATCTATTGAAAAATGTATCATTCGATTCATAAAAATTGAATTATTGATCTGTATAAATTTGTTGAAAATGGTATAATTTGTATAGTAGTTATAGCCCTTTTAAAAGCTCGGTCCATTTACTTCCATGTTAAAAGGACAATTTTCAATAATTTATTTATCGGTAATGGCACAGACGATCAACTTCAAATTTTGGGAATAAATATTTAATGCATCAATGATTCGATGGTAAAAATTTGAGATTTTTCTTATAAAGATGATAAACAGTCACGAACCCCCTTAAGAAAAATTATTTTGAATTTTTTTCCTTAAGCATAAGCTTCTGTGTCAGTTTTCCCCAGTTTCACAAGAAACCAGAGGTTAACCCTTTGCTCCATAGATTGCTACAGACAAACTGAGCGGAGGGTGGGGGGGGGGGTATCTTGACCAGACACAATTATGTTCAAACTTCTACCGGCACGCTCGCTGTTTGCCAATAGCAGCGTAGCAACATCAGTCTACCCACACCTCATATAATGGGATCCCCTGTTATTTAGACAACTGGATTGGCAGATCAGTTAAGGGTATGCATATCCTAGAAAAAAATGGCGAAAGCCATTTCCCCATTTTTTACAGTTCATGACGGTTTTTACAAAAATTACATGGGGTCTCGTCCAGAGACCAAAAAGTGAGATTTTTTCGTTTAGTCCGTGCAAATGGATGGATGTACGTACACATTATGTTATCCTTTTTTTTCGTCGACGATTTTTTTCACACTGGTCAACCGATTGAAATGAAATTGATAACCTACCATTACTTTAACATTGATTAGTTTTTGGTACATATCGGGCCACAAACATTAGTACTTTATTCGAGTAATTTTTAAAATTTTTCTAAATATATTGAAAATTACTGAACCATTTTTAATGAAATTTAATATTCTAATTAACTACCTTAAGGACAACAAACAAGGTTATATAAAGTTTTTAGTAAAATTATATTTTAAAGCACTTTACCCTAGAGTAAGAAAGTACTTTTTTAAATATATTCATTTGATTGGTATAATATAGCTCATGGTCAATGGTCACCTGTCGGCGCCTTTAAGGCATTTGCGCAGTCGTGCACCGCACGACCTGGCACATATAAACTGCGCGTCTCTGGGGACAGCCGGGGAAAATAAGTCCGGTCCCGATGAGTTCAAATTAAGCCAAATAGACTGTATTTGTAATGGGCCATTCCTAATGCGATTAAAAAGAAAAAAATGACTCGAGTATGATGCTATAGAAAGGTGTGGAATATGATGACTTATCGAATTCTTGGTGGGGGAAATGGAATGGTAGTTGTAAACGCAGGAAATTTATAGATTTAGAAATCGAGAAGCCAACAATTTTGAATTCCTTAGTTGGAAACGAAAATGAACTCAACAACAAAATCGAAATTTTTAATTGGAGGACAAACTTAAAACTCTTTCAAGACTTGGTATACTGTCCTCAAATGTTTATGATTTGTCGATAGTTTTAGCTAGAAAGTGGAAAGTTAGAAGAGAGGTGCAGATTATTAACAAAAACAGAAAAAAGTTTTTAATTAATTTTTCTCCCATTATTCAAACATTTCTAATCATAAAAAAAAACTAGTGAATTCAATACTTCGTCTGCCTCGTAATGAATGATTGATTATTTAGTATGTTTATACGTCTGTTTTAACTGCAGTTTAATTCGTCGAATGTATTATAAATAATTAAACAATTTGGTAACGCACAGACTAACTAACATACTAACAGACAATTTGACAAAACAGTTATTATCTTGAAAAATATAATTTTTTCGATGTTCACTTAACAGGACTTTTTTGTAGACCGAAATGCCATGGTTTCGCCCAATTTTTTTAATCAAAATAGTTGTAGCCGTTTTTGAGATATTTCGAAAAAAAGAAGCAAAAAACCACTTTTTTTCATAAATGATTACAATACTTGACCATACCCTGTATGGTAAAGCAAAAAATGTAAAATAGATTTTATTCATCCATCCTTAGCAAAATACCTACCTGCACCAGAGTACTAAAAAGAAATCTCTAAAATCTAAAATTTTACTATTTTTGAGAAATTGGTCCTATTTATATGCTATTTTAGGAATATGAGACAAGTTTCTAGATTCAATCCTTTAAAATATTTTAAGTCATTGGAACCCTTTGTAAGCTTCATTGGGGACTTAATTTGAGGATTTTCTGACTATTTTAATTAGACTATAATTTCAATTTTTAAGGAATAAGTCGATATTTTAATTCGAAATATTAAAAAATTTTCGGAAGCTAGCCACTTTTTAAAAAATTATAAATGGCTGGAATTAGTGGTGTTTCACAAAATAAATTTTTTTTGTGAAACAGAACCAATTTTAACCCTTTATAATTTTTTTAAATATGTTTCACTATAAACCTACACCGCTTTCCCTAATTGATATTAACTACTTTTTTCACAATATTTAGTAAATTCTTAGAATTAGGAAAAAATGTGTGTCATATGATATATATATATAGGTATATATATATATGTCGATTTTAAAAGGGATTTTTTTTAATTTCTTTGGAAATGACAAATGTACCATAAACTCAACAATAACAAATTAAGAATGTATTATTTAGTATGAGGACTGTTGAACTGCCCTTTTTTAGTTAAATTTTCGATAATATTATAATTAATTTTGTTATAAATAATGATAATAAATAATAGTTTAATACCTAAACTAAAAAACACGTTTTTTCAGAATTGCACTAAAAAGTACAAAATAATGTATTAAACTTTTCATTTTACGATATATGTATGCATTCTAGCCTTGACAATATTTTATCCTCATTGCACATTAAATGCAAAAATATAAATTTTTGTTCCTTACTTTATATGCTATTAATAAACTTGTCACTTCCTAATGTCCAATAACTAAGTCAAAAATCGTGGGACGCTTCTTTGAGAAGCATGTACTTTAAATTAATTTCGACAAAGCGACCCACGCTTTTTCACTTAGTTATTGGACATAAAAAGTGACAAGTTTATTAATAGCATATATATATATATATATATATATATATATATATATATGGAACAAAAATTCATATTTTTGCGTTTAATATGCAATTAAGATAAAATATTGTCAAGGGCAGAGTGCATATATCGTAAAATTAAAGTTCCTGCATTATTTTGTATTTTTAGTGAAATGCTGACAAAAATGTGTTTTTTAGTTTGTTAAACTATTACTTATTTTTTTACTTTTTAGTCTTAAAATGGGTGAAATTCTACGCGTACATCGCTAAACTAAAACTAAATTTGACAAGAGTC
This sequence comes from Forficula auricularia, assembly GCA_024734495.1. Taxonomy (NCBI): domain Eukaryota; kingdom Metazoa; phylum Arthropoda; class Insecta; order Dermaptera; family Forficulidae; genus Forficula; species Forficula auricularia. Next base: position 9,610,151 of record JALMQS010000120.1, on the reverse strand, counting down.
TAGTATATTTGACGAGTTTGGACCAAAGTGGGCTATAATTTCCAAATTTCGTCCCTCTGCTTAATTTTTGTATTTTACCCTTCTGGGGGCCCATAGATGATGTATCCAAATTTTGGTTGAGTTTGAACCAAAGGGGTCTATAATTTCCTAAATTTCGCCCCCCCCGGTTAAATTTTTCAGCTCGATTGTTTAAAACTTATTGTATTGTCGCCTGAATTACATATACTTCCAAAGTTTAAAATCGATTTTCTAAATTCAACATAGTTACAAGTGAAGTTAATATAAAGCGGTAAAAAGGAAAATAACTTTTTTCATCTAAGAGATACAACTCTCAGAGTCAGCACCTAGGCTGGCCATCGCAATACTTCCCCATTATATTCTTTATAATATAAATGCGAAAGTAAAAAGAATATAAAAGAATTGTTATTCTTCATTTATCCTTCGCTAAACACCTGAACCTGAATGCAACAAAGAAAGATTCTTCTCAAATGATGCATTCAATTAATAATTAGTTTTGTCTTAATATGCTACGCGACAGTCGGGACTCTTCATTTCTTCAGGGGTAATTCTTGTCTAACATGGACTTTTGTATAGTATCAGAAAGTCAGACATTTAACAACAATCGTCGAACGTTGAATTGAAGTGATTTAATTGATTTATTAGAAGGTCAATCATCGAGTGAAATTCCAATTGAACGTGCGAAATGTAGCATTCAATCTAGCACCAATTTCAAATCGGAAAATTCTGGTCCATTTTTCAAGGTATCTATGCTATTCTAAAAATCTATATAATAAAAACTGGTAAGATTAGATTCTAAAAAAAATTTCATCTCAGTGGAAAGGGAACTTCAATAGTGAAAAAAATCTATAGATTTTCTGGTTATTTTAATCTGCAAAATTTTTAATTTCTCACAAATTGATTAATTTTTTTTAAATATCTCGTGGTTTTTGGGAATTCGAGAATAGTTCGCGGATATTAATCTTTTAATTGAATATCTCTTTTGAGTCCATTGATTAATGGGGGGAAAGTTTTAACGATTATTTAGCTATTTTAATTTGAAAAATTTTCAAGATATTTCGTTGATTTTTAGTACATATTTGAAAAAAGTTTGCATATATATAATAATCTGAAACATGTTTCAACTCTTGAAATCCATTGAATTTTTTGAAGAAAAAAATACATTATTTGTATATCAAGGATTACGTCCCAAATAATAAAGAGAATTCCATGAGCTCCCAAATAATCTTCAATTTGTCTATTTTTTAAGTTATCTCATTGGATTATAAAATTAGAGATGTGGAATTTAATCTGAAATTAGATTAATTTTGGAAATTATTTTTAATACATGGTGAACTAACCGAGTGGAAATGAAGTCAACCAGAATCCATGATGATTCAGTGGATTAATGTTTTTTGCAAATATGAATGGTTTAATAATTAAAAAATACAAATTTTTTTTAGAAATCTTATATAATTTTCGTAAGAAAAAACAGTTCATTCGTAATATATTCAATCGTTAAAAAGGTTCAGATTGAAGATGTGAAGGTTCAATTAATTGTCTTAATAAATATTAAATTGATCCGACTGCTCACACATTGACTATTCAATTGGAAATTTAATTATTTTCTAACTAAAGGGCTATTCAATAAGAGGTGGGCGAATTGTTTTTTTAATAAAAGGCGAAATAATTATTATAGAAAATTCTAAGTGCATTGACTTTAAAATAAAAATTAAGCTTGAAAATTAGGTATGGAGCATAATATAATTAAAATGTCCTCCTAGGCTTCACTTGCAGGTTAGTATTATTTTTTGGAAGTTTCCAATTTTGTTTTACTAGAAAATCATAAGATGGTGTCATCTATTAAATTACGCGTTGCATATGTCAGAGTGGTTCGTATCCCGCAGGTGAGCCAGGTGGCCCGGATTGCTGTTACTGGCACTCGGGTTCGATTCCCGAGGGGGTGAAAAACAACCCCTCTGACATATAATTAAAAATATTCCATTTCAACGGATTTAATAGATGACACCATCTTATGATTTTCTAGTAAATTTGAATCTATTACCATCGGCAAATTAATATCTTTCATATTAAATTAGGAAAAGTCATTCCATTGCCCTTCGAATTTTGAATTTTTTCAAAATTCGAAACACTCAACCACCTTTATTTAAATTATATGGCATGGCTATATGTTTAAATTTAGAATCACTATATCGCGAAATTTTACAAATTAAGATAACAATCTTTGAGTAAAATATTTTACGCGTTGCATATGTCAGAGAGGTTCGTATCCCGCAGGTGAGCCAGGTGGCCCGGATTGCTGTTACTGGCACTCGGGTTCGATTCCCGAGGGGGTGAAAAACAACCCCTCTGACATATAATTAAAAATATTCCATTTCAACGGATTTAATAGATGACACCATCTTATGATTTTCTAGTAAATTTGAATCTATTACCATCGGCAAATTAATATCTTTCCAATTATGTTTTAGCCTAATTGTGGCCCTATTTTTGCGATATCTGCTCAGCTGTTGTCTTTGAGCTCTTCAATCGTTTGTGGCTTATTTGCTTTGTCCTAAAGGAAAAAATCTAACGGCGTCGAATCGGAAGATCTATCTAATCGGCCACATAATGTCACCGCATCGGGAGATAATTCAACAAGGAAATCTGTACTCCACATTGGTTTATCAATAAAAAGATATTAAAAAATAAATAAATAAAAACATGCTTTCATTTAAAAATGCTCTAAAAAATAGCAAATAATTTCTTCTTCAGTATCCAAAAAAATTTTAATAAATAGCCCAATTATTTTAATTAAATTTCATGTTAAAAGCGCCCATGCCATCATTTTAGGTCATATTACTGAAAAAATTTTGGAAGAATTTATTTTCCACTTTTTGGTGAGTTTTGAAATAAAGCCTTGTTTTTTGTAGGGTTTTTTTTTTAATATGCTTTCTTTTTGTAAGTTTTAGTTATTTGGCGTTTGGTAGGAAACGCAGACTAATAGAAAATACTCTTTATATAATAAAATTATCTTGTAAGTCTTGATTTCTTGTTAATGTTGACATTATATTTTTTAAAGTTTAAATTATATTATTCTCTATTAATTCATATTGATGAAATATTGAATTGTCATTGCATGTGAGCGAAATTTCTAGAAAATCAGTTAGGTAGAGATACGGTAAATTAAAATCGATTACAAAAATCAACCAAAACAAAAGAAAAGCAATCCAGATTCTTCAGTTTTTTAATTAACTTTCGAATTATGGTCGTAATTTCGATCGTAAATTCCATGTAATTTTCTAAACGTATTAGTTATTGAACGATCATTTCTATAATGAATTAGCACTATTCTAGGACATTATTATAGTGTGAATCTCTGCATGATAAATTTCTAAAAAGTTTTATATTACAACTGTAAAGAAAATAATGAGGTCCCATTTAAGTTTTTAAACGGAACCCTGAGAATGAATAAAATTGTACAGAATGAAAACGATGTAAACTGCAAATCTTACACCTCCATTTGGTTTACTCTTTTAATCAGATCTTTAAAAACCTTCAGATTGACGATGTGAAGGTTCAATATTAAATAATAAATTGATTGACTGCGACACATAGATTATTCAATTGGAAATTTAATTATCTTCTATTTATTTAATTAAAAGAAAATATTCGTTGCATGCATATCTAATTATATTAATCTATAATTATAATAAATAATAATAACTATATATATCAGTGGCGGTTGGTGACATTTCAACCAGGGGATGCTGTCCAAAAAAGTATCCATCATATTTTGAAACTTTATTTCAATCTTCGATTTTTTTTTGCAAATTTCATCAAATAGGGTATCATTTTTGTTATTTTTCAAATTTAACATTAGATTTTTTTAAAAAAATATTTTGGGACCTTCGCTCCAAATAGATACTGCTTTGGGCGAGTGAGGGTAGGATAAGAAATCATTCATTTTAATTGCCCCTGAAACTATGCAACAATTTTATTTCATTTCGAGAAAGAATTTCCTTTTTAAAACAAAAAATGTTTTTTAATAGAAATATTTGAAACAACGAATAATAATTTGAAAATGTAAAGATCCTCGTGAAATTTTGATGTTGATTATGAAAATACTCTAAATGTTTGAATTTTAAGGGATTCTCCACATCCACAGCATCCATGGATTGCACGCCACTGATATATATAAATTTTGTTTTAATTTTGATTATATTTAGAAATGTATATTAAATCCAGGTTTGGTCCACTTATTCTTATATAATATTGGCTCCTGTGAAAAAAATGTCATTTCAATTAATTTCCTTATTAAACCATGCGTGGTTTCAACCGAAAATAATCATCAAAACATAAACTTGGCGTGAGTCTGAACATAAAGTTATAACCTTGGTTTTTCTTTTAATATAATTTAATATAATGGATCTTAAACAATCTAGACGTTTTGTTTTTGTCTGTACTTTCAATTAATACCAAATTTTCATTAAAAATATTGTTCTATTTTTCGAAAAAAGGAAGGAGAATTTATGAAGTCATAATGAATAGGAACCTGAGGAAATTTTTAGTTGAACTATATTCTAAAGTGAGTAGGTATAACGATTTTTTTTTTGGACTTGCATACTGAGGGTTCCGTACCTTATATCTTCCAAAATACTTGAGATATGAAATTTATCGGGGTTAAGAAGAGTACATACATAATTGTAGAATTTTTTCATATCAATAGTTTTAGGTTCAGTTTATTGGAAATTCTTTTACATACAAAAATCGTGTAAAATGGGTACTTTGACGCTAAAGGGAATTAAATTTTAAAAAATTCATCAGCTTACTTCTTAGTTCTTATTGACATTAATCGGGTTCCGTTTTGGCAAATGTTAATGAATTGAAAAATTTTCGTCAGTGAACAGTTTGAGCTAGAAAGTGGAAACTTAGAAGAGAGATGGAGTTTATTAACACAAACAAGTGTAATGAAGCTGTTGAAGCTTTTATTTTTGTGATTAATTTGATTAAAATTTGAATTTTTATTTAAATCACACATAATTAATTATTATTATTTATTTAACACGAACAAATAATACATAATAACTACAAGTGTATAATTTGTTCGTGTCCAATAAATAATTATTATTAATTAGTGTGATTTAAATAAAAAATTCAAATTTTTAAACAAACAAGTGTGTCAAATTCCAGATAATTATAATTATAAAGGTTCGATAGCTTCCCTTTTGATAATTTGATGTTTTTTATTTTTTGCATTTTTGAGAAGGAAATTCAGAATCTTATATAGAAAGGCGAAAATCTAATCTGTCAGTTCAGTTATGAAAATACAAACATCTTGGCATCAAAACGAGCTTTCGTTCATGAATTATCAGTCGTGTCTGATTTAAAATGCCACACAAAAAGACAGCTTTTAAATTATTTTTCTCCACGTTCAGAGATTTAAATTTAGATCTTTTTTTTTTTACTTCAAAGATGTTTTTGTATAGACGAAGATAATGTAAATAGGAAACAAATTAAAATGGCGCCTTTTATTTTTAAACCATTATCAAGAACTAATAGATACGAAAATTATTCAAGTCAGCACATTTACGAATGAGATTGGAAGTATAAGCCACCAAACCTCAACAGAATATATGCCGGTCGTCCGCCCGAGAAAAGGGATCATGAAACAGTCTAAAACCCTAAGGTAACATAGTAAAAAAAAGTTTAAATAAGAAGCGCGAATAGATAATTCTAATTCAAAGAATATTTTAAGAGTGTCAGGAATAAAAATTTAATGGCAAAACCTTCAAAAATTTGAAATAAATTTCTCCTACATGTGAATTTAGGAGAAGGTGTGTTTATGACAGTCTTTGATTTTTTTCATAAATGTGAATGTAGAATTTGGTGGTAATTATAAGTTGAAGATAGTATTAATCGAAATTCTTTAACTCATAAAGAAATTAAGATTTGAGAAAATGCGACTCCAGGCATCAGGAAGTGAGGTTGGCAGTGGAGAAAAGGGCGGAACAGGTATGTCAGCAGAATAAATTCTTTGTGTTCAGGAAAACAACAGGTAAGCCAAAATGACAAAAGACATTACTAGAAATGCCCGAAAGAGAAAAGCAAGACCCTCTAAATTCTAAAAGATGGGACGTGAGTTGGCACCAATTATTATCTGAAAATATTAGTAGGAAAACAAGTTCAGAGAACATCATTTAAGCAGAAGAAAAGAAATTTTAAAACATTTTAATGTTTTAATTTTTAAACAGTTATTATTTTGGGTTAGAAGCGAGTCTCTTGAATCTCAAAAAAAATTATTTTTTCAAAATTTTACTTCGTGGCTCGATAAACACGACAACTTAAAATATAATTTTATAAAAAAAACTTTATTTTCAAAGGCCCTATCAAATCTTATTATAAGATTTAATGTTAAAAGTGCTTTCATGCCTTTAGAAATCGAACCCATGTGGTAAATGGCAATACGGGCTATATTGGTTATGAATGTTATGATGCTCTCTTGACATATATTACCATCCAATAAATTTCAAAGTGTCAAGAAAGCCTCTTCTCTAAGGCTAGCTAAAAGCCTCAGGGCTGCAATTTAATACTTCGGTTCGATTCCAGAGGTGATAAAAGTCCCTTCAAGATTAAATAAAAATACCTAATAAAATTATTGATACGGCCGCCCCTGAATAGTCTGCATTTTTTTTACTTTTGGTGAATGTAAATGTTTTATTTACCTAAAAAATGTTAATATATTTGCAATGTTCTTAAAAATAAAAATTAACCCTTTTTTCTTTTTCGTTTTTTTTTAATCCAATCGAATGCAAGAAAGGGCGCACCTAATAAATAATAACCTAACAACCTGATAATATAAATATAAAAAACAAAAACTAATTCCTCACACGTTTCCAATTTATTTCTAGTCTTATTCAAATAAGCCTTGAGAGATTTTGTAATTTACAAATTTTTAAAATCGAAAACACAATAGACATGTATTGAATTCTTTATGTTTTTGTGATATTGTCAAGACCTAGTAGAATTATTCATTTAGTGACGAAATCAAAACTTGAATATAAATAGATATATTGACCTACATAAACATCATAAATTATATATATAATAAGATAAATTAATAATTCTTTAATAATATCTGCCAATTGATTATTAAAAAATAATAATAATAATAATCATAATTTACTTAATAATATAATAAATTCGTCTTCATTATTGATATCATAAATGACCTTGTTTCTTTCAAGTTATTTCAATGTCCTTTGGTTAGAAATATGTTTTCATTATTCAATAGGTCTCGCACCTGGTATTTGAAAACACGAGAGTAATTATTTCCACTAGTTTTAATTTTTATCTCTTTGAACCCTTTTTTCCATAAAATTAAAATTTCTACTTTATCTCACTTATTTTTCGATATTTCCTTTTCTGAACGGACAGTTCGAACCGAACAAGCTTTCTACGCAATGGAATGATACTTAAGTGAGAAGATATGTCCCCACCAGAATGAGAGGCGTCACAGGACCTCTTTCTCTAGAAAGACGCTTGCTTACTACCAGTGGCATATGCCCCTAAGGGAGTCATTGTCCAGATAAAATCACCATCATAGCATAGCAATGAAAAGATATTTATATGAATAGGATTATTCTTTTTAAAAAATTATATTTATATTCAGATGTCTTAATAACTTAATTGAAAAAGGATTAATTGAATTGAATTAATCTGACTAATTTAATATGTCCCCATTATTAAAGAAAATTAAAAAAAATAATAATAATGCATTCTTTTATTTTAGGTGGTGTTAGTTAAGATTTATTTTTTGTGATGAATTAGACTTTTATTCTTAAAAATAATTAAAATATCCTAGAAGAATAAAATGTTCACATATAAGTAAAAAAAAAGTCTATTTACATTTTGAATATCTTAAATATGTATTTAATAATCTCTATTTATTGAATTGCGTTAACGAATAGACGTAAGAAATACTGGGTGATCTCAAATACTATGGATTTTTATTTACTGGTGAATCATTGAAGCATGAATCATCTGAGATAGTATGATAGATATAAAATTGACGCTCTGTTTTATAAGAACAGTGTCTTTTTCAATTAGCAATTGATATTTTTAACCAAATAAGGATATTCTAGTCTCTACTCCAAGAATATTGATCATGTATAGTAATTTTAAAAACAATAAAAAATATTACTAATCACGAGAGGTTTCATAACGATTGAGTCTTGGAAAAAAATTAAAGAAAAAGGTATGAATATATTTATGTATATATTGTTGCTGTAAAAATCCGTTTTTAGTAAGAACGGGTTCTTACTAGTTAAAAAGCGTTTCACTGAATACCTTTGTGGCAGCTAGAGTTTACACTGATGTTGGTTGAGTTTGGTTCAAAGGTGCGAATCTTCATTTTGACCTTCCGCCACATTTTACGGGTGTTTATTTTCAAAATGTTTTAAACAAAAATGTCGTCAAAATTGAAGCAACATTGTAGAGGATGTAATTTTTCGTTTAAAACATAATTTTTGAAAATAAACTACCAAGCGGAAGATCAAAATAATTCTATATTTGCTGAATTATTTCGGCTCTTTATCAATTAAATACAGTTGCAAAATTATTCAGTGGCTTGTTACCAACAAGTAAGAACATGTTCATTTTACTAAACTGATTTTACATATATAGAGAGAGGTTAAAAATGAAGAATTTCGATTAAGATTATTAATATTAAGTCTTTTAAAAGAAATGTTTATATTCAAACATGAGGGTATGATTTTTAATTCAAGCGTCGTTTAATTGATAGTTATTAAATCATATTGTTGTCTTATTATAGTTAAAATAATTTCACAATAATTTATTAATAATTATGAGTAGAAACATTATATAGCTAGATGGAAAGTTGTCGTAAAAAAGTCTCTTTTGAAGAAATTATTCAACTTGTACTAAATATATTGTTATTAAAATATATGTGAATTTTAATTACTCAACTCAAAACACGATAAAATATACCAATAAAGTAAAACGCTATGGAACGAGAGAAGGATAATGCTTTGAAATTATTCGAGTGTGGATTGAGGGTTGCTTATTTGTTAGGGGTTTCGTTTCAAGTAGATCGCAAATAAAAATCATAACTATTATACATACGAATAATTAGTAAATTTTTTAAGGATTGTTTTTTTACTAAAATTCATCTTGATAGCTATGGACATTGTTGTCTCATTGTTATAAAAAATGACGTCACAATAACTTAAATCCATTTATGAACTGAAACGTCTGGTGATAAGATGGAAAGTTCTCATTAAAAAATGTCTTTTAAAGAAATTGGGCGAATTTTATTAAATGTATTGTTATTAGAAAAATATGTGAATTCATATTACTTAAATGTTAACACCTTGAATATACAAGTCTAGTTAAATGGTGTAGAACTTTAGTGGGTGATTGTTTTGAAATCATGTTAGTGTATTGTGGGTTGCTATTTGTTAGGAGTTACGTTACACGTAGATAGCAAATCAAAACAATTATATTAAAAGGTTTTGTGTCGGGAATAGCAGCTTTGATTAATGTATAAGGAATAAATCAAGGAGTGTGTCTTCTTCTAGATGTAAATAAGTAATAAATATACATATAAGTATGAAAGGATTTAAATAATTCGATACTAAATTTTCAGGGAGACTTTGTCTTGATCTAAACTCTGGTACAAATATTACAAACAAATATACATTATTACTTTAATTTGGTTGCAGATTTAATGATTTGGACTATTTGGAGTATGAGCTGTTTATAAAAAGAAAAGTTTCCTCTGAAACCCACTAGATTGAACAATTTTAATGTATTGTATTTCGAATTGTTCAAAGATAGACTTCCTCCTCTTGAAATCAATTCAGCAATTTGTAATTCGTATTCGTGTGAAATCTTTGAATTAGAGTGAGAATAAAGGCGAAATCTTCGAACTTTATTGTCAAATTAATCAAATATTGAAATCAATATATTTTATATACTTATTTATATCAAACCGAAGAAGTACTATGATTTATTTTTTTAGTATTAATTATACCTACATTTCCGAATAATCGATAATTTTTTTCTTTTCTTATTTGAGGTTTGATTGTTTTTTGCTAATATCCTTTAAATTTACTACACATGTTTCCAGTTGTTTAACAATTTATTTCTATTAGACTAATTAGAAAATTGCTTAAGAAGTAACTATTATTTAGGGGAGTCCGAAATTACGTGAGTTCAACTAATCATTATTAGAGTTGGACCAAATTATTAAATTAAGATACATTACTAGTGTAACAAAGTAGAAAATTGTGGAGGAATTGTTCTTACTTTACCGTTTTCGCTTGGTTCAATTATATTTTGTCTTATTGATAAAATTGTTGTTCAAAATCATTTATTAATTAATCAATCACAGATAGAAATAGAAATAAAATAATTCAAAAGTAAAAACAGGGAGGTAAGTTAAATAGCAAATATTTAGGGTTGAAAATTCTATTATAGATGACTAAGAATGAAAGATTTTAACTCAAGATATAATGATGATTGGGGAAGGAATGTAGAGAAGATTTACGGTACATTATTTTCATCAAGAAATTTTTTTAAATGAATCCTAGAAAAATATAATCCTATAATAATAAATATCGTCTAGAAAAAGGTATTCTTAATTTGGAAGTAATTTAAAATAGATAAATAGTTTAAAAGCAAAGAATGTGGGACGCCTTGCGGAAAGTCCGAAAGTGAAAGTTTGTTCTGACAGTTGTTGGAATGCAAAGTATGGCGCGTTTTTAACTAAAGCAACAACCCGGGCCTCGAAAAATCAACTTTTATTAATCAAATATATTTTTCAAATAAACTTTATTTTATATTTCTTTCGAAAAATGAATAGTCCAACATTTCAATTCATGTTTTCTTGTTTTTCAAATGAAAATAAGATAAATAAATAATTTTCTGTTGTTATTCTTATAAAAGATTAGTATGAGATTATAAGGATTAAGATGATTGAACATACGGTTGTGAATTGTTCCTGCAATTCGGCTTTTTCTTCGGCAGTAAGGTTGCCGAAGGTGGAACCGTTGAACGCCATGTTAACTGTGTCTGTGTACTGTGGTGGTTACATTTACATGCCAAGCCTCATACGGCTTTTCCGTACTTCGACAGCTCACCCTTTCAAAGATGCCAACTCAGCGCAAACAAAAAAGAGGAGGGTACCTCGCCCCCACTTTAAACAAAACCTCCAACATCTTTATTAATATTCAATAAATAAACCTTTTTTTAACAAACGTTATTATTTCACAGTTACGTTTAGTGATTTTCTGCTTGTTTTTCTATAATGGTACCTTAATTCAAAATTTTACTTATTACATGCTTTATATTAGCTTCACCCGTATGTATGTATGTATTTATCTATGTATCAATGTGACTTTAGTTCTGTTAAATTCGGCAAATATTTCTCTATAAAAATCATTGTTTACCTTTTCAATTTAAATGAAAAAGATATAAAAATAATAAATAAATTAAAATAATGTAATAATACTTTACTTAATCAAAAAGTGTGGGGCGCAGAAACTTTTTAATTAATTTCGACAAAGTGTCCTACGCTTTTTGATCAAGTATTACATTATTTTGTACTTTTTAGAAGCATGTTTTTTAGTTTTTTTTTAAATATAATTTAATTTTTTACTTTTTAGTCTAAATTATTTTTATAGAGAAAAGTTTGCGGAATTTAACAGAATAAAATGTGAAAGATATTAATTTGCCGATGGTAATAGATTCAAATTTACAAGAAATCATAAGTTGGTGTCATCTATTAAATTCGATGGAATGGAATATTTTTAATTATATGTCAGAGGGTTGTTTTTCACCCCCTCGGGAATCGAACCCGAGTGCCAGTAACAGCAATCGGGCCACCTGGCTCACCTGCAGGATGCGAACCTCTCTAACATATGTACACGCGTAAATAGAATGAATTGTATTTATTTTTTATTATTTTTATATAATTTTTTTTTAAATTGAGTAGATAAACAATTATTTTTATAAGAGAAATGTTTGCGGAATTTAACAGAACAAAAGTCATATTGATACATATAGATCAGTGTTTCTCAAAGTGTGTTCCGCGGAACCCTGGGGTTCCGAGAAAAAAATTCACGGTAGGTGAAAAAATTCTAGTGTTCAAAAGGAAGGTGAAGTTTTGGATTAGTTGTGTGAATCGCAAAGATCTCGAGTGTTTTCCAGCTATGAAGGACATTTTGGAAGAAGATCTAAATACCAGTCAATAATATACCAAAATCGTTCATCACTTGGAATGTCTGAATAAATCAATCGAACAATATTTCACTGATGATAATTTCAAAAAACTGGAAAATAATTCCTGGATGAAAAATCCTTTTGTTGTTAGTGAAAAGCCATCCTCCTTTTCACACCAAGATTATGAAAATTTTATCGAAATATCTTCAGATTCTTCACTGCAGACAGCCTATAAAACGAGGCCTTTGTCAAAATTTTGGTGTAGTTTAACAGGCGAATATCCACAGTTGACCCAGAAAGCTGTTTTAATTCTCTTTTACCATTTGCTACAACTTATTTGTGTGAGTCTGAATTCTCAACTTACTTATTAACAAAAAATAAGTACCGCAATAAGCTGGATGCAGAGTCGGATATGAGATTACAACTTTCATCAATAAGACCTGATATAAAGTATTTGTGTAAACACAAAAAACAGTATCATTCGTCGCATTGATGGCAATACCTATGAAAAGTTGATGTGTTCGAAAATGTTTCTTTTACTTAAGGAAGTTTTGATTTAGTACTGTTTAATATAAAAATAGTTGGTGATTGTATAAATTAAAATATAAGAGAATAAAAGTAGTGTTTCTTAATTAATTCACTCCATATAACTATATTTCAAAGTCAAAAAAATGTTCCCATAACAACGCTTTAATCACAATATTATCGGGTTCCACGCCACTTACCTTCCAAACGGAAAAGGGTTCCACATTCGAAAAAGTTTGAGAAACACTGATATAGATAAATACATACAGGTGAAGCTAATATAAAGCATGTAAAAATAAATACGTTTAATGCTGTTAAATTCTGCAAACTTTTCTCTATAAAAATAATTAAGACTAAAAAGTAAAAAAATAAATTAAATTTTAAAAAAACTAAAAAAAATGCTTCTAAAAAGTACAAAATAATGTGATACTTAATCAAAAAGCGTGGTGTATTTGTCGAAATTAATGAAAAGTACATGTTTCATGTGCCCCACGCTTTTTGATTAAGTATTATATTATTTGTACTTTATAGAACGTGTTTAGTTTTTTAAATTTTATTTTTTATTTTGAAATATATATAAAAAATAAATATAAATTCATATTATTTTCTAGTAATATTTAAAAAGTTAAAATAATAATTTGGGGTTTTTCAAAGAAATTTGCAATATTAATATTAAAGGTTTTTGGTCATTATAATAATTCATTACATGTATTTTACGCTTGGGGCCACTTTTTGTGTTAAATGAGTAATTAATTGAATTTTATATTATATTTGTGATTAATATTTATTTTTACATCCATTATTTAGTTATACTTATTACAAGAATTAAATATTTCCTTTCTTACGTTCAAGATCACTTTTCAATTCGCACAAAAATACTTGTAAACAGCAACAAATATTGGAGGTATGCTTAAGAAAATTCACTAATGTTCTTATCAAAAATGCATTATGACATTAGGCTTGTACACACCCCCTCTAAGTTTAAAAATATATCTATAGACCTAACTGAAAATGAGTGGGGGTGCACACAGTCAACATTCAGGGGTCTGTGGGCTATTCCATTCTCCATGAAAGTTTTTAAAATCGATCATCCTAAAAATGCAGTTTTAAGTAAAAATAGATCATTGGAAATTTTTAGGTCTTCATTGCGGCTCGTGGTGAAATTCGGGTTGGCCAGGCCTGCTCTATTTTGACCTTATAAAATGGAGAGCGAAGAAAGAACCTTCTGCTATACATGTAAAAACGGCTAGAGCTATAAACTGTATGGAAACATTCGTTATTTCGAGTTTTCTTCAAAACCTCTCGGACACTATGAATATTGTCCATTTTGCAACTGTAACGAGGAATTTTGCAGAAAAGCATTCAGAATATCACCTGGCTCTAAAATTTCAGTAAGATACGTAGTGACAAATATAAACTCAAAAGAGGGCAGCAGAACTTTAGAATCGGCATGAGATTTTTCGAGCTAAATTTTCAACAATACTAACTCTTCGTGATTCTGTAAAATAGTTTTCAACGAATTTATTTTGCAACACCACCTGGTAGGGCAAAAAGACCGAAGAGCTACAGGGTGAATGAACATGCTATCTTGAGCAGCTTTCAGAGATTCAAATATTTCTAGTCGTTTGGGGAATTTGTGCACAAAATTAATAATTTCTTTCACATTTGCAAGATAGTCTCACACCACGGTCTCATTTCGTATTGGCTCTTGGGTCACAAGATTCAAAGAATGTACCAAACCGTGAACATACAGATCTCCTTCATTCTCTTATTTTCCTTTTCTTTTTGTGGGGGTGTTCAGCATCCACACAAAATTCTGGGGGTGCTCGAGCACCCCTGGACTCGGCCCCACTAAGACCTAATATATGTTATATAGAGAGAGAATGAGGATACAATTCGCAACACAAATCAATTATATTCTATGATCTGAAAGCCCATGGTCATAGCTAACGGTAGAATATATATATATGTTGCAGTAAAAATCCGTTTTTAGAAAGAACGGGTTCTTAGTAGTTAAAACGCGTTTCTCTGGAATACCTTCGTGGCAACTAGAGTTTACTGATGTTGGTAGAGTTTGGTTCAAATGTCTAGAATCTTCATTTTTGACCTTCCGCCTCATTTTGGGTGGTTATTTTCAAAAATTTTTAAACGAAAATGTCAAAAATTAGAAGCAAAGTTGTAGAGAATGTAATTTTTGACATTTTCGTTTAAAAATTTTTGAAAATAAAAACCCAAAATGAGGCGGAAGGTCAAAAATGAAGATTCTAGACATTTGAACCAAACTCTACCAACATCAGTAAACTCTAGTTGCCACAAAGGTATTCAGAGAAACCGTTCTTACTAAAAACATATAACATATATATATATACTGTATATATTTATATAATTTATAATATTTTTATTATATAATATAGGATAATTTTAAATTTTGTATACCTAGTTATTTTGAAAATAATCTATTTTGAATAGGTAGATTTCTTTATTTTGCTTTTCCCAATTAATTTTCTATTTGAATTTTAAATAAATTGATTTTAATGTTCCATTGATTTTTTGTTTCTCTCCCCTCCCTTCCCCTCTTATCACTAATTTTCTTTGCCAATGTCTGAATCAGTTTTTAACTAGAAATAGCATTGTGTAAGAAATATGAAGTATGGAGAGACCCAGAAACTTGATATCTATGTAAAAACTATTTTTTCTATATTGTGAAAAGCAGAGAGAACAATTGAACCTGCGAGGTGAGGTGAGGTGCAAGTGCAACTCGACCCGCCCTCCTCTTGTTTAGTGACTTTGTGTTTGTTCTGGTTGCGATTGGTAACACGTATTAATCTGCTTTTCCCAAGCGCTCTTCAAGAGCACTTGAGAGTTTTTTCCTTTAAATTTATTTTTTATTAATTATATAAATATAATTCAAACCATAACGATTTTATAATGAGAAACTAATTTAGTTTTCTAACTCTAAATTTTATTAGAAGTTGTTCTAATTAATTAGGCTAATTATTTAATTATCTTACCTTAAATGCTTTTGACAATTACAAGTACAAGTAGATTTATACATTTATTTAGCAATTATGTATTTTACGATTGACACTGTTAAATTATTCTTAGATTATTCCATCTAAATGGGCCAAGAGAGCTAGTATGGCCCCTATGATCTACACTCTTTATGGTTTCGCGATATTTTTTTTTGTATTTTGGTGTGGCCAATGGATTATTCACCTAATAGCAATCATATACAGGTATGTTTCCCTATTCATTTTCCTCATATCAAAACTAGTTCTTATTTATTTTTAAAAAATTGAAACCTCATATGATATTTCAATAATAATATCAATTATTTCACAATATTAGATAAATAAATACATTTTTTATTTTATAAGGAAAAAATAAGAGTCCTTCTTGATGTAAAAAGTATATATATAAAAAATACATATCTCTAAATATTTTATTATTATAAAACTATGGTTTTAAAGGCTCTACTTTTAACTTGTCTGCTAAAATATTTCCCACCAAAATTCAATAGTGATTTTTAAGGCAGAAATTGAAATGACAGACATTATGGTCTTTCAATCTATGACAGGAAGTCAATCCATTTTTCAACTTAACAACCGCTGTTAAGTATTTGTGTGAAATATTCATAATAAATTGAAGAGAAAGGTAAAGCGAGTTCGTAACTACCATAAGAGCAACGGGACAGAGGAGGAAAAACATTAGAATAGATAGATTTTGGACGAAGGCGGATCTGTTTGCCAAGCCTCTAGTTTCTAGTTACAGCCCCTCAGGGCTAGGCTTCATAGCAAATTAATCAAATATTTCCATCTAGACAGATATATAGAGGCGGAAAGACAAGAGGGACAGCTGCCTCGGGCCTCACAATTTTAGAGGCCTCTCATAATAACTGACTGCCTTAATGTTAAAACCGAGCAGTTTCTGGGAAAGAAAGAAATATTATAATAAAAAATATTTTCTTGATTAGAGTTTTATTTTGAATTTTGGAGACCCTCAAAAAT
The DNA here is from genome assembly GCA_024734495.1 of Forficula auricularia. Lineage (NCBI taxonomy): Eukaryota > Metazoa > Arthropoda > Insecta > Dermaptera > Forficulidae > Forficula > Forficula auricularia. Next base: position 9,593,379 of record JALMQS010000120.1, on the reverse strand, counting down.
ATTAGTTGCCCCAGGCCTCACAATTTTAGAGACCTCTCATAATAACTCAATGTTGGGCGTCTCTGTCGCATCTGACCTGTCTTGGAATGAACACATCTCCTCTGTGGCGAAATCTGCAGCAAGGAAGATTGGCTTCTTATTCAGGTCCAAGCGATTTTACAAACCCCACAACTTCTCACCATCTACAAGGCCCAAATCCGCCCCTATCTCGAATACTGCTCTCATCTGTGGAGAGGAGCCTCAAAATATTCTCTTGCTACCCTTGATGCAATTCAGAAACGAGCCGTCAGGCTAATTGACGATTCTACCCTCACCGACTCCCTCGACTCGTTGGCTCATCGAAGAGATGTCTCTGCCCTTTCCCTTTTCTATAGATACTATCACGGCAGGTGCTCTGATGAGATAAAATCAATAATTCCCCCCAAAGCATACTTTGCACGCAGCACACGTTTTGCCGACTCCCAACACTCTTTTGCGGTCAAATTGGAAAAGTGCCGGACCACTTCATTCGCGAATACATATATCCCCATGACTTCAAGGAACTGGAACTCTCTCCCAGCCTCTATCTTTCCCAGCACCTATGATCTTCAAACCTTCAAAACCAGGGTGCATAGACACCTACGTCTACACCCTCTCACTTAATCAACTTTCCCTTCTCTTCGGTAATGCAAGGGTCTTTCGAGATCCATAGGGGCTACACCTTTACTGGTGCACCCCTTCTTGCATTCGATTGCATTAAAAAAAAAAAAAATGTTGTCTTAATGTTAAAGCGCGCAAAGTTTCTATGAAATAAATAAATTTGATAAATGTTTTTTATTTTCTTGTCAGAGTTTTATTTTGAATTTTGAAGCCCCTCAAAAGTATTACTTTCCCCGGGCCTCGCATTTTCTCCGAAAGGCCCTGCATATAGGTGTATAATTTTATATCTGTATTTATACTTATTTACATCAAGCAGAAAGCGCACTCTTTGATTAATTCCTTATAAAATAAATTTTTTAATCATTGCGAAAAATTCCTTTTAATAAATTTTTAGTATTTCAATTCTCATAACACTTAAATATTTGAGAACAAGTATTTTTCATTATATAGTATATCGACTTACTCTCGCATTAGGTTTCAAAATCTTAATTCTGGCCTCATTAAGTCACTTTTGATAGCAGTGATTTGATAATATTCCTTAACAGCTAAAATTAGGAGCCTTGTGGATGAGAATATCTCATCAACAAGGCATTATTTTATAGTTAATTTAGTTTTTCTAAATTTCTTGTAGTTCATATATTTGTATCCCTAGTTTCCTCTTGGTCCCTCCCCCTAACTGGTACCTATGCCCATTAATATATTATTTATATTTGATTGATCTCTGCAAATAACTATAATACATTTCACAAAAATATTTTCTAATTTCAGCAAATGGAGACTTCATAAAAAAATTCCAATGTCTATAGAAAATGGATATCCTGGAATTTCTATTTTAAAACCCTTAATGGGTGTTGATCCTAATTTATTTAGCAATCTGGAAACGTTTTTTACAATGCATTATCCGGAGGTATTTTATTATATAAATAGATCTAAATATTGAATTTTAAAATCTAACTATTATTTCATATTTCAGTATGAATTATTATTTTGTGTTGAAGATGATAGTGATCCAGCTATTATGCTAGTCAATAGTTTAATTGAAAAATATCCTAATGTAAATGCTGAGCTCTTTATAGGTATAATTCTATTTGTTTTTGTCATTTTCATAAATCTAAATTAGTTTTTATTTGATTAAAAAATGAAATTTTAGGTGGTGCATCCGTTGGAGTAAACCCTAAAATAAATAATATGTATCCTGGTTATCAAGCTTCAAAATATGAATATGTTTTAATTTCTGACAGCGGCATAAGAAGTAAATAAATTTGTTTCCTCATTGAATTTATTATGAGCAGCTTTAAGTATTATGTTCTAATTATTGTTAATCTTTTTAGTGAAAGAGGATACCTTAATAGATATGATATCTCACATGAAAGAAGGAGTAGCAATAGTACATCAAATGCCATTCACTTGCGATAGAGATGGATTTCCGGCTACATTTGAAAAGGTATCTCCAATTGAATTCACTCATTAATAGAAACATTTTTGGACATTTTTTTCTCGATCAAATTAATCCCCACCAACAAAATTATTATAACCTCTAGGCTTTGTTTCTAACATATTTTATGTTTTATATGAATACTTTCAAATAGCAATATAATAGAAACTTTTTAAAAAAAGTTGAAGAAAAAACGACATGAAATGTTCGCTTAAAAGGGTGAAATAATTTTTTTTTTATTTAATACTAAGTGAACTTTATTGAATAAAATTAATTCACTTTATATCAATTTTGGCACTGACTTATTATATATATTACCCTACTTTAGTGCACCTTTGAAGTCTTTATTTTTATTTTATTTATTCTTTTAATTTATTTATTTAAAGAAAACTCTTACTCTATTCGAGTGTTTCGAGATCATATTTATAAAATAATACAAATGAATTTACACTATCAAGAAATTAAACAGTTAAACTTAACAATATAAATCCTTCATATAAATGAATTGTTCTGGTTCTAATTTTGACTTCTTTCTTGTTGGTTTTCAACTCACACTATTCTTTTAATTAGGTCTATTGTTTTCTGGCTTAAATCATCTCTCAGGTCTTCTTATCACAACCTCATTGTCTTTCTTATTGTAGTTCTTAAGTCTCTGCATGTCTCTATATGTTATCCCGGTGTTTCCATAATCTTGGTACAACCCTGGCATTTTCCATTTCGGACCCCCTCCAAATATTTCGACACTCGCTTTAGTCCAAATTTATTATCTTGTTTTTTCGTTCTTTTATTTATGAAATAGTCTTCCAATGTTATATTATTTTTTATGTTTTAATTTTTTTAAAAAGTTCTATATTTTTAAATTTTTATGCAATTCAACAAAATAAAATATTTTCAATTTTCATACAATTTCGTTTGCGAGATTTCCATTTTTAAAAATAACATATTTGAGAAATATCCAAAAAAAAATTCACTGAAAATGTATGGAGGCGCTCTCCGGATTAACCTTTCATGAATCAAAATTTACAGTTGACAACGGGTAATGAAACTAATACGGAACCAACTTTATGCCAGTCCCTACCATATACCACTACTGCCTTAGACCATAAACTAGAAAAAAACGCGGAAAAATCAAGAGTAAATATTGGATCCCCCCCCGAAATGGAAACCTATATATCCCACTGATTCTAATATATGCTTCCCATCAAAAGCTATGCCCACATGAACATAAAAAAATTTATATTTACCCACTAGATATATATATATATATATATATATATTTGCGAGTTTTCTACGGCAGGCGCCGCCTCTCGCTTCCCAGTCGCCAAGCGTGTCTGTCGTCCCAGTCGCCATCGTTAAGACCCCGTGCTTCCATCGCTTCCCGCACGTCTTGGTTCCAACTTCTTTGTGGTCTACCGAGCTTTCTTCTCTCTGGAGGTTGCCATGTCCAAATTTTCTTTGGCCACCGACTCTCTGGCATACGCCGCAGATGACCGTACCATAAGAGACGTTTGGTTTCAATGGTGTCCAATATCGTCCCATCCACCTCCATTATCTCTCTCACTGTTTCGTTCCTGATATGTTGGATTCGCGATATTCCTGCAGACCTCCTCCAGAAGTCCATCTCCAGGGCACACAGTCTTGAAGCATTGCGTTTATTTATTTCCCATATCTCTGATCCATATGTTGCGATGCTCTCTATTATTGTTCTGTATATAGACATCTTATTTTTTTTTTATATTTTGCGGCTCCACAGTACTGGCTTGAGCTGCTTTATTGCTCTCCTGCTTTGGTTTATTTTGTTCCTTATGTCTACGTCGCTTCTCCCTGAATCCGGGAATGTCACGCCCAGGTACTTAAAGCTACGACAATTACTAATGCTATTATTCCCGAGAATAAGGTCTCTTCCCTGATCTCCAAAGACTAGGTATTCGGATTTCTGGAAGTTAATCTCCAGTCCCCACTTCTCATATTCCTCCCTCAGCTTCCTCACCATATACGAGGAATCTTCCTCATCTGCAGCGATCACCACTTGGTCATCCGCGAAAAGGATGGTGTAGAGCGGATCATCCCCTATCTGAATTCTAATATTACTGCATTTGCGCTCCCAGTGTTCTAGTGCAGCCTCGAGATATAGTTTGAAAAGAGTAGGCCCAAGAGAGCAACCCTGGCGCAGGCCCTTCGAAACTTCAAATTCCCCAGCTACTTCCTTCCCCAGCTTGATTGCGCTATCCACTAGATAACTTCCTTATTATATAAAATTCGGAAAAAGGACAAATTCATAAAAATTATAATTATACGCAAAGAATTATTTCGTTTTTATTTGTATATAGTTATGTTTCATTGTTCTATTTGCTTTATTCATTTCTTATACATATATACTATAAATGCTTCACTTGCGTAATCGATTTACTCCACTTTCTGAATTTTATTAAATTTTAATGTCAAAGCACTTTATTGACTTGACTCCTAACTGTATATAGGTATATTCCAAACAAATTTCTCTAATAATAAGTATTGATACTACTAAATGACAAAAGAAATTTGGCCATTGAATAAAAGATAATGTAATAATGTACACTATTCCATCGTATTTCTCCACTTTTTGTTTTATAGAGTTAATCGATTTGGCAAGTGAAGCATTCATATTGTAATATCTGGAGTCTTCCCAATTTCGAATTGCTCTTTTATGTTTCTTCTTTATTTTTGTATAATATTGAATTAAAATTCATATTAAGAGATAGTTTTTTTTTCTAGATATTTTTTGGGACGGTCCAGGCTCGAATTTATCTTTCTGCAGATTTTCTTGGCGTAAACTGCCATACCGGCATGTCGACGCTAATCAAAAAGTCCCCTTTAAATGAAGTTGGAGGTCTTAAGACATTCGGATGTTACCTTGCCGAAGATTTTTTCCTGGCTAAAACATTATCTGATCGTGGATGGAGTGTTCGAATTTGTAGTCAGCCCGCTTGGCAAAATAGTGGATTGTGTGATATTTCCTCTTTTCAGGTGGGAATCATACTATTAACATTTTCTATGTTATTTCGAATAGTTTTTAATCAAGAATTTTGTTTCAGGCTCGTCTCACTCGATGGGCTAAACTTCGGGTAGCGATGCTGCCATATACAATAATATTTGAGCCCTTAAGTGAATGTATGTTACTTGGTGCATGTACAGCATGGGCTGTTAACTATTTATTCCATTGGGATCCTTTAGGTTTCTATTTAGTTCATATTCTCTGTTGGTTTCTCCTCGACTGGCTTTTGCTCTCAATTATTCAGGTGAGTTTAGTGATAATATATTTGAATAGTTTTATAATTAAAGAAAAAAAAAATGTATGTATGTTGGCCAGATGTGTATTCAATATTAGATTATTTACTAAAAATTAAAAAAAAATAAAAAAAAATAAAGGAAATTAATTTTAACAATTTTTATATAGTATTTCTATTAATTATAAAATTGATTTGAATAAAATTATTAACTAAATTATTTTTAAAAAAGCCTTTTAATTTCTTTATGTAAATATCAAAATGAAAACGGTCATTGTTGAACTGAAACAGGAAACAGTTTTCATACAATTTATTGAAAGAGAGAATCATTCTATTCTAGGAATTATCCAAAGTGTACTTATAAGAAGAGCTCTTAAACAAAAATAACAATTCCTTATTAAAGTTATGTTTTAAAAAAAATATTGAAAAATCCTTGATTTCCAATTGCAGAATGGATCATTGCCGTTCAACAAATTTGACTTCGTTGTGGGTTGGATTTTTCGCGAGTGTAGTAGTCCTTACCTCTTCTTCTTGGCTCTCAGAGACCCTGCTATCAAATGGCGTGCTCGCACCTATAAGTTACGATGGGGTGGTGTGGCCAAGGAACTCAAACCAAATTTGCGAATCCATCCTTGTTAAAAATGTCTTCTAGACAAAACTTTTGCTAACCGCTCAGCAGCCAAACAGTTACATACCTGTGGCTTCCGTCCAGATGTCTCAAGTTTGGCAAAAACCTTTAATTAGCATATCATCATGTTAATTAAAATTAACGTGACCGGCAAACGTGATAAATTGTTATACTTATGATCAAATATATTTATATTAAAATATAATCACTTGTTTGAGCCTGTATTTAGCTTCAATTTTTGTCTTATTTTTATTTTTACATTTCATCCATTTTTTTTTCTAATTGAATGAATGCAGGCGAAATTTAATTTTAAAAACTTATTCTTATTCCAATAGATGATTGGAAGACCAATTTGAAAATATACAACATTACCTATTCTAATGTGATATTCATTCATATTCAATTAAATCACAACAATCTCCATTCTTTTAAGAGTTTGAGAAATCATTTTATTTTTTTCAACTTCTCTAAAATTTTTCATATCGATTAACTAATGGTAAATAATTAAGTAGAATAAGAATATTAAACATTAAATCACCCTCAATCAATAAAAGCTGTCAAGGATACTTAAGAAAAATTATTTATTAGCTATATATAGCACGATCAATTCAAAAAAAGCAAACATTTCTTTTGATTTTATTATTTAATATTGAAAATTATTATAATTCACATGTTCTAATTATAATAGTAAAACCAAAGTTTCTAATTAATCCTCCTTAATTAAAATTTTTTATTTAATAGAACTTGTTTACTTAATTTTATGGTAATATTAAAAAAAGTGTAGGTAACTTACCTAGTCGAACGCCCCCGTTGTAATAAACTTAAAAAGACTGTATTAGAAAATATAACAATTTTACAAAACAAATTTTTTTAAGAACTTAAATTAAGAATTTTAAAATATATTCAGAATAAACTTAAAATTGGATTATATTGGAGTATCTTATTACCAAGATAGAAATCACTAGTGATAGATAATCCCTAAAAGCAATGCAATAAGCAATAATGATCCGAAAGCTGAAAATTACATTTTCACAATATTTGAACTTTAATAATCTTGTAAATATTTTAATTCTGTTAAATGTTTGTTTAAAATCTATCATTTAATTCCATATTTTAATGAGTAAATAAGTTTTTTTTTTAATTTATACTAAATTTTAAGAAAATAAGTGCTTAAATCAATACTTAAAATTTATTAATTTATTATTTGGGTCGCATTTATACTTAGAATTTTTAATGCAGCTCAATTCGTGCAAGATTTTATTTTATGATATACTTGGGTACACGTCTCTTAAGATCATTCAGATTTAACAAAAAAAAATGCTTGAAAAGTATTCTGAATTTTCTCACTTCTCCTGATCCCCAGCAAATGTTTCTATTGTTTTTAAGAATTTGGTGTTGGTACTTGGTGAAACATTTTTTAAAATTATTGGATAAAAAATACTTGGTAGGTTTCACATTAATATATATATCGAGATTAAAGATTCTCCAAAAATAAATTCGTTTTATTTTTATATCTTAATTGAAACCTACCAAGTATTTTTTATCCAATAATGTTTCTCTATTGTCTCTACTCGCTAACCTCGTTCGTACATTTTGCATTTTTATCTGATTGAATATTTAATCTTAAACTGCTTGTGTCTGATGAGTATAATTATTAAATGCGCTTGGATTATTATCTAAAACACTACACAAATTTGCCCTTTGACATTATTTACAATTTAATGTAAAAATATTTATATCAAACTTTAATATAGTATTAATCAAATAAAAAAAAACTATTGATAGTTTGAATTAATACTAACAATAATATATAATTAAATCATTTGAATTTCTGTTTTTATTATTTATATATATATATATATTGAATACATACAAAATACAAATATCACTTTTTTGTTTTTTAAAGCAAAATAAAAATTATTAATCCTAAAAGGCTATTAAAATTAAAAATTCATAGTGCAAATAATATAACTCAAGTAAAAAATTAATTTAAATATTTATAATATCAATATATTTAAAAAGTCGAAAATTAGAAAATATTGCTCTAATCAATAATTTAATATCTTTAAAAATATCAATTCCCTTTAGCCTAATCGCCGAATGTACTTGATAATGTTCAAAAATAATTTACGACTTACCTTTGTGACATAGTTATTTTATATCAAATCTATTTGATAATAGTACAATGTTTATTTCAATGCTCAAACACTTGATTCTTTCAATTCTACCATCTTGAAATCTTCTGTTTAACGTAAATAAATTATCTAACGTAAAATATAATTTTGTATTTTTCATATAATATAAGTTTAATTATAATTACCTAAGTACAGATTTCTTTAGTCAATTTCAACTTATACTATAAATACACGGATTCCAGTAAACTCGCTGAAATTAAACGATACCATACTCGCTTAGTATCTGGACTAGTCACCTTATTCTTTTGACAGGGCTTGATACAACTAAAACTATTGATCTGGACCAGTGGTTCCCAACCTTTTGTGGCCCATTTCCCCTTTCTCGAGATTGACTAACACCTATCCCCCCCCTTTTCACTTTCATCGTATTCAGTGGCGTAGCCAGAAAATTTTCATGAGGGGGGGTTCAATCCACAAAGCAAAATATTTAGTGGGAATTTTTTTTTATTAAAACAAATAGTCCAGTTAAATTGTGTTTTTACCCGGAAAGTTTTGCGATAGATGTAATTTCTTCGATCCTTTATGTTTTTGGGTGTGCTGAATTCGATCAAAAAAGCAAAAAAAAAAAAGGTAAAAAAATCTCATATTTTGGCGGTTTTTTGCTTATAACTCGAAAACTATCAACTTTTCGTAAACAATCTTCCTTTTTCAAAATGAAAGTTCATAAAATTTCATCATTTAGGTTTTTCTACGGTCAACCGTTCGGGCTCAAGCGCTAGTTGAAAATTGGCGTATTTTTTCTGTTTCCGCAAATCCCAAAAACTCGCACTTTTTTTGATTTTTTCCTATTTTGACCATGAAAGAGCACGTTTTCGACTCTATACATTTTTAAACTAGATTAAATTTGATACATTTCAAACAAAGTTTCATCTTAATTGTATAATGGTAACCCGTGCCGTTATTAGGTTGAAGTTTTGAAAAACTGCAATTTTTTGCAAAAAATCGCAGTTTTTCCTCCATAAAATGAAAACCACTGATCCTAGAAACTTGATTTCTATTTCATTCTCTAGGAAATTTTGTTGACTTGAATGTTTACTTGGACCACTTTTTTGTTAAAACTCTTAGATTTATAGATATCCAGCATTTTCCATAATTAATAATATATTTAATTACGGTTAGTTTGCCATAAGAAACGGTTTGTCGTTGCCGTTACTCATCCCAAGAGTTTTACTTATGGAAAGTGGTGTAGGTTTTAGGTGAAACATGATGTTAGTTAATAGAGTAAAGGGTGTGTAGTTTCACAGTGAATGAAATAAAACTCAAAGAGGTTTATACAAACTCAATATATTTCGGATTATTAGTCCATCATCAGGAGTTTACAAGTTAATACTAATAATAATTGAACGTGAGAATTTACCACTGCCCTTAAAATCTAGTAAATTGGATTGTATCTAACTTTCTGAGATTTGGCTCCTGATTCCGGCTTCTTTCCTTCTACTCTGTTCTTTTCACGATGGAGGGGCCATCCCATACAGGTCTTTAGGGGATGCACCTTCTGGTGTATCTCCTTCTCACATCAATATCATTAAATAAGCTGACGTGTTTTGATGTGGCCATCCACTTGACTTTACCATACAAGCTGGCCCCTCACTAATATTTGATATTTAATAAAATTATTTATAATCATGTAGGGGGGGGTTAGTTTTTGCATTTTTAGACTCCTGGGACCCACTGATTATGTATACAAAATTTGGTTTAGTTTGGTTAATAGCCAAGATTTTCATTTTTTGACCCTCTGCCCCCCCCCCCATTTTGGGAGATAAGATTTTGCATTTTTAGACTTCTGGGGGTCCTCTGATTATGTATACAAAATTTGGTTGAGTTTGCTCAAACGACCTAGATTTTTTATTTTTAACCCCCCCCTCGACCCCCCTTAATTTTAGGTCGATATGCACCAGAATCTAATCAGCTCTTAATCTCAATGGACCAAAACTACGTGTGAAATTTGGTTTCGATATTCACACTAGTTTTTGAGCTAGCTCGTACACAAATTTGGTAACGCACGCCCTGTATGGTAAAGTAAAAAAAAAAATTCTACAGGTTTAAACTTAATTATCAACCTATTTACTAAATTCTTTCTTTTAATTTAGTCTGAAAACAGTCGAAAAACGAATTTGCTTTAACTTATCCATATAGGTTCTAATAATATACAAATACATATGTTGACTCATTGATTTTACTGAAACATTAATGTATTAATATTAAATAAGTGCCCATAATTGAAATTATCCTAAAGCAAATGTAATAAAATATCAACTGACATAATAAATTGGACATTCTAGGCAGTTTTTGAACATTTTAATGATCATTATATCAAAACATAACAATCTTTTTAAAATAAAATTAATCTCTGTCACTTTTTAAATCTGTTTTTTTAACTCTAATAAGGAGACAAATTGATACAAGATCAGAGTCTATTATAAAACGCAACAGTTTTAATTATTATTCCTTTATATCAGTAACTGGGAAGGGGTTGTTTGAATGTAAATGAAGAGAAAAATTGAGAGAATGCGATGCATAAAATGCTTAAAAGGGTACTAGACCTTTTTAACAGGTCCCCTATTGGCCTTACTAGTTGTAAAATTCTGCGGGGGTTCTAATACATTGACACTTTTCACTTATTCTTAATTTCTGGCTCACTTAATAAATAAAAATCTATTATCCGATTGAGATGAGACATTTTACAAGTTTATCTGATTGTGATCATATCTAGAAACCGATTTTTTTTTCGGGATCTCGATATTCAAGACATATAGAACAAATAATGATTAATAATACTTGAACGATTGACAATGACAAGTGAATTGAAAAGCACTGACCTGAATGTCGAAAAGAATAAGCTTAAAAGCCATTATAAGAAAATTGATATTACTATTTAGGAATTTTGGAAACATTTTGAAATAACGCTAGAGGGTAGAACAAATATTAAATGGTCTAAGTTAGTTTTTGTCACTGTTTGGGCATTCCTGGAAGATAGTTTTTAAGGAATTTGGTGTTGGTACTTGGTGAAACATTTTTTAAAATTATTTGATAACATTTAAAAACATTAATGTGAAACCTACCAAGTATTTTTTATCCAATAATTCCTGAAAGAGTTAAAATATTATTCTATGCTTTCTATATTATATAAAACACTGCCATAACTTCACAATCGTGAATATGTTTATCTTTAAAAGTTTAATAATATAAATTGGGAAAAAATAAATAATGCAAAACTAGACTTTCTTTTAAAATTTAATAAAACTATTGATTCTAATTCTAAGACATCGCCATAAATCCTAGATTAATTTTAGAAAATAAACAATATTAAAATATAAAAACGAATTTAATTTAATTTTTATTTAATATATAAATAGTAGACTGATAACAAATTCAAATTAAATGTCTATTTAACTTAATGAGATTCAAGGTCGAGATGGATTTACGCAGAGAATTCCATTCTCTACTAGTCATAGACAGATGATTTCTCCGATTGATTGCTAGAATAATTATCTTATTTGACTATAATGAATTCTAGCTTTGTTTATGCAAATGGAACCTTACAACCGATAATTGATTTAATTTTTTAACATAAAATGGCCACAAGAATAAGAGAAATAACTTTCCTACTGAGGGCTAAATGTTCTAACAAAGTCTAAAGTCTAGTTAAACATTTGAGTACAAAACTTAGAAACTTTATATCTATAAAATAAAGTAAAGGGAGTGTGGTTTCACAGTGAATGAAATAAAACTCAAAGAGGTTTATACAAACTCAATATATTTCGGATTATTGGTCTATCATGAGGAGTTTACAGATTAAAAACGTTTTTAATCTGTAAACTCCTGATGATGGACTAATAATCCGAAATATATTGACTTTCTATAAACCTCTTTGAGTTTTATTTCATTCACTGTGAAACTACACTCCCTTTACTTTATTAATTAGATATAAAGTTTCACCTAAAACCTACACCACTTTCCCTAAGCTTATATCTAGTGTATAGACTTGAGAATATTGAATTTGTTTTAAATTTTATCTCAGATGGCCAAGGGAGTATATTTAGCACTCTCTCTAAAACAATCGGAGCTTTAACATTAAAAAATTATATATATAATAATTTAAATACACTAAAGGGTCCTTCACTGAAAACTTTTTTCAGCCAAAGCAGCATTTTTCAGATCATTTCTTAAATGAATGAAGGAAAATTTCCTTGCTTTTATTATATCTGTATGTCGGATGCAATTAATTTCTATGGTAAGCTAACAGCCCGGATAGCAACGTTAGCGCTTGGGTTCGATCCCAAGGGGATGAAACCCTCTGACATACAATATATACATAATTATCATTAAGATAATTTTCACTAAGATCACATTGTCCCCAAAATGTAAATTCTTTTTTTAATTATAAAAATTTAATTTGATCACTCAATTTTATAAACTAAAAATAAACAGGAAATTGTAATTTAGGGTTATTTAATTTTTTGGATCATGATACGCCTTTTGGACAGCAAAAATCATTAAATTTGCCTCATATTACCTGGTGGTCGATTTAGAAACTCTCACCAGAATTGTAATAAATCTACTATTGCTTGATAAAATTAATTTTATTGTTAAGTACAAATATTCTTAAAAATATCTAGGTAAAGCTAAATATTAAAAATAAACTCAAACTATCTAGAACATTGCTATCATATCCCACCAGTTTTTTTTTGTTTTAAGAACAAATCGGAAACTTTTGTCATGAGTACACAATGGCCTTCCAAGAAATGCATTGCCCCTATAGTAACTTGATAAAGACATAGATACTAAATGATAATTAAAATTAGTACATTTTCCGAAAGCTTTTGATTATATATTGATAAACCAATTTATGAAATATAATATATTGAAAGAGAAATTAAAGTAAGTAAAATAAATTTCCTTAATTTTACTTTCATCTATGCTTCCTAGTCAAATAATATAGGAAATAATGAAATATCAAAAAAAAGTTTGGATTTCAAATATTTATTCTATCTCATTTATTTGCCTTTTAATAATAAGTGAGAATTATTCATTTCAAATGAAATAAAACATAATTTTAGTTTTAGTTTTATTTTCCTACAAATATTGTATATTTTAATTGTAATATATAAGTAAAAAACATGTGTACATAAATGTAATTAATTGAAATGTACTAGACATATTCAGTTTATTTCTTGAAAATTTCTATAATGTATTTATTTGTAAAAGCTAGTTTTAATGTAATTTTTCATTTTAATAATGAATACATATTAAATAAAGGGTAATATACCTAGAATTTATAAAGAAATGAGAAATGCATTATATGCCTACATATTTAATAATATAACAATATTAAGCAATTAACTTGAAAAAATAACCAGTATAATCCAAATAAAAATTTTATTGGTAAAATCAAATATTTTAAAATTCTTATTATGCATTTAATTATTTTATTGTTTTCTTGAATGTTAGAAAAACTTATCTTCTCTAATCAGATTGAAATATTTAATGTATAATTGCATGTGGATATTATTCTAAACATAATATTTTGATTGAATTGATGTTCAATTTAATCTGTTTAACTAATCAAAATATTACTTAAACAGGATCAATGTCTACATTTTTTTTTAATAAAACATGTACATGTTCTAATGTGCATCTTTAAATTGTTATATATATATATACCTACTAATATATGAACAAAATGCATTCAAACAATTTGAAATCTTATAACAGTATTCATTAAATTTTAATTTAAAAAATATAAATAAAAATATTTTTAAAAGTACTGACTTATTTTTATTTAATTATCTTAATATTTATTTATTTTCAGTTTTTTCCGATTCAATAGAGGGGTTCAAATATTTTTCTTTTCATTTTTTTTTTCATATAACAGCTATTCTTATACACAATAAATACAAAACAATTAAAAATAAATATGTTAGAGCCGAAAATAAATATCATTTCTTTAAATAGTTACTCTCAATTTGTTACATTATAGGTATACAATAATTAAAGATTTCAGGTGTCAGACATAATTTCCCATGTAGGACCCACCACCCAGCAAACAGGGCAAAACATCATAAAAAACTCCACAAGAATAATAAATAATATGTTATACATAAACAATTTAGTCAAAATGCTCAAATCATATTTATTTGATTTATTAATATTTATTTATTTTATTTTTATTTCTCTGTAGAAATATAACATTTTTACTTCTAAACATTTGTAAAAAATAACATTTTAAAAATCATATATTATTTAAAAGGGCGGGTTCTGCTCGTCTCCCGGAATTACTAGATATAGTTAAAAAAAGACAAGTCTCGTAACTAGTCTTTGAAAGACCCTGAGCTAGGTGTTATTTTTTTTTTAATAAATATTAATAAAAGAAAAGATCTAATTTCATTATAATATTATTCAACAATTTTTTTATAATTTTTACTTTACAATTTTTTAATCTTGTGAGCTTTTTGCCCCCACCCCCCTACAGGCTGAACCGGTGAACCTATTTTTTCTCAAAGTAATTTACTAGTATTTATTTTTACGCTCTCGGTAATTTTTTCCACAATTAAGCTGACAAAGAGGCAACATGAAAAACAAAGAAACAAAAGCAACACGGTAAGAAAACCAAACAGCATAAACAAAATGCCCCAAAATAGACACAACTAATTTAAAATTATATATTTTTTCCTAAGGGGAAGGAGGGATGGAAGCTTAGGTCAGGCGCGGATCCAGACCTCTGTTTTGGGGGGGGGGGCGGTCGCCGATATATAAGATCTACTTTTGATCTCGGAAGTGTGTGTCCCCCCCCCCCCCACCTAGGACTTTATTTTCTACAATTTTAAAATTTAATGTTATAAAAAAAAATTAAATAAACATATAAAAAATGTTGATCTCCAATGTCTTTGGGGGGCGACCACCCCCCGCTGGATCCGCGCATGGCTTAGGTACATACTTTACATTAAAAGTTTACACTTAGAATTACAGATAATTATTTCCTTTAACCCAATATATTCACATTTTTTACTTTACCATACAGGGTATGGTCAAGTATTGTAATCGTGCATGAAAAAAGTGGTTTTTTTGCTTCTTAGGTTGTTAGTCTGTTAGTCTGCGTTATAAAATTTTTGTGAACGAGCTAGCTCAAATACTAGTGTCAATATCAAAACCAAATTTAACACGTAGTTTTGGTGCATGGAGATTATGAGCTGATTTGATTTTGGTGCATATCGACCCAAAATTAAGGGCGGAGGGGGTTAAATTTAAAGTTATAATATTTTCAAACTAAAAAACGAGAAAAATGAAATATACTATAAAATGAACCTATAATGAAAATATTTAATTTTTTGGCACCAAAATTAGGGGGTGACTACCAATGTGGCTTTAGGAGAAATAGATCTACAATAGATCAAATATTTTCCAACCGACAAATTATGGAAAAAAGCTGAGAGTATAATCTCGACATCCATCACATTTTCATAGATTTTAAACAAGCTTATGATAGCATCTCACGAGGCCAACTATGGAAAATTCTGACGAACTTTGGAATACCAAGGAAGTTAGTAGCTCTTGTGAAAATGTGTATGGAAGGCTCACAAAATATAATAAAGGTAGATGGGCAACTCAGTGAACCGTTTGAGGTTACAAACGGTTTAAAACAGGGTGATGCTCTCTCGCCGGTGCTCTTCAATTTGGCGCTTGAGTGGGTGATGAGGAAGATTCATGAGACTCCAAAGATATTTACTCCTCGGGGAACCAAATTGACCTTGGCCTATGCCGATGATATTGACATCATAAGTGATAATTTAGAAGAGGCAATGAAGACTTATAGGAGACTGGAAGAAAGAGCCAAAAAATCGGCCTTACTATTAACGAGGCAAAGACTAAATATATGCATGTAAAGAGATACTCTACATTAAGAACTCCATCTAACTTGAGCATAGGAAACGCCAAGTTGCAAAAGATCCACGAATTTAAATATCTCGGTACACTTATCACTGATGATAATGTAACGAGATGTGAAATACAGGAGAGAATCCAGAACAGCTGGAAATGCATATATGGCTTAAAACAACTTCTTAGGTCCAAAGCCCTCCGCCGAGCTGAAAAAATTACGATATATAAGACCATCATCCAGCCAATAACAATGTATGGGTCTGAAACCTGGACTCTGACCAAATACGACGAGGAATCTTTGAAAAGATTTGAACGCAAAGTCCTTAGACTAATATATGGTCCAGTCAGGGATCAAGAAAGGGGCGAGTATAGAATAAGGACAAATAGGGAACTTCAAGGACTCTACCAACAACCTGATATTGTTCAGCTAATTAAAGCCAACCGGCTTAGATGGGCTGGACATATGCTACGCGCCGATAAAGATAGGGTGATAGGGAGAGTATGGGAGGCAACACCATGTGCAAAAAGACCCTTAGGACGGCCGCGTATGAGGTGGAGGGACAACATCCAAAAAGACCTCAGGGTTCTTGGAGTCGATGACTTGGAAACCAGCGCCCAAGACCGTGGAAGATGGAGACAAATCGTCCATGAGGCCAAGATCCACAACGGATTGTAGCGCCGAGGAGTAAGTAAGTAACCAAGTAAAATTAGGGGGGGGTCAAAAAATAAAAATCTAGGCCATTTGAAAAAACTCAACCAAATTCTGTATACATAATCAGTGTGCCCCCAGAAGTCTAAAAATTCAAAAAATAACCTCCCGAAATGGGGGGGGGGTTGTGGGATCAAAAATTAAAATCTAGGCTCTTGAACCAAACTCAACCAGAAGTGTATGGTAAAGTCAAGTGGATGGCCACATCAGAACGTTTTAATTTATTTTTCTTTCAGTTTTCAATAAAACCACAGTTACAAAACTGCTTAAAAATGGGTTAAATTCAAAATTTAACCCATTTTTAAGCAGTTTTGGGGGGTGGTGAGCCTCCAGACCCCCTGTTTGCTGGAGGGTATTCCAGACCCCCCCCTGGCCTAAGATTGTTCCGCCGTCCTTGTTTCGGGGTATAAGCCTATCTTCAGGAGTTCTGATCTTTAGGTTCTGCATCTGATCTGTTCGGTGCACTTCTTGTATTCAATGGTAAAAAAAATGTTGAATCTAGTGTGAGTATATGGCCCGCATTAGGTGAAGGTGAATCAAGTGCCCATTTTCTGATGAAATTGAGCCAATTCCATCTTTGAATGTATCCGCGCCAAATGGCTAGATCTTTTGTCTCTTGAATGTTGGCTCTCTTTCGTTTCGATTGGTTGCGAACCCGACCGATTCCGATTCTTTCTCTTCTGAAGGGGCTGCAGACATCACCGCAATCAGTAATCTCTCTATCACTTAATATTATATTTTTTAACTTTCTTATGCATTTCTAATCTTTTCTATTTGTTATTCAGCATTCCAAATTTAAAAATGTGGCACTCTCGAATGGAAAGTTCTAAAAACACGAGCACATTCCACAACCCATTTCAACATTCCATCAACGCTTCGAATTCACCCGGAAATAATTTAGTTAAAGGACGAACTATTGCAGCTGCTTCTGCTGCAGTTGTTCAAGAAGGAGGTGAGTCCAATACTAATTCAACTATTTTTTGTTTTTTAATTCGATTGCGAGAATTATTACATTCTGTCTCGCATAAACTTAGAGAAAATTTATTATATATAGGTATATACTTTTAATGTCTTATCATATTTATTCCTGATTTTTTTTTTTTTTTTTTGCTTTTTTATGCGATTTTATGCATTTTACTACGAATGCTAAAAAAACTCACTATCGATTACATAAACTTTACCTTGACTTGAACAGTACATTAATTTAAAGCACAACTTGGTCAATATGTTGCTTAAAATAGTATAAATTAGAAGTAAAAAAGCTCCTTCTTACCAATAAATTCATAGACAATAGATTTTTCAGTTTTAAATCTTACAGACAGACATCGAATTGTTATTTGCCTTGAAAGGCCATCAATTAAATATTACATAACCTTAAGGACGTTTTTGCCGAAAGTAGCTATATAAGTTGATTTATAAGATTAAATCAGCGTGTATCTTATGTTTGATTTAGATAAATATACACACATACTCATTAAATAAGTGAAATTAAATTAAATTTTTCTCTACACATTTGATAATTAAATAAACGAATTCCAGATTGTTTTTGTATTGATTTCTTATAATATACAATCAAGAATATTAATATTATATATGAGTTTTGAATGTTTTTCTTTCATCTTCAGTCTTCCTAATAATAATCTTCGAGCAAACAGTCCTAAGACTGGTTTGATGCAACCACTTGACTTCACTCAACTCTATCCCATGCCAACCAACTGTCTTGTCTAGAATAATGCTTCTTAAAGTAGTGGGCCGCGGCCCCCTAGGGGGCCATGGATTACCCGCAGGGGGGCCGCGAAGAGTCGCAAATGTAACAAATAAATTATTATTGTTAAATAAGTTTAAATACTTGGATGCATACACTCATTAATCAAAACATAATAACCGTGTTTATTTTTTTTCACGCTTTTACTGTTAACTTTAGTAAATGCATACATTGACTAGTAAGTGCATGCATATACGAAATTCAAAATTATAAATAGTTTCTTAACCATTCTGAATTGAAAAAAAATAGGGGGCCCGTGAGATATTGACTTGGGTTCCAAGGGGGCCTCGACTTCAAAAAGTTTAAGAAGCATTGGTCTAGATCAATTAACGATCCATCAGAAATTAATTAATTACCAAACTAATTTAAAGCTGGCTCATATAATTGAAACGTGAGGCGACCCCGTTCTATATTAATATTTTTTGGATAATAACATTTATGAATTTATAGGCTGACAATCAAAGATCTTTAAGATAAGTTTTATTCAGAAGGGTTCGGGCTTGATTCCTTATAATTTTGAGCGAAAATATAGCTACTACATTAGTGAAATTAGATTTTTAAAAACACAATCTTTTTTTAAAAATTGGAAATCTTGCTTTTAACAATATTGATGTATTTTTTAAAAATTTATGAAAGCACATAAAACAAAAAAACCCAACGTTCCCTTTTCTATGAAAGATATTAATTTGCCGATGGTAATAGATTCAAATTTACTAGAAAATCATAAGATTGCTGTTACTGGCACTCGGGTTCAATTCCCGAGGGGGTGAAAAACAACCCCTCTGACATATAATTAAAAATATTCCATTCCATCGGATTTAATAGATGACACCATCTTATGATTTTCTAGTTCCCTTTTCTAATTAATTTGGAAGATGTGACAATTGGTTTGGCTACAATCAATTCCTGGAATCCCCCCCCCTCACACACGCATCTAAATCAGTTGGCCCGAAAAATATGTGACAGTTTAATGCAATTTTCAAAAATCAATATTTTTTCCCTAATAGAAAATTATATCAAAACTAATAAAACTATGACCCTCTCATGGAATAAAGCCAGATTTTGAGGCTGACCTAAATTTCACATTAAAGCCAACCAATTATTTTAATTTTTTTAGTTAGTGCCAATATTTTAATTTTATTAAGAAAAATAAATTCCATTTAAAATAAAATAATGCATATTTCGCGAAGGGATGGCTGGCTCCATGCCACTCAGATTAATATCCGCTCATGAAGAGAAACAATTATGCATTGGTGAATTATTTTATTTTCAATTTTTTAAATTGATTTTATTAATTTTAATTTTTTTTTTTTAATTCACATTTTGATTTTGACTTATTAAAATTTAATTATTACATTAATTCACGAAACTAATATTTATTTTTTTAATTAAAAATTAAACCTAATATTGAATGATTTTTTAATAAAACTAAAATATATATTTTTAAAAAAAATATAGATTCCATTTCATTTGTTAATTAGGTGACCGTAATCGAAAGCGAATTTCTCGGGGATTTGGTCTGGCGACGATCAATTCCTGGAACAACCCCTACAACCCTCGTCCACCCCTACAACCCTCGCCCACCCCTACAACCCTCGTCCACCCCTTGAAGTGACATAGTTGCGCGCGCAGCTGGTTGGCTCTCCTCCATACACACTCACACATACACACAATTTGAGACACTTTTGTTGTTTTTTTTAAATTTTTCATAAACTTTAATTATACATTTAAAACGGATTTTTCAATTAATATAATTATATAACAATAAATGTCGAATAATACCTATAGAAAATTGAAAGTTTGTGTGCCCAGAGTAGCAGAATTTTTATATATTGAAGGAGACAATATAAAGAGTGTGTCTTCTGCTGGAATTACAAATTTTATTTATAATATTTATAACGAGACTATAGTTTCTATGCCTTTGCCCTCTTCATCATTCTATTACAATTGATTCACAGGAATTAGACTGATGAAGAGGGCAAAGCCCTCGAAACTATAGTCTCGTTATAAATAAATAAAATTTATAATTCCAGCAAAAGACACACTCTTTTATTGTCTCCTTCAATACCTATAGAATTAAATTCTTAAATTTTTTTTTCTTTTAATTGAATTCTTTATACAAAACTATAAGAATAAATCAAAGTATGTTTTTTGTTTGATGTCTATTCAATCGTGGTCTCTTCGTGGACATATCTTCACGGGGGTGGGTTTGGGGAGTGAGCGTCTCTTTTTCACACAGACTTTTGTTTTTCTTTTATCTCTTCTTTGTTTTATGTTAATTATTCTTTTTTTTTACTGCTCATATGAGGCAAACTGCCTCAGAGCACTGTGTAAAGATATAATTGTAAGATTGAATTATGAATAAAATTATTATTATTAATTAAATATACACCCACTTATTTATATCAGACTATAGTTTCAAAGGCTTCACCTTTATCTTCAGTCTAAAATATTTTTTAGTCTTATTCATTTATGTCTTATAAGTCAAACAAATATCTCAATAAAATGTTCATTTTAGAATGAAGATTAAGTTAAAGGCTTCGAAACTTTAAGCCCAAATATATAATTATGTATATGGAATTTCCATTAAGCACTAATCCAAGGACTTATAAAATCGAGTCTCTGTAAAATTTTTTTAAATTTTTTGTGAAACTGATTTAAAATATTTTAGGGACCACTATTTATTTAAAAATTTGAATGTAGCATACTACCACTAAAATTCATCGTTATGTGTGAGGAACCAAATTTCTATCTACTAACATTATTCTTTTATCAGAACTTTGTTTTTCTCAATTCATCAACAAAGTTGGTTGTTTTTAGTAAAATGGCCAGTCGGGTTTCTGTACCTGTAGCATCTTTAGTCTGTAAAACTCATTCGATCTAGAAAAATGTGTTTTTACTTTTATGTTATATAACCCCAAGGCATCAAACCCTATTGGTCCTTTAAAAACAAAAATTGATTCTTTCACTAAAAACCGATCAGAAAAACCTCAACTTGATTAGATTTCACCACGGGTGGTCTAATCCGAAGGCACAACTTCATACTGCCTAGAGCCAGCTACTTCAAATAGTTCAAATCACGTCGACTCTCCGTTGCATTTAAGACAGTTTTCAACCCTGACAACCAAACATTCACGTCATTTGACCGAATAGTTAGAAAGGCAACGTGGAAGCCCTTCTCTTTAAACATATTTCCTTGATTAGTTACTCTGGAGAGAATACTCTCAATAATAAAGAAAAAAGCTCAAAATCGAGTACGTATGGCCCATGAAGAGGGTTCCATAAAGATTACTCCAGTCTCCTTACGAAAACCTCAACAAGAAATATCGTTAATTGAATCTGATTCTTCACTAAGCTTCACTAAACTACCTGCTTTTCGAAATCAAAATGATAATAATTATTGAATTTTTTTTTTACAGATAGCTGTGCTTTCGGGTCAAACAAATATTTTGCATTATGTGGACTTGGAGGTATTTTATCATGTGGACTCACCCATACAATGATGGTTCCTCTTGACTTGGTCAAATGTCGAATTCAAGTCAACCCCGAGAAATACAAATCCGTTTTCAATGGATTCCGAGTAAGAATTCAAGAGTTTCAAATTTCCTATGTCTAAATTAATTCATATTTTTATTTTTCAAATCTCATTTATTTTCTTATTTCAGATTATTTTTGTTTCTTCTTCATTTTGTTCTTATAATTAAGGTTATCTTCTTTAAAAATTAGTTTCTTTAATACATTTTAATATGGAATGACTTTTCATTAAAAAAATTTTTTTTTTCCTTAAAAAAATAAATTTTCTATCCTGTAAATAAATCCCTTTTTTTAATTCCCAAAGTAGAAATTTCAAAAATGGTTACCTAAAATCAAAACAATCACGATTCTGGTACTACTATATTTTTGTGTATCTTAATCTTCTATTTATGTATTTGAAAATGTTTTGTCGACTTTTATTTAAAAGCATGCCGTATTTGTTAACAAAAAAAATCCACTTATAATATGATATTTTACGATGATTAATTAGTTTTCATTTTAATACTTTTGTATTATACTACTAACTTATCATTGAGTCTAGAGTCCTAAGGCTGATTGGACGCAACCATCTACCTCCACCCAACTCTAAATATTCCATGACATAAGTACTGTATTAAGCCTGGTTCACACGAGACATTTTCTCTTAAGGCTGGTGCACACGAGGCTTTTTCTGCCACTTGTTCCCTAACTTGTTCGCCCTACTTGTAATTTGAAGCTAGTTCAGTCAGGCGAAGGCTTTTTTAGAAATTAATTCAAGTTGGCCGGCTAGGTTGCGCGCCCAAGTGTCAGTCCAGAGAATCAATGCATATAAACACTGCTCATCTTTAAAGGCATCAATTAATATTTCAATTTGTTCTTGAGTCCACTTTTGGAATTTGGAAGGCATATTCTCTTTATTCATTGAAGTAAAGTGTTGAATTGAGAAATAAAATATCAGCTGATGTATTGTGCCAATGCCCATGTCACCCACGTGATAAAATAATGCTTTCCGATTGACTGCTCACTGCCAGCTTCAACTAGCTAAACTTTTTTTTTAGAACACGCCCTATCTTTTGAATCAAGCAAGCATGCTAGTAAGACAGTCAGAAGTGACGTCATTTCGACCCCCTCCATGCCTCCAAATTTACAGTTAGCCGAACAAGTAGGAGAACATGTCTCGTGTGATGCGGCCTTTAGAATATGGTGTTGGTGCGAGGTAAAACATAATTTAATAAAAGAAAAAGTAAAAAAAATTTTTGGAAAATTATTTTTTACTATTGAGTTATTTACTAGGTCACTTGTTTTACATGTAAGAAATAAAAAGAGAGTTTATTCAATAAATATATATTGAGAAAACTCTCAATAGTAAATAATAATTTTCCAAAAAAATATGTTTACTTTTTCTTTTATTCCGGACAACTCTTTCACTTTTCCAACATTTTATACTAACTAACAATAATATATATACATAATGAATCAAGGCTGTAGAGAACAATTTCTGGTCCGGGGGAAGCAACCCCCCTTTTATTACTTAACCCTTTTTAACTTAACATTAGAAATTCACACAACATAATTATAAAATGTCATTTATGACACAGGAAATGTCTGAATGAAGTTTAGCTTCTAAAAAAAAGTAATAATAATTTTATTAATACGAGTATATTATTTAAAAACAAGGATATTTTATTATTTTATCTGCTTATTTTAAATTAGCTTTTCTTGCTTTGAATGATCAACGTCTATTATTACTTCATTATCCAATTTTCTCGCTTACGCTGATTCTTAACAATTCTTAACAAAGAAATGAAAAGCTTAGTTGTTCGTGTTATGAATGATTTTAAGTGAAAAATAATTTTTCATTTTTACAATCATAATGTATATATTTCTTGATATAATATTTTTTTAAAGAAAAGATCATAAATCCAGGCCCCGTGAAAAATCTGGGTCACCCCCGATACCCCCCCTTTCGCCAGACCGTAAGAAATAAATTGGGGATTGTGTCTTCTACAAAGCTTAAGTAAAGTTTTTATTTATTTAAGAATATTGTCTTCATCCAAAATTTCACATACAATTAATATAATTATTATAGTCCTAAATGAAACTGGTTCATTTTATCACTGAAGTGTGAATTTAACGGAAAGATTTCAATAATAAAACAGTAACAGATAGTAGATAGGGGGCGTCCATAATATTTCTTCGCACAAGGAAGGGGCTGGAGGGCATATACCCTAGTTTTGGATTTAGCCTTTTAGATTTTATTGAAGGCCCCATATCTGATCATCTTGAATAATATTAATATTTTGTTTGTTTGTTTTTTTAATTTTCTCGTGTTCTTTTTTTAACATCCAAATTAAATATATAATTATTTTGATTATTTATGTCCATCGATTAAATTAATAAGTTGTTGTAGGGAAATAAGGACAATAGCTTATGCAAGTATTTTTTATTTTATGCCAACGTTTCGTCAACTTTGTTGACTTCCTCAGGGCTCAAACAAAATAAAAAATACTTTCATAAGCTATTGTCCTTATTTCCCTACAACAACTTATTAATTAAATATATAATTATATTGATATTTAATATTTTGTCTGTGCCAATTTCAGGTAACTATAAAGGAAGATGGAGCGAGAGGTTTAGCGAAAGGTTGGGCTCCCACATTTATTGGTTATTCTCTTCAGGTAAATAGAAGATTTTTAATTTCAATCAAATGCATTTGAACTTTTTTTAAGATAACATTTTTCTATTTTAAAGGGATTGTGTAAATTTGGACTTTATGAAGTATTTAAAGTATTTTATTCTGATATTCTTGGAGAAGAGAATGCCTATCTGTGGCGGACTTCCTTATACCTGGCTGCTTCAGCTTCAGCCGAATTTTTCGCTGATATTGCTCTAAGTCCAATGGAGGCACTCAAGGTATATTTATTTTTTGAATTTAACCCAAATTTGTATCATAACAAGGGCCATTTCATTAAAAATATTAATAAATACTTAATCCCAAACACGTCATCTATGTACAAAGCACTTATATAAAATTCTTATTAAATAATCAATAGATTAGTTATATTTGTTTAAGTATCTATGCATTTTGAATGTCATCTTTGTTAAAATCTCTCAAAGTGACTTATAAATTGAAATTTGGATTTTATTTTTTATGTTTTTCAACTTTGATCCTAATTCTCTTCTCTTGTTAAAATCTTGTAAGCAAATTTAGAATTACTTGCACATAATCGATTTTGTTGAAATTTTGCACACACCATATTTGCCATGGCAATACAACATAAACACAAATCAACTACCCAAAATTAGGGCTTAGATGAGGCGAGTACAAAAATTTAAATTTGAAGTCCTTTGATTTGGACTAAATTTTACATAGTTACTCTTTAGGACACGAAACTGGTTCATATTATATCACTACCAAAAATAGGGGTCGTGGGGGGAGAGGCGAGAATTAAGATCCATTGTCCGATCTGGACCTATTTTCCGCATTAGGACCTTCTGGGAAATATTGTCATATATAAACTATTCAAATTATTGGTCGTGTAAATTTTAAAGATAAAAATATATTTAAAAAACATGCTTTTATTTCAAACGCAGTAAAAATCCAAAATACATTTTTATTTAGTACTCATCACAGAATAAAAATAAAAGTGTGGGTGCATATTTTCTATTTTAATTAAATTTAAAGTTGAAAGTGCGGCACTTTTATTTTTAGTCATTAGAGAATGAAAATTTTTCGAGTACTAAAGAAAAAATTTATTTTCTGCTTTTTAGTGCTTTTGAAATAAAATTCCAGCTTTCAAAAAGTTTTTTTTTAATTTGATATAATAATAAGTAGTACTTTTTCTGTCATTAATTTTCCATAGCAATATTTTCTAAGATACAACTAAACAATTATAATTTCCTATAGGTTTTTTTAATCAAATCTAGTTTGTTTATCTACCTACATGCAAAAAAACAAATCGTTATTTCTTTTGTTTCAATTTCTTCACAGGTCCGAATTCAAACACAACCAAACTTTGCCTCTACTTTGCGAGCAGGTTTACCTATTATCTACAATCAAGAAGGGCTAAATGGCTTTTACAAGGGATTGGTTCCATTGTGGATGCGTCAAATCCCTTACACGATGATGAAATTTGCATGTTTTGAAAGAACTGTTGAGTTATTATACAAGTACGTTGTGCCTAAGCCACGTGCTGATTGTTCCAAAGGAGAACAGCTGATAGTGACATTTGCTGCTGGTTATATAGCTGGTGTCTTCTGCGCTATCGTTTCCCATCCAGCAGATACTGTTGTATCTAAACTTAACCAAGATAAGGGTGCCACCGCACTGGATGCTGCTAAGAAATTAGGATTTGCCGGCATGTTATTATTTTATTCCACCTCTGCCGAACTTAGTATGCGCTCAAGAATTTTATCGAAAATTTCAAAGTGCGCATGCTCAGTTCTCCCGAGTGTTGCCCAAAGATAAAGATAACCACTAATTCCGAATAAAAAAATCTATTAAAACGTAATTTTCATCCTCTTAAAAAAAACCGACGATTCGGAGGATCGCTCCCCTTCTTCCTTCTTCAGGGCCAATGGGATTATTGGTAACCATTGTTGAAGACATGGTCGAATCGTCTTAAAATCGCAAATGACCATAGTTTCTCATCGAATACTTGAGGATTAACCATTTTGCATGGAATTTTTAACGTTTCTATTATTATTGGTAACCATTGCTGAAGATATGGAAAAATTGACTTAATACCAGGTCTCACTTTTGGGAAAAAAATATTTTGATAGGTTTTATAATGAAACTAATTATTAATAGGTGGTTGAATCTAAATAAAACAGTTGGTTGATTAAATAACAAACAAACAAATTACCGAGCTTAGATCGGTCATCCAGGTTCTAACATTAATAAGAGGAAATCAATGGGGTTCAATTTGCTACTCTCGGCAAGAAACATCTTCCCAATACATTTTTTTTAATTGAAACAGTTTTTATCTCTTTAGACAAAGAATATTTTTTAACCTACATAATAAATATGTAGAATGTAATGAAAAAAATGCTAATGTAATGGAATTATTAATTAAATTAAAAGTTCAGAATTTTTATAAATTAAAGGAGACAATAAAAGAGTGTCTTCTAATGAAAATATTTTTTATTTATTTATTTATAAAGAGACTATAATTTCGAGGGCTTTGCCCTCTTCATCAGTCTATTACGATTGATTCACAGGAATTGATATATGTATTTCCTGTGAATCAATTGTAATAGATTGATGAAGAGAGAAAAGCCCTCGAAACTATAGTCTCTTTAGGAATTGTTAATAAAAAATTTATTTTCTCTAAAATCACTTTCGATAGGAATAGATTTTCTTAATAAATATTTCAATATTTATAAATCTAAATTTTTTATTTATAGAAAAAACAGATTTTCTTCCTCTAGATTGTTTTTAATTTTCGTTTTTTTGGTCTTTTTTCCAGGCATGTGGAAAGGTCTCTCTGCCAGAATTGTTATGATTGGAACGCTGACCGGTGCCCAATGGTTTATTTATGACGGTGTCAAGGTTTACTACCGTATGCCACGACCTCCACCTCCAGAAATGCCAGAATCTTTGAAAAAGAAGCTCGCGGTTGAAGGAAAAACTGATTAAGAACTAAACCAAATTAGTAGCTTCCATCATAAACAATTTTTCAAAGTTTCACACTTTGTTTGTTTCAAAGCTAATTGATCATACTTTTTTTCCACAATGTCAATTCGAACTTAGAACAATTCCATTCTATTTTAATGTATTTAATTTAACCAGTATAAAATGAATATAAGTACAAATATAGGTTAATAAAAACATTGTTTGAACAAAAATGAAAATAAAAATGTTAAAATAAATATTTTTTTCTATTATTTTTTAAATCACAATTTTATAAAAGTGAAGAAGAAAGGAAGGTTTTTTTTTCAAATTGATAAAAAATAGTTTTGAACTAAACTACAAACTATTATCTCATTAATAAATTAATTAATTTAAAAAAAGGGAAGAAACTATAAAAACAAGTAGGGGGCCCAGCCAGTAGTTGATCAAATAACGCCGATGCTACGCTATTTTTATCCCCCAGCTTTCATTTTAAATCTTAATAGAAAACTCACACCATAATAACAATCCCTTATATGTGTCCAATCATAGGAGAATATAAAATTCAGGCCTTATTAAAGAGCATAAACAATAGAATTAAAAAAAGAAAAAAATTTGTTCCAGTAGTTGATCGGGCGAATCAAATTTTTGATCAAAGTCAAATCCAATGATTTCAAAGGAGGTAAAATAACACAGTTTGATAATTTTATTTATATTTTATTTTATTATTTATTTTTTTATTATTTTTTAAGAGACACAATGGAAATTAAAAAAATTACATTTTTTAAAAGCATTGCAACTCATGAACCGAAAAAAGATGGTTGATGGTTTTAGTTGGTTCTTCGATATGTGAAACAACCTGAGTTGACAACATTTAAATCATAAATAACTAAATATATTTAATCATATATCAGATTTAATAGATTATTTTCTACTTAATAGAACTACTTAAACTTTTTGAGTTTAAAAAAGTTTATTTCTCGTGTCAATCCAGTATATAGTTATATTGTATTACCATAATAAAAATGGAGCATTTTATGTTGAAGACAGAATTAAAATGGTCATAATTTATGGTGAATGTGGAAGAAATGTTATGGGGATGCCATTGAAATGGATGCCGAGCGTTTTCCTGATAGGAATACACCCTCACAAGCTTCATTTTATCGTGTTGTAAATCTGTTAAAAAAAAAATACACGAAATGTAAAGGAAAACAGGCCAAAATAAGGAAATTGGAACTGGAATTCCAGAAGACTTGGGATAACAATTTGGAATATCAGAGAATAGTGTCGGAAAATTATTAATTATTATTAAATTATTTATTTAATAATTAAATATTTGATCATTATTATATGATAATAAGTTTGAATAATTGTTAAAAATAATTATTAGGATTTTTTTGAGATCTAATAATTGATTTAATATTTTGTTTATTTGATGTCGGATAAAAAAATAGTTCTTATAAAAGTTGCTCAGTTTCATTTGTAGATTATGAATATGAAAATAAATATATAGGGTTCCATTTAAAAAATAGAACTTGACCTTAAAATATCCTTGAAAGCTTGTTATAGATCGACAAACAATAGCGTACTTTAGTTTCCCCCTTGATATAAATAAACTTTTATTTGAAACTTTTTTTCATATAATGGACTGTTTTTGAGTTATAAGACTGTCTCAAGATAAAAAAACTCACCCGGTATATATAAAATGAATGGAGAGAGCGATCAAGAAGAAGATGATGAGAGAAAGTGTGTGCGATTTGAGAAGAGAGTAGGAAAGAGAGAATAGTAAGTACCATAGTATATAGAGAAATAGGGGAAGGAGGGGGAGCCTAGGAAAAAGAGAAATGCTTTCTGTCTTTTATCTCTGTTTCTCCTCTCTCCGTTCTTAAAATCCCTCCTCACTTGATGTCAGGTGATATTGGAAGCGGCCTTTCCCCTCACAATGTGTTTATTTCTTTTGTCTTTGTATTTTATTTTCATATCAGATTTTAATTTATATTACTTTTCGAAATTGGACTATAATTATTCAATAATAATAAATTTAAACGGCGAAAGGCTCAAAAACATTAGATATGCGGACGATACAGTTATATTTGCGGATAATTTAAGCGATCTACAACACTTTATAGATCAAATTGTTAAAATAAGTGATTCTTATGGTCTAAGAATAAACAAAAATAAAAATAAATTGATGATCATAAGCAAAGGGAAAAAGACGAATTGTCACATTACCATCAATGGCAATAATATAGAAAGAGTCAACAAATATACGTATCTTCTTCGTCTTCTTCTTCGAGTGCCATACCAGAAACGGGTGTCGGCGTCTCTCCACATATTCCTGTGCTGAGTGTGTTTAGTTGTTTTACACAGATATACGGGACCTACTTTTTAATGCCGGTTCCGAACGGCTAATTTGGAGAGGTCACTTGACAATTATACTCTTGGTAGGTTGCCATTACTTTCCAAGAGGAGGCGACTGCAAATATCTATCTGCCGAGACTCGGTCTCGAACCAGCGATCTCCGAGTCAGCGACCCAACACTCTATCCACTGACCGACAGTCGCCTCATATACGTATCTAGGCACTAATATTAACGAAGAGTGGGACCTTTCTCAAGAGATAAAGTGTCGTATTGAGAAAGCAAGAGCCGCATTTAACAAAATGAAACATATATTTACAAACAGAGATCTCACCATCAAAAATCAGATTGCTGAGATGTTATATATTCCCGGTTCTTCTTTATGGCGTGGAATCGTGGACCTTAACAGAGGCATCTATAAAGAAACTGGAGGCTTTTGAAATGTGGCTCTATAGAAGAATATTGAAAGTGAAATGGACGGATAAAAAAAATATCTAACGTCAAAATCCTACAATGGATGAATAAAGAAAAAGAAATAGTCCTTACGATCAAGACAAACGAGCAAACTTCAATATCTCGGCCACTTAATGATAAACCCCCAGTGATATCAGCTGCTACAGGTTGTTCTCCAGGGTTAAGTCATGGTTAGGAGAGGAGTAGGTCGGAGAAGGATATCCTGGCTGAAGAATCTTCGAGTCTGGTTCTCCAGCACAACCAAACAGTTCTTCAGGGTTGTAGTGAACAAAATAATGATAGCCAAGATGATTGCTGACATCCGGCGCAGATAGACACTTAAAGAACAAGAAGAATACATTTGTATTGCTTTAAATAAAAAAAATATTTTTGCTTGCTTTCGTTCCATTCGTATTTGGAAAAGGATTATCTCTATTCAAAAAAAAAAAATAAAAAAAATAAAAAAAATAAAAGGGAATTTTAGAAATATTACTTAAATTTTAAATGGAAAAGAAAAATTAAAAAATACTAGCTGAGTTTATAATAATAAAAAAAAATGAGAAAAATTGAATTTACAAAAAAAAATTAAATTAATATAACTAACAAATCCATGTTCTATTCAATTTTAAGGACAATGGACCATGGTACATTGTAAGCTTGTTAGTCTTTTTATGATTATCTCTCAAAACTAACCTGGTGTTTATGTAGTTTTTGAATAAGCAAGTTTCGCTTCTCTTGTGTGTAGTGTGAAGAACACAGGGTCTTATTTTTTTTAAATAAGACCTTCCATCGTCTTTGGTCGTAGTAATTAGAATTATATATTAGGGAGATAGATGTATGGATGGATGATGATATATCATGAATAAAAGATTGATATTTTTTTTTATAACGATATTGATACAAGAAGAAGTTGCACCAAGAAGGTAGAACCTTTGAAGTCCGTGGTGGACCCTTGTAACGTGAAGACAAGGGGAGATTTAGGGATTGGGTAGCAGTCGAAGGTATCTGTGGATGCTGGTCTTGAAAGATTGAAGGTTATAAGAAGCTGGAAAGACTTGGTGGAAAGAAAGTTTCCATTAATCCAAGGATGTCATTCCATTAACTGCCATTCTTCTTTTCATGCTTCTTTTTGTGTCCCCCCCCCCGGGGGGGGGGGGGGGGGGGGGGGGGGGGGGGGGGGGGGGGGGGGGGGGGGGGGGGGGGGGGGGGGGGGGGGGGGGGGGGGGGGGGGGGGGGGGGGGGGGGGGGGGGGGGGGGGGGGGGGGGGGGGGGGGGGGGGGGGGGGGGGGGGGGGGGGGGGGGGGGGGGGGGGGGGGGGGGGGGGGGGGGGGGGGGGGGGGGGGGGGGGGGGGGGGGGGGGGGGGGGGGGGGGGGGGGGGGGGGGGGGGGGGGGGGGGGGGGGGGGGGGGGGGGGGGGGGGGGGGGGGGGGGGG
>JALMQS010000120.1:9289172-9561395 GCA_024734495.1 Forficula auricularia | reverse complement strand
GATAGTCAGGGTGGAAAAAAGATGAGAAAAATTCAAAGTTCAACAAGAATTAAAAAATATGTTAGGATTAAAATAATAACAGTGACTCCAAAAAAGTTTTTCAGTTGCTCAGCGCACTTAAACTTTTTTATGGTAGTTTTAATGTGAATAAATTATCACCATATTATGAAATTGAATTTAAATTAGAAGGTTCTTGCTTACCTCTGAAAGTCGAGAATAAATAAAAAATAACAAGAAAATTAAATGTATGGGGAAAATAGAATTTTTAAACAGACAGATTTATTAATTTGATTAGTAAAAATAGAAGCAAAAAAACAAATTATCTGACAAAAAATTGCAAAGTCAATTGAATTGTGAATATGAATTATGATTAGAAATTATCACTTTATTTTTATTATTATTAACAGGGTAAATTATAAGTTAATTAAACAGAAAGTATTTGAGACAAATAAACGAATGAATTTAAAATTAATTAATTAAATCTAATTAACAATTTTCCAATTAAAGTGATTAGTAGTAACAGGATTAAAAATGTTTAATTAAAATTAAAATTAGAACTAATTAGCCATTAACAAGGCGGCCATATTTATTTATAAAATAAATCGAATAGTCAAATGAATTCGAGAGAGTCTTTGCGTAGATGAGATGAAGTGTTCAAAAAAACAAATGGATTGTAATCAATAAGAAGTGAGAGAGTTTTTCAGTTAGAAGGAATTGTAAAAAAAGTGTATGAAAAGAGTATAAGATCAAATAGGTTCACTTATCAGTTTGTTGAAAATGTTTTGACGAATCCGTTGAGCTTGAGAATTTCTTCCAGGCCAATCTGTACCAAAAATAAAACGAGTGTGTATTTCCTTCCAATGAAGTCGATACTGAGAGAGAGAAGATGGTACAGCTACCAGGGAAGCAGAAGATTAGAAGTCCAGTTGTGATGTTCTAACATAAATATCAACTCACTAGTTGATATTTTATCAATTTACAATTGATATGGGAAAGAATGAACACCAGCAGCAAAAATAAGTGAGTAAAATGTGAGACTGGACTCTGATTAGCAGAACATGATCTGCACAGATTCGCTGATTACACAAGAATGAGAAAAAATTAATTATATAAATAAACATGAATGTGTATATGGCTGTTCCCAGAGCTGACCGGCCTCCCCTAGCGCTGTTCCATCGAGTTGACGAACACTGCCTAGCGATATTTTTTCTGCACAAAAATCGTAAAAACGATGATCACACATGCAATAAGCTCACGGTTGCGATTGGCGCAACCATACCGAGGCCCGGTGACAGAATGTCGCAATAAATTTGTTGAAAAGGTGTAGACTGAGAAGGAGAGAGTAAAGATAAGGAAAAAGTAAACGTGTGAAAGAAAAGTGTGTAAGTGATGAAGTGTTAACAATGTTTATCCTTCGTGTTTGATAGGTAAGGGTGAGATTTTTGTGATTGGACGAAGGCATTCCCCATTAGGTGTGCGTAGTTTAACAAGTCGTGACAACTTATCTCTGCCGGGTATAACTTCAATAATTCGAGCCATTGTCCATTTTCCAGGCAAGAGCGCCTTATCTAAGAGTAGCACAAGTTGTCCCACTTGTGGTTGTTCCTTGTTGTGCAGCCAACGGTTTCTCAACTGTAGATGAGCCAAATGCTCCCGGTTCCATCTATTCCAAAATTCAGTAGTAAGTTTGGAGACATATTTCCAACGTTTGGTAAGTGGAATTCTTGTATCCGTTCCATTTCGAATGGGTAGTGTAGTGAGAGAACTTCCAACCAGAAAATGTCCTGGTGTGAGTGCCTCAAAACTATTTGGATCATTGGACAGAGAAGACAATGGTCGAGAGTTTAGAAGAGCTTCAATTTTAATCAAAGCCGTGACACCTTCGTCATACGTAAGAAGACTTGAACCGAGGGATCTTCTTATTCAGCCATGAGAGTACGATTTGTGAATCAGAGAAACAATTAATTTCCTGAATAGGCATGGACAACGAAGGAAGGATAAAATGAATAGCTTTTGAAAGTAGATGTGCGGATAAGAGTTCTGACCTTGGAGTTGTAGTTAGTTTGAGTGGTCTTACCCGAGATTTGGCATATAGGAATCTGCTATCTTGGAGGGTAGAATGATAATATGATGTCATGTAAAGGACGCATCCGTAAGAGAGGTCACTAGCATCGCAGAATCCAAATATTCGGTAAGTTGTAGCGTCAAGACTTTTTAAGAGCCGTGGGATTTTAATGTGTTGGAATTTGGCAACTTCCTTGTGATACAATTCCCATGAGGTCTGAAAAGATTGAGGTATTGGAGTATCCCAATCAAGCGTCTTGTCTTTCCATAACTCCTGGAACAATATCTTAAACTTGATCAGACATGGGTTCAAAAAACCAAGTGGATCATACACCCGTTGGAGTTCTGATAGAATACCCCTTTTTGTGTTTGGAGTTTCATTCGGTATAGTAAGTTTGAAGTAAAAACTATCTTCTTGAGATCTCCAGTCGATGCCCAGAACTGAAATATCCCCAGGACTTAGCACCTTGGAAGAATCAGAGATGAGGTGAAGATCTCTCAAGTTTTCGAGTAGTTCCTGTGAGTTAGATGAAAACTTGTCAAAGAAGAATGATCCTTGTTTTAGGATAAAACAGATCTCCTCAACTAGCGTGGTCAAATCAGATATGGTGTCAGCTCCTAATAGGAAATCATCGACATAAGAGTTTGTCTTTATGTTCTTAGCAGCTGTCGGATATTGTGAGGAGAATTGATCAGCCAGGTAATGTAACGCTCGAATAGCGAGGAAAGGACTGCAAGATAATCCGAATGGCACACGAGTGAAACGGTAAACTGAGATCGGTTGTGAGGAATGTTCACGCCATAGTACGCGGAGTAGATCTCGGTCTGGTTTTGCGACAAGAATTTGAAGGAACATAGAAATTATATCCATACAAATAACATATCGGTGTGATCGAAAATTGGTAAGAACATGTCTTATATCGGTTTGAAGGACATCTCCTGGCATGAGAATATCGTTGAGTGAGTTTCCATTTGTCGAAGTTGAAGATCCATTAAAAACAATCCTCAATATTGAACTGTTTTTCTTTGGGACTGCAGAGTGGGGTAGATAGAAACATCTATTGTTATTGTGATATTGTTCTGAAGGTAGTACCAACTCTAAGTGATGGTTGTCAATATATTGATGCATGGATTCAATGTATTGAGTATGGTATCTAGGGTTCTTTGTAAATTTCCGTTCCAGAGCCCGCAAAAGCACAAATGCCTTGGATTCGGAATTTCCTAAAGGTAGGTGATCTGGTTTTAAGGGTAGGTGAACTTGTATGCGATTGTCCACAAGTTGTGTGTGAGTCCGAAAAGAGGTTTCCTCTAATGAAAGCGTTTCCGGTAAAGGTAAGTTAAGAGAATCCTCTAGTTCCCAATACTTTGAAACATACAAAATATCATCTTTGGGAGTGGTCTGTGCCTCACACAGATGCAAAACTTTGCTCATTTTGGCTGGAGCAGAACCCAGCAGCAACCATCCAAATTTGGAACCGAAAAGTGCTGTGCTACCGTCAGGGCTAGCAATCTTCTCACCGGTAAAAATGTTGGCGCAGGCAGAAGCTCCTAAGATCCCTTGTATGGGTGCAGGTGTGTGGTAACATGGATCAGCAAGAGGTTTATCTTCAAGGTATGAGAGTGAGGATGTATCTACTGATTTGGTTGGTAACTTAAGTTGTAGTGAATTAACTATGTGGAATTCAAATGGTTCAAATTCTGAGTCTGTAAAGCGTGAGGAAATATAAACAAAAGTAGAGTGAGTGACATCTAGTTTGGAAGAAGCTCCTAACCCTTCAATCTGTATGGGATTAGAAGTTTTCTTAGTCTTAAGCGCCAGTGCTAATTGACTAGAAATAAGCGAAACTTCGCTCGCACTGTCTATGAGAAAACGAGCCGTATGAACAGTTCCATCTGCACATAGGAGACTGAGACAGGCGGTCGATAAGATAGGTACAACCTCATAGGCTGACCTTGACACTTGACATATACGTTTTGATTTTTCTGGAGGTGTTGTGCCCGCAGTGTTGGGACTTGTGTTAGACGGTTCAGATTTGTGTGTGACATTGTCTGTTGGTTGAAGGTGCAACATCCGATGATGAGCTCCTTTGCACATAAAGCAAGGCTTAAAAGAACATTTATTTGAAAAGTGAAGTGCTGAGAAGCAAAGAAAACAACGTTTCAGCCCTCTGATTTTCTTGTGACGGTCTATCGGTGTCATAGACTTGAATTTGTCACAATCTATGAAGCGATGTACAGGTTGTTTGTTACAAATGGGACAAGAGTTATCTGTAGTGGTGAGGGTGTAGGTCTTGACCGATTTGTTCTTTGTGAAACTGGATGATGATTGAGGGTTTGGTTTGTTAGAAGAGTGAGTTGCTTTCGCCTGTGTCTCCAAGGCTTGAGATCTGACGTCTAAGTGTTTGAGTAGAGTGTTAAACTCAGGGACTTCATCCACTGACTGTGAGTGTAGCCAACTCTCCAAAGAGTGGCCATCCACCTTCTTCATGATGATGCGTGTGATGAAAGGGTTGCACGCCTTTAGGTCCATTCCTAAAGTCTGAAGATTATGAGTGATGTCTGTGACTGCTATTGAAAACTGAGAAAGTGTGTCTTTCGTTACATGAGTAATTGGGTGTAAATTCAAGAGTTTGTCAATAAACGAGAATATTATTTCGCGAGTGCGATCATAATGAGATTTGAGTAATTGTAAACAAATGGAGTAATTGTCATCGGTGATTGAGTAAGCCTGTATGACTAGAGCTGCAGCGCCTGACAAGCTCCCTTTCAAATATGATAATTTTTGAGCTTGGGTGAGTGAAGAATTTCTATCAATGGTGGCTGTGAACAGGTCTAGGAACGATTTCCATTGATCGTAATCTCCTGAAAATTTAGGCAAATTTAGAGTTGGTAAATGTACCGTAGGATGAATTGTGAGTTGAGTTGAGTTGATTTCCTGTGTAGTACTAGAGGGGGTTATTTGTGACAAAAGAATCTTAGCTTCTCTAATAGAGGTGACGAGTGAATTATGATGAGTTGTTATTTGGTCTTTTAAGTTTTCACCTCCTTCTATTGTGAATAATGCATGTTGAGAAGATTTTTTGATGATGTTAGATAAGTCACTTTTTAGTTTTGCTGCCTGTTCTAGTACGTCTACTAGTGTTGCCTTCTGAGGATTTTCCTCGAAAGAGGAGCATTGGAGCAGAAGCTCAATTTCTATCCCCAGAGCTTGTATCTCCCCTTTTACTGTGTCAAGAACTGATTTGGGTGGCATTGTGAAAGATTATGACTAAATACAATTAGTAAGAACAATTTGTACTCAGTACAACAAAACAAAACCAAGAAACAAATAACAAAAACAAAAAACAAAAATATATGATAATTTTCAATAAAATTATTTGCCTTTGTTTGGCGATGACTATACAGTGTAAGCAAGTTAGCAGTTTGGATCACGTCAGGGTCACAAAAAATTTAAATGGTTGAGCCAACTGATGGTCAGGGTGGAAAAAAAGATAGAAAAATTCAAAGTTCAACAAAATTAAAAAATATGTTAGGATTAAAATAATAACGGTGACTCCAAAAAAGTTTTCAGTTGCTCAGCGCACTTAAACTTTTTATGGTAGTTTTAATGTGAATAAATTATCACCATATTAAGAAAGAAATTGAATTTAAATTAGAAAGGTTCTTGCTTACCTCTGAAAGTCGAGAATAAATAAAAAAATAACAAGAAAATTAAATGTATGGGGAAAATAGGAATTTTTTAACGAGACAGATTTATTAATTTGATTAGTAAAAATAGAAGCAAAAAAAACAAATTATCTGAGAAAAAATTGTAAAAGTCCAATTGAATTGTGAATATGAATTATGATTAGAAATTATCACTTTATTTTTATTATTATTAACAGGGTAAATTATAAGTTAATTAAGCAGAAAGTATTTGAGACAAATAAACGAATGAATTTAAAATTAATTAATTAAATCTAATTAACAATTTTCCAATTAAAGTGATTAGTAGTAACAGGATTAAAAGTGTTTAATTAAAATTAAGGGGAATTAGAACTAATTAGCCATTAACAAGGCGGCCATATTTATTTATAAAATAAATCGAATAGTCAAATGAATTCGAGAGAGTCTTTGCGTAGATGAGATGAAGTGTTCAAAAAACAAATGGATTGTAATCAATAAGAAATGAGAGAGTTTTTCAGT
Organism: Forficula auricularia; assembly: GCA_024734495.1. Classification (NCBI taxonomy): domain Eukaryota; kingdom Metazoa; phylum Arthropoda; class Insecta; order Dermaptera; family Forficulidae; genus Forficula; species Forficula auricularia. Next base: position 9,555,146 of record JALMQS010000120.1, on the reverse strand, counting down.
TAGAAGGAATTGTAAAAAAAGTGTATGAAAGAGTATAGATCAAATAGGTTCACTTATCAGTTTGTTGAAAATGTTTGACGAATCCGTTGAGCTTGAGAATTTCTTCCAGGCCAATCTGTACCAAAAATAAAACGAGTGTGTATTTCCTTCCAATGAAGTCGATACTGAGAGAGAGAAGATGGTACAGCTACCAGGAAGCAGAAGATTAGAAGTCCAGTTGTGATGTTCTAACATAAATATCAACTCACTAGTTGATATTTTATCAATTTACAATTGATATGGGAAAGAATGAACACCAGCAGCAAAAAATAAGTGAGTAAAATGTGAGACTGGACTCTGATTAGCAGAACATGATCTGCACAGATTCGCCGATTACACAAGAATGAGAAAAATTAATTATATAAATTAATTATATAAATAAACATAGATGTGTATATGGCTGTTCCCAGAGCGAACCGGCTCTCCCCAGCGTTGTCTCCATCGAGTTGACGAACACTGCCCTAGCGATATTTTTTCTGCGCAAAAATCGTAAAAACGATGATCGCACATGCAACAAGCTCACGGTTGCGATTGGCGCAACCAGTTACCAATAATAACAGAAATGTCAAAAATCGAATGTAGAATGGTTATTCCTCGACTTTTAAATAAGAATCGATCATTATTTTTGAATTAAAGCCAACATGAACTGCAAATAGCAAGTGAAATCTGATTAATAATAAAGGAATAAACATATTAATATTTCAAATGAATTTGGATAAAGTTTAGCAACGATCCGTTGCAGTTTATTTAGTTATAACTCGAGTTCTAATTGAAATAAAAACAAAATCAAAGAGGAAGCTGTTTTTTACGTCAATAAAATATTTTGATTTCAAATATTGCTGTTTAATTTGTTATGATTTATGATATATGTACTTTTACGGAGGGTAGGGCGCCATTGGAAAAAATTTAATTAAAAACGCGACTCGGAAAAGTTTAAGACGCCCTGATGGAGAGGATGATTTTTAAAATTTTAATTTTCAAGAATTCTTTAATCGAGTAATATTTAATTTTACAAAACTTCCCAGAAAGGGCTGATTATGATAAATACAATAAATTTAATTAGACTGAGAGCGTTACATTTTCGCATGATGCTTTTGATTGATGTTACTCTACCGCTGATAAAGAACTTTCACTTTAATTTAACAATTTTATTTCTTTTTTCAGAAACCAAATGGTAGAGAATTGCAACCAAATGGAATTGGTATATATGGTGGGAACGAATCCGAAGAGGAAGGAGTAGAATCGAGTCTTCTTCCTACTAATAATGAAATATATATGTCTCAGGTTGTATATTAATTTATATCTATTTCTTATGTAAAATATAGAGACCGGATTCCTATACAATTGCATATTTCGTTTGTTGCCACGTACGACCCAGGAGATCAATTATCTATCCAAATCATGCATCTAGGATACTGTGGGTTAAATTTTATACTGCATATTTTTGTATATTTGAGTAATATTGCACAAAATTGCATATTTGAAGGATATTGCATAAAATTGCATATTTCGAGGCAAATACAGATGTTTTTAAAAGTAACTTTTCTTAGAAAGAATGAAAAAAAAAGAAATAAAACAACGGGACACTAATTTAAATTCGAAGAAAACAAAAATTGAATTCAATGACAAGAGTGTAGTTTTGGACTACCAACTAGGAGGTTGGTTTACAAAGGATGTAAACATAGCTAAAAAACAACAATCAACTCATTTTTCTTTTTACCCAGTTGTGCTTTGACTTGACTAGATAATATACTCTACACGAAAATACCGAAAAGTTCCCAATCTTTTTATTCCAAAGTAAAAGTGGGGGTTTTAATTTCCTGTAAAATCCCCGAAAAAAATGGGATATATCTAAATTAAAAAATAAAAAAACCCAAAAACTCTTCGAAAACGTAATGAATAAGAAACTGGAAGAAAAACACCCACAAATAATAAAGAAGAAGAAATCGAACAAGAATGGAATGATATGAAATCAAGCCTGATCGATACAGCCAACGAAGTCCTTCAATCAAAGAAAAACGAAATTAAAAAGCCATGGGTAACAGACGAAATACTGCAACTGATTGACGAACGAAGAAAATTTAAGAACAGAAAAGACGAAGAAGGAAACATAAAAAATTAAGATGGAAAGTTATAAGAGAATGTAGAAAAGCAAAAGAAAAAATGATTCAACAAAAAGAAGTCAACGAAAATCTAGTATTGGGAAAAGTTGATGTAGCCTATAGGGCAATAAAAAGAAATTGTCAAGAAGACAGGCCAAAAGGAAAGAACATAAGAGATAAAGGAGGCCACATTATTCTAAACGAAAACGAACAGGCAAATAGATGGAAGGAACAACTAGAAGAACTCTATGGAGAAGAAAAAACAATGAACCCAATAGAAGAAGAAGAATCTGTGGACGAAAACGAATTAGGAGACCCCATACTCAGGTCAGAATTCGAGACAGCTTTGAAGGAACTAAAAAATAATAGAGCACCCGAAATAGACAATATACAAGCTGAAATCCTAAAGAACTCTGGAGAAAAGGCACGTGACAAACTTTTTGAACTAATTAGTAAAATCTATAAATTTGGAATCATCCCAAAAGTTTTCCAAAAAAATAAAATAGTCACACGTCCCAAAAAGACAGGCGCGGATAAATGTGAAAATTTCAGGACCATTAGCCTAACCTCACATGCCTCCAAAATCCTAACCAAAATAATCCAAAGAAGAATAGAACAAAGAGTTGAAGAAAATCTGGGGGAAGACTAGTTCGGCTTTAGAAGAAACAGAGGCACCCGAGAAGCAATTCTCTCTCTTAGACTAATAATAGAAAGGTCTTTTATCAGGGAAGAATCTGTCTACATCGGATTCATAGACCTAGAAAAAGCATTCGATAACGTCAATTGGGAAATTATGTTTAAAATCTTAAAACAGGTGGGAATAAAATTCAGGGAGAGAAGACTAATCTACAATCTATACCAAAACCAGACGGCAATAATAAATATTGGAGATGAGCAAAGAGAAGCCAAAATAAAAAAAGGTGTAAGACAAGGATGTGTGCTGTCACCCATGATTTTCAACTTATACATAGAAGAAGCGATAAAAGAATTCAAAGACAAAATTGATACAGGTATCGAAATCCAAGGTCAAAAGATCGCTATGTTAAGATTTGCCGATGACATTGCCCTTCTAGGAAGCAATAAAAAAGAATTAGAGGACGCCCTGAATGGAATTAACCAAATCCTAATAGAAGAAATCAAAATGAAAATAAACAAGAATAAAACCAAGGTCCTAGTATGTACAAAAAAAGAACAAACGAGACAGGAATTGCATCAAAATTAACCAAGAAAACCTAGAAGGAGTTAAGGAATTCCGCTACCTAGGAAGTAAAATAACATGGGATGGGAGGAGCGAAAGCGAAATTAAATCAAGAATTGCCCAAGCAAAAATGGGGTTTAATTCAAAACAAAAACTACTATGCTCCTCCTCAATCAGCTTAGAAAACAGGAAGATGCTATTGAAGACATATGTATGGAGCATAGCCATGTACGGGTGTGAAACCTGGACAATTAGAGAAGCGGAGAGAAAGAGATTAGAGGCTTTCGAAATGTGGTGCTACAGAAGAATGATGAATATCAAATGGATGGATAAAATTACAAATGAAGAAGTTCTTGGAAGAATCGGAGAAATAAGATCCTTGTGGAAGAGTCTGAAGAAGAGAAGAGGTCAGATGATGGGCACACACTGAGACATGGGGGACTGCTTAGGGATATCTTGGAGGGGAAGGTGGGAAAGAAAAGGGGAAGGCCCAGATTAGAATATTTCAACCAAATAATTGGGGATATGGGATGCGAGACATTTAGAGAGGTCAAACAGCTAGCGGGGGACAGAGTCGAGTGGAGACGGATTGTTGCATCAAATCAGTCTTAGGACTGTATACTCAATGATGATGATTAAAATCCCCATTACTTCTGTGGATGTAGAGCGATTCTTTTCATCGTATAAATCAATTTTAAGTGACCGTAGACATAATAACCTGAAGATAATTTAGAAAAATATTTGTAAACATAAATTATTCACAATTACAATCAAATTTTAATTATTTTTGAGATCCTTTGTTATTTATTTAATTATTTTTAATGGTCTTCTGGAACTATATAGCCCATTTATGGCCATTGAATGTTCGTGTATGTGTGTGGAAGTGTGTGTGAATTATTGTAGGGATCAAATTATAGCTGGTCAAATATTTGCGTTATTTTATCAGTTTATTATTTGTACCTCAATAAGAAAAGCTTGTTAATATGAAAAACTAAAAGCAATACAATACAATCGTGTCTGTTAAATAAAACTACCCTCCCCGTATTTTTTTGATCACATTTTTGAAACATTATTATATTTATTATGTTGATTTTAATTCAAGTGCACCTATTATTTCTTTGAGTTTAAAGATTTTTTAATTAATATAATTATTAAAAATGTAATGAGAATTTTGTCCAATGTTTTTCGGAATAAAAGTAGGTATATTTTGACACTTTTGGTGTCCATAGCTTACTTTATCATTTTATTCCTTTTATAGCACGCTTTCAAATATATAGTCTTTTTGTCTTTAATTTTAATTTTTAGCGAATAAAAAAATTTATTTTGCCATCTTTTACCATATATATTTGCATATTTCAACTAATTCTGCATATCACTTGAAAATTTCAGCAATTTTAACTGCATAATATTTATGGCATATTTTGGCAGTATTTACTGCATGAAAATCCGGTCTCTGCTTATATAGAAAAAAACTAAAGTAATAATTTTTTATTTAAATAGAATTCACGTCCAACTTCACCAATAAGAAATCTGCAGAACCAAAGAGCCACTAGTGAACTTTCTTTAAAATCTATTCTGCAACAAATAGCTATAGCCAATTCATCTTCTCTACGTCCTGAAACATTTCTAAGTCCAGGCTCGTCTGAACAAGGGCCTAGTCTTTGTCGAAAACAACTAGAAAATTTGCTAGCAGTTAGTTATTCTGCGGCAGTTCTAGCATTATTATTATGCGTGGCGAATTCAGCAAGTGCATTACATCTCACAAGGCCTGCCTTTACTACGATTCATCACCATCATCATTTAAGATACTATGTGAGTACTTGAACGAATTTAAGAATATCGACAAAAATCTTTAGCTTTAACTTAAATTGATTTCTTTTAATATTTTAAATATAGTGAATATATTAGAGGTAAAATTAAAAACTTTTTCAAGGCTCGGTACTCTCAGCTAATTTTTGTTTTTGGCAATTTTTATCAGCGGTTTGAGCTAGAAAGCTGAAACTTGGCAGAGAGATAAAGATTAGTAACACAAAAAGGTGTGCCACTTATTAGCAACAACCATGTAACAATTCAATTTTATTCTGATTTTCCCCATTTTGGAACATCAAGTTCTGGAGCTAGAAAGAGGTTGCCCGCTGCTTGCTTGATGCAAATAAACATATACCATAAATATCAAATACTTATATAGTATATACATATTTATATTTTATATATACCGTATATATGTGTATGTTTATTTACATCAAGCAGAGGACAACCTCTTTGTTTCTCTTTATGATTCAACAACTCTGCTACTTTCAGCAAAACAAAAACTTTTCAATTAAATTAGAAGGAATTCAATACTTTAACCCCCCCCTAAGGCACACAGTTTTCGCGAGTGTACCGAGTACTGAAAAGTTATTAGCATCCGATGTTGATTTTTAAATTTACTAATAAACTTTTTTGAATAAAATGTTTCCAGGCTGAATCGCGAGTACCTCAAAATCGACCTTGGCATTGGCTTCTCTACCAAACTGTGATTCGAGCCCTGGAATTAGCCATGGGTTGTGCTATCGCTAATTTGACTAAACATCCCCTTAGTCGAAGACACCTATCTTTACCGACTTCTATACGCCACCACTAGAGAGACATTCCCGTTATATGTAATTTAAAATCCGCTTCTGAACGCTGACATATCGAGTACCTCTCACATATCTTTTTAAACTATGTTTAGAAAAAAATTTTAAATTAATTAATTTAAGGTAGTTCTTTCACAAATGAAAAAATTCAAGAAGTCTTCGAAACTTGCAATATAAGTCATTAAAAGCATAATAAACACACTGTTAAAATTTGAAAACGATTTACCACACCAAACATGAAATAATTGCAATTAAAAATGAAATTTTGTACATATGGTAAGTAGATTGGGAAAGGTTGGGAAAATGATAATTATTTTTTTTTTCATTGAAGGACTTTCTCCACCTTGATGAAAAACTAATATTTGTTAGAATAATATATTCGTGAAGTAAAGTTAAAAAAAAAATTGAAATTATTTACCTCGTAGTTTTGATAAAAAATAAAATAAAAAAAACATATTTGGGAGATTATTTTTAGTGGAGGGGATATAAGAACAATCGCTTGGAAACGATCCATTCATAAAGAGGATATAGTAGTGTGAGAAGTACAGTCACGTTAAAAAAAACATAACCTAAAATTTTATATGTATTGAGTGGTTACGAGGCTAAAACTTTTTGTGTGAATTGCCTCGAAAGAACTACCTTAAATTACTTATTTCCGAAAAAATTATTTTTTTTGAAAAATTTACTTGACCTTTAGTTGTAATATAAATAATATATTATATTTTATATTTGAATATTGTATTAGTAATTTTGCTTAAAAATATTCACCTAGAATCAGCATTACTTTTTTATAACGAATAAATTTACTAAATAGGTGTATTTAGTTTTTAAATAATGGATATAAATAAATGAAATGATCTTCCAGTTTATTCTTTATAAATAATCTAAATTATAACTAATTTTATTTATGCGCTTTTAAAAGTTTACCTGAATTTCTAAATATAATTATTCCTAATATCGTAATTAGGGAGGATTCAGTAGATATTAGTATTTTTTTTTTTAAGATAGAATGGACAAATTAGAGTGGCCAAGTCAGTCAATATTATTAAATGTAACATATACTCCAAAAAATATATTGAAATGATGTCAATAAAATTCAAAAATCTAATCTAATTTTTCAAGCATTTATGAAGAAAGATGAGACCTATTATATTAATATATTCTGATTTCAAAAATGTAAAGATAATATGTTATAATTTAATTATTTTAAATTATATAATTATAAAGTAGATACAAATATACAATTATTGTTAAATTTAATAATTATTTAATGCTTTGTATAAAAATGTAGTTAATTGATAGTCGTTCTCATTGTAACAAGAATGATTGAAATTAAAGCATTTTCGTTTAATATTTTCACTAATATTATTAATAACTGACATATTCTGCGTGATTTAAGGCATGTTTTCCTAGAAACGACTCCAGGTATCATCGCGGAGTACTTCTCTTCTGAATTTGTATGTTTTCCTCAGGGCTAGCGATGATCGTGATTATCGTTGAAACCTGGAGGTTGGGCAAAACCTTGGAGGGACGAGGGCTTAATTATTTCCCCCATTCATTCGGGCCTCTTTTCATTCGCTTTATTTTTTTAGCCACATTTTAGGCTAATATATTTATTTATTTATCTATCCAAAAAATACACAACATACAATATGTCGAGTCCTATACATTTGACAAGTTGACTTTTAATTTTATTGTTTTTACTTTATGGTCAAGTATTGTAATCGTGCTTCGTTTTTTCGAAATATCTCAAAAACGGCTGAAACTATTTTGATTCAAAAAAATTGGGCGAAATTCAATTATTAAAACAAACGATATCATATTATTTCCGACACAAATATTCAGATTTTTTATCATTTATTTTTAAGCCCCCCCTCCCCCTGGTTAAAAGTCTCATTTAGTTTCCTCACCATATAGTCAAGATCCATTTCATCATGCATAACCACCTGGTCGTCCGCAAAAAATAGAGGAGAAATCATACTTTCTCCGATTTGTATTCCCATGCTGTTGCACTTTCTTGACCACCCGTGAAGAATCCTATCCAAATAGATCTTGAAGAGAGCCGGCGATAGGCTACATCCCTGTCTGAGACCTTTTGAGATTTCAAACCGAACAGACACATAGTTATTTATTTTTATTTGTAAGGTGTTCTTTGAGTGGTGCTATTTTAATACAATTTACCTTCTTCGAACAAACATATCAGGAGAATAGACATAGTTTACGTCGGGAATTCGATAAAAACTTATGATTTGGTCCGCGTACATTGTACAGTTAGGGCTATTTTAGTAAAGTAGATAGCTTTTATTTTTAGATATACTTTACAATTTTTTTTCATTTTTAGTAGATAAGTATAGGTGATATCACTCCATAACCATTATATCTCGTTATTCTAATATTAATTCTGGGAGCGACCCGGAGTGCTATCGACGATTCCCAGATGTATCGTGACGGCTAATAATAATGACCACCTTATTGATTTCTTCTGGAGAGATGGCCCAGCCCAACCCTTTTTTCAGCGTTGATCTATTTATTTAACATTTTACCCAGTAGCCTATATTCCCAGTCAAATATTTATTTTTCTTGACTATTTATTTATTTATTTTTAAATAATTTAATAAAATTTCTTTAAACCCAGTGACATATTCTGACTATTTATTTATTTATTTTTTTTATTTGATTATTTATTCTTCCCAGTGTATTTATTTATTTATTTATTTTTATTGTTTGGACGACATGCGGTATTCCCTTTTTTATTGTTATTATTATTATTATTTTATTCTTGGTCGCAGCATATTAAGGTTTCACACCGTTCTGCTGTGGCCACACCTTGAACCACTCAACCAGATCCTGAGTGGGAGGATCGGAGGGCTATAAGGGGAGATGTGGAGGCCAAAAAAAAAAAGTAAAAATGAATAATGTGAATGATTGAAAAAATTAATATTTTTTATATTTACATATAGTATACAATAATAAATATTACATTTTTAAAACAATTAGTGTTTTATAATAATGAACATAATAAAATTTGTTTAATGTAATTGACAAGCCCTTATTGCGACGAGTTGTAAAAGAATGAATACAGGGGCTAAAACTTCAGAATATTCTAAAGAATTTTGTCCTGCTAGCTTTTTACATAATAAAAATTCAAAAACAAATATTAAAACAAGAGCTGATAAACTCCAACTAGCCCGCATCAAAGCAGCCTTATAAATACAATCAAGATACATTCTTATAAACACTATAGTACAAAAATAGGCATTCATTGCATCAGCTACAAATAAAGGAGAAAATATAATCCACCAGCCGTTTTCATTGTGTGCAAGAAAATTACTATCAAGTCTTAGAGCTACCAGTAATGTAGTCACAGTAATGGCTACAAGATTAAGCCAAAGTTCAAGTGCAGTAACTCCGAGCCATTGGACTAATTCATCCAATGAGAAGAACATGATTTAACTTTCTTGTGCTTTCTGGTATAAGCGAATATGAACGGCAGAATTCGGCCGAATTTGTGTTTGTGACTCAAAAGCTTCGTTTTCAGACAGGAAATTATCTAAAATAAAATTATAAAATAATTAGAATAAAATTAAAATTATTAGTAGCAATAGCAGAGATGTTAGATTTAAAAAGAATAAAGTGTTTTTGTTCTTAAGATATATCAGGTCTGTAAATATGAAACCGGAATATTTTTATAGAAAATACACATTTATTATATGAAAATGGTAAAAAATATTTTATTCAAAGTATTGCCCATCGCTAGCTAAACATTTTTCCCATCTCTCTGGCAATTTGTGGATCCCTAGCCAAAAAAATTGTTTCCCTTTTGGGGCAAACCAATCGTCGAGCCATCTTCGTACATTTTCGTAAGAAGTGAAGCGCTGCTCAGCAAGTGCGTGTCCCATCGACGCAAATAAGTAGTAATCGGATGGGGCCAAGTCTGGTGAATAAGCTGCCTGGGAAAGTATTTGCAAACTAAACGCCTCAATAGTTTTCTTGATCGGTTTTGCTGTGTGCGATAGTTCATTATCATAAAGCAAAATCACTTTGTGTTGCCTCTTTTGATATTCTGGTCGTTTTTCACACGCGATGCTTGGTTCAAATCCATCTCTTTGAAGTCTGGTGGGTAAAGAAAATGCTGTCTAACGAATTTGAAGCTTTTTGGTAGGTTTTTATTAGTTCTTTTTTGTCTCTTTTGGGGAGAGGGGTTTGTTAAGTCTTCTTTTTATTTAGAAATAGGAAAAGCAAAGGTTGGTTTTGAAATTAGGCAGAAATAAGGAAATCTCTGGGTTGCTAAGGTAAATATTTTGTTTATTTAAATTTTTTATATATGGTTGAAAGGGGTAGTCAATCCAGGGTTGGGACTAGAGGTATAGGTGTTGAAACCAGTGGTGGTTTTTGTTATGAGAATGATTCAGATGGGTATTTAGATTATTATAAGAATTTAGAGAAGAATGGTATTAATTTAAATAGGTCTGGTTCCTACAAGTTAGTTAATTCAGATATTAATATGTAAGTTTACATTCATTTGTAGGATCTGGAATTGATTTGTGGAACAGTCTATTTATTACTACTTGGGATTATAGTCCTCTGTCTCCTATGATTAAATCAATTATAAATTTTTCCAAGTCCTAAAGTCCTAGAGTTGTACAAAATTTTATTTAGTTCTCATAAGCAGAGATTAGCTGAGGTAGAGAGAGGTCATATCATCCTTGTTAAGGTTTTGACCAAGTTTCTTTAACAACTTATGGCAAATGCCGGGATGGCTAATGCGTCGCTTGCTCCTGGTATCGGGTTTTCGAACGGAATTTTTAAATTACTTTTTGTCTTTTGATGGAAATCTATGGTCATGTTATTTGTTAATGAGCATACATTTCTATTTTTTTTTATTCTTTTTTTTGTACTTGTTTATTATTTGTTAAATTGTTGTAGTTAATTTGTATTGATGTTTGTTAATGTATTGTAGCTAGATTGTATTGATGGGGGAGGACCTAGCCACCGGGGACTTGTGCATATAAGCAGGTCGAGGAATAAAGATTTATTTATTTATTTATATATCATTTGTTGTCGGTAGCGTTCAGTATTAACTGTTTCCCCAGGTTTTAGTGTTTGAGTCTCATCCTCATTCAACAATGCTTGCAATTCAAACTTTTTTGATGGTCTTCTACGCTCTTCCTTTCTAACGTCAAAATCGTCACTTTTGAATTTTTTAAACCACTCAAAGCACTGTGATTTACCAAGAGCATGCTCACCGTATGATTCGACAAGCATTCGATGCGATTCTGCATCAGTTTTCTTCAAATGGTAACAGAAAATCAATGCTGGCAAATCGTAGTTTTTAGGCGCAAAATTCCACATGTTCAACGCAATGAAAAAATATGTAATTTGTATTAAACTTGTATTGTTTTGAATTAAAATTATTTGGTAAATGTAAAAACAAGAAAATGCCACCAATGAAGCGGTTTCATAGTCACTCCATTGACAACTAGAGCCATTTATGGGCAAATTCCGGTTTCATATTTAAACACCTAGTATATATGAGTGGATGAAAAAAATACTTTCAAAATCTTGGTTGGGCTTTAGGGCTTCAATTTTGAGATTTTTTGGACTACACTTGGTGAAGTTGGAAAATTAACCAAATTTTATGTTTTTAATTTTAAATCTTTATAGATGTAACTAGACTAAATAATTTTCAAATGTCATAATTTGATGTAGAGGTTATCTCTTGGAATCAAAATGCATGACTTTTAATCCTAAGCTTGAAAATTTCAGAAAAATTTGATTAATTTTATATTTTCACAATGGTTGGTCAAGATTGAAACATTTTTATTTTATTATCAATTTAAATAAATATAAAAATAATATATTATAGTTTGTAAATCTAATTTAAATTTTTCAACTAAAAAGCAAACATACCTTTTAGATAGACGGTTGATGTGTTAACAGATAATTCAAAGGCATTAAAAAATGCTTTTTGAACTTTTAAACTTAAATTAATAGCTTCAGGTATTGCTGCACCTAATCCGTGAATATAAATTTCCGGTTCGCCAGATTTTAATAATTTCTCACATTTCTCAAAAAGTCCCTAGAGAGAAAAAAATACAATAAACTTTACAAAAATGAAATAAAATAACAAAAAAACAATAAACTTAATAGATTAATAGATCTTTTTTATATAATTTCTTATAAATATTACTTTATTTTATTTTAAATCACAGCACATGGATATATATATATATATATATACCGGGTGAGTTTTTTGTTTTGGGACAGTCTTTTAACTCAAAAACAGTGCATTATATGGAGAAAACTTTCAAACAAAAGTTTATTTATATAAAGGGGGAAGTTTTAATTACATTATAAACACTTATTTTCATTGTTGTGACTTTTTGATTTCTTAATTATTTATTTAATAATTAATAATTTAATCATTATTATTTGATAATTAAGTTGAATGATTGTTAAAAATAATTATTAAGAATTTTTTTTGAGATCTAATTGATTCATGTATTTTATTTATTTGATGTCATATAAAAAAATAGTTCTTATAAAAGTTGTTCAGTTTTTCTTGTAGATTAAATAGACGTAACGAAAAATATAGGGTTCCATTTAAAAAACAGAACTTGACCTCAAAATATCCTTGAAAGCTTGTTCTAGGTCGACAAACAATAGCGTAGTTTAGTTTCCTCCTTGATATAAATAAACTTTTATTTGAAACTTTTTTTATTTAATTATCCCTGTCAGTTAGTTTGTAATTATCTTGCTTTGTTTTTGAGTTATAAGACTGTCTCAAGATAAAAAAACTCACCCAGTATATTCTTTATGTGTTTTATTTGTCTCATTAAGTACCCACTTAGATTTATATTTAAAATGTATGTAATGAGTATTGTTGGTGTATAATTTTGTAAATTGAGGCTTTTAGCCGTTGAAAAAAATGAATAAATAAATAGATATGAGCCATTTATTTTGAAAGTGGGGCAAGTCCATTTTTTCTTATTTTGAGATAAGGTAAAAGCACCAGTAGTGGACCATTTAAGAACAATTTTCCTTTGTTTTCACTGTAAAATTTTCATTTTTACCTGAAACTGTTGTTTGAAGGTTTATATTATTTGCTGATATTTCTTGATTAAAAATTTATATGATAAACTTTTATAAAGTTATCCATTTTAATTAAAAAAAATATAAAACCATCTTAATGTTTTGGAGCTAGTAGTGGACCACCTAGTAATAGACCATGCTTAGCACTAGTAGTGGACCATCATTAATTAATCTTTATCCAGATATTTAACTTGGCTAGATTAATTAAGGATAGGGTAAATGAGATAAAATAGGATATTAAATAATTTAAAAACAATATAATTAATTAATTATCATTTTATTGTGTAATAAACACAAATTAATTAAATAAGTTTATCTCAGGGACGTCAATTAAATTTCTTGATTTGCTCGTTGACATTTATATGAAGCGTGTCGTAAGGTTTACTCTGGTGTGCTCTTTTCTAATCAGTTTGGTTAAGTATTACTCACTGTCTCAATTGAAATATTAACCACTCACAATTTATTTAAGATTTAAACTGCTAGATCCACATAATTTTGTGACTAATGGAACATCGTAATTAACACTTATATGGCAAAATTAATAAATTCCAATTAATCTAAAAATGACCGTCCCGGTTCATTTCTAGATAAATCTTTAATATTAAGAACCAATAGTGGACCACCCCTTCACTACCTTTTCAGATAAGGTTTTATAGCAAAAATTATACTATTATGCTAGATTATTATTCTAAGAATATCTATATATAAAAACTTAGATTTAAATAAATAGTGAGTGGTTAATATTTCAATTGAGATAGTCAGTAATCCTTAACCAAATTGTTTAGAAAAGAGCACACCAGAGTAAACCTTACGAAACGCTTCACATAAATGTTAATAATTTAATAAATTGATGAACAGCACGTGTTCGAGCAGCACAGCTTGGTTGCTAGATATCACAACTTGAATTAACATTTAAAATTGACGCTGCTAAAAGTAACAAATTCTTATTTTATCAACTTTTTTGACCAAAGGTCCATTACTAGCGCATGGTCCACTACTGGGGTGTTTACCTTAGGTATTTCATTTTATATAAATATGAAAAAATGAAATTGAAAAGTTTTTGTTTTGCCGAGAGTAGCAGAGTTGTTGATTCACAAAGAGAAACAAAGAGGTTGTCCTCTGCTTGATGCAAATAAACATACACACATATATATCGAGATGTGTGTATGTTTATTTGCATCAAGCAGAGGACAACCATCCATACGATATTGACTCCATGAAAAACATTTATAATTAAAAAAGACTGATGATGAAGACCAAGTCTTCGAAACTATAGTCTCAAACAAATAAATAATACCAATATATACAGTTATATCATTTCGATATATAGGTGTGTATGTTTATTTGCATCAAGCAGAGGACAACCTCTTTGTTTATCTTTATGAAAAAATTCTAACTAAAACAGGTATTAACTCATTTTCTTGGCTTGGCCCACTTTCAAAATAAATGGCTCATATATAATGTTTCTTGATTAATGAATATGAGTATAGAAATTGTTTTTCTTAAATCTCTATTTAATAACTATCCAAGATTGAAGAAAAACATTTTCTAAAATAGATACAGTTTTTAAAAGAAAAACATTTTCTAAAATAGATACAGTTTTTAACCTTAAAAATTATTCTAAGATATTTTCTATTTAATTGAGAATTATTAATAAAATAGGATTAAATAGGATTACCTTAAAATTTGAATTGTGAGTAACATAAATATCAGTCTTCGATTGTCGAAATTTAGTTGGAGTTTGTTTCTTTAGTTTGTAATTATCTTGACAATTAAATTTCTTTCTTTTTTTATCATCATAATAACCTTTATTTTTATTGATGGGAGTTTTTATAGATTCAGCCATTAATCGTTAAATATAATCTAATTAATATAAGCATGAATACTTGCAATCTAAAATTAGGAGTGCTTACAAAATATAAATATCATCACCAAAATAATTATTTGTTATTATAAATGTCACATTGTCAGATGAAAAGTTTAAAGTTGGTTAGATGTCTTTGATGCGCGCATGCGTACAAGTTATATAGTTGAAGCGGGTCTTTTTAAAATCTTTTTATACAGGGTGATTCACGGTCGATAGCACGTTAGACGTTTATGGAAAACGGAATGTAGGATTTTTCTGAAAATTTAGCACCTTACATTTTCTTACCTGTTCTATTGATCTAAAATATTTTCAGTATTGCGACGTTTCGGTTTCCATCGAAAAGTCGTAGCAACTTTATTTTTTTAAATGGAACACCCCATATATATTAACACGCTTTTAGAACCGCCCTTTTATTAAAATACTTTTTTGTTAATATTGTCCTATACCTATCTCTATTGGCTTTCGAGATAAAAAATAATTTGTGTTAAATATGGTCCAAAACATGGCCCTAATTAAACTTAAATAAATTAGTGCTCTCAATTCATGAAAAGTTGATATTTTGGTGGTAGTTTAGACAGACCCGAAGTATTTAATTTACGCCGAAAAATTGACTCCATATTATACAGGGAGTGCTAAGATTCCTATTATTTCCGTTATTCATAAAAAAGGTCAAAAGTTCGTTTTTTCAAATGGAACCTCCCTTATGGGGGGGTCGGGTAGGCTAGGCGGTAGCATGTCAGCCAGCTAACCAAGAGGACCCGTGTTCGAATCCGACTCGAGGCATCCGGCTAAAATCTGACCCCCGAGGTAGAGACAAATTTAAATAAAATAATTAGTATCGTAAATGGCTTATGGCTAGAAAAGCCGAAAAGCCAAGAAAAAAAACCCTCCCTTGTATTACTCAATAAATTGAAAGATGAAGAAAAATTCTTTAAGACGATATATTATGTCCCTATACTTAAAACATCAAGTTTTTCTTAATAAAGCCGCTTTTTCGTGAAAAATTAGTTTTTAATGAATTTAATTTTAACTAACCATGGAAATATCAAGCTTGTGGCAGTTTGTTGACTATTTATAAGCAACTTATAAAGAGTTTATTGACGGTGTTCAAAAAAATCTCCCAAAATGACCGCAAATATTGATTATTCAAACGAAGTTCTTATGAAATTATTTATTTTGTACAATAAACTTAAAAAAAATCTTTGTATTTTAATTTTTTTCTCCTTTTGAAACACTACCAACTCCAACCTAATTTAATTTTAACAATGTTTCATTATAAACCAACACCGCGTTCCCTAAATTTGATCAATTGAAGAACTTTGTACATTCCTATATATGGCTATTATTTAAGCAACTGCTATAGAACTTGGTACCCGCTTAGATCTTAATTTTTTTGTCGGCGAAGCCGTTTGCACCGAACTTGGACCCTTTTTCACATTTATGTTTTTGGTCAGATCAAACAGTTTCCCATTTCATTTAGGCTTTAGGTAATGGGGCGGCATTTTTCAGGGTGCCCCAGGGCGGCACTTAGGATAAATCCGGCCCTGGTTCTTGCCAGAGTGAAGAATTTTCCTCGGACCGCCCCTGATCTTTCACCTTTCAAATATTTCGAGTTTCCTAAATAGTCCAAGCAAATTACGTGAAAAAATGGCATAAACAGGAAATAATTCCCGGTAATCCCGGTAAAGATTTAATTGGTTGAATACTTTTATTGGTACTCCGATATTACTACCCTAAGTATTTCCCCCAAATCTGTGTTGTGGAAATTTTTCAACGCGCCTCAAAGTGAGAAAAATTTCGGAGTATTTTCAGTTTTTCTTGAATAACTCTAAAACGGCTTATCAAATCAAAAAGATATTTATTAGATAAATTAAAGCTCTTTAAATTGGAAAATGCTGGATTTCTATAAATATAAAAATTTTATCAAAAAAGTGATCCAAGTAAACATTCAAGTCAACAAAATTTACTAGAGAATGAGATAAAATTCAAGTTTCTAGGATGAGTGGTTTTCATTTTATGAAGGAAAAACTGCGATTTTTTGCAAAAAACTGCAAACTTCAACCTCATTGTGGTACGGGTTACCAATAACCAATTAAGATGAAACTTTGTTTAAATTGTAACAAGTTTAATCTAGTTTAAAAATGTATAGAGTAGTCTTTGTCGATAACGTGCTCCTTCATGGTCAAAATGGAAAAAAAATCGAAAAAGGTACGAGTTTTAGGGATATTCAAAAGTGATCCCGGGGGCTATTTTTTGACATGCGCTAGTAACGGTTCTACTTACACTAAATAGATGGAATTTTTATTATTTTACGCATAATTTAAAGAGCTTTAATTTATCTAATGGACATCTTTTTGATTTGATATGCTATTTTAGAGTTATTCTTGAAAAACTTAAAAAAAACTCCTAAATTTTCTCATTTTGAGGCGCGTAGAAAAATTTCCACAACACAGATTTGGGAGAAAACTTCGGGTAGTAATATTGGAGTACCAATTAAGGTATTCCAGGAATAAAATCTTTAATTTGCCTGGGTTATAAATTCGAATCAGTTGGGATTTTTCCTTTTTGCGCCTCCAGGCTATTTCCCGTGGGCCTCTCGCCACGCCCTTGTTACGGCTCGAACTATAAAATTGGAATTTATTTATTTGATTTTTCGAATTTTTTCACGCATTTAATATTCCAAAATAATTATTTGTTAATAAAAATATTTGAATAATATTTTCGCGGCATGTTTACCGAGTTTATCTTTCGAGGTCAAAAATTTTCTATTTGAAAGGTCAAATATCATTCAAACGTTCAAAGTCAAATTGATTGCTCTCACGTAATCAGTCCAGATTTCATTCTCTCTGAGAGTTCTCTACTGTAACTTTATAGAAACATTACAAAATATTCTAATAAAATGGGTCGTAAATTTTTTGTTGGTGGAAATTGGAAAATGAACGGAACCAAAAAAGAAATAGAAGATATTATTAATTTCTTAAAAAAAGGCCCTTTGGATTCGAATGCTGGTTAGTTATAGTAATATCTAAATTAATCACTTTATTTGTATTTAATTAATAAATTACATTTCTAGAAGTGGTAGTTGGAGTTCCCTCTCCATATTTGGAATTTACAAAAAATAATTTACCTAGTAATGTATTAATTGCTGCTCAAAACTGTTACAAAGCATCCAAAGGAGCCTTCACAGGTATGTTTTATAAGCTGCTGGAATGCAAAGATATTATTAAATATATTTTATATTATAACAATTAATATATCAAAGCATACATTTTTTGCTTGATGGTTGATGTAAATATCTATATAATACCTTCCCTAGTAGCACAATGTTTCAAACTATATAGTAACTACATAGTGTCTATATAGATTTTGAGAATCTATATAGGTACTATATAGTTACTTTATAGTTTGAAACATTGTGCTACTAGGGTTGGTATATATATAGTTGATTTAGTTTTAGAATTAATAAGGGGGGAAGATTTATCACAAAATTCTATGGGAGCTGTTGCTAGTCTTTTCCAAGTTTATTCAACGTTTTCTCGCCATGTGGACTTCGTTTCACCACCATCTTGTTTCCAAAGTGGAACTCGCTTTAATCTGGTCTTCCGCATGTTCTAAAGCCTAGTACACACTGGTAGACATGTTGCGCGATTTTGGTCTCCGAGGCGTGTCTCAGGTTGTCTACGTAGACATGTCTATAAACAAATCCCCTTTACGGGCTTGTTCCGAGACCAAAAATCGCAGGTCGAGACCGCATGCAACGTTAGACATGTTGCTCAACATTTTGATAGTATGGACGTCACTCGGCGTCTAGAGGGACACGGCCCAGTCTGTCTCCAGCTACAGAGTGGAGAGAAGCTGGGATGGTTTCTCTAAATTGTGTATTTTGCTTCATTATTATCCCTCCAACCATCAGAAGCAAATCTTCAAAATCAGTAGGCGTCAGCCGGGTGAAATTCCGAAAACCCATGACCAGGAACGGAAGAACCATGGGGTCAGGGGGTTTTGTCTTCGTATTTCATACCCCCCAGACCCCCCAGTCCCGAGAACGTTCCGCCGTGCCTGCCCATGACGTCTTCCACTCTTAATTTATTTAATAATGCATTACCGAACCTAGGTCCTTCTGCGAGCACTTCGCGCGTCCACCAACGTTCACGTTTTCGCGGTCTTTCACTTGTAATTCCACACAAAACAATGTCCTCCATGGTGGAGTGCGAAGATGAGACTGAGAAATTCACATCGTAGTGTGGACGCTAGACGAGACAAAGAAGGGTGTCTCTAGACGGTCTATAGACAAATCGTGCAACATGGTCTACTAGTGTGTACTAGGCTTAATGCAGCAAAAGCTTCTCCCCGATGAGGAGAAGATATCCTAAGATTACGCTTGTCTCTCCAAGGGCTACTTCACTAACTCTGTAAACCATTGCAGCTCGATTTACTGGAGGCCAGCGTTGTCTTACTTCGTTAAGTATTTCATGCATGACTTTTTCTGCCATTGGGGCGTACGCTTCATAAACCAGGTCTATTACCTTTTTGCCCTCGTTGATATCCCTAGTTGTTTCAACGAAGAAAACTTGGAAAAGACCAGTAACAGCACCCATAGAATTTTCGGATAAATCTTATTAAGTCTTATTAATTCTAAAACTAAATCAACTGTAGCAATGAAGGAAATAATCTCTTGTCGTGAAAATATATAATATATAGTTATTTACATCTATATATACTTGTACATAAGGGTAAATATAAAGTATAAGTATAAATAAAATATAAATATAAATATATATATATATAAAATATATATATATATATATATATATAAAATATATATATATATATATATATATATATATATAAAATATAAAGTATAAATATATATATAAGGGTAAATATTTGATTAATTTTTAATTTCGAAGGTCTTGCCTCATCTTTGGTCTGAAACAAATATTTAACGCTATTTTTGTTTTCTAGTTACCAATTCAATTATTTATGCCATAGGTGGAAAGTCTACCCTTCAACTTGTAGGAGACTGAAAATAAAGGCAAAGTCTTTGAAACTTATTTCAAATTAATAAAATATTTACAAAAATCTATTTATTTTTTTATATATGTTTGTATTCTTATTGAGGACTTGTATCAGGAGTGAAGCTAAAGTGTAGAAACACTCAAACTACGTGACCAGATATTGATATAGTCAAAGTAGGAAATTTGAAGTTTTATAACATATCCCAGTAGGACATTTGACAACCCAGCTTAAAACAATAAAAATCGGTAGTAAAAAAGCACAAAAGACTAAAAATTGTTAAGTAAATAATTTTAAATTGATATAGGATATACTACTCTTGTTTTAAATAGTAAGCCGGTCGCACGACCATAATCGCCAATAGCAAAGTAGTTACCTATGAAAGTAGGACATTTCCGTTATGCGGTAGGAAGTAGGACAAACGGTTTAATTGTAGGATATGTTCTCCCAAAGTAGGACGGGTGGTCACCCTATTCAAACCATCTTATAGCTTTCGGACTAGTTTTATAACCTTCACCAGTATAATCAAATACCTTATATATAAAGTATTTGGTAAAATCTAGAAAACGACAAACGAATGAAAATTATGAAACCATGGTCTTAGAGATTGCAAATGCGATTTTTTTTCATTCAATGTAAAACAAACAAACATACCTACCAGTTACATTCTATAATTTAAGAAAAATATTAAGAAGTTATTCTTACATACAATAAACAAAATACAACTTTATTTAATTTTAATTTATTCTTTATAAATAAATTAAATCTTTAAGTCTCGATGAAAGAATGTTTTAATTTTAACATTTATTTATTTATTATTTTTTAAGGTGAAATTAGTCCAGCAATGTTAAAAGATATTGGAATAAATTGGGTAATCTTAGGCCATTCAGAGAGAAGAAACGTTTTTGGAGAAAATGATTTGTTAATGAAAATTATAAACTAAATATTATTTTAAGACAAATTTATTGAAAGCTGATTTTTTATTTTTTGTAGTTAATTGCAGAAAAAGTTGCTCATGCTCTTGAGTCTGGCTTAAATGTAATTGCGTGTATTGGAGAAAAATTAGAGGAACGTGAATCTAATCAAACAGAAACGGTTGTTTATCGTCAAACTGAGGCTATATCTCAAAAGATCAAATCTGAAGATTGGAGTCGTATTGTACTAGCTTATGAACCTGTATGGGCTATTGGTACAGGCAAAACAGCAACTCCTCAACAAGTAAGATTGGATTCAAATTGCTTAATTAAGTAATTATTAATTGACTAATTATTATCTTTTCAAAGGCCCAAGATGTTCATAAAAAACTTCGAGGTTGGTTAAAAGATAATGTTAATCCCGAAGTATCAGAAGCTCTTCGAATTATATACGGAGGTTCTGTAACTGCTTCTAATTGTAAAGAGCTTGCAAAACAAGAGGACATTGATGGATTTTTAGTAGGTGGTGCATCACTTAAACCTGAATTTGTCGAAATTGTAAACGCAAGACAATAACTTAGCATATTATTTCTTTTAAAGTCTTCCAATCAATATACAAAAATATAATCTTGTTATCTAATAATTATATATATTTTATATAAAAAGAAGTATTTTTGTATTTTTTAGTTTTTCTTAATCAATAAATACAATTGTAAAATAGAAATTAATTTTTATTTTCCTCTAGTTCTGAAATTATTTTTTATGTAGGTACCTTTTTTTTAATGATATTGATGTGAGAAGGAGATCACCAAAAAGGTGCATGCCCTAAAGGCATGGGTTGGCCCCCCATCGTGAAAAGAAGAAGAGGGAATTTTATGGGCTGGGTAAGAGTCGAAGGTATCGGTGGATACGGGTCTTAAACAGCTGAAGGTTATAAGTTGCGGGGAAGACGGTGGCTGGAAGTGAGTTCCATTCTCTGGAGGTCATAGGGATAAAAGAGTTGGCGAAAGCGTTGGTTCGGCTTTTATCCAATTTGAGAGGGAAGGGGTTTCGAAAACCGCGTGTTTCTAGCAAAGAGGGCTCTAGGGGGGATAATAATTGATTTGAGCCCTACTGAACAGGCACCATGAGAATATCTGTAGTACAGGGAAAGGGCAGAAACGGTTCTTCGGTGAGCCAGGGAGTCGAGTGAGTTAGGGCTGGGTCTCCGATTAATTAATTAATTAATTGCTCGTTTCTGAATTGCATCCAGTGTGGCAAGAGAATGCTTGGAGAACCCACTCCACAGATGAGAGCCATATTTGAGACAGGGACGAATTTGAGCTTTATACATTGCAAGAAGTTGACTGAGAGTATAATAGCGTCTAGACCTAAATAGGAGACCAAGCTTGCGCGCTGCAGCTTTAGCAGTGGTTGAGATATGGTCATTCCAAGAAAGATCAGACCCTAGAGTGACGCCTAGCATTGAAATTTTATCAGTGAGTTAGAATCGAATGATATGTTTGGGAGACTTCTATCGACGCGCCTAGAAATAAGGCAACACTGAGTTTTCACTGCATTGAAGTTAACTAAGTTTTGAGATCCCTAGTTTTTTAGTCTGCATAAGTCTAAGTTAATTGAGAAGGCAATGTCTGTACGGCTTTTATGCGATCCAAGGGCGTTATGTGTAGGATGCTGTCATCTGCGTAACAATGTACAGGGTTGGAGGGCAAGTTTAGATGGTCTTTGATATAGATAAGAAAGAGCGTAGGGGAAATAACCGATCCCTGAGGAACTCCAGCGTTAGTATGGAAGGAGTTAGATGATATTCCTTCTTGAATTTTGTGATAAGTAATTTTCCTAAACCTTTTTATATACCTTTTTTTAAGTTAGGTGTATTAATAAAATATCTTCGAAGTTAAGGACTAAAAAATAAACTAAAAAAATCCAAAGTTTGTGAAAAGTTCTAAAGGCCCGAAGAGCGAAAGGGTGTGGACTGGGTGATTGGCCCTGGCCCCCGACTTTTTAGGGTGCAAGGCACGGTCTTCTCGGTTATTTAAGACTAATTGGAGGAAAAATTTAAGTCTTTTCAAGAGTCGGTATGGCCGTTTCAGACTTTTCTAAGCACAAAAAAAAGAAAATAAGTTTTCTAGTGAATTAGCTATTAGCGAGAGAGAATTTATTATATTGACTAAATTTAAAAAAAGTTAAGTAACTAAGTAACCTATATATTTTTAATATCGAGAGGCCTTGGATCGTGTCCTGGAAGGAAGTAATGGAGGCGGCGGTAGGCCTCTTGGCCCTGTGAAGCCATCGGAGTAAGAATAAGTATTTTTAATATCTTAAATTTTTAAATGAAGAAAATTTATAAAAACTTTTTCGTATCTTGATATTTTAAAATATAGTATTTTACCTGGTGGAACGAGCGTTGTTGGAATTAAATAAAATAAAACAGATAACATATTTTTAAATTTATTTACACTCAGTAAAAAATGAATATTTTCAATCATACAAAAATATGGAATGAATAAATGAATTTTTTCATTCATTTTAACAGTCTACTAAATTAAAATAAATCTGGATTAACTTTATATAAACTTCTTAAAGTTAAATACAATTTATTTTATATATATATTTATATAAATATATATCATGAAAACTTAAAAATATTTATAAATATCGGAAAGTATTATTTGAAATAAATAAGAAAGAACAAATTTTGAAAAATTTGATGAGAATTTTAGAAAAAGTAAAAAAAGAATGTGTCGATGATTTTTGGCATGATGAATTGCACAATTCCGTAATGTCAAGAATAGAGAAAGAATATTTCAATAAATTTATTAAAGATCAACTAAATTGACTAGGAGATGTAGAAAAAAGTGATGTTTTTATTTGATTAATTTAAAATATTCTTGTCATGGGTAATTGTTATGCGATTGGGGGAAACAAAAGACAAATGATGAACAAAAAACATGAATAGAATATAACTTTCTAGAGTTATGAGAGATTACATCATTCCACCCATTCCTCCCATACCGCCCATTCCACCCATTCCTCCCATACCACCCATACCGCCAGGTCCACTAGCACTTTCTTCTTTGGGTAATTCAGTAACGACGGCTTCAGCTGTAGTGAGAAGAGAAGCAACGCCAGCTGCATCAGTCAAAGCTGTTCGTACGACCTAAATAAAGAACAAATAATAGTCATTTATTAGTAATGAAGCTGTTGAAGCCTTTATTTTTGTGATTAACTTCATTAAAATTTGAATTTTTATTTAAATTAATTATAATTATTTATAATATATTGAAAACGAACAAATAATACAATATAACTACAACGTTTCAATCGACTTATTCTGCGATCGTTCTAGGTTAACTGAGTCAATCACGTGTCGGTCAGGTTTATATAGACTCCATGTACAGCCCAGTCAAAAAACCAACACACTGATGAAATTTTAGGGTTGCTAACTTCATGTAGATAATATAAACGATATACCTTGTATTATAAAATCCAACTATGTAAACTATAATATTCTTGATATGTGGATTAATTGTTATTATTATTATTATCATTTGATTTGTCAATATTTTTCACTTTGTGGTTTTTAAAAACATGTAATGCTCAGTCCGACAGGGTGTGCTGAGGTCGTCAGTGTGTTGGTTTTTTGACTGGACTGTTCATAGAGTCTATATAAGCCTGACCGACATGTGATTGGCTCAGTTAACCTATAATCGAAGTGGGTGCTCATATTTGAGAACGATCGAAACGTCGTAGTTATATTGTATTATTTGTTTGTGTTCAATAAATAATTATAATTAATTATGTGTGATTTAAATAAAAATTCAAATTTTAATAGTCATTTAATTTGGTGATAATTTATCGAAACAAGAATTATCAAGGTGTGGTAGTTTACCTTGGTGGGATCAATAATTCCCTTATCGATCATATTGACATATTCGTTGTTCATCGCATCATAGCCTACTTCGGATGAAGCTTCTTCTACTTTAGCTACAACAACGCTGCCATCGACACCGGCATTCTTAGCAATTTGAAAACAAGGCATACGCAATGCATTTCGAATAATTTCAACACCGGTCAATTGATCTTGATTATCGGCTTTAATATCTTTCAATTTGGGGATGCAACGTAACAAAGCAGTGCCACCACCGGGTACAATACCCTCTTCAATAGCTGCACGGGTAGCATTTAATGCATCATTGACTCGATCCTTTTTCTCATTTACTTCCACCTGAAATTGAAGTGAAAATAATTTTTAATAAAAATAAACATAATTAATAATATAGAATGAACAAAATAATATAAATATAATATCAGTTCATATTATCGCTTCGATTTTTTTGATCATGTAATCAAGACTGCAATTAACCCATTGGTTGGTTAAGAATCAATTAACTATCAATTCATCGGCCTTAATTTCATCATGTTATATATTTTCAATTAAATATTTATAGTTCAGTCAAAATAGACACAAAAAAGTCCAAGCATAGCCAAAATTCCCACAGAGCTAAAAATTTACACAGACCTTTGAAAAGTTATTTTAAATGAAATGTGAAAAGTCCCCATCGATCCGACATGTGCTAAAAATTTTATTCAGGGTCAAAGGTCATGAAAATCAGTTTTTGGCTGATATCTCTTAATCGGCAAAAAAGGTCCTTACACTTTTTCTGCTACAAATTATCGTTCGCATGTTATGGCAAATTCGAAAACTGCAACATATCTATAAATCTAAGAGTTTAATCAAAAAAGTGGTCCAAGTAAACTTTCACGTCAATAAAGTTTCCTAGAGAATGAGATAGGAATCAAGTTTCTAGGATGAGTGGTCTTCATTTTATGAAGGAAAAATAGCGATTTTTTGCAAAAAATTGGAGTTTTACAAAAGTTCATTCACATTGTAGCACGGGTTACCATTTTCCAATTAAGATGAAACTTTGAATTTGTTATCATTTTAGGCGTAATTTCAAGAGCTTTAATTTATGTAATGGATATTTTTTTGATTTGATAAGCCAATTAGATTAGAGTTATTCAAGAAAAACTGAAAAAACCCCGAAATTTGCTCATTTAGAGGCGCCCACAATTCAGATGTAGTAATATTTAGGCACCAATAAAGGTATTCCAGCAATAAAACCTTTACCGGGAGATAAAATCTTAATTTGCCTCGTTTATAAATAAATTTTGTATATTAATTTTTTTTCAGCCGTCTGGTGGTGAACAGTGACCTCCCCTTCCCACCAAACCTTCCCCCCATCCCCCACCCCTTTTAAAATGTTAAATTGAATAAATCATTACCACTTAAAAAAAATGTGCAAAGTACTCTATCGCCAAGGTGGTGTGGAAATGAGTGTATATTAGTGAGAATTCCAAGTTTGCAGTTTTCGAATTTGCCATAACATACGATCGATAATAATTTGTAGCAGAAAAAATGTAAAGACCTTTTTTGTCGAAAGCCGCATGCTCTATAAATTTGATAATAACTATTTTTACAATATAACTAACCTTTTACGAGATATTCGCGAAAAACTGATTTTCATGACCTATGACCCTAAATAAAATTTTTAGCACATGTCGGATCGATGGAGACTTTTCACATTTCATTTAAAATGACTATTCAAAGGTCTGTGTAAATTTTTAGCTCTGTGAGAATTTTGGCTATGTTGAATGTCTATTTTGAAGGGACTAAGTTACTAGAATTTAATCAATTAATATTATTATAAATATATTAATACCTCAGAGGAACCTCCAATTCGAAGTACAGCAACACCTGCAGAAAGTCGGGCTAGGCGTTCTTGAAGTTTCTCCTTCTCATAATCCGAGGTGGTCTCTTCAATTTGATCCCGAAGTTGATCAGCTCGTCGATCAACATCTTCTTTTTTACCTTTTCCTCTCAATATTAAAGTATCATCTTTTGTAATAAGAATTTCTCCGACCTGACCCAAATCGGATAATTGTACATCTTCAATTTTAATAAGATTAGCCTCATCTCCAAAAAGATTACCCCTGAGGCAATGGCCATGTCAAGAAGAGTTGCTTTTCGATTATCTCCAAAGCCAGGTGCTTTAACAGCGGCCACTTGGAGGCCAATCTTAAGTCGGTTGACAACCAAAGTACTAAGAGCCTCTCCATCTACATCTTCAGCAATAATGACTAGAGGTTTTCGCTGGGAATTTGCCAATTCTAATGCAGGAATGATCGATTGTACGGAAGAGATTTTCTTTTCACTTAATAATAAAAGTGCATCTTGAAATTCCACTTTGGCTCCTTTGGTTGTATTAATAAAATAAGGAGAGATGTATCCCCGATCAAATTTCATCCCCTCAATTACTTCTAATTCATCGTGAAGGGTTTTTCCATCTTTCACTGTAATTACCCCTCTTTGCCTACTTTCCTCATTGCATCGCTTATCAAATTTCCCACCTCTTTATCGCCATTGGCAGAAATCGTCGCTACTTGAGCAATCTCTTCTGGAGTTGTCACGGGTTTGGAGAGCTCTTTCAGATTATCTTTGATACAATCTACAGCCATCATAACACCACGACGAATTTCAATAGGATTAGCTCCTTTGCTTATTTTTTCAAAGCCTTCTTTAGCAATTGCTCGAGCTAAAACTGTAGCCGTTGTTGTGCCATCCCCGGCTTCTTCATTTGTATTATTAGCAACATCTTGTACTAATCGTGCTCCAATATTTTGAAATTTATCCTTAAGTTCAACTCCTTTAGCGACCGTCACGCCATCTTTCGTTATTTTAGGGGCGCCCCAAGTTTGTTCAAGAATAACGTTGCGACCCTAAAAGAGGAAATTAATTAATCATTCCATTCGTTTAATAGAAATCACAAAAGATATTTGCCTAAAATTCATAATATAATATTTCAAATGAGATGAAATGATACCTTAGGGCCCATGGTGACAGCAACGGCATCAGCGAGGATATCTACCCCCTGGAGCATAAGGGCTCGAACATCAGCTCCGAATCGAACATCTTTGGCATAATTTCGATATTGGAGTTGACGCAAAAAAGACGACCGGGCAACTTGAGAGAACCGATACATTCTATAAAAGAATTAAGCAATTATATATTAAATTAGCATTTCTAAACTTTTATTATGGTAATTTCTTAGAATATGAAAAAAAAAGCATTCATATAAATTTATTTAATTTTTTAATGAATTAGCTAAGGGGCCAGTTATGGAAAAAGTTGAAATAAAAAGCTAACTCTTATTTAATACTTTATTTTAAGCAGTACGCAATCGATATTTTAAATAATAAAATAAAGTATTAAATAAGAGTTAGCTTTTATTTCAACTTTTTCCCATAACTGGCCCCTTAGCCAATTCATTAAAATAAAATAGGGCCACCAAACACGGTTCTTTTAAAATTTATTTCATTTATATTCCGAAATTTAGATTTATAAATAAAATTAAAATAATTCCTTCATTTTGTATAGACAGTGATTAGTTAAATTTAAAAGATGAATTAGTTATATTACGAAATGGCATTATCAATTAATCAATTCAATAAAAAATAAAATAAATTATAACTATAATTTAATAAAACCATTCACTGAAAAAATATCATGCGATGCTTAAGGAATAATACCTGTTTATTAAATTACTAGAATAATCCCTTGGATAAAAAGTATGAGCGAGGAGTTTGTTAAATGTAGGAATTGGCTGAAGACTAATCTCTAATGAAAGGCAGCCAACTTTAACATGCCGGCACATGGCCGGCTAGATCAACATTTACAGAGCATCGCGATCTTAATTTTACATTTAAAATTATTTTCCAGTGCGTAACCTTCAATTTTCTTATTTTTTCTACAAATGAACTTATTTTATTTTCTATTGTTTTACTTTTTATGCTCATTTATTATTTAAAAAGTTTTTCAATTTTGATATATTCTCTAATATGCTCGATCAAGGGCCATATCATATTCTAGAATTATCTAGAAAGGATGATGTAACATTAAAATTTAAAAAAAATATATTTTAATTTATTAATTTCTTCAAAAATCATCAAACAAATCATTTTCATTAAAGATAATGAATATATTGATATATATATAAGTTTTAGTGAATTTTAAAACATTAGCTTCCTGGATAATGTGCGCTCTCTCATATTAAATTAAAATACTTTAAAATATCATTAATTTTAAATAATGATTAAAAACATTACAAAATACACAAAATAATAGCTAACTTTTATTCAATTTGTTTTTTAAATCTCAATTTTCATCAAAATCTTTCAAATTACCGCTGCCAAGAATGCCAACTTTAATCGCTCCATGGGGCCCTGCGGTTTATCAGATTCAGAAATTAGAATATCAATATTAGAATCTCTATAATCCATTACAATTTCCATTTTCTGCCGATCTTCAAAACTCATCTAAACCCACTATTTAAAATGGTATAGTCTCTTATAATTATTAAATTATCTAATCATTAATAAATTGATCATTTATTTAATAATAATCTTATTCATCGTCCAAATTTCTACTAATGTCTTCATTATCAAAATTTTTATCATTTTATCTATTTCATGAAAATATATGTCTATGATTTAACTCTTCAATTTACAAATACTCTCAAAAATTGATTCGTCTCTTTTTTCTATATTTAGAAGAGAAAATCTGACCAAAAACATAAATGTTAAAAAGGGGCTAAGTTCGGTACAAACTCCTTCGCCTTAGCTTTGCTAGTTGTTCTATTTTATACTAGAAACAATTTAGTTGAATATAAAAACTTGCCAAGTTATAAATATAATATCAAAGAACGTAACAAATTTTCTTTTAAATCAATTGAATAACGTTCTACATCCCTATAGCTATGATTTAAGCAACTGCAATGGAACTTGGTACCCGTTTAGATCTCAACCCTTTTGTACCGAACTTGGCCCCTTTTTCACATTTATTTTTTGGACAGACATCATTAATTTTTGAAAAGTTTTTTCCTTTAATTTATCTCAATAATTACATTTAAACATTTATATTAATAATGATTAAATATTTTTCTTAAAATATCTATTAAAAATCCGGTCGGTTTTTCATAAATTTCACCCATTCATTTCGGCCCCGAAGAAGGGAAAGTTTCGATTTTTCAATTTTCTCCTTTATTAATGTGCCAAGCTTTACCAGTATGCCAAATTTCAGCATTCCAGCTTGATTGTATTTTCACTATATGTTAATTAAGCCTATAATAAATTTCACCCCTTCATTTTAGGTCCTAAAAAAGTTTCACTTTTTCGATATTTCCATTAATTTTAACCCAAACTCTACCAGTATGCCAAATTTCAGCATTCTAGGATCAGCGGAAGTACTTTAGGTTTTTGATGTGAGTCAGTATTAAAAATGGCACTTTTCAGACCTTAATAGCTCAAGAACTATAATAGATTTATTGATGAAATTTGGGATTCTAGGTGTTCTAGTGGGTCTTATTAGGCATGCAAAATTTCCAGTGTGTAAGTAAGGGGGGTTTAAAGTAGCTTGAAATGGTTCAAGTAAATATACACATGACCGGTGCGTCGCCTGTTTTTACCAAACTTGGCTGACACACTGCCGTGGGCCTAGATTTGATTAGGTAGAGTGTTAGACCACCACCTCTTCTATATAGCCGTTCTCTGCATGCGGGTTCCAATTATTCCAACACCATGAACTTTTATTATATATTATATATTTGATACTAAAAATTATTTCTCTTATAGGCCGCATCTGCAGCTCCTGCTGGTGCTAGAGCAGCTAGAAGACTATTGGCTCCTCTAATGGATCGAGTTCTAATCAAGAAAGCAGAATCCATTACCAAAACCAAAGGAGGAATCGTACTTCCAGAAAAGGCCCAAGCCAAAGTCTTACAAGGCAAAGTACTTGCTGTAGGCCCGGGTGCACGTAATCCAAAGGGAGCTTATATTCCTCTTTCAGTAAAAGTTGGAGATTTGGTACTTCTTCCAGAATATGGTGGAACAAAAGTTGATTTAGATGATAGCGAATATATGATATATAGAGAGGCTGATATTTTAGCTAAACTAGAACAATGAATCTCTTCTTGTCAAATAATCATATTCCAGTTCTCTAAATTGTTTTTTAGTAATTATCTTGTAAAAGATATTAATGTGATTAAATTATAATTTAGAAGAAAATTATTTTTTCTTTTCTTAAAATATAAGTTTTATATATAATAAGTGCAATTGGAAACAACTAGAGTAATTCCTTCATTATAGATGAAATATATATTACAATTATTAAATTATTTCATTTCTTTTATATAAAATATTCTTCACACTCCACATTTTTCATGTCATATTCTTGAAATGTTTTTTTTTTTGAGAATATCATAATTGTTTGTTTAGTTGTTTTTGTTTATTAAATCATTTATATTATGAATTCTTTTATTTTACTTTTCCCCTTCTAAAACCAAATTTTCCTTTGAAATATTTTTGTTAATGTAATGAAAACTCCAGGAATATACTTTATAGGGTCGAGAAATTCACTTTCTATCTCAACCGAACCTAAACTAGCTGATTCTAACTGATAATACAAATGAACTCCAGTAGTAAATTTAACACGGTATTTGAATTTTATAGGCAAGCGAGTATTACTTGACTCCTAGAAAATTTAAAAACATAAGATAGTAATAAATATATTTTAAGGTCGTAGAGTACTTTGAAAGGTGATTGCTTTCATTCTTTATACTCCGATTTTAAAGAATAGAACCATAATTTTCAATTGAACAAATAAATAAATAAAAATTATATATTTCCTCAACATGAAATACATCTTTAAAAAGTAAATAAATGCTTTTTTGTGTGCAAAGCAAAAATAATTTTTTCATTGTTCATTTGATAATTTTCTCTGAACATTTCAAATGGAAAAATGATTTCAAGCAGACCTCTGACTTCACACCATTGATTCCACCTCAAAAATAAATTATTTTATCCATGGGCCTAAAAAATTACTATACCTGAATAAGAAGCTAAGCCAATTTTTCTTGCTGCAGATTTCGCCCCAGAGGAAATGTGTTCATTCTAAGAGAGGTCAGATGCGACTGAGACGCCCATTATGGACATCCTATCACATATCTTCAGGTGTTTGAAGGAAAGGGCAATTTTTTTCGCACCTAGAAATTAGAGAACATTGAGTCTTGTTTGTATTAAAGCTAACTAATTTTGGAGAGCTCCATTTTCCTAATGTGTTTAGGTCTACTATAGAGTGATTGAAGAAGAAATATTATTATATTTCGATTATTCGGGAGTGAGGGAGCGCCGAAATGACTGCTATCGTCGGCGTAACAGAGTGTGTGGGATTTGAAGTCGTTTATATATTAGGAAGAGTATGGAGGAGATTATTGAGCCTTGTAGTCCAAGAGCTGGTGACACATTTTTGAGTACGGATTTGACCCAACTAGAAATTATGCATAATAGTACCGTCTATGATAGTTGTACAGAATGGCCAGTCTGGCTGCCTAAGCAGGTGGACCAGGTACTGCGCATGGTGTGAGTGCGGTAAAAATACATAGGTGTTAAAAAATATTTTTGACCCACAATGAAATTATAAAAATTATAATTTATAGTCAATTATAAACATAATATATTCACTCCAAACCATTTGAGTGGATCGTGGAGACCAGACCATCCCAAATGCGCAGTACCTGGTCCACCTGCTTAGGCCAGCCAGACTGGCCAGTTCTCTGTATGAGACCTGGTTACTATTAAGCATAATTTCTCATCATCATCATTGAGTATACAGTCCTAAGACTGGTTTGATGCAACAATCCGTCTCCACTCGACTCTGTCCTCCGCCAGCTGTTTAACCTCTCTAAATGTCTGGCATCCCATATCCCCAATTATTTGGTTGAAATATTCTAATCTGGGTCTTCCCCTTCCCCTTTTCTTTCCCACCTCCTCCAAGATATCCCTAAGCAGTCCCCCATGTCTCAGTGTGTGCCCCATCATCTGACCTCTTCTCTTCTTCAGACTCTTCCACAAGGTTCTTCTTTCTCCGATTTTTCCAAGAACTTCTTCATTTGTGATTTTATCCATCCATTTGATATTCATCATTCTTCTGTAGCACCACATTTCGAAAGCCTCCAATCTCTTTCTCTCCGCTTTTCCAATTGTCCAGGTTTCACACCCGTACATGGCTATGCTCCATACATATGTCTTCAATAGCAACTTCCTGTTTGCTAAGCTGATTGAGGAGGAGCATAGTAGTTTTTGTTTTGAATTAAACCCCATTTTTGCTTGGGCAATTCTTGATTTAATTTCGTTTTTGCTCCTCCCATCCCATGTTATTTTACTTCCTAGGTAGCGGAATTCCTTAACTCCTTCTAGGTTTTCTTGGTTAATTTTGATGCATTCCTGTCTCGTTTGTTCTTTTTTTGTACATACTAGGACCTTGGTTTTATTCTTGTTTATTTTCATTTTGATTTCTTCTATTAGGATTTGGTTAATTCCATTCAAGGCGTCCTCTAATTCTTTTTTATTGCTTCCTAGAAGGGCAATGTCATCGGCAAATCTTAACATAGCGATCTTTTGACCTTGGATTTCTATACCTGTATCAATTTTGTCTTTGAATTCTTTAATCGCTTCTTCTATGTATAAGTTGAAAATCATGGGTGACAGCACACATCCTTGTCTTACACCTTTTTTTATTTTGGCTTCTCTTTGTTCATCACCAATATTTATAATTGCCGTCTGGTTTTGATATAGATTGTAGATTAGTCTTCTCTCTCTGAATTTTATTCCCGCCTGTTTTAATATTTTAAACATAATTTCCCAATTGACGTTATCGAATGCTTTTTCTAGGTCTATGAATCCGATGTAGACAGATTCTTCCCTGATAAAAGCCCTTTCTATTATTAGTCTAAGAGAGAGAATTGCTTCTCGGGTGCCTCTGTTTCTTCTAAAGCCGAACTGGTCTTCCCAGATTTTCTTCAACTCTTTGTTCTATTCTTCTTTGGATTATTTTGGTTAGGATTTTGGAGGCATGTGAGGTTAGGCTAATGGTCCTGAAATTTTCACATTTATCCGCGCCTGTCTTTTTGGGAAGTGTGACTATTTTGTTTTTTTCGAAATCTTTTGGGATGATTCCCAATTTATAGATTTTGCTAATTAGTTCAAAAAGTTTGTCACGTGCCTTTTCTCCAGAGTTCTTTAGGATTTCAGCTTGTATATTGTCTATTCCGGGTGCTCTATTATTTTTTAGTTCCTTCAAAGCTGTCTCGAATTCTGACCTGAGTATGGGGTCTCCTAATTCGTTTTCGTCCACAGATTTCTTAAATTTCTAGTTGGGTCAAATCCTATTCATAAAAATGTGTACAGCTCTTGGACTATTGGGAGAAAATAATGTTCCATCAATCACAACTTTAAGGTAGTTCTTTCACAAATGCAAAAATTCAAGAAGTCTTCGAAACTTGGAATAAACCATTAGAGGTTACGGTAACGCTGTGTCTGTCTGGAATTACAGATTTTATTGAGTATAACGAGACTATAGTTTCTAAGCTTGCTCTCATCAGTCTATGATAATGATTACAAGAATTAATTTATGAATAAGTGTACACATTTTCATGTCGTAAGTTAGAATTACATAGTGTGGCAAGTACATTCTTAACTGTGCCCACTCTATGTAAGTAGCTTACCACTAAATGTCACTCATCGAAATTATAGTTCCTCGTTGTAATGATAATGGAGTGCAAGAATGTGTCATTAATAATTCAGCAGAAGAGACACTCTTTTGTCTCCTTCAATATATAAAAATTCTGCCATTTTCGGCAAAAACTTTCAATTTAACCATTAAAAGCATAATAAAAACACTGTTAAAATTTGAAGACGTTTTTCCACACCATATATGAAATTATTGCAATTAAAAATGAAATGTGCATATGTTAGAGTGGGAAAATGATCATTCATTTTTTATTTTTTTCATTGAAGGACTTTCACCATCTTGATGAAAAACTAATAATTGTTAGAATAATATATTTGGAGTAACTTCAAAAAAAATTGAAATTATTTGCCTCGTAGTTTTGATAAAAAAAAACATATTTGGGTGATTATTTTTAGTGGAGGTGATATAAGATCATTCGTTTGGAAACAATCCATTCATAAAGAGGATATATTAGTGTGAAAAGTACAGTCACGTTAAAAAACATAACCTAAAATTTTAGAACCGTTCATATGTATAGAGTGGTTACGAGGCTAAAACTTTTTGTGTGGATTGTCGCGAAAGAACTTCCTTAATACTACTATTTTCGAGAAAACTATTATTACAAGTATTTGATATCTGACTCTACCATTGAATCCGGATTTGGCCACGTGAGATCAAGCCTGGTTTGAACTATCACCGGCTTCCTATCTTCATGGCCAGATGCATCCAGAACAACCATCATCGTTTATTTATTGAGGTGGTTTGCAACCGTACACAATTCTTGGAGAAATATCTGGAATGTGGCTATTATACCACATCGTCACTCGGAGGATCACAAAAACCCGCACTTCAAATCAAACATTGTTCTCTATGATTCAATAGAAATGATAAATTATTTATCTTCATTTTTCGTTTATAGTTAGTGAATAAATATAAAATCCGAACTTCGAGCATATTAATCCTGTACTAACCTCTCCATATCAATCTCCAAAATTAAATAAAAAAATAAATATAACCATTCTGGCCATCGCAATACTTCCCCCATTATATTCTATAGAATATAAATGTGAAAAATAAAAATTTCACTCTTCTCCCCCATCAAGTAACTACTTGATTATATAGAAAAGTAAGTAATGTAAGTAGGTTTCATAGTAAATCAAACAAATAGATAATGCAGTCTATATTTCGGGTTTTAGCCCATCATCAGGAGTAACATAGAAATGATGATGATGGGCTCAAAACCCGAAATATATATACATCTCCAAACATATATTTGTTTTATTTTTTTGTGAAACCTATCTTGAAATTTTACTTACTTTTTTATTATTGAAAATGTTTCACCTTGAGCCGACACCTAACTCTAAAAATTATTAACTCTTTATCACCATAAATTTTTATTAATACATGTATTCAAATAATACCGCGAAAAATGATGAAAGAAGATTTGGTATTTTGTTTAAGTTCAATGAATATTATTAATTGGCAGATTTTCAAGCAAAGAGAAAATAAATTTATTCTTTATTCTCTAAATCGAAGTTTTTTATTATTGTTATTATTAATTCAAAGGAATCATTTTTTTTTATTTATGGGATTTTCATATTCAGAGTTGGCAATTCTTACAAATGTTCTTGTACCTTGTACCTATCTTAATGTTATCATGTTAAAAATATTAGAAATTATACTAAATTTTAATTAATTTCAATATTTTTCTTTTGATTTAATACTTTTTATACAAAGTTAATTAAGAAATCAAATCGGTGAAAATGGAAGAAAAGAGTAATCCAATAAATAAAACTATGTCTCCGCTTGAAGACGTTCAGGCATTTGTCGATGTAAGTATAAAAATCATTATAAAAATAATTAAATAAAAAAAAGAGGTTGGGAATCTCAATTTCTAAAATTGAATTTTTGTTTTTAGAATGGATTTCGTTCCATAGTAAATGGAGTCCGATCTTCAAATGCCATTGCCCCTCTTTTTTCAAATATGCCTGAAAATTCAACTTTTAATAAAATTATGGTTCACGAATCAAAAAAATTATTAAATATGTAAGTATTATTTATTATAATATTTATCATTTTCATTTGTAAAATTAATTTAATTTTTGTAGAATGACAACAATTCTTAATCATCAACGAATTCATGAAAATATTACCCAACGAGATATGGAGGAAAAATTTGAATTATTAATTCAAGCTAATGACACAATTTTAGACAGAGTGGTAAGAATTTAAATAGTATTAATTAAAATTCCTGTCAAGTTAGCTGGAAAAATAGGGCTAAGATTACAAAAATTCGGAACAAGCTGAAAATTTGTACAAATGTTGAGAACACCATCATAAACAATATGTGGAAAATCGCCATAGATCCCACGTTTGCAAAAAAATTTTATTCAAGGTCAAAGTTCGCAAATATGGGTTTTTTCATTTTTCACCCAAACGGTCAGTTTTATCATAAAATAGGTCCGACGAAAATTATAGATCATGCAATTATCTATAAAAATTGTTCTTATAGTTTTTTTTTAAGAATTGCCGTTTCTGAGATATAGCGATGTTGATTTCTTCTTTAAGGTAGTTCTTTCACAAATGCAAAAATTCAAGAAGTTTTTGAAACTTGGAATATAAGTCATTAAAAGCATAATACACATACTGTTAAAATTTGAAGACGATATACCACACCAAACATGAAATAATTGCAATTAAAAATGACATTTTTTACATAGGGTAGATAGGGAAAGTGTGGGGATATGATCCTTATTTTATTTTTTTTCATTGAAGGACTTTCACTATCTTGATGAAAAACTAATATTTGTTAGAATAATATATTCCTAGTAACTTAAAAAAAAACTGAAATTATTTACCACGTAGTTTTGATAAAAACAAAAAACAAACCTATATGGGCGATTATTTTTAGTGGAGGGGATATAAGCACAATGGCTTGGAAACGACCGGCAAGTATGTGTATATCTATATAGAGATTTCGTAGTGTTAGTGCTACAGTCACGTTAAAAAAATCACCCTAAAATTTTAGTTCCGTTTGTATTTATAGAGTGGTTACGAGGTTAAAACTTTTTGTGTGGATTGTCGCGAAAGAACATCCTTAAGTGCCATATCAGGTCTCCCTGACATTTCGGCTCCTCTCCACATATACCTGTCCTGAGTGTGTAAGTTGTTTTTACACTGATATACGGGACCTACTTTTTAACGCCGGTTCCGAACGGCTAGTTTGGAAAGGTTACTAGGCAATTATACTCTTGATAGGTTGCCATTGCTTTCCAAGAGGAGGCGACTGCAAATATCTGCCGAAACTCAGTCTCGAACCAGCATATTTCAGGGCAGCGGCCCGACACTCTTAACCAATGACCCACAGTCGCCTCATGTTGATTTTTTGATATTAATTACTGCACGAACTCCAGCCGACAAAATTATTTATTTTTTTAAAACCTGGGAAGGCTCAACAGCGATCGGAAATATTTTCGCCCAAAAGTTTATCTGCCTATCTAAAATGCCAAAATCACATCCTATTTTTGCATGCAATTACTGGCTGCGATACGACATCAGCTTTAACTCACCTATAGCAAGTGCAACTGTGACCTCTAAAATTCAAATAAGAATATCTAAAGTATTTTCTATTAGAGACTGACTGGTTCAATAGTGATTTGATGGAAAGGCAACCCAAGGATAATGAAAATAGTTAAAAGGAGGTTTTGTCGTTGACCCTGTTAAACTCTGAAGGACGGAAGATCTCCAAAATCTCAGTTTTTAAAGAGGATGAAAATAACATTCTAATAAATTAGTTTATATAAAGTAAATTTTTTTTTGAAATTTACGCTTATTAGTGAACATTTGAAGTAGTCAGCTGAAAGTAATGGAAGGCAGCCTAGGGCTAGTGAAGAAAGAAAAAATTATCCCATTTCCAATTAAGGTGTATTTATTGGATTGTCATTCCTTCTTTCTTTCCTCCTTTCCTTTTAAACCGACTTTTCGGAGGATTCTTCCCTTCAGGTCGAAGGGTCAATGAAACAAGATGCTTCCTTCCTCTCCACTCAGCAATGTTTGAAATTTTTATATTCTTTAGCAGAAGCATTAAAATAGAAAAAAAATTATATTTTAATGCTTCTGCTAAAGAGAATAAAAATTTCAAACATTGCTGAGGAGAGGAAGGAAGCATATTGTTTCATTGACACTTTGAAACCCTGAAGAAGGAAGGAATCCTCCGAAACGTCGGTTTAAAAAGAAAGAAAGGAATGACAATCCAATAAATACCCATTATTTGGAAATGGGATAATTTTTTCTTTCTTGACTACCTTCCATTACTTCAGCTGAAAATTCTACCAGTCCCCTTCGGCGTGGTCAGGTCCCGAAATAAAGACGAAATAAAGTCTATTATGTTGGCAACTAAAAAATAGAACATTTTTTAAAATTTTCTTTATTTAAATATGTTTCACAAAGTACCTACTCCATTCGTCTTATTGTGACGAGTTCTATAAGAATCCGTCGTCAAATCGCGGGCCACAGAAAGCGTGATTCTACGGTTACCATATGCTTGGCCCTTCTCTTATATTTAATATTTAATAAAATCATTTATTAATGGGTGGGGAGGGTCAAAAAATAAAATTCTAGGCCCTTAGACCAAACTCAACTAAATGTTGTATACATAATCAGTGAACCCCCAGAAGACTAAAAGTGCAAAAACTATTCAATATTTGGTTGGTTTTGGTCCAAGGGCCTAGACTTTCATTTTTTGACCCCCCACCCCCCAATTTTGTTCCCAAAAAATATAATAATCTTCGTTATTATAAGTTCATTTTATAGTATATTTAATTTTTCTCGGTTTTTTTAGTTTGAAAATCTTATAATATTAATTTTTACCCCCCTCTCCCCATTTAATTTTTGGTTCGATTTCAACCAAAATCTAATTAGCTCTTAATCTCAATGCACCAAAACTACATTTGAATTTTCGTTTTATATTCACACTAGTTTTTGAGCTAGTGCGTTCACATAAATTTGGTAACGTACTAACAGACATTTTGACAAAATAATTAATATCTCGAAAAATATAATTTTTTAGATGTCCACTTATTAGGGCTTTTTTGCAGACCGAAATGCCATGGTTTCGTCTAATTTTTTTAATCAAAATAGTTTCAGCCGTTTTAGATTTATTTCGAAAAAAAGAAACAAAAATACCACTTTTTTCATTCACGATTACAATACTTGACCATACTTTGTATGGTAAAGTAAAAAAGTAGATTAGATTTTGGATGAGCATTGAGATTAGAGGTCAGTGAAGGAAATACAAGGTGACATTCCCCTCAGTCTTTTCTCTCAGTGGCAGTAACAATATTATACAATATTTTATTCTCAGCAGAATTTAGTACACTCTTTCCCCCCACCCACTCTTCCTCGAAATTAATATGATCTGCCCTCCCTAGGTGAAATACTGGGCACACTCTGCTCAGTCCCTCTCTTTCTCTCCAAAGAGAAAATTTCGTTCCAATATATTTGAAGTAGTATTTTTTCACATTTTTTAAAAAGTTTATAGGTATTTATTATTTTTTATAAAATTAAATATTTCTTAAATCAACTTTTAGGATGCGAACCTAGATGAAATAGCTGGAATTCGTTGGAATCCTTCTCCAGATGATCCACAGAACAAATATAAGGCCACATACATCAATGGAAGCTGGAATAAAAACCAACTGGTATATTTGAAATACCTTCAAAATAATGGCTAATTTTATTTATTATTATCTGGTGCATATTATTATTATTATTATTTTTAGATATCTGTGGAATCCAAGTCCAAAGAATCTCCTGTACGTCTTCTCACTGCAAAGAACATTCAACGGCCACAGATAAATTTTAAGGATAAAATTGACAATACAAATTCACCATTTTATCCAAAATTAAAGGACAAACCAAATAATTTAAAACCATTATCTATTCATTTAGAAATAACCGATGATGGGATAGAATAGTAAATATTTCTATTGACATTTAGAACCAATCATGAAAAAATATTTAATTATTTATCCTGGACATTTTTCTTAATTTATAGTTACTCCCATCCTTATGAATTGGAATTAGATCGATATTTGCCTTCTGATGACCAAATGAAGAAAGCAGACCCTCCAAGAAAGTATAAATCACTTGAAGCAACCCCCTTGGAAATGATTACTGAAAAAGAACAAATAAAGCCACTTGTAGAAGAATTATTAAAATATAATGAGATTGCTATCGATTTAGAGGTGAACCATGTTTAATATTTTTATTTTTTCTATTAAAATGAAATAAATATTTTAAACTTTATATTTATTTTTATTTATTATTTTTAGCATCATGCTTATCGAACATATCAAGGCATAACCTGTTTAATGCAAATATCCACAGTCGACAAAGATTATATAATTGACACGCTATCATTAAGAAATTCACTCGAATTATTAAATGAAGTATTTACAAAACCCAGCATTTTAAAGGTAATTTTAAATGATTATTTCTGAAATTCTTTTATATTACTTTACCATACAGGGTATGTTCAAGTATTGTAATAGTACATGAAAAAAGTGTTTTTTTCCATCTTTTTTTCGAAATATTTCAAAAACGGCTGAAACTATTTTGATTAAAAAAATTGACCGCAACCATGGCATTTCGCTCTACAAATATATAAGTGAACATCGAAGAAATTATATTTTTCGAGATAATAACTGTTTTGTCAAAATGTCTGTTAGTTAGTCTGTGCGTTACCAAATTTTTGTGGACGAGCTAGCTCAAAAACTAGTGTGAATATCGAAACCAAATTTCACACGTAGTTTTGGTCCATTGAGTTTAAGAGCTGATTAGATTTTGGTGCATATCGACCCAAAATTAAGGGGGGGGGGGGTTAAAAATTAAAAATCTAGACCATTTGATCAAACTCAGCCAAAGTTTGTGTACATAATCACTGGGACCCCAGAAGTCTAAAAATGGAAATATAGGCCATTGTACCAAACTCAACCAAATTTTGTATACATAATCAGTGGGACCCCAGAAATCTGAAATGCAAAAACTAACCCCCCTCCCCTACATAATTATAAATAATTTTATTAAATATTAAATATAAGTGAGGGGCTAGGTTGTATGGTAAAGTCAAGTGGATGGCCACATCAGAACACGTCAGCTTATTTTTATATTAATTTTGTTTAAGGTATTTCATGGAGCTGATCAAGATATTTTATGGCTACAACGGGATTTAGGACTCTATGTTGTTGGGCTCTTTGATACTCATCAAGCGGCTAAAACTTTGGGATTTCAACGACTTTCACTTTCATTTTTACTTAAACGTTATTGCAATTTCGATCCCAATAAACATTTTCAACTAGCCGACTGGAGAATCAGGTATATATTTATAATTTTATTTTATTTATAATTTTGGAAAATTACATCAGATGTTTTATACAGAAGAAATAATGCCTGAGAAAGCTCTTGTATTTATTTAGAATATATTTTTATAAATTTAAACTTTTATTTACTCTCAATGGAGGTGTACTATGCTTGATACAAATAAACATATATACGCGACTATATCTTTAATATATATAAAAAGAGAAGTTGATGTTTTATTTATTCATTCATCTATCAACGCACAGTAAACCGCTTGACCGAGAAAGATGAAATTTGAAGGGTATATTCTTTCAACGTTTTATGGGTGTGCTAAGAAGGAATTTTTTGAAATTCGAACCCTAAAGGGGGGAAAGGGCCCCAAATGTATTTTCAGAGTTTTTCGAGATCTCTTAAACCAGAAATGATTTCGATATCTCCTCGAGTTTTTAAGTTTTAGTATTCAAATTTGGTACATAGGTTTATTAATGCTAAATCTCATGAAGGTTTTTTTATTTTTTTGAAATTTGACCCCTGAACTGAAAAATGGGGGATTTTTGATTTTGTGGTCTAAAACACAAAAGGCTTCGTATCTTTCATGCCCTTGGACCAAACTCAACCACATTTTGTATACATAATCAGTGGGCCACTAGAAGGCTAGAAATGCAAAAAACGACGGGGAAGGGGGGGGGGGTCAAAAAATGGAAATTCTTGCCCTTGGAACAAACTCAACCAAATTTTGTATACATAATCTGTGGGCCACTAGAAGCCTAGAAACCAAACTACGGCCCGCGGGCAAATCCGGCTCGCGGCTACTATAGAATTAATTCACAAATATTCACTATATTAAATATTAATGCCATATAATAGGGTATTATTAATATAATTTCCGTATATGTTATATCCGGCCCGCTCATAGTTTTCATTGTCCACATGTGGCCCTATCTCTAAAAAATTTGGGGACCCCTGACTTAAGAGGGCGAAATGTGTTTTGACTGATTATGAAATAACTCTTAAGAAAAGTAAGATATCTACTTG
This sequence comes from Forficula auricularia, assembly GCA_024734495.1. Taxonomy (NCBI): domain Eukaryota; kingdom Metazoa; phylum Arthropoda; class Insecta; order Dermaptera; family Forficulidae; genus Forficula; species Forficula auricularia. Next base: position 9,512,282 of record JALMQS010000120.1, on the reverse strand, counting down.
GTTTTTCCTTAAAAAAATTTAACTTAACGTACAAATATCTAAAAAGTGTTTTCAGGATTTTTGCTTAATAAAATTTTCCATACAAATATCTAAGAAGTAATTTCAGAATTTTTTGAAATTCAACCCCCTAACTACCCAAAATGTTAGTGGGAGCAAAAAATTAAAACTCGGATTTTGAACAAATATGCTGAGTTAGTCTTTAAGACTAAAATAAACTATTGCTGTAAAAATCAACTACCCTAAATGAATACGTGGGGTCGAAAGTGGGGGCAAAATATTGTAATTCTAAGCTTTTTGTTCGACGGGACCAAATTTAGCACGCTTACTTTTTAGAATAGCATGGATTTATTTATGCAAAAATAAACTCTCCAAAATAAGGGCACGGGGGAGAAAGAGAGGGCAAAATATAGAAATAATGAAAATTAGTAATTGGAATATTCTCCATAAAAAAAAAATGTGGAATTTTTCGTTATTAAGTTACAAAGCGATTCACGGTACCTTTTTGCTTCAGTTAAAAGCGATATATTTTATTTTTAATTTACAATTCTTGCATAAAGGTCGATTTTTATTTGGATTCAGAATTAAATATGTCTGCGAGGAATCCACGCGCGACAGAAGTGAAACTTTTTTCTATTAATAATATGTACTTACTAATGGGTGGAGGTCCACAAATTTTAATCCTCCATTCGGATTCGTTGAGTTCTGTGGGTGATCAGAGTTAGGTGAAGAGGAGAGTGTCCAAAGGACATGTATAGGGTTGGCGGGGTGAATGATGATCGGAGGTGGGTCTAGGGGTGAAGGATTGGGTCAGTGGGATGGATGGGGATTAGAGGAGGGTTGCAAGAGACCCATCTCGCCGGCTGATTAATAATAAAGGAATATTAATATTTCAATGTCTATGGATAAAGTCTATCAACCATCCTTTGCAGTTTATTTTTTCTGACTTTGTAAAAACTATTAAATATAATAATAAATCCTCATCTTGGAACAAGAGTTTTCACATTCTTTTCATTAATTAAATAAAATTAAATACATATTTTTTTTTTAAAGACCACTGCCAGAAGAATTGATTATCTATGCTCGCGAAGATACCCATTATCTTCTTCACATTTACGACCATTTGAAAAATGAGTTGTTAGAGCTGGATAATGGTCAAACGAATATCTTGCAATCAGTTTTTCAAAAATCTACAATTGTTTGTGCTAAGGTAAAGAATTGTACTATCTTCTCATAAAATATAATATATATTTTCATTAAACTTTTTTCTTTTAGAGATATGATAAACCAATTTTAAATCCGACTTCTTATTTAGAATTTTATCACAAAAATAAAAGACTATTTAATAATCGCCAATTATCTGCTCTTCGTGATATTTTTAATTGGAGAGATAAAATAGCTCGTTTGGAGGATGAAAGTACTGGGTGAGCCTAGCTTTTATATTGGAATTATAACTTTTTTTAGTTTGATAATATTTTATAAAGAGAAACAAAGAAGTTGTCCTCTGCTTGATGCAAATAAACATACACACATATATATTATTTATTTGTTTGAGACTGTAGTTTCGATGCTTACCCTCATCATCAGTCTTTTTAATTATAAATATTATTTTTCATGGATCAGTATCGCGTGGATATTGACTATTTTTTCCTTCTTTCTCAGCTTGTTAGCCAGGGAAAAAATTGTCAATATCCACGCGATACTGATCCCATGAAAAATAATATTTATAATTAAAAAGACTGATGATGAGGGTCAAGCCTTCGAAACTATAGTCTCAAACAAATAAATAATATACATATATACAGTTATACCGGGTGAGTTTTTATCTTGAGACAGTCTTTAACTCAAAAACAGTGCATTATATAGAAAAAAGTTTCAAATAAATGTTTGTTTATATCGAGGGGGAAACTTAACTACGCTATTGTTTGTCGACGTAGAACAAGCTTTCAAGGGTATTTCAAGATCAACTTCTGTTTCTGAAATGGAACCCTATATTTTTCTATACGTCTACTTAATCTATAAAAAAAACTGAACAACTTTCAAAAGAACTATTTTTTATATGACATCAAATGAACAAAATACATGAATCAATTAGATCTCAAAAAAATTCTGAATAGTTATTTTTAACAATTATTTAACTTAATTATCACATAATAATGATTAAATAATTAATTATTAAATAAATAATTTAATAATAATTAATAATTAAATAATTTTTTCGACACTGTTCTGAGACATTCCAGAGTGTATTGCAAGTCTTCTGAATGAATTCCAGTTCCAATTTCGTTATTTTGGCCTGTTCAGTTTCTTCGTAGCCTTTACATTTCCTGTTTTATTTTTTTTAAACAGAATTTACAACACAATAAAATGAAGCTTGTGAGGGTGTATTCCTATCAGGAAAACGCTCGGTATTCATTTCAATGGCAGCCCCATAACACTTCCACATTCACCGCATAAATGAAGACCATTTTAATTTTGTCTTCAACAAAAAATGTTCCATTTTTATTATGGTAATACAATATAACTATCTTCTGGATTGACACGAGAAATAAACTTTTTTAAACTCGAGAATTTTAAATAGTTCTATTAAGTAGAAAACAATCTCTTAAATCTGTTTACCTATGTATAATGAAGTTTTAAGATCATTATAAACACTTATTTTCATTGTTGTGACTTTTCGATTTAATTAATTTATTTATTTATTTAAAAACAATGCTCTGAGGTGGCTACCTCGTAGAGCAGAAACAGAAAGAATATATATACAAATAGTATCATTTAAGTAAGCAACATAACATATATAACATTTAAATGAGCAAACAGAAAGAATACATACATATAGTAACATTTAAATGAGAAACAGAAAGAATACAGGTATATAACATAATAGTAACATTGTCTTAAATGAGAAACAGAAAGAATATAGATATAGAAACAGAAAGAATATAGGTATATAGTAAGATTTAAATGAGCAAGACTCTCCCAGCCCAGTGAGCAACCCAGAGTCAGCACAAGCAGGCGAATATGATTATTTATTTAATAATTAATTATTGAATTATTATTATTTGATAATTAAGTTAAATAATTGTTAAAAATAATATTTAAGAATTTTTTTTGACATCTAATTGATTCATGTATTTTGTTTATTTGATGTCGTATAAAAAATAGTTCTTATGAAAGTTGTTCATTCAGTTTTTTTTTGTAGATTAAGTAGACGAATAGAAAAATATATGGTTCCATTTAAAAAACAGAAGTTGACCTTGAAATAATCTTGAAAGCTTGTTCTAGGTCAACAAACAAGTAGTTTAGTATCCCCTCGATACAAACAAACTTTTATTTGAAACTTTTTCCATATAATGCAGTGTTTTTGAGTTATAAGACTGTCTCAAGATAAAAAACTCACCCGGTATAATTTCGATATATATATATGTGTGTTTATTTGCGCCAAGCAGAGGACAATCCATTTGTTTCTCTTTATGATTCAACAACTCTGCTACTCTCGGCAAAATAAAAACTTTTCAATAATATTTTATCTTTTTTTTTTCTTCAAGGTATGTTTTACCCAATCACATGATGCTTCAAATAGCCGAAACTTTGCCGAAAGAGCATCAAGGGATTCTTGCTTGTTGCAATCCTATCCCACCACTCTTAAGACAAAATGTTAATACAATACATCTAATGGTTCTAAGTGCCAGAGAACAGCCTTTAGTGAAGCCTGTTATAAATGTTGATGTTTCTGCTCTTAGAAGACCAATTCTTTCCACCACTTGCACATTTGACTTTGAGAGCCCTCTTTATTGTCCACATGATCTCTCTCATGCTGAAGGAACTCGAGATGATCTTCCATCAATTTTATCAGGACTTTCTCTTCTGGATGATTCTCTAAACAAACATACTTTTGAATCCTCTTCGCCAAAAATTGATTTGTTTACGAGTAAGGTATGTGAAATATTTTTTAATTTTTCCAAACCTACCTCCATTCCTTCCTTCTGATAGAGGGCAGTTTGATAAAAAAATTATAAATGAAAATTAAAAAACAAAAGTTATGAGCTAATATAGTTCTAGTTCTCTCTCTTTTCGTGTTATATAATAAATTTGCAATTGTCACACGCAGTGACCATACAAAATTAAAATACCTTCTTGATTTCAAATAAAATAAAGTAAAAAATAAAATAAAACTAAATGAATAAATATATTATATTTTAAATTAATAAATACATTGAAATGCTCGGATATTTTTATCGAATATCAAATGGATGGATAGAATTACAAATGAAGAAGAACTTCGTGGAAAAGTCTGAGGAAGAGAAGATGTCAGATGATGGGGCACACATTGAGACACGGGAGATTGCTTAGGGATATCTTGTGGGGTTGGCCCAGATTATAATATTTCGACCAAATAATTAGGGATATGGGATGCGAGACATTTAGAGAGGTCAAAGAGCTGGCATCGGACAGAGCCGAGTGGTAGTCAAACCAGTCTTAGGACTGTCTACTCAATGATGATGATGATGATTTTTATCGAACCTCGAAATAGATATATTTTTTCAAATAAATATTCTATTTTGGTTAAGAAGAAATAATTCGTTGCCGAGTGAGAGAGCGACACTCTATCATAGACCTGACTCAGAAGGACTGACTCTGAGCTGAATCATCATTATCACCGATAATTTTATTTCTTCTCGGCTTCATCATCGAGAGAGAGAGAGATCAAGGACTCAAGAAATCTGGTCCACTCTGACCTGGCGAATCCGAGAAGGAATACACCCGTCCAGATTTGTTTAATCTTCCAAATTCCGAGCCTGCTTGAGCAACAATTTGTGGAGGATACCTCAGCGGACCACAGAGGAAAATAGCCTAATCAACATTTTTCTACATCAACCATAAATTTTAAATCGATTCACAAAACAATTTATAATTGAGGCGTTCAAAATTAGAGTGGACCAACCCACAAATCTCATTTTCGCTTATAAACCTCTATAATCAAGTAGGTTTTTGATACAACTAAATAGACAGACTGGCCCAAACTTAGTTTTTAAACATCCTTTTAGATTACAGAACAGGGTCGCAGGTACCACTTTTGCCTCGAATCTTTACCTGCTATTTTGCTGGATTTCTCATAAAAAAACCAAATTTAGGATGGTCCACTCTGCTTTTGAACGCCTCAATTCATCCTTCATAAATAAAAAAAAAAATCTTTAAATTGAAACAACCCTCAATATATTCATTTAAATTTTTTCCCAAGAGTAGTAGAGTTGTTAATTATTAAGGAGATATTAATGAGGTTCTCTTGTCCTCTGCATGATGCAAATAAAATATATTTTTAACTGTTTGAGACTATAGTTTCTAAAGCTTCATCATCCTCTTTAGTCTTTTAATTAGAAATATTTTAACTCTGTTTCTTATCGGACCCAATACCTAATTGGATGTAGAAATTCGATTTGTTAGTAAGCTAGCCACTTCAAACTAATAGAGTATTTGTAACAAATTCTCTAACAAACAAACTAAATATAAATAGGTATAAACATATTCATTTATATAGTATATATATTTGTATTTAGGACAACTAATTAATATAAAAAATCTCAAAAATAAGTCAGAATGATGGTGAGATAGATAAACTTTGAGACACAGGATTGCTGAGAGATATTTTAGAGTGAGTTGGGAAAGAAAAGATGAACGGTATGACCTAGATTAGAATTTCCCCAAGATAATAATGAAAATGGGATGTGCGATTTTTAGATAAGTCAATGAGTTGTTATGGGATAGAGTCGAATGAAGGAGATGTATGCTTGCATCAAACAAGTTGTAAGACTGTATAGCCCAGTGGATCCCAACCTTTCGTGGGCCATCTCCCCTTTCTGGAGGTTGACTAACACTTATTGCCCCCTTTCATTTTTATTGTATGCCTAATTTTAATTTGAAGTAAAGTGAAAATAATCAAGCGCAAACTTGAAATTTAGAAAAGCCCCAATCAATGAATTTATTATTGACATCTGGTGTTGCCTTCAGTTAAAAAGCCTTCCGACAGGACTTAATCTCTTAACCCAAAATATCACAAACATAAATTAAATTTATTGAGGTTCAAAAAGTGGGAATTGTAAAGTCCCACCATCCTATTGTCAAATAAGACATGTTCCAGCATCAAAGGACATGCCCTCTGCTACTCCAAAATATTACCATTAAAAACAATTATATTATTATCAAGAAAAAAAATACTCTAAATGCCGCGCTCATAACAGTATATTTCTTTGTAATTTATTAGAAATTTAAATATTTTTTCTAAAAAATATTAATATAACATTTATATTTGAGAATGAAAATTACATTTAACAACTCGCAAGGGAAGTGATTCCATTTCTTTGCACGTGAGTGTATTTTAATTATTCTCCCTTTGAATACTCATCGCCCCCCACTTATTTATCGTCCCCCTGATAACCCAAATCGCCCACTTGGGAACCACTGATATAGCCTATTTTGATTTGATAAAATAATATAAACTGCATATTATGCCGACAATGGCATACAATTTTTAAAACTTTCAATTCCATAGAGATATTAACAGTAGCACTGCTGGTGGGTTTATTTAATTGGGACATTTCACTCGATTTCATCTCGGATGCTTGAATTTCAGTAGAACTTTCAATAAATAACACAATTAAAAGATGAATGATATCTGGAAGGGACACTATTTATTATGTTTTCTATCTTGAAAATTTGATTTCAACTTATAATTTAAATTGCCCAAATATCTATCATCCTTCCTAATATTTTCCTTGGATGCCATCTTTCACAGAATTTTACACATTCATTAGGATATAATCTCAACTAAGAAAACGAATATTACCAAAGTTCCATTTACGAGCCCATACACACGATATAAATTGTCACGTAAAGATGCTGATGAAGAAGCTCAACAGCAAGAAAAAATAAATCAAAAGAAACTTGAAAAGGAGAAACAAGAACAGGAAGAAAAAGAAAAAGCAAATGAACAACGTTTAATGGAACATATCAAGATAAAAGAAGAGAATCAATTCTATGGACAAAACAAGTTTAATAATCAACGTAATGAGGTAAACCATTTAAAATTTTACAGAGTGAAAAATAGTTTATTCAATTTTTTTTTCATTAAAGAAAAATGAAATTTCTTACTCAAAGAAAATGTCAAATTTTTTTAAAATTATATTAAAATTAATGAAAATATGTTTTTCAGATGGTTAAACATAAAAGAAAAAGCCAAGATGGAATACATAATATTCCATCAAAAATAAAAAGGAAAACGATTCTATAGAAAATTCAAGTATAACTATAGAAAATCCAAGTACAACAGAAGATTCCTTAATTAAAAGAGAAATTACGAATTCAAATATTCCAACTCTTACGCCACAACAAAATAAAATAAACAAAATGAAGAATAATTATGGCAACACACCAATTTCAAATCAAAAGAATGAGCAAACAAGGCATTCAACAAAAAAACAAAGAAAAAAGAAAAAGAATAAAAATTTTAATACTCCAACAGAAAAGAGCAACACTCCAAATGCATTTCAGCCTTTTGACTATTCTCAAGTTGATTATACTAATTATAAAGGGGGAAGCATGACACCGAAAGGTCAAAATGGACCTAAAGAAAGGTTTCGAAAGGTAAAAAAATGAATAAAATTTATTGACTTTGAAATATTTATTTATTTCTTTTTTCATTTTAGGGCAAAAAAAGATTTCTTGGTACTGGAAATAAGGGGAGTTCAACTTTTGGCTTGAAATAAAATTCAAAAATATACAAACATTTAACAATTATTTATTAAATTTTTTTTTATTTTAAGTACATATATTACAAATTTTGTAAATAAGATTTATAAGCTATTTTATAATTAAAAAAACAAACATTTTTTTTTCAATCTTTTAAATTTTTTTTAAACTTCACTTTTTTCTTTTCTTTTGAAAATTTGCTGGTCAAGTTGATTTTGAAAGAAAAAAAACTTTCGGATCGGACCACACATGGTAATAATAGAAAATTCTTCTTCTTAGAGTGGGCGTCGGCGCCTCTCCACATATACCTGTGCTGAGTATGTTTAGTTGTTTTACACAGATATACGGGACCTACTTTTTAACGCCGGTTCCGACCGGCTAGTTTGGAGAGGTTTACTAGGCAATTATACTCTTGGTAGGTTGCCATTGCTTTCCAAGAGGAGGCGACTGCAAATATCTGCCGAAACTCGGTCTCGAACCAGAGTACTTCAGGTCAACGGCCCCGGCAGTCTAACCACTGACCCACAGTCGCTTCTTATTATCAACTCTATTAACGATTGTAAATGCTATATCAAAGAGGGGAGTCAGGTTGGCCGAGTGGTTATAGAGCATGCCTTCTAATCAAGCTAGCGCGGGTTCAAGCCCGACTATAATCTGATCCATTCAGGGGAAAGCAATGGGAAACCACCCCTGTGGAAAATCTCTCCGGGAAAATTACAATGGAGAGGATATTCTCCACAGTATTCGCCGATGCTCGGAATCGAGTATGGCGCTTAAAGAAGAAATCAAAGAGACTGCCCTCTTATACATGCAAATAAACAAATTTCCAGAATTAAATGAATATTTATATACTTATTATATATAGGTATTTATTTATATGCATCAATCAGAAGACACCCTCATTGATTTCCTCTTAAAAATCAACAAAGGTGCTTTTCAAAAAAATAGAACTATTTTGATCGATTTGTACCAAATTTCGTATATGAAGAAATCAAAGAGACTGCCCTCTTATATATGCAAATAAACAAATTCCTAGAATTAAATGAATATTTGTATACTTAATATACCGGGTGAATTTTTTATCTTGAGATAGTCTTATAACTCAAAAACAGTGCATTATATGGAAAAAAGTTTCAAATAAAAGTTTGTTTATATCGAGGGGGAAACTAAACTACGCTATTGTTTGTCGACGTAGAACAAGCTTTTAAGGGTATTTCAATGTCAAGTTCAGTTTTTTTAATGGAACCCTATATTTTTCTATTCGTCTACTTAATCTACAAAAAAAAAAAACTGAACAACTTCCAAAAGAACTATTTTTTATACGACATCAAATAAACAAGATACATGCATCAATTAGATCTCAAAAAAATCTTAATAATTATTTATCTTAATTATCAAGTAATAATGATTAAATAATTAATTATTAAATAAATAATTTTTCGACACTGTTCTGTGAAATTCCAGAGTGTATCGCAAGTCTTCTGGATGAATTTCAGTTCCAATTTCCTTATTTTGGCCTCATCCAGTTTCTTCGTAGCCTTTACATTTCCTGTTTTTTTTTTAATCATATTTTACAACACAATAAAATGAAGTTTTTGAGGGTGTATTCCTATCATGAAAACGCTCGGCATTCATTTCAATGGCAGACCCTAACATTTCCACATTCACCGCATAAATTAAGACCATTTTAATTCTGTCTTCAACAAAAAAATGCTCCATTTTTATTATGGTGATACAATATAACTATTTACTGTATTGACACGAGAAATAAACTTTTTTAAACTCAAGAATTTTAAGTAGTTCTATTAAGTAGAAAATAATCTCTTAAATCTGAGTATAACGAAGTTTTAATATCATTATAAATACTCATTTTCATTGTTGTGACTTTTCGATTTAATGATTATTTATTTAATAATTAATTATTTGATAATTAAGTTAAATAATTGTTAAAAATAATTATTAAGAATTTTTTTTGAGATCTAATTGATTCATGTATTTTGTTTATTTGATGTCGTATAAAAAAATAAGTTCTTATGAAAGTTGTTCAGTTTTTTTTGTAGATTAAATAGATGTATATTACTATTACTACCTTCTCACCATCTACAAGGTCCAAATCCGAAAACCCTGGTCTCGAATACGGCTCTCATCTATGGAGAGGAGCCTCTAAATATTCTCTTGCTACCCTGGGTGCAATTCAGAAACGAGCCATCAGGCTAATTGACGATTCTACCCTCACCGACTCCCTCGACTCGCTAGCTCATCGAAGAAATGTCTCTGCCCTTTCCCTTTTCTATAGATACTAACTATCACGGCAGGTGCTCTGATGAGATAAAATCAATAATTCCCCCCAAAACATGCTTTGCACGTAGCACGCGTTTTGCCGACTCCCAACACTCTTTTGCGGTCAAATTAGACAAGTGCCGGACCACTTCATTCGCCAATACGTATATCCCCATGACTTCAAGGAACTGGAACTCTCTCCCAGCCTCCATCTTTCCCAGCACTTATAATCTTCAAACCTTCAAAACCCGAGTGCATAAACACCTACGTCTACACCCTCTCACTTAATCAACTTTCCCTTCTCTTCGGTAATGCAAGGGTCTTTCGAGATCCATAGGGGCTGCATCTTTACTGGTGCACCCCTTCTTGCATTCGATTGCATTAAAAAAAATTATTATTATTAAGAAAAATATAGGGTTCTATTTAAAAAACAGAACTTGACCTTGAAATACCCTTGAAAGCTTGTTCTATCGACAAACAATAGCGCAGTTTAGTTTCCCCCTCGATATAAACAAACTTTTATTTGAAACTTTTTTCCATATAATGCACTGTTCTTGAGTTATAAGACTGTCTCAAGATAAAAAAATCACCCGGTATATAGGTATTTGTTTATATGCATCAATCAGAAGACATCCTCATTGATTTCCCCTTCAAAATCAAAAAGGTGCTTTTCAAAGTCCTACCTTATGATCGATTTGTACCAAATTTCGCATATGCACCCTAGACGACCTTATGGAAATGACTTGCTATGTAAAAATAATAGTCATAAAGTAAAATAAAGTTGAAGACTCCATAAGAAGCCAATGTATTTTTTAGCGTATACGTGTTTCAGTGCTCTGGCAGGTCGAATGGGTATTAAAATGACGGCAACAGCTTTTTTGGGGCCAAATTTTGGCAACGGCAGCGGACGATTCAAAATATTTGATTGAGGAACTAGGTAATGCATATGGCTAATTCTAAAAAAAATCGAAAAATGACTTCGATAATTTGATGGTCATTTTTTTAAATTATGGAATTTCTTTTTTAAATTTGATAGTACATGGGCTAATTGTCTAAAAGGTTATAGTGGTCCCCAACTTTTTTGAGTTTAAAGGGGGGTGAGGGGGTCAATATAGCTCTGGGTTCCGAATAGTTCCAAGAAAAATATGTGATACCCAGAAAAAAATATGATAAATGGTGAGAGACAACATGGAACATAAACTTGTTCTTGTACAGGTTTAGTGGACCGTCGCTTAGAATACCAACACCAACAATTTGCATGAGAGAGGTGAGGGAATGAGAAAACGAAACATTATTGCACAAAAGTAGAAAAAATAACCTTATAATTTCCCATGTGAATATACGATACTTTATTAATTCTAGGAACACATACAAATATATGATAAATGGTACATAAATAAGCGCTTAACTTTTTATAACACTTGGTGAGGGAATGACGGCCCAAAATGTAAACTTGGGAAAAAAAAATGTTTTTAATAGTTTTAACATTAAATCTTATCAGTCATTGCCGAGTCTGGTATCTTTTTAGAATATCAACATTGCTAACTTCTAAAAATAATAAGGCAGCGTTCACTATATAATTCGAAATTATGTTTTAATCTTTTTTACTTAGGGAAAGTGGTGTAGGTTTTAGGTGAAACATAATATTAATTAATAAAGTAAAGGGAGTGTAGTTTCACAGTGAATATTTATATTTTAATCCTACTTTTAAACAACGGTGAAGTAATGATTCGTTTTTTAAGGACGAATTTAAAACTATAGTCCAAGAGCTGGTGACACATTTTGACTACGGATTTGACCCAACTAGAAATAATGCGTAATAGTGCCGTCTATGATAGTTGTACAGGGAATTGGCCAGTCTGGCTGGCTGTAGCAGGTGGGCCAGGTACTGCGCATGGTGTGAGTGCGGTAAAAAATACATATGTGTTAAAAAATATTTTTGACCCACAATGAAATTATAAAAATTATAATTTATAGTCAATTATAAACATAATATATTCACTCCAGACCAATTGAGTGGTGGGATGGAACCAGACCACCCCAAAGTGTATTTTTACAACATGAAAAAAATAGCATCAAATATTTTTTTTCATGTTGTAAAAATACACTTTGGGGTGGTCTGGTTCCACGTCCCACCACTCAATTGGTCTGGAGTGAATATATTATGTTTATAATTGACTATAAATTATAATTTTTATAATTTCATTGTGGGTCAAAAATATTTTTTAACACATGTATTTTTTACCGCACTCACACCATGCGCAGTACCTGGCCCACCTGCTACAGCCAGCCAGACTGGCCAATTCCTGTACAACTATCATAGACGGTACTATTACGCATTATTTCTAGTTGGGTCAAATCCGTAGTCAAAATGTGTCACCAGCTCTTGGACTACTATATTTTTTGACGTTTCCGTTTGTCGTGTTTAAACTATATACACATTTATGTAATATACATCCAGCATTATTATATATGAATAAATAATAAGATACCAGACAATTGAAAGGTTTTCAAATTAGATCTTTGAATCTATGTGAATTTGGCGGTTGGGACACTGTGAGGGAATGATTTTTAGGTATTTACTTGTACATATATTTTTTATTTATGATAAAAAAGCTAAATCTGTTTTATAATTTGGTACGCCTAGGGATGTAGTTTCATAAAAAATTCTTTGTTACGATAACTTAGAATCCTATTTCACAGGAATCAGCAAGGACATCAATTTCAATTTTTTTGAGAATCAGCCATATACGTATATGTATATGAAATAAAATCTAACTTATATTAAAAAAAAAATTGCTTTAAATCTGTAGCTTAGTTCAATAAGGTCAAAGCCATTATCTTAGGTTTCTAGTAAATAAAAAAATACCATTATTTTTTATCTAACTTGCAATTACACACATTTCTCCCTATCACCAGATAATGTGCATGCGTGTTAATCACATTTTCGTAAAAATCTGACATTGGCCTTTCTTGAACCAAGTCACAGATATATAATTAATTTAATGTAGGTAATAAAAATTGTTGGAATGAAAGTCTTAATGGCGTCAAAAATGTAAGAGGATGTGGATACTGAAAGAGGTTTGGATTGTAAGACTTTAATTGACATTCTGGGACCAAGTAATTGTAACCATGGCTGTGGAGTCCTAGTCGGGGGGGATTTTTTTTTTTTACTGATATTGATGTGAGAAGGAGATACACCAGAAGGTCCATCCCCTAAAGGCCTGTATGGGCTGGCCCCACAATCGTGAAAAGAACAGAGTAGAAGGAAAAGAAGCCGGGATCACGAGCCAATCTCAGAAACTTAGATACAATTCAATATCCAATTTACTAAGGTTTTAGGGGCTTCGAGCAGTGGTAAATTCTCCGCGCGATAAATTAGGTTAAATTTATCTCCCACTTAATTTCTGGCTAGAGGAGTCAAGAGGCTGGAAAAATGTGTCAACTCCGCCTCTGACGTATCTTTTTGTTAGAATTTTTTTTTCAAGAAATTGGCAAAATGCTGTATCTTGGTATGAAATCTCTCAGATAAATGAACTAAGGGTTAAGTGCAATAAGCTTTTCAGAAAATTTTTACTAATTTTGGAAAATTGACAGAGTGGTTTATTTATATTAAGTTTTTCATTCTATTCAATAAATATAAAACAAATGTTTCTTTACAATTAAGGGAGTTTCTCATAAAATAAAATAATTAGTAAAGTTTTGATAAAACTAATATATTTCGGGTAATTGACCCATGTTTAGTACATAATACTGAATGAAAAAAAGATGAAATATTAGGGAATATAAAGTTTTATCAGCTCGTTTCAAAATTCAGAATAGGACAACCCCCCTCCCATCCCCCATAAAATAACTTAATTTTTCCAGAGTAGTGTTTTTTTAAACTCTGCACCCCTGATGGTAACAAGGAGTCAAAATGTAATGGTCCCTCTACACCATGGCCCAACGTAGACCAACTCAAGCCAACGCCAATGTGTAGAGGAGGGTTGGCTGATATTGGTTGACGTTGGCAATGAGATTGGCGATGGTTGGCCTTCGGAGCGATTTTTTCGACACATCAAATGTTGCCCGAAGAAAGTGGGCACTGGCTGGCTAGGTGGCGTTTCCGCAAGGCTAGCGACATTGGCCCAATGGGTGCAGGCACGTCAAGTTAACTCGTTTTACTAGTGGCCAACGTGAACCAACATCATTGGCCCATAGTGTAGAGGAGGCATAATAAAGCCATGGAAACTAACACAAAGTAATAAAGAAATATTTTTTATAAATTTTTATTAAAAAACATGGAAATCACAAGTTCTTTAGTTTAAATTTATGAGATACATATAATGTAAAAAATTATGAAATAAGAAAATATATAAATGTACAAATAACATGACTATTATATATGAACTAGGTTATCATTCATTCCTCAATTTTTGCCAAGATATCGTTTTCTCTATAAATCATATATTCTGTTTCTTCTAAATCAATTTTAGTACCTCCATATTCTGGAAGGAGTACTAGATCTCCTACTTTCACTGAAAGAGGAATATGTGCACCTTCTTGATTACGAGAACCAGGGCCTATGGCGATGATTGTTCCCTGTAAGACTTTGGCTTGGGCTTTTTCTGGAAGAACAATTCCCCCTTTGGTTTTGGTAATGGATTCTGCTTTCTTGACTAGAACTCGATCCATTAGAGGAGTTAATAATTTTCTAGCTGCTCTAACACTAGCAGAAGCTGCAGATGCTGCCTAAAAAAAGAAATAATATTTATAGTCAATTATTTATATATAATAATAGTGCTGAAATCGTCGTCGCAGCCAGTGGCGGATCATAGGGTAAGAGGAATGAGCGGCTGTGGGGGGCCCCAAAAAAGGCCGATTGTGTTAGTGTTTTCCGAGGGGTGAACCGCGACCTAAAATCGTGTAGACCTACTTCCATTTCCAAGTGGATGACAATAGATTATCTAATTAATTCCAATCGCGGTTCACCCATCGGTGTTTTCTCAAACATAGTTTTATATCACTTGTATTCAATTTTAGAAACGTAACAACACCTCGATTATTTTAAATTCATTTCTAAAAAATAATTGTTTTGTTAATAAGTTAAAAATTTGGATATAATCGTTCATGGTTCAGAATTTTTTGTTTAATTAATTTTGAGGGCCCCGTTATTTTACTGCTTAGGGCCCCCACTTGACTTGATCCGCCACTGATCGGAGCTATCGTAAATGATAAATAAATTTCCGGAGGTTTGTAGGAGTCGAAGATGCCTGTGGATGGGGTCTTGAAGGATTGAAGGTTTAAGTATTCGGAAAGTGGAGGAGAAGAGTCGCAGCAAGTCAAGATTTTTTTTTTTCAACAAAATATAAAAATAAAATTTAACCATTTGACAATGTGCTTCATTGATAGTAATTTTTTATAAAATTAAAAAAAAAAAAATTTTTATAAAAATAAGTAGCGTTTAAATTTATTTGCACGAAATTTTCTCTGGAGAGAGACGGACTGGTAGAACTTTTAATTGAAAGTAATGGAAGGCAGCTCAGGGGTAGTGAGGAAAGAAAAAATTAACACATCCAAATAAGGTGTAATTTATTGGAATCCTTTCCTTTCAAACCGACGTTTCGGAGAATTTTTCCCTCCTTCTTGAGGGTCTACAAACCAATATTACAAAATTAAATATAAAAAATCGGGGTTGGTCATCATTCATGTAAACGTCATCAAATATGTCGCCATATACCATTTGTTCCTTGAAAGTAGGTATATTAATGCGGTTTTGTTGATCCATTGGTATATAAATTTAATATCAAAAAAATGCTAAAAACTTGTTGAGTTATAACAGTTTTGATCTAACAGTGTGATATGTCTTCAAAAATATCTTTTAATATTCTAAAGGGATGTACTTAAATTACGTAATGCATTTAGAACGACTTTTTAATCCCTACCTTCTCTATATAACAGATAGTAACACAATATTAACCCACCCCCTATATTGTACTTAAGTATTTTTTTGTTTATTTTTAGGAATTTTAGAATATAATGTTTAAATTGAAAGTAATGGAAGACAGCCCAGGGGTAGTGAGGAAAGAAAAAATTAACACAAATCAAATACCTAAGGTGTAATTTATTGGATTCCTTCCTCCTTTCAAACCGACGTTTCGGAGAATTCTTCCCTCCTTCTTCAGGGTTTCAAGGGGCCAATGAAGGAAACAAATAAAATACTTCCTTCCTCTCTCCACAGCAATTTAAATCTTTTCTTCTTCCTTAGCAGAAGCATTTAAAATAGAAAAACAAATTTTTTTCTTCTTTTTCTTAATTATCAAAAGAAAAAAAATTGTTTTTCTATGCTTCTGCTAAGGAAGAAAAAAGTTTTTAACACTGCTGTGGAGAGAGGAAGAAATAATTTTATTTGTTTCCTTCATTGACTCCTTGAAACCCTGAAGGAGGGAAAAATCCTCCGAAACGTCGGTTTGAAGGGAAAGGAGGAAGGAATCCAATAAATTACACCTTATTTGGATATGTGTTAATTTTTTCTTTCCTCACTACTCCTGGGCTGCCTTCCATTACTTTCAATTAATAGCGTTTAAACAAAGATGTAATTACTCTCATAAGAACATATAACGTAATTCGCTTCAGAAAGATGATACAAATAAGTATAACTACTATTATAACATAACTATTATAAATTATATAGGTTTTTTAGTCTTCAAATGCTCAATTAGAGAAAAAAGATGTAAAGTTACAAAATTTATATGGGAGCTTAAACAAATGCCGAATAGCAAAATAATTAAAAGATGTGTAAAATTAAAAAAAATATGTTAACAGTCAATGGAAAGATAATATTAAAATTCTTTTATAAACTTAAAAATAGAAGGTTCTACTAAGATACCTACATGATATTAAATAATATAATATATAACATAGATATTCAAGAAAAACAATATATATGATTTTCTATAAATAAATAAAATAAATGTAATTGTTATTTACCATTTCTTTCCGGGAAAATTAAGAAAAAAAATGAAAAACTTATATATATAAATTAAGCAAGAAGAATGATTTGGTTTCTAGATATTTCTGAATCTTAAACAAATCAACCTGAGCCGAAGCCTCGTGGAGTGATTCAAGTTGGCATTCTTGGCAGCGGTAATTTGAAAGATTTTGATGAAAATTAAGATTTAAAAAACAAATTGAATAAGAGTTAACTATTATTTTGTGTAATTTGTAATAATTTTATTCATTATTTAAAATTAATGATATTTTAAAGTATTTTAATTTGATATGAGAAGCGCGCATTATCCAGGAAGCTAATGTTTTAAAATTCACTAAAACTTATATATTTATAATATATTCATTATCTTTAATGAAAATGATTTGTATGATGATTTTTGAAGAAATTAATAAATTAAAATATATATTTTTTAAATTTTAATGTTACATCATCCTTTCTAGATAATTCTAGAATTTGATTGGCCCTTGATCGAGCATATTAGGGAATATATCTAAATTAAAAACTTTTTAAAAAATAAATGAGCATAAAAAGTAAAAAATTGAAAAAGAAGTGCATTTTTGAGTAGAAAAAACTAAGAAAATTGAAGTTTATACACTGGAAAATAATTTTAAATGTAAAATTAAGATCGCGATGCTCTGTAAATGTTGATCTAGCCGGCCATGTGCCGGCATGTTAAAGTTGGCTGCCTTTCATTAGAGATTAGTCTTCAGCCAATTCCTACATTTAACAAACTCCTCGTTCATACTTTTTATTCAAGGGATTATTCTAGTAATTTAATAAACAGGTATTATTAAGCATCTCATTATATTTTTTCAGTGAATGGTTTTATTAGATTATAGTTATAATTTATTTTATTTTTTATTCGAATTGATTAAATTGATTGAATGGCTATTTCGTAATATAATTTATCATTTAAATTTAACTAATCACTGTCTATACAAAATGAAGGAATTATTTTTATTTTATTTATAAATCTAAATTTCGGAATATAAATGAAATAAATTTTAAAAGAACCGTGTTTGGTGGCCCTATTTTATTTTAATGAATTGGCTAAGGGGCCAGTTATGGGAAAAAGTTGAAATAAAAGCTAACTCTTATTTAATACTTTATTTTATTATTTAAAATATCGATTGCGTCTGCTTAAAATAAAGTATTAAATAAGAGTTAGCTTTTATTTCAACTTTTTCCCATAACTGGCCCCTTAGCCAATTCATTAAAAAATTAAATAAATTTATATGAATGCTTTTTTTTTCATATTCTAAGAAATTAATTAAAAAGTTTAGAAATGCTAATTTAATATATAATTGCTTAATTCTTTTATAGAATGTATCGGTTCTCTCAAGTTGCCCGGTCGTCTTTTTTGCGTCAACTCCAATATCGAAATTATGCCAAAGATGTTCGATTCGGAGCTGATGTTCGAGCCCTTATGCTCCAGGGGGTAGATATACTCGCTGATGCCGTTGCTGTCACCATGGGCCCTAAGGTATTTCATTTCATTTGAAATATTATGTTGTGAATATATTGTGAATTTTAGGCAAATATCTTTGTGATTTCAATTAAACGAATAATTAATTTGCTTTTAGGGTCGCAACGTTATTCTTGAACAAACTTGGGGCGCCCCTAAAATAACGAAAGATGGCGTGACGGTCGCTAAAGGAGTTGAACTTAAGGATAAATTTCAAAATATTGGAGCACGATTAGTACAAGATGTTGCTAATAATACAAATGAAGAAGCCGGGGATGGCACAACAACGGCTACAGTTTTAGCTCGAGCAATTGCTAAAGAAGGCTTTGAAAAAATAAGCAAAGGAGCTAATCCTATTGAAATTCGTCGTGGTGTTATGATGGCTGTAGATTGTATCAAAGATAATCTGAAAGAGCTCTCCAAACCCGTGACAACTCCAGAAGAGATTGCTCAAGTAGCGACGATTTCTGCCAATGGCGATAAAGAGGTGGGAAATTTGATAAGCGATGCAATGAGGAAAGTAGGCAAAGAGGGGGTAATTACAGTGAAAGATGGAAAAACCCTTCACGATGAATTAGAAGTAATTGAGGGGATGAAATTTGATCGGGGATACATCTCTCCTTATTTTATTAATACAACCAAAGGAGCCAAAGTGGAATTTCAAGATGCACTTTTATTATTAAGTGAAAAGAAAATCTCTTCCGTACAATCGATCATTCCTGCATTAGAATTGGCAAATTCCCAGCGAAAACCTCTAGTCATTATTGCTGAAGATGTAGATGGAGAGGCTCTTAGTACTTTGGTTGTCAACCGACTTAAGATTGGCCTCCAAGTGGCCGCTGTTAAAGCACCTGGCTTTGGAGATAATCGAAAAGCAACTCTTCTTGACATGGCCATTGCCTCAGGGGGTAATCTTTTTGGAGATGAGGCTAATCTTATTAAAATTGAAGATGTACAATTATCCGATTTGGGTCAGGTCGGAGAAATTCTTATTACAAAAGATGATACTTTAATATTGAGAGGAAAAGGTAAAAAAGAAGATGTTGATCGACGAGCTGATCAACTTCGGGATCAAATTGAAGAGACCACCTCGGATTATGAGAAGGAGAAACTTCAAGAACGCCTAGCCCGACTTTCTGCAGGTGTTGCTGTACTTCGAATTGGAGGTTCCTCTGAGGTATTAATATATTTATAATAATATTAATTGATTAAATTCTAGTAAATATTTTTAAGGTAGTTCTTTCACAAATGCAAAAATTCAAGAAGTCTTCGAAACTTTGAGTCATTAAAACCATAATAAACACTGTTAAAATTTGAAGACGATTTACCACACCAAACATGAAATTATAGCAATTAAAAGTGAAATTTTTGTGATATGTTAGATTGGGAAAGGGTGGGAAAATGATCATTATTTTATTTTTTTTCATTGAAGGACTTTCACCATCTTGATGAAAAACTTATATTTGTTAGAATAATATATTTGGAGTAACTTAAGAAAAAATTGAAATTATTTACCTCGTAGTTTTGATAAAAAAAACAAACAAACATTTTGTCGATTATTTTTAGTGGAGGGGATATAAGTTCAATGGCTTGGAAACGATCCATTCATAAAGAGGATATACATAGTAGCGTTAGAAGTACAGTCACGTTAAAAAAACATAACCTAGAATTTTAGCACTTTTCATATATATAGAGTGGTTACGAGGTTAAAACTTTTTGTGTGGATTGTCGCGAAAGAATTGCCTTAATTGAAAATATATAACATGATGAAATTAAGGCCGATGAATTGATAGTTAATTGATTCTTAACCAACATATGGGTTAATTGCAGTCTTGATTACATGATCAAAAAAATCGAAGCGATAATATGAACTGATATTATATTTATACAATTTTGTTCATTCTATATTATTAATTATCATTTTTTTTATTAAAAATTATTTTCACTTCAATTTCAGGTGGAAGTAAATGAGAAAAAGGATCGAGTCAATGATGCATTAAATGCTACCCGTGCAGCTATTGAAGAGGGTATTGTACCCGGTGGTGGCACTGCTTTGTTACGTTGCATCCCCAAATTGAAAGATATTAAAGCCGATAATCAAGATCAATTGACCGGTGTTGAAATTATTCGAAATGCATTGCGTATGCCTTGTTTTCAAATTGCCAAGAATGCCGGTGTCGATGCCAGCATTGTTGTAGCTAAAGTGGAAGAAGCTTCATCCGAAGTAGGCTATGATGCGATGAACAACGAATATGTCAATATGATCGATAAGGGAATTATTGATCCCACCAAGGTAAACTACCACACCCTTGATAATTCTCCTTGTTTCTATAAATTATCATCAAATTAAAAACTAAATTAAAATTTCTATTTAAATCACACATAATTAATTATTGAACACGAACAAATAATACAATATAACTTCGACGTTTCGATCGACTTATTCTGCTATCGTTCTCAAGTATGAGCACCCACTCCGATTATAGGTTAACTGAGCCAATCACGTGTCGGTCAGGCTTATATAGACTCTATGTACAGTCCAGTCAAAAAACCAACACACTGACGACCTCAACACATCCTGTCGGACTGAGCATTACATGTTTTTAAAAACCATAAAGTGAAAAATATTGACAAATCATATAATAATAATAACAATAATAAATAACAATTAATTCACATATCAAGAATATTATAGTTTACATAGTTGGATTTTATAATACAAGGTACATGGTTTATATTATCTACACGAAGTTAGTAACCTTGATATTTCGTCCGAGTGTTGGTTTTTTGACTGGACTGTACTTGGAGTCTATATAAGTCTGACCGACACGTGATTGGCTCAGTTAACCTATAATCGAAGCGGGTGCTCATACTTGAGAACGGTCGCAGAATAAATCGATCGAAACGTCGTAGTTATATTGTATTATTTGTTCCTGCTCAATAATAATTATAATTAATTATGTGTGATTTAAATAAAAATTCAAATTTTAATCAAGTTAATCGCAAAAATAAAAGCTTCAACAGCTTCACTACTAATAAATGACTATTATTTGTACTTGATTTAGGTCGTACGAACAGCTTTGACTGATGCAGCTGGCGTTGCTTCTCTTCTCACCACAGCTGAAGCCGTCGTTACTGAATTACCCAAAGAAGAAAGTGCTAGTGGACCTGGTGGTATGGGTGGTATGGGAGGAATGGGCGGTATGGGAGGAATGGGTGGAATGATGTAATCTCCCACAACTCTAGACAGTTATATTCTATTCATGTTTTTTGTTCATCATTTGTCTTTTTTTGTTTCCCCCAATCGCAAAACAATTGCCCATGTCAAGAACATTTTGAATTAATCAAATTAAAACATCCTTTTTTCCACAATCTCCTAGTCAATTTAGTTGATCTTTAATAAATTTATTAAAATAAAATATATTTTTTTAAATATTCCTTCTCTTTTCTTGACATCACGGAATTGTGCAACTCATGTCAAATTTCTTTACAATATTCTTTTTTTTTCCTAAAATTTTAAAACACCAGATTTTAGAAATAATAGTTATGAAATTAATTATAAAAATCGGAAGTCATATTTTGGAAATATGTTCTATAAAAATTTAGGAATAGAATGAAAAAGAAAACAGTATGTTGTAAAGAAATTAAAAAGTCGTCATGATAAACAGATACATTATGTATATAACTTGAAGAAGTTATGTATCAAGTGTTTAATAGATTTGTGATAACTTATTAGAGACTTAAATAAACATAAACAATTCATTTATTCATTCCACATTTTTGTATCTTGAAAATATTAGTAATCATGATATCATTTTTTTGTTACTCTTATTGTAAATAAATTTAAAAAATATTATTCATCTTTTAAATCATTTTATTTATAGCTAAAATTACTTTAAACAATTTTAATTCATCAAATATTATCTTATACCTTAATTTCCTATTCCAACTTACATCCAATTGTAGGTAGAAATTCGAATTTGCACATTGTCTATTAAGGAAGGTAAAATTAAAACTGCTCTAAACTCTTATTGGTAAACTTAGTTACATTTAGTCCAAGGAGTCAGGTTAGCCGAGTGGTCAAAGAGCAAGCCTTCCAATCAAGCTAGCGCTAGTTCAAGCCCGACGCACTGCAAATATTCGATCGGCTATAATCTGATTCGTTCATGGGAAGGCAAACCACCCCTGTGAAAAATTTCCCCAGGAAAAATAATAATAGAGAATATCTTCATTATAATCGCCGACGCTCGGAATCGAGTATGGCACTTGAAGAAGATCTGACCAAAAACAAATGTCCCAAGGGTTAAGTTCGGTACCAACTGCTTCGTCGACAAAAGAGTTGAGATCTAAACGGGTACCAAGTTCCATAGCAGTTGCCTAAATCATAGCTATAGGGATGAACAAAGATCTTCAATTGATTTAAAAGAAAACTTGTTACGTTCTTTGATATTAAATTTATAACTCTGAAAGTTATAATAGTCAATAAATTATGTTTAATGTGATGATATTTAATACAAGCTTAAAATTTATCTAGTTCTTATTTTATACTAGAAACAATTTAGTTGGATATAAAACTTGCCAAGTTATAAATTTAATATCAAAGAACGTAACAAATTTTCTTTTAAATCAATTGAAGATCGTTGTTCATCCCTATAGCTATGATTTAAGCAACTGGTATGGAACTTGGTACCCGTTTAGATCTTAACTCTTGTCGGCGAAGCCGTTGGTACCGAACTTGGCCCTTTTTCACATTTATGTTTTTGGTCAGATATCATTAATTTTTGAAAAGTTTTATCCTTTAATTTATCTAAATAATTAGATTTAAACATTTATATTAATAATAATTAAATATTTCTCATAAAATATCTGTTAAAAACCCGGTCGGTTTTTCATAAATTTCACCCCTTCATTTCGGACCCTGAAGAAGAGAAAGTTCGGGTTTTCAATTTCCTCCTTTATTAATGTTCCAAGCTTTACCAGTATGCCAAATTTCAGAATTCTGGCTCGATTGTATTTTCACTATATATTAATTAAGCCTATAATCAATTTCACGCCTTCATTTTAGGTCCTGAAAAAGGGAAAGTTTCGCTTTTTCGATTTTTCCCTTTTAATTAAAACTCTACCAGTATGCCAAATTTCAGCATTCTAGGATCAGCGGAAGTACTTTAGGTTTTTGATATGTCAGTCAGTCAGTGTTAAAAGTGGCACTTTTCGGACCTAATATCTCAAGAACTATATTAGATTTATTCATAAAATTTGGGATTCTATGTGTTCCAGTGGGCCTTATTAGATATAAAAAATTTCAAGTGTGTAGGTCTAATAGTTTTTGAATTATGGGGGGGGGGTCGAAAGTAGCTTGAAATGGTTCTTGTAAATATACACATGGCAGGTTCGTCACCCGTTTTTCCGAACTTGGCTGAGACACTCCTGTGTGTCTAGATATTTAGCCACTGCTGTAATAAGTATTTTTAGTATATTTCTACCATATAGTTGCAAAAAATGAGATTTTTTTACTTTTTTTTTGCATTTTTGACAATGTTCCGTCACGAAATTTTGTTAGCAACCCTCAGATTCGGATTCAGCACACTAAAAACATATAGGATCAAGAAAACTTTCCCTCGAGGGGCCCTTTAGAGAACAATTTAACTGCACTAAAATAGTACTTCAAGAAATTAAAAAGAACAATTCTTGATTAAACATTTGAAATATATTTAATTACGGTTAGTTTGCCATAAGATAAGAAAGGGTTTCTCCGTTACTCATCCCATGAGGGCTGCCCTTGGGGGAGAGTTCTGACCCCCCGCGGCTACGCCTCTGTATATAGTATTGATTGATAGATACTTAGACTATCCTATACTACTAAAACGCATTTGTGCCTGCCTCAGTATGTATCTATATCCGTCCCCCAACAAAAACAGTAGTCATGGTTACCAATTTAAATGAAATTATATATATAATAATAAAACTAAGATACGAGGTAGGTTTCACAAAAAAGAAATAAAACAAAATTGAGTTTTGAATTCGATATATTTCGGGGTTAGCCCATCATCAGGAGTCTAAGAAAACTGATCAGTTTTCTTAGACTCCTGATGATGGGCTAACCCCCGAAATATATCGAATTCAAAACTCAATTTTGTTTTATTTCTTTTTGTGAAACCTACCTCGTATCTTAGTTTTATTATTATATTAAAATGTTTCACCTAGAACCAACACCGAACTCCTTAAAAGAAATTATATATATATATATAAAATTAAGGTTTTGTCTGTACATAGGGGTGGTGGAGGGGGGGGGGGTCCAGGGGTCGTCATAGTTACTAATTTAAATGAAATCTATTTATACAAAATTAAGTACAATGGGGTGGTGGGGTGGGTGGCTGTCCTGAGTGGGCTTCGGGGTGGGAGTCCAGGGAGCGAACCCCCTGGCTAGCATGAGGGCCGCCGAAGGCGGGCCTTGCAGCTAGTAATTCCCTAATTGAATTCTATTGAACGCGCTAATCTCAGGAAATACTAATCCGGTTTGAATTTCATCTTACAAAATTAAAAAAAAAATTTTGAAAACCACTTGGGGGTCCCTTTGAGACGCCACTGTTCTATAGACCCCTCAATTTGAAAGTTAGGTATGCTTTTTTTTCAAAACCATCATAGTTAACATAGACTTGGATATAGCATATCTATATATATAAATTTAAGGTTTTGTCTGTACATTGGTCCAAATCACGCCAAATTTTGGTTGCACAAGTTTCAAGCAATGTTATGAACGAAAACACCCTCAACAAAATCCTGTTTGTCCGTCTGTATGTTTCCTCGAAAAGTTGCTCATGATTCATGTAAAACAGCTGAAAGGATTATTATGAGCCGAGCCTCTGCAAGTTGCTTGAGAGCTTTCTCTCAAACCGCTCTATTAAAGTCGAGGTTGAAGGAAAATTATCCTCGTCCTTTATACTAATGCTGGAGTTCCCCAGGGCTCAGTCATCTCTCCCACGCTCTTTATTATCTATATTAATGACCTATTAAATCTGCCCTCCAATCCAATACACTGTTACGCTGACGATAGCACCCTCCACAACGCTCAATCCTTACTAGGCAATCGCGCAAACATAGCCTCCTCAATAAATTCAGATTTAAGCATGCTTAAAAAATGGGGATCTCACAATTTGGTAAACTTTAATGCTAGCAAAACACAATGCTGCCTAATTTCTAGGCGCGCAGATAGGAACCTTCCGGACATTTCCTTTGATTCGAGCTCATTGGAATTCCGTAATATAATATCAATGTTAGGTGTCACCTTAGGTTCTGACCTCTCTTGGAATGACCATATTATCTCAGTAGCAAAAGCTGCAGCATGTAAGCTTGGCTTTCTTTTCTGAACCAAACGATTTTTGACCCCCACTCAACTCCTTATATTATACAAGGCTCAAATTCGCCCCTGTCTTGAATATTGCTCGCATTTGTGGAGAGGAGCCTCCAAGTATTCTTAATACCATAGATGCAATTCAGAGGCGAGCTATCAGACTGATAGGCGATCCTACATTAACTGACACTCTCGACTCCCTAGCCCATCGTAGATCTGTCTCCGCCCTTTCCCTTTTTTATAGATATTACCATGGCTTTTGTTCTGACGAAATAAAATCGATAATCCCACCAAAGGCTTCATTTGCGCGAAATACACGATTTTCTAAAATTCAACACCCCTACGCGCTTAAACTAGATACTAATCAAACAAACGCATTCGCCAATTCATTTATCCCTATGACATCTAGAGACTGGAACTCTCTTCCCCCGACCGTCTTTCCAGCTACTTATAACCTTCAATCTTTCAAGACCAGCATCCACAGATACCTTCGACTGCTACCCAATCCCGAAATCTACCCTTATCTTCACGTTACAAGGGTCCACCACGGACTTCAGAGGTTGTACCTTCTTGGTGCAACTTCTTCTTGTATCAATATCATTATAAAAAATGAAATTTCATATTTGCATCAGATGTCTTCTAACTTACGTTTATAGCTATCTAACGTTTTGATATTTTGACCCCAAAAGGGGGTTTGGGGGGCGCACGAATGAAAATTATCAAATAACTCCTAAACTATTAACTCTACGGCAAATTTTATTATGAGCAAATTTGTAGGGGATGTGATTTATGACAACTTTTGTTTAAAAAAAATTCCCCCAAAAAGGGTGGAGTGGAGGGTTCAGATGAGGGTCCATAGGCTTAGTGGGGTGATGCGGGAGTGGGGTCCGGGGGGTAATGGGGTGTTGCAGGGTGGAGTGGGGGGTTTAGGTGAGGGCACAGAGGCGTAGTGGGGGGTCCAGGGGGCGTGCCCCTGGCTAGCAAGAGGGCCGCCGAAGCTAGTTATTATTATTATTGAAATGCTTATTGTGGTATGTCAAGTATGTTTATATTAGTTACCCCATCAAACATTCAAAAATATATATGATGTGGTCGAGAAAATCTTGTAAGGGTTAAATATAAATTGGCCATCAAATATATATGTCCAAGGTGGAAATTAAAGTTCTATTGAGCCGGTGTTGACATGAGCTTTTCCTTATTAAAATATGGGCTCCTGAACTTGGTCCTGTATCTAATTTTTGGAAGAATTATAAGAAATATTTTTAGGGAGAGAAATAAATAAATAGGAATTAAAAATAACTTGAGTTAAATGGATTTATATTTAAAAGTTTATTTTATTTTTAATGTACATCATTTGATTAATTTTCTAATCTATTATTCTAAACTTGAAAAACTTTATTTTAGGGTTTCATCATTCCCCTTAAATATACTCCTTTAGGAACTTCAGGTAATTTATTTATATCCTTAAATCCTTCTGTTTTTGCTCTTGACCATGCCAATGAAACAAGTGACTTAAAATTTGCATGTAATTAGTATTAAGAATAATAATTGATCAACTTAAAGATTTAATTAATAATTTTCACACCTTAAAAGTTCTAGGTTCCCATATAGCAAGATCATTAAGAACTTTTCTATTTAAAAGAATATTTGAACGTGCTAGCATTTCAGTTAAAATGGGATAACTGAAATTTAATTCATTGCAGGCAGCTTCAAGTCTGGACTCCCATAACTGAAAATGTTAAAAATAGTATATATTTATCAAAATTCTTCCAGAACTTAAGTGACTTGATTTAAATTTTTTGTTAAATTGAAGGGTTGTTTTTGTCACAAATATAATAAAACAATAATTTCAATAACTATTTGAATTATTTAATTGATAACTATACAGTTTCGGTCACTGGTTGACCATCGTCAGTAGTTCTAAAATTGAAATGAAACATTTTATTTACATTTTTTCTTTTTATAGAGAATTATATAACACAAAAAAATATACAATAGTTTGATATCATACATACATCTCGTTCAAGAACCGGAATTTGTCATTTCACATGAAACATTCATTCTCAAATCTTCAATACAGACACAATACACAATTCATTACATTCAACTGTATATAGCAACAATTTATAAAAACATTTATCACTGAACCAGAATCTATTTTGAATTGATGATTACATTAAATATTCTTTTCAATTTTATTTTTTTCCTTAATTATCAATTAATTAAAAAACCCATTATAAATAATCTATTCCAGAAATACATTATAAGTTAATTTATTCTTTATTTTTTATTTTTTTATTAATCATCATCATCATTGAGTATACAGTCCTAAGACTGGTTTGATGCAACAATCCGTCTCCACTCGACTCTGTCCCCCGCCAGCTGTTTGACCTCTCTAAATGTCTGGCATCCCATATCCCCAATTATTTGGTTGAAATATTCTAATCTGGGTCTTCCCCTTCCCCTTTTCTTTCCCACCTCCCCCTCCAAGATATCCCTAAGCAGTCCCCCATGTCTCAGTGTGTGCCCCATCATCTGACCTCTTCTCTTCTTCAGACTCTTCCACAAGGTTCTTCTTTCTCCGATTCTTCCAAGAACTTCTTCATTTGTAATTTTATCCATCTATTTGATATTCATCATTCTTCTGTAGCACCACATTTCGAAAGCCTCTAATCTCTTTCTCTCCGCTTTTCTAATTGTCCAGGTTTCACACCCGTACATGGCTATGCTCCATACATATGTCTTCAATAGCAACTTCCTGTTTTCTAAGCTGATTGAGGAGGAGCATAGAAGTTTTTGTTTTGAATTAAACCCCATTTTTGCTTGGGCAATTCTTGATTTAATTTCGTTTTCGCTTCTCCCATCCCATGTTCTTTTACTTCCTAGGTAGCGGAATTCCTTAACTCCTTCTAGGTTTTCTTGGTTAATTTTGATAGAATTCTGTCTCGTTTGTTCTTTTTTTGTACATACTAGGACCTTGGTTTTATTCTTGTTTATTTTCATTTTGATTTCTTCTATTAGGATTTGGTTAATTCCATTCAAGGCGTCCTCTAATTCTTTTTTAATGCTTCCTAGAAGGGCAATTATTAATGAAATATCAAAATATACATCTCCTTATTACATTTTTCTTATAAAATTAATACCTGTTTAATCAACACACTATATCAAATCAACACTTTAATAACAATGACACAATGAGACTGTAGCATTCTGATATGTTTTCCGAATCCATTTTGAAATTTACACATTCATCGATATCTTTCAATATATAAAGAGATTCTTTTTATTTTCCTCTTGGTCCAATTCTTCTCATAATCTAGAATCTTTACACCTTCAAAATCGAAACTATGTTCGTTGTCAATAGCATGAATGGATAACGCGGAGACCAATTTATTTCCATTAATCGATGAAATATGTTCCTTTATTCTTTGTCTCAAATGTGAAGTCTCACCTATATATTTGTGTGCTTTTTTTTATCTTTTTTACATGTATCACAAACCATCTCATAAACAACCCCCATTCTATCAAGTTTTTCAAGATGAGTCTTATTATTGAATATGTTCATGAGTGGCCTGCTAACACTGTGTACCAATTTTATGTCATTATTATTTAGAATTCTCAAGATTTTCGCAGATAAATCATGAATATATGGGATGGAGCCTTTAATAATTTTATCTTCTTTTTTTATCACTTCCGGTTCTTGAACGAGATGTATGTATGATATCAAACTATTTATTGTATATTTTTTTGTGTTATATAATTCTCTATAAAAAGAAAAAATGTAAATAAAATGTTTCATTTCAATTTTAGAACTACTGAGGATGATCAACCAGTGGTGACGGAAACTGTATAGTTATCAATTAAATAATTCAAATAGTTATTGAAATTATTGTTTTATTATATTTGTGACAAAAACAACCCTTCAATTTAACAAAAAATATATATTTATCGTCTATGAATTAGTAAGTAATTTGTATAGCTAGGAATTAGTACATAATTCTCTAATCACTTGCTTTTTCAATTTCCTTGATTGTGTTGCATAAGCTAAAGCTCTATGAACAATCCTAACAGCAATTGAATAGCAGTTTCTTCTTCGGCCAACAAAATGCTAAAAATTATTTAAATTAGTAAAGGAAAAAAATTGTTTCTTTATAACAAACACTTACTGCAGACATTCGAAAAATTCTACGATTTCTCCAAAATCTAGGAGGTCCTCTAGTTCTTGTAAATAAAGTTAAAGAGGTAAATACCATTTTGAATTTTTATTTTAAATTTACAAAAATAATTATTAATTATGGATAAAAAATTCAACTTTCACTTTTATTTGGTATTTTTAAAGTAATGAAGTAAATTTTTAGTTTATTGTTGACATAAATTTTCAATTAAACTGACATAACCTCTCTTTTTTATAATTTCAAGGTGCACCTCTGCTCCACCTCTCGGAAAATCTCTGCACTATACGATTATCAAGCAGAATTCAAATCCCTAATGAAGAAAATGAATTTTTATTTTTACTTTATCCAATGCGAAACTTTTTGAGTACCTATAATGGGAACTGAGGCAAACTCGCACTTACCCCACTTTGCCGTGAAAGTAGGCGTCCTGTACACCCCTAACAAAAATTTTTACTATCGTTATCTTATTTTTTTTTTTTTTTTTTTTTTTTTAATGATAGTGATGAGAAAAGGAGTTACAACAAAAAGGTGCAACCCATAAAGGCCTGGGTTGGCCCCTCCATCGTGAAAAGAAGAAGAGAGAATTTTATGGGTTGGGCGGGGGTCGAAGGGATTTGTGGATACGGGTCTTAAATAGCAGAAGGTTATAAGTCGCGGGAAAGATGGTGGCAGGGAGCGAGTTCCAGTCTCTGGAGGTCATAGGGATAAAAGAGTTGGCGAAAGCGCTTGTTCGACTTTTATCCAATTTGACAGCGAAGGGATGCTGAGCGTTTGAAAACCGCGTGTTTCTCGTAAAGAGGGCATTAGGGGGGATAATTGATTTCAGCTCGACTGAACAGACACCGTGATAGTATTTGTAGTACAGGGAAAGGGAAGAAACGGTTCTTCGGTGAGCCAGGGAGTCGAGTGAGTTGGTTAGAGCCGGGTCTCCTATTAGTTTAATTGCTCGCTTCTGAATTGCATCCAGTGTAGCAAGAGAATGCTTGGAGGCACCCCTCCACAGATGAGAGCCATATTCGAGACAGGGACGAATTTGAGTCTTATACAGTATAAGAAGTTGACTGAGAGTATATCAGCGTCTAGACCTAAATAGGAGACCAAGCTTGCGCGCTGCAGCTTTAGCAGTGGTTGAGATATGGTCATTCCATTAAATTTTACTTATGGAAAGTGGTGTAGGTTTTAGGTGAAACATGATGTTAATTAATAGAGTAAAGGGTGTGTAGTTTCACAGTGAATGAAATAAAACTCAAAGAGGTTTATACAAACTCAATATATTTCGTTTTATTAGTCCATCATCAGGAGTTTACAAGTTAATACTCATTCCATGAAAGGTCAGACCTTAGAGTTATGCCTAGCATTGAAATTTTATCCCTGAATTCTAGTGAGTTTGATTCGAATGATATGTTTGGGAGGTTTCTGTCGACGCGCCTAGAAATAAGGCAACACTGAGTTTTCCCTGCATTGAAGTTAACTAAGTTTTGGGATCCCCAGTTTTTATACTTTCATATTTTTATTTCTCGATCCATGAAGATCAAAGGTTTTTTTTTCTTTTCTTTTATTGGCCTCGGGAACATAGATCCCCATTTAGCCAGCTGATCGTATTCGTTCATATTTCCATAAATTCGCCAGCCCTCAAATGCTGATCCCTAAGGCGGGCCGCTCGGGGGCACAGTAGGGCAAGCAGAGCATCCCAAACCGATCCCTCTGCAACCAGCCAAAGGACATCACGAATAGCCGACGAATATAGAGCAATAAAGAACGTACTTGTTCATAAGTCCCTTCAATGAGGGATAAAACAGAAGACTTGTTTTAACAAGTTACCTAGTCTAACACCACTAGAAAAATTAATATATAGTAAAAATTGACTAAGATCAAAAGGTTAAAGTATATACATTTTAAATTTTACATGCAAATAATTGATAAAAGGGATTCAGTTTCTTCCGAAAATGCACTATTGAAAAATGGGCTCGCAGTCAAATTGTGTTTTTATCAGGAAAGTTTTGGGGTAGTTCTGATTTTTTGCATTTATATGTTTTTTGGGGCGCTGAATCCAAATCTGAGGTCTCCCACCAAAATTTCGTGATGCAACATTGTAGAAAATGCAAAAAAAAAATGTGAAAATGTCCATTTTTTGGTGGTTTTTTGCTTATAACTCGGAAACTATCAACTTTTCCTAAATACTTTTTATTTGCAAAATGAAAGTTCATAAAATTTCCTACAAATTTCATTATTTAGGTTTTTTCTCCGACCAAGAATTCGGGCTCAATCGCAAAATCCAAGTTTCGGAATATCCCTAAAACTCGCACTTTTTTCGATATTTTCCCATTTTGACCATGAAGGAGCACGTTTTCGACAAAGACCACTCTATACATTTTTAAACTAGATTAAATTTTCTACAATTCAAACAAAGTTTCATCTTAATTGGATAATGGTAACCCGTGCAGCGCTGGACTGGGAGATTTAATAGGTGGGACCTAAGGTCCTATGTTTGTATACTTTGTTAAATAAATAAATAAATAAATAAATAATATATAACATCTCAGATTACAAATTCATTTGGTGATCCATATCATCAGTGTTTGATATAAAAAGTGTCATGCGGGCTAAACGCGAAATGATGCTGGATTATAGCTAAATGGATCATATCTTTTTCATTCACTCTTGGTCCAGACTTAAGACTCAGCAGACTCTAATAGCCTCAACCAGCAGTAGTCTCGAGGCGAGGGGTGAACCGCGACCTAATATGCTGTACACCTACTTCCACTTGTACTTCCAAATATTTCCAAGTAATTCAAAATATTTTCAATCCAAATATTTCCAAGTACTTCCAAATATTCCCAAGTACTTCCAAATATTTCCAAGTACTTCCAAATATTCCCAAGTACTTCCAAATATTTCCAAGTACTTCCAAAATACTTCCAAATAGAGGTGTACACCTCTACTTCCAATCGCGGATCACCCCTCGTCTAGCGATATAGGTAGGTATATCGTTGTTTAAAAAGCGCGATCAAAAACAATTCTCGTTAATGTGTTAATTAATCTTTGAAATATTAATGAGAAAATTATAAATTTATTCAAATTGAATGTCATTATATAATATATCAAAAAATGAATGCGCTGATTTTAATTAAGTTAAACATTTGAAATAATTTATATTGAATATAAATAAATTAATAATTATATGTTAAAATTAACTTTGAAATTATTAGTTTTAATGGAAATTAAGTTATTTTTCATGAGAATTTAAACTTAAATTTTATTGAAGCGATTGAATTCCGGAAGTAAACCCCAATAAGGATATGTCACTTTCTCAGTTTGACCTCTACGTATATATTTGAATATTATTATGATAATATTTCCCAAAAGCTAATCCATAGGAACATATTTCTCTATATATCGTTTTCTATAAAGAATGGATCGAGACGATATTATTTATACTTCACTTTTGGGAATAAGTATTGCGTTAGGTCCAGTTATTCAAAAACTTGAATCTCCTTCAAATCGGCAATGGACAAGCACTTTAATAGGATTTCTTCTCGTTACCATTGTTTCGGGAATACACGTTATTCATCCTTTAATAACAACTCTAGTCAATATTATTATCATTTTATATACCCCTAAAAAGTAAGTTATATATCTGATGTATTCAAATATAACCTCTTATCATATTTCTTACCTACTACTCGATTTAATTTTTTAGGACTTGTCATATTTTGAGTTTTATATTTTCTTTTACCTATTTAACTTTTTTCCGAATAACAGAATGGTTTGGAATTCCTTATCCGCCTGGACATACCAATTTGATTCAAATGATGCTCACACTTAAGGTAATAATACTTAGAATAAACAATATTATTGTAAGAAAAATATAAATGAATATTACATAATAAATTATATAATTATTATGCATCCGTCTTTCCTTTTTTTTTAATGAAATTGATGTGGGGCGGAGTTACACAAAAAAGGTGCATCCCCTAAAGGTTTGGGTTGGCTTCTCCATCTTGAAAAGAAGAAGATGAGGGGATTTTATGGGCTGGGTAGAGGTTGAAGGTATCTGTGGATGCGGCTCTTAAACAGATGAAGGTTATAAGTCGCGGGGAAGACGGTGGCTGGAAGTGAGTTCCAGTCTCTGGAGGTCATAGGGTTTTTTTTAATGAAAATGATGAGAGAAGGAGTTACAACAAAAAAGGTGCATCCCCTAAAGGTCTGGGTTGGCCCCTCCATCGTGAAAAGAAGAAGTGATTTTATGGGCTGGGCAGGGGTCGAAGGTATCTGTGGATGCGAGTCTTAAACAGCTGAAGTCGCGGGGAAGACGGTGGCTGGGAGCGAGTTCCAGTCTCTGGAGGTCACAGTGATAAAAGAGTTGGTGAAAGCGCTGGTTCGATTTTTATCCATTTTTTTTTTATAATGATACTGATACAAGGAGAATTTGCACCGAAAAAGTACTACCCCTGAAGTCCGTGGTGGACCCTTGTATCTTGGAAATAAGAAGAGATTTAGGGATTGGGTAGTAGTCGAAGGTATCTGTGGATGCGTGTCTTGAAAGAGTGAAGGTTATATGTTGCAGGGAAGAAGGTCGGAGGAAGAGAGTTCCAGTCTTTAGATGTCATAGGGATAAACGAGTTGGCGAACGCTTTCGTTCGGTTAGTATCCAATTTAAGCGCATAGGGGTGTTGAATCTTAGAAAATCGTGTATTTCGCTCAAATGAAACCTTTGGAGAGATTATTGATTTTATCTATTCAGAACAAAAGCCATGGTAGTGTCTATAAAAAAGAGAAAGGGCGGAGACAGATCTACGATGGGCTAGGAAGTCGAGAGTGTCAGTTAATGTTGGATCTCCTATCACTCTGATAGCCCGCCTCTGAATTGCATCTAAGGTATTAAGAGAATGCTTGGAGGCTGCGAGCAATATTCGAGAGCAATATTCGAGACGGGCGAATTTGAGCCTTGTAAAAGATAAGAAGTTGAGTGGGGGTGAAAAGCGTTTGGTCCGGAAAAGAAAGCCAAGCTTACATGCTGCAGCTTTTGCTACTGAGATAATATGGTCATTCCAAGAAAGGTCAGAACCTAAGGTAACAGCGAAAGGGTGC
The DNA here is from genome assembly GCA_024734495.1 of Forficula auricularia. NCBI lineage: Eukaryota > Metazoa > Arthropoda > Insecta > Dermaptera > Forficulidae > Forficula > Forficula auricularia. The sequence continues at coordinate 9,477,186 of JALMQS010000120.1, read as the reverse complement.
TGAGCGTTCGAAAACCGCGTGTTTCTTGTAAAGAGGGCTTTAGGGAGGATAATTGATTTCAGCACGACTGAACAGACACCATGATAGTATCTGTAGTACAGGAAAAGGGCAGAAACTGTTCTTCGGTGAGCCAGGGTGTCAAGTATGTTAGTTGGAGCCGGGTCTCCTATTAGTTTAATTCTTTCAAGACCTGCATCCACAGGTACCTTCGATAACTCTGATCCAATCTCTTGATTAATTTTTTTCCCGATGCGGTCCACCCCAGGGGAAAGAGGTTGCGCCTTATTGGTGCAACATTTTGCATCAATATCATTATAAAAAAAGATGATTCCGTATTTATATTAGGGAAAGCGGTGTTGGTTTATAGTGAAACATATTAAACACAGGCGTTTTTAAAGGGGTTATAGTGGCGTTTCACAAGTAACTTCTGAAACACAACTATAACTCCTTTAAAAACTCCTGTTTAAACGTTTGAAGATTGTTTTTTATAAAGATTTGTATTTATTTAGATAAAATCATGTTAAATTTGTATATATTTTAAAAATTATTTCCAGCTTGTGGGTCTTGCTTTTGAAATACATGATGAATACATGAATAAAGAAAAGAAAGAAAAGAACTATCCTTCTATTTTGGATATATGGCATTATTCTTTTTGTTATGTCGGCGTACTCACAGGTAAATTTTAAATATACTTGTTTTTATATAAACATTTTCATATGAATATTTCTATTTCAGGACCTTTTTATAGATATCGCACTTATCTTGACTGGTTGGATTGGTCTTGTCCTCCAGAAGAATGTAAAAATCAAACAATATCCAAAGCTAAAATGATTCCATTTTTCGCTATTATTTTTCTGATCTCAAATTACTATTTTCCTCTCAAGGTAAAGTTAATTATTCATAAATTTAATAAGACTATACTTTGCTTAACGAATATATTATTGTATTTAAACTTCTGTACATATTCCTTTGGAGAAATGAGATATTCTCTTTTAAAATTTTTATTTTAGATTAATTCATTTTTTTTTTTGAGAAATTATTAATTATAGGTCTAGACAATATCCGGTTCAAATAAATATTCGATTTTATTTTTTAGAAATTCATAAAGAATTTTTTAATGTCGAAACTCTAAGGCCCCCTTCACACTTAGGCAATTCCCAGGCGACGCAATGGAAACTCGAATATTCTGAGAGTATCTTAGAATCCAGTTCCAATGTTGAATAGTGGGGAGACACAAACGGAGCGATTCCCAAGAGACGCGTATTGTACCAGTCTCACGCAACTTGCCAGGAAGGTCGCCCATCAGTTGAGTCTCTTGTGCGTCTCCTGTCCTTGAGGGAAACATGGTCTTAATGAATAGAGCCAAAACAGTTAAACGAGGGTTCACCACGGCTAGAGACAGACTGAATCGCTTTACAGTATTCTCAGTGTGTGACACTAAGTCACCTGTGGGTATCCTACTCACAGGCAACTCGTTTTGGCGATACTCGAGTTTCTGTTGCCTCGTCTGGGAATTGCCTAGTGTGAAGAGGGCCTAACCAATAATAAAATTGATGAAATAAAGGGGTGAAATTAAGTTATTGAATGATACTCTGCGAGTTCACACGGCCAGAATAATTATTGAAATAAATTTACATATTATAAGGTGTACAAAAAAGTTTCTGTCGTTTGACCAAGTTGGTCCCAACAGTAAGTTATGATTAAAATTGTCAGAATTAAAACGTAAGGTTGTATATTTGTTAACAACATAACCTTGAAATCTTAGTGAATTTTCCTCAGTATATTATATTTTTTGTGTGCGAAAATGTCGAGTTTTGAGCCGAATAAGCGTCATTTGCGGGAACTACTTACTTCTTCAATTTGAAAAAATCTGCAGCTGAGGAGCATCGATTGCTTGTAGAAGCATATGGTGAGGCTGCCTTAAGTGAGGGAAGTTGCCGTGAGTGGGTTCAAAAGTTTAAAAAGGCTGAATTTGACATCGAAGAAAAAGAACGTAGCGGAAGGCCGAAAGTGTACGAAGACGCAGAATTGAAAGCATTATCGGACTAAGATTCGTGCCAAACGCTAGAAAAACTTGAACATACATTATCAGTGACTCAACAAGCAATTTCACATCGGTTGAAATCATTGGGAATGATTCAAAAACAAGGAAATTGAGTTCCATATGAACTGACGCTGAGAAACGTTGAATGCCGATTTTTCACAAAACCGGTCAAAACCTATTTGGAAACACTCAATTGAGAAGTTTTTTTTCCCACCCTCTATATTCACCAGACATTACACTTTCTGATATCCACTTGTTTCGATCGATGGCGCATGGCCTGTCTGAGCATATGAAGATACCAAAAATTGGGTCGATTCGTGGATAGGCTTAAAAGATGAAGCATTCTTCCGAAGCGTAATCCGTATGCTGCCAAAAAGATGGGAAAATGTAGTGGCAAGCGATTGACAATACTTCGATAAAACTTAAGGTTGTATTCTTTCACAATAAATGCCCAATTTTTTATTAAAAACGGCGGAAACTTATTTGTACACCTTACTCTTACTTATTCTTTACTTTTTAAATCGAAAGAAGGCCTCAAGGGTCAACACATTTTTGTTGTTTGTAATGCTCTCTAAAGGCTTTTTAAATTTTTGGAAAATGATTTAAGACTTCAGATGAACATGAAGTGGTCTAGACAAGCTATATAATAAAAACTTTGTATGATTTGTAATGATATTTTAATAAATTTTAACTTAATTTTATGTTCTAGTACACTTTGAGTGATGAATTTTACATGGAAAGAAGCTGGCTTTATCGTCTTTGGTATATCACTCCAATATTCTTAACATTTCGAATGCGTATGTACATCGGCCTACTTCTTTCCGAATGTGTCTGCACAATGGCGGGTTTAGGAGCTTATCCCATCTCTTCAGAACCACGCCCTGGACGTGGACCAGCCAAAGATATAACATTGAGTGATCGTGAAAAAGATGATAAAATTTCTTTTGAAACTATACATAATATTGACCCATATGGATCAGATTTTCATCCTACAGGTAGAGAATCAATGCGAGCTTGGAATATGTGTATTCAATATTGGCTGGCAGTACATATTTATAAAAGATGCCCTTGGAAAGGCTTAAGAGTTTCAATCACCATGTTAGTATCATCTTTATGGCACGGAGTTCATGCTGGATATTATCTCTGTCTTCTTTCTGTCCCATTATACCTTCCAGCTGAAGATCTAATGGTTAAATTAGTCCCAGAACCTCGCTCATCTATTATGCATGTATTATTTATCTTTTACAAAATTCAATCTTATGGATATATGGGAAGTGCATTTTCTTTACTCTCAATTGATGCTACTATTAGATACTGGCGATCAATAGGCTTTTTCTTTAATGTATTATGGGTAGCTATGTATGTTTTTTGTTTAATAATAATAAAATCTAGACCCAAAAAAAAGGTCTCTCCTGAATTAGATGAAAAAACAAAAAGTCAAATTAAAACTGAATAGAATTTTATTATATATTTATACTTTCAAATATATATTTTATTAAAAGGGATTTTGTGACAAATATTTTAGGTAAAAGCAACTTTATAAAAACTATCGTTTTTTAAAAATTATTTTATAAATTTACATATTTTTTAGAGATTTTTATTTTACAAGTGATTCATTATAATAATTTTAGAGATAAAAAATTATCTAGCGTGTATTCAAATTTCACCATTTTAGTAAACAGGGTGTTTCAGGAGGAATAGTAAATATTTTGGGAGGTGGTAGTATAGACGAATTGCAATAAAAAATGCCATATAACATGTGTCCAATTTTTATTGAGTACAGAGATACAGCTGAGTTCAATTCATTTTTGTTTTGTATCTTGGTACACCGGTTGCTATGGACGAATTTATCGAATGTCAGCAGTAGAGTGTTGGTGTTCAAGTTGTGAAGTTGTGCTTGAGTTTACATTGTGGTTTGTTGGCCAAGTCTACTGTACTGTAGCCTGTAAACATGCCGCACGTATTTACACATGCTGAGTATGCCGATATATGGTTACATACTAACAGCTGTATCTCTGTACTCAATAAAAATTGGACACATGTTATATGGCATTTTTTAATGCAATTCGTCTATACTATCACATCCTAAAATATTTACTATTCCTCCCGTAACACCCTGTATAAACTTTTCCCAAAGTCTGAGCTTTCCATTTTTTTTTTAATTTCTTCTTCCATTTAGAATCTTATTATAAAAGCATCTTCTAAAAAAGGATTAATAAATATATACTAATTTGATTATTAAATTAGAGAATATTTTTAAAAATATTTTTTTATCAGAATTCAGGTAACTTGTTAGGCCTACTCTAAAACTTCTTCCCGAGGAAAAGGTATTGCTGTATTTGTAATAAACACAGTATCAATTGAGAAAGTACTAATAGTACATCATATTTTATTCACTTCTAAAGAATGAGATGTTTTTATTAACTTTTGTTTAAGTTATATAATTTTTAGCATATAGGTAATGCTAATTTTGAAACAATTTTCAACCCCCCCCCCCAGAAATTTCACTGTCTTAATCTGCGTCTTATACCCTCCCCTTTGGACACTCCTGTTAAAAAAAATTTTAACCAAATTAAACATTTTCTAATGAAAATATTGTTTGATATTTTTATTATAATTTTACTGTTTTGACCATGACTTTATCACTAGGGTTCGGATCGATATGCATTAAAAAAACAGCAAAATATGCATTTAAAAAGGCCGAAATATGCACTAAAAATATGCATTATAAACCCATAATATCTAGTGCTTGATAGCTTTAAACCGACTCAAGGAACGGGAAAAAAAAGAAATAGTCAATTTTGTCATTTTCAGTTCCAAGAAAAAGAGTTTAAAATTAATGTTAACGAAAATAAATTTAAAGAAATTTGGGGTTTTTTTATATTTTTTTAGCATAACAGAACAACAGCGTGATTTATTTCTCTTTAAAAATTTAAGAAAATTTTAAGAAACAACTGCAAATTATTTAATATAAAATTAATGTTTTCAAAGTTTATTTTTAAAAGAAATTTAATATTTATTTATTTATTTTTTTATTTTTTTAGTATAAAATATTATTTTAATTTAAATATATTTTAATTATTTCCTTAAATTTTCTCGATTTGTTTGAAAGTGAGAGTGGGTGGGTCAAAAAAAGTTTTGAAACTTGTTGTCTACCTTCCTGTATCTAAAATTTTCTTCAATTATTTTTCTGATTTGCCAACAAACGAGGGACAAAAATCACACAAATATGCAAAATATAGCTTAAATCACTAAACTCCAAAATATGCATTTATATGCAAATTAAGATTTCTCTGGGTGGGTCCTAATACCCTAAAACGCCCAAATACAAAAGATAAGAAGGATAGCAATGGAGGAAAAAAACATACATTATATGCAAAATCCGAACCCTAGTTATCACATTGAGAACATCCACATAACTAATAATTTTTAAGATTTTTTAACCGACTTCAAAAAAGGAGGAGGTTCTCAATTCGACTGAATTTTTTTTTGTCTCTATGTCACTCGATTTCTTCGCCAATTGTGAACCGATTTTGATGATTTTTTTTGCATTGTGTTCAGTATAGTTTCCGATTGGTAAAAAACTAAATTTCATTGGTATTGGACCTTTTTTGTTATGTATGTTCACCCATAACTTCTTTGTTTATGTTTATTTGTTTTGTTTATATAATTATTTTATAGTTTATAGTGCATTTTATTTGATTTTTGAGTTCTTATTATTATTTTATTTGTTGCATTTAATTTTTTTTGAAGTCGGTTTTTTTTTTCTAAAAATTATATTATTTGTTGGTTTGTTTTATTTAAATTAATCACCATCAAATAAAAACTAGATTTGTTTAAATGTTGTTTTTAATAACCAACGTCATTTATCCAAATAAGTTTAAAGATGTTGTGAGTATTATTAAAAAAAGTTCTTTATAAATATAAAGAGGGTATTTGAAAATATAATTTGATTAATTTCATAATATTAATAGCATTTTTAAAAGCTCATATTGAATTTTTATAATAAAAATATCAATGTCTAGTGGTTATTTGGAACAAAATGTACAGACAAAACCTTAATTTTATATATAGGTACCTATAGATAATCCATTGTGTTCAATTTTCCAAAAGTGCCAACAAATAATTTTTACAACCATTTTGCATCATATTTAAAAATGTAATTGAATACATTTATTAATGAATTCCATATTTGTAATCTGTTCATTATTATTATTATTTTTAATATGGAAATTGATTTTGCATTTAATAATGATTAATAAATCTTGAAAAATACACAATGTCCGCCTTGGTGGTGTAATGGTCAGAACAACTGACTGGCAACCCGGAGGTCTCGGGTTCGATTCCCGGCTATACCCAGACATTTTTTCTGTAAGTATAGGGTCTGGTAATAAAAATTAAGTGGGAGATAAATTTAACCGAATTTATCGCGCGGAGGATTTACCACTGCTCGAAGCCCCTAAAACCTTGGTAAATTGGATATTGAATTGTATCTAAGTTTCTGAGATTGGCTCGTGATCCCGGCTTCTTTTCCTTCTGCTCTGTTCTTTTCACGATTGAGGGGCCAGCCCATACAGGCCTTTAGGGGATCCACCTTCTGGTGTATCTCCTTCTCTCATCAATATCATTAAAAAAAAAAAAAAAAAAAATAAATCTTGAAAAATACACAACTTAAATTGTTCTATAATAATAAAACTTGAGCAAGATGCGAGATAGGTTTCACAAAAAAACCTACCTCGCACCTTGCTCAAGTTTTATTATTATATTAAAATGTTTCACCTAGAACCAACACCTAACTCCTTAAAAGTTGTAAATTTTCAAAAGGTCTAATAGTAAAAAAATTATAGTTTTAATCAGAATATTATTAAAATGAAAAAAATGTTTCAATGTGAACTGATTTAAAATTAGTATATAATACCAAGCGATTTATTTTATTCTATGAAACATTTGGAAAGTTTTCAAGTATAATGTTTTTGAAATTTTAACTAACTTATTCTCAGAGAAAATATGTTTCATGTCCCAATCATTTAATAAATGTTGATCATCTGAGAAATTCTTTTGGATTAGACAACCCAAGGTGAAATAAAATTTTCCACAAGGTTTCGACATCTAAATATGAAGTCGTTTTTAAATAATTGATTAATCCAGATCCTATTTATAAGTTATCGATCTATGCATGATTGAATCTTGCAGATCATCACTCAAATTATCAAAGTCTCAACAAGAATATTAGTAATTGAATATTGCATAATTAAAAATGGTATTCTGGTATTTATATTGAAAAGTAATATTATATATATATGTAATTTCAAATAATTATTGGAAACCTCTTTATAAATGTTAGACAAAAGTTGTGTTTTGCAGTTTCAGGATGTTTGATTTATTTCGAAATATATATTATTAAATATAAACCTTTTTGTGTTCATTATTATAAATAAAATAAAAATTAGACCTACTGAATTCAAATTTTATTTAATCTGGAGCTCCAATTCTACCACTAAAGCTTTAAAATAAAAATTGATTCCTTCATAACATTTTCAAAATCTATGCATACATCTTTACAAATTTTAATAAATTAACAAATAAATAAGAATAATTCTCTCATATAAATTAACAATCAGATTTAAAGGATCTTTCAAAATATTTTTATTTAAGGAGGTTCTTTCGCGACAATCCTCACAAAAAGTTTTAGCCTCGTAACCACTATAAATATGAACGATGTTAAAATTTTAGGTTATGTTTTTTAACGTGACTGTACTTTTTACGCTACTATATTCTATTTATGAATGGATCGTTTTCAACCCATTGATCTTATATCCCCTCCACTAAAAATATTAGCCCAAATATGTTTTTTTTTTTATTTTTTATCAAAACTACGAGGTAAATAATTTCAAATTTTTTCTAAGTTACTCCGAATATATTATTCTAATAAATAATAGTTTTTCATCAAGATGGTGAAAGTCCTTCAATGAAAAAATAAACTGCAACTTGCTAAACTTTATCCAAATTCATTTGAAATATTAATATGTTTGTTCCTTTATTATTAATCAGATATCACTTGCAATTTGTAGTTCATGTTGACATTAATTAAAAATAATTCTCATTTAATAGTCGAGGAATAATCATTCTACATTGGATTTTTGACATTTCGGTTATTATTGTAACCAGTGCTGAAGACATGGAGGAATCAAGGGCGGATCCAGGAATTTTTTATGGGGGGGGGAGAGAATGTATTAAGGTGCCCGATGTATATAAGATATACTTTTTATCTCGGAAGTGTGTCGCGATCGAATTGTCCAAGCGGGGAGGGGGGGGGGTCGAAGACGCACCCACCCCCACACACATATAGAACTTTATTTTCAATTTTCAATTTTTTTTTTTAAAATAAATGTTTTTTTTTTTACAAATTTTTTTGCCAGGCACGGGCCTCTATGGGGGGGCGGTCGCCCCCTCCACCCCCCCCCGGATCCGCCCTTGGGAGGAATCGACTTAAAATCAAAAATAGACATCGATTCTCATCTAATACTTGAGGAATAACTGATATAAAGTACTAATGTTTGTGGGCCGATATGTACCAAAAACTAATCAGCGCTTCATTTTGTTAAACTAATGGTAGGTTTTCAATTTCATTTGAATCGGTGAAAAGGTGTTGAAAAAATCGTGGATGAAAAAAACGATAACATACATACATACATACATCCCCACGCACTTCCAAAAAAAATGACACTTTTTGGCCTCTCGACGAGATCCCAGGTAATTTTTGGCAAAACCGTCACGTGCTAAAATTCAATCTAATTGAATACTACAATTTGTGACCTTAATTGAGTCCATGGGTTCCGTAGTCTTTACCTGAGGACCCTTTGAAGTCGCGCTTGCCGCGCGACCGATTGCAATACTTTCCCCATGCTTCGCATTGGATAAAGTAAAAATAAAATAATGATCATTTTCCCACCCTTTTCCAATCTACCATATATGTAAAAAATTTCATTTTTAATCACAATTATTTCATGTTTGGTCTGCTAAATCGTCTTCAAATTTTAACAGTGTGTTTATTATGCTTTTAATGACTAATATTCCAAGTTTCGAAGCCTTCTTGAATTTTTGCATTTGTGAAAGAACTACTTTAATTATGCTAAAAAAATTTTATTGATAAACAATGCGGTTCCCGAAATATTTGAATGTTAGTTAATTTAATTTATTATTTTAGATAATACAATCCCTTTATAATATAATAAATAAATATCGCTTTATCTGTCTATATATAGGCGGGAAGGAAGTTTTGATTTTTAGAAGGCATAGGGATAAACAAATTGGCAAATTAAATTGAAAGTTTTTGCCGAGAGTAGCAGAATTTTTATATATTGAAGGAGACAATAAAAGAGTGTGTCTTCTGCTGGAATTATACATTTTATTTATTTATAACGAAACTTAGTCTCGTTATAAATAAATAAAATTTATAATTCCAGCAGAAGACACACTCTTTTATTGTCTCCTTCAAATTGGCAAATACCTTTGCTCGATTTGTATATAATTTGGTCGCGAATAAGTTATGTATTTTTTTGAAAATTGCTTTTGTTGATGTTAATGGCAAAATCATTTAAGGAGACAAGGTGGAGGCTACTTCATTGAAGTAAAGTTAAATAAGATACAGGATCCGCTATTTTTAAGAGCGCATAAATCTAAAATGATTGAAGAAATAATGTCTACTTTATTGATTTGCAAGGGTCGAGTGGTATGGACATATGGAGGGTACTATCATCAGCGAAACAAAGAAATTGCCCCCCCTTCTTTACGCCACTGAACTACGGTACCATATTATGGTCGACACGCTGCGAAACAACATATAAATGGAAAATCATACGTTTTGGTTTCAAAGTCTGGTCAATGTGTACTCGATTAGGCTATCTAGTGCAGGCTCAACCATATCAAGGCGCTTCAAGTGGAAATACTTAGCTACTAATGTAAGGTGCTAAATTTTCAGAAAAATCCTGCGTTCCGTTTTCCATAAACGTCTAACGTGCCATCGACCGTGAGCTAGAAATGCAAAAACTAACCACCCAAAATGGGGACGGGGAGGGTCAAAAAATGAAAACTCTATCTCCTTAAATAATGGTCTGAGAGCCTTAAAACAATCGAATTTATAAAATTTTTATAAAACTTTCTTACAAAAAATTTTTTGTCTTTAAAATCTTTAAACCTCTCTATCTCCTTAAATAATGGTCTGAGAGCCTTAAAACAATCGAATTTATAAAATTTTTATAAAACTTCCGAACACAAAAATTTTTTGTCTTTAAAATCTTTAAACCTCTCTATCTCCTTAAATAATGGTCTGAGAGCCTTAAAACAATCGAATTTATAAATTTTTATAAAACTTCCGACCACAAAAATTTTTTGTCTTTAAAATCTTTAAACCTCTCTATCTCTTTAAATAATGGTCTGAGAGCCTTAAAACAATCGAATTTATAAAATTTTTATAAAACTTCCGAACACAAAAATTTTTTGTCTTTAAAATCTTTAAACCTACTACATACTTCTCACCATCTACAAGGCCCAAATCCGTCCCTGTCTCGAATACGGCTCTCATCTATGGAGAGGAGCCTCAAAATACTCTCTTGCTACCCTGGATGCAATTCAGAAACGAGCCGTCAGGCTAATTGACGATTCTACCCTCACCGACTCCCTCGACTCGCTGGCTCATCGAAGAGATGTCTCTGCCCTTTCCCTTTTCTATAGATACTATCACGGCAGGTGCTTTCGAGATCCATAGGGGCTCCATCTTTACTGGTGCACCCCTTCTATCATTCGATTGCATTTAAAAAAAAAATGTAGCGCCGCCTGGTAGACTAGGTTATGCATTCGAATGGCACATTCTGTTTAGCGGGTTGCATTTTCAGGCGCTAAATTTTTAAACTTTTGACATTTTTTTAAACTCAAACAATTTTATTATTAACCTTTCAAGATAAATTTATTATTATTCATTTCATAATTTTCAAATAGAGAAAAAATTATTTAATTGAAATATATTATATTAGGAAGCATAGTTAAGTGATTGTTCATTGCTATCTCTGGTAAAGTGCTAACAATTCACAACATTTAAATTAGTGCTCTCATGTTCTATCCAGGTCTCACTTTCTCAGTGATAAAATGAATGTAACTGAGGTATGGTCTTCTGGGCTAGTTAGGAAACTAACAAGAATCTACATCAGAGCTGATCTTCTCGTAAACTTCTTCAGTTCTGCTAATAGTGGAATTGAAGAGAATAAAAACCAGCTTTCGGGCTGACTACTATTCTTACATACATTTAAGTGTTAATGGGACCCCATACTGGACCAAACTCAACTAAATTTCATATACAAAATCAGTGGGTCCCCAGAAGACTAAAAATGTAAAAACTAACGACCAGGGCCGGCGCAAGGCAGATTCAGCGCGTTCTCGGGAACCCTGCTCCTTGTTTTGAGAGGCCCCGCGGTCTACGAAAATCACCCAATTAAAAAACACAGATTTTGTATAACTTTTTACAGAATGATGATACCATTAACAGATGCAAGACATTTTTTTAGTAGCGATGATTCAATTTAAATGAGTGACAAAAATCATCAAAGTTCAGTGTAACTCAATAAAGTCCAGGATATGATATCCTGGAAACTACATTAGATAAAAAAAAAAAAAATACAGACGCTTTCAGAGAAATGAACTTTTTAGAGAAATTAAACTACATCAATAGTTTTTTTGCAAAAATCATATACATGATTACAGATTTTGTACTTTCATTGAATTTTTTCCCCTTGAAAGCGAATTATGGATGGAAAAAAATCGGTTGTCTGTAAAGTCGGTTTACTGACGATAGTTGAACGTGACAACGTCATAAGAAAATACCATTCCATCAGTATTTTCTTATGACGTTGTCACGTTCAACTATCGTCAGTAAACCTACTTTACAGGCAACCGATTTTTTTCATAAAATTCTTCGTTCAGAAAATCATTTTAAATTTACAAAATACTTGAATAAAATTTATTGTTTAAATTTCTACTCGACTGTTAAAATTTAATTTTTGATTTTATTATTTTATAATAATAAATTTGGTATTGACATTATTTCTTTCAGCAAGTAAACTGAATAAAAGTTGTTGTTCAATTAGTTACTTAATTATTTTTGCAAATTTAATTGTAATTTGTTGTAAAAAAGTAATAATTTTGAATAATTTATTATAAGAATAAACTGTGATTAAATTATTGTTCATAAATCTTAAATTTAAAATTTAAAATTTGTAAACATCATTAAAATTTTTGTAACTGTAGCTTTTAAAAAGCCCGCCTCAATCTTTGTCGCTCGTTCCGCGCTCTCGCGCTTGCACTTCAAGCCTTAAATGGAACGCCTCAGAGCGAGGTAATGCCGCATGAGTCATGTTTTTTCGTGCGTGCAGCCGGCTCCATCGAATTATAAGACGTTGTCACGTCAAAAATATTACTTGAATATGTTTGAAAAACTGCTTAAAATAATAGAGATAAGACTCCTCAATTCTTGGAAGTCTGTCGACGAGTCGCAGCTCCTACGACCTTTCATAGGAACTTGGCATAAGCAACGCCTAACATTTATTAGTGGTTGTGTGTCAGTTGCCGTTTTGCGGTTCATAAGTTTTAAACAAAAACGCATCAGGCTATTACATTATAATGGCCTTCGAGCGTTAGTCAATCTCTCGACGCGTGTCAAGGTTTATTATTTATTCTTATAAAAATATATATAATATGTAAGAGCATTTGTAAATAATTAATTCCTCGTTTTAAATTTAAGTGTAGGATTTGAATGTGTATTCAGGCCCCGCAACATTTTTGAACCCGGCCCCGCTAACGACCAAAATGGGGGAGGGTCAAAAAATGAAAATCTAGGCCTTTCGACTAAATTCAACCAAGTTTTGTATACATAATCTGTGGGCCCCCAGAAAACTAAAAATACAAAAACTAACCGCCCAAAATGGGAGAGGGTCGTCAGCTACTATTAAATATAAGAGAGTCAGCTAGTATAAAGTAACATTTAGAGAAAGCCGAGAGGTGAACCGCGACCAAATTTCTTGTACACGTATTTCCACTTCCATTTTCATTTCTTCCAAAATAATTCCACATAATTCCAAAGACGTGTACACCTAATTCCAATCGCGGTTCACCCCTCGGGAAAAGCGGTGTTGGTTTATAGTGAAACATATTAAGGTAGTTCTTTCACAAATGCAAAAATTCAAGAAGTTTTTGAAATAACTTTTAAGGAGTTCGGTGTTGGTTCTAGGTGAAACATTTTAATATAATAATAAAACTTGAGTAAGATATGAGGTAGGTTTCACAAAAAAAAAAAAAAAAAAAGAAGAAAAAAAAACCTACCTCGTATCTTACTCAAGTTTTATTATTATAAGTTTTTGAAACTTGGAATATAAGTTACCACACCAAAAATGAAATAATTGCAAATGAAAATGACATTTTTAACATAGGGTAGATAGGGAAAGGGTATGGGGATATGATCATTATTTTTTTTTTTGATTGAAGGACTTTCACCATCTTGATGAAAAACTAATATCTGTTAGAATAATCTATTCGGAGTAACTTAAAAAAAGTTGAAATTATTTACCAGGTAGTTTTGATATAAAACAAAAAAAAACATATATTGGACGATTATTTTTAGTGGAGGGGATATAAGTACACAGGCGCGGATCCAGACCTCTGTTTGGGGGGGGGGGGTCAGCCGATCTACTTTTGATCTCGGAATTGTGTCGCGATCGGTCAGAGACGCCCCCCCCCCCCCCCACATATAACTTTTATTTTCTTCGATTTTAAAATTTAATGTTATAAAAAAAAATTAAAAAAATTAAATAAACATATAAAAAAATTTTGATCCCCAATGCTTTGGGGGGGGGGGGTCGCCCGTCGCCGCCCCCCCCCCCTGGGTCCGCGCATATAAGTACAATGGCTTGGGAACGATTTGGCAAGTATTATATGTGTGTATCTATATTTATAGAGATTTCGTAGTGTGAGAGGACAGTCACGTTAAAAAAATACCCTAAAATTTTAGTTCCTTTCATATTTCTAGAGTGGTTACGAGGTTAAAACTTTTTGTGTGGATTGTCGCGAAAGAACCTTCTTAAACACAGGAGTAGTATAAGGTAGTTTAAAATTTCCGCCTTTTTTAAAGTTACATTGCTGTTAACATTTAAAATAAAAATTTATTAAATATTTATTTTATTTTTTGAATAAAACTTTATTATTTTGATTAATTTTATATTCTAATTCATTTGTATATACATTTTATGTTTTCTTACAAACTGAACAGTTGGTGTTGGCAACATTGCTGCCACAAAGAGCTATGTTAACAGCTTAACCTCAAGACATAAGCACATGTACCAGATATACAATATATTGTTTTTTATATTAAATAGTTTATAGTTTATAATATTAATATATTTTAAAAATGGTTAAAAGAAATAATAATCAATTGCCCCATAATCTTCCACAACTACAAAATTTGATTAAAAGGGATCCTGAATCATATAAAGAGGAATTTTTCCAACAGTACAATCAATATAAATCCTTGATAGAGATTTTTAAAGCAAAACCTGAAGATTATGAAAAACAATTGGATGATCTTTTAATGTTTTTGGCTCAGGTATCTCATCTTTATATAAAGAAGAAAAAAGAAGGCGATAATGATGACGAGGATGCAGAAGATGATGAAGTAAAAGTAAAAAACTATCCAAAGGAACTGATGGATATTTTGGAAAAGTATCATTCGATATTAGATCCAGACATGCGAATGTCATTTTGTAAAGCATTGGTTTTATTAAGAAGCAAAAATTTTCTATCTCCGGTCGAACTTTTACCATTATTTTTTAAACTTCTTAATTGTCAAGATAAAAATTTAAGACAATATCTGGAGACTCAAATTATAACTGATATCAAAAATATGAATAAACATCATAAAAATGGTCGTTTGAATACAAGGCTGCAAAATTATATGTATTTAATGTTAAACGATTCTAATAGCAAAGCTGTTAAAATGTCAATCGATATTATGATTGAATTGTACAGGAAAAATATCTGGAATGATGCTAAAACGGTCAACGTGATTGCTAGTGGATGTTTTTCCAAATATATCAAGGTAAAGTTTCTATTATTTTTTTTAAATAACTTTCTAGAATTTTAGTATTATTTTATTCCTCATTATTAAATCCAGAATTAGAGGAAGGCCAATATTGATTTTGGATCATACGAGGCCCGTCCCATCTCAATTGGCCCACCAATATTTTTCTTTTAAAAAAAATTAGGCTAATTCACGGTAAATTTAATTTAAATATTTATTTTTATTATCATTTGGAACAACATTTTAAACAATTTAAAACATTTTATTGTAACATTTAACTTAAAATTATTTTTTAATTGTTAAAAACAAGGAAAACATACAAAATCCAAAACTTTTACCACTGTGTGATGTCGCATTTATTTTTAATTACGGCTTGAATTCTTTTGGGCAACGTACTTATTAAGTTTTGACACTCATCTTGAGTGAAAGTATCCCAAATATTTTGAAGTTTGTGTTTTAATTCGACTACGTTTCTAGCTGGTTGTATTCGTAATAGCTTTTTCATTGTGTGCCAAAGATTTTCTATTGGTGACAAGTCGGGACTGTTTGCCACCCACTCCAAAAGTGGAACATTATGATCAGAAAGCCATTTTAAAGATTTTCTTGATGTATGGCAGGCTGCCCCGTCTTGTTGGAACACAAAATTATTATTATTCTGCAATGCATCTACCATTGTTGGAAGTAACGATTTTTTTAAAATCTCTAAATATTTCACAAAGAGAAACAAAGAGATTGTCCTCTGCTTGATGCAAATAAACATATACACATATATATCAAGATGATATATCTGTATATATATTATTTATTTGTTTGAGACTATAGTTTCGAAGACTTGGTCTTCATCATCAGTCTTTCTTCAATTATAAATGTTTTTCATGGAGTCAATATCATATGGATATTGAAAACTTGGTGTTCCTTCGTCACTGGAAAGCTAGGAACGTTCCTGTCAAGAGTGGCTTTTCTTTCGCTTAAAAAAAATTAGTAAAATTACAAAAAAAAAAATTTGGAATAGTTGCAATAAAATTGCCTTGTAAGTTTTAAAACCTAACTTAAGGGCTTCTCTATGGCACGTGGATCTTGAAATACTGCGCCCAACAGCATCGCTCCAAAGAACAGATAATTCACCATAGTTCGAACGCCTGATTTTTCTAATAATCTTCGTCTATCAGCATCTGATATTTTGGATTTCGACACATACCGAGGTTTTGTAGCTATTGTACCCGTTGTTTTATAAACTCAAATAATATTTCTGACGGTAAACTTTGATAAATTAACTAGATCGCCAATTTCCGCGTTTTATTTTCCCTTTTTAAATAAATTGATAATAATTGAGAGAATTTTTTCATCAACAACATTTCCACGAGTCATTTTTACTAATAATAAACAAAACAAACTTTCTTTTGTTGGAAAAAGGCAAAGCCTACTTGATTATTTCACATATTCAAAGATTATTAAAAAAAAATTCGTGAAAAGCAAAGAACTATTTTTTATATAAAGATATGTTTTTAACAATTAAAAAATAATTTTAAGTTAAATGTTACAATAAAATGTTTTAAATTGTTTAAAATGTTGTTCCAAATGATAATAAGAATAAATATTTGAATTAAATTTACCGTGAATTAGTATAATTTTATTTAAAAAGAAAAAATATTGGTGGGCCAATTGAGATGAGACGGGGCTCGTATATCGTCGGCTTAGACTGTAAACCGTCGTGAGACAAGTTAGTTTTACCCGAGGGGTGAACCGCGATTGGAATTAGGTGTACAACGTCTTTGGAATTATTTGTAATTACTTTGGAATTCAATAGATAATCTATTGTCATCTATTATCTTATACTTGGAAGTGGAAGTAGGTGTACACAATTTTAGGTCTCGGTTCACCCCTCGGTGTTACCCTACTGATGACATGTTTTTGCGATAGTAATCCTGCTCAGTACGAGAGGAACCGCAGGTTTGGACATTTGGTTCACGCACTCGGTCGATCGGCCGTTGGTGCGAAGCTACCATCCGTGGCCTTAACGCCTCTAAGGCCGAATCCCTTCTAGACAATTTGTATTGAGCAATAATAAAACTCGGGAGACCCGTTGTGTTGAAAGACACTATAACTATGTAACTTTCTTAGATGAATACGTTCAATCGTGTTTATCGTATAAGCCTTTTTTGCCGTTACTTGTAAACTATGTTATAGACGAAATTCTTTTCGATTCTATAATTTTACTTGAAGCGGTCAACTATGGGTACATATTCGATGTCGGGACTCGGGAATCGTTTGTAATAAATGACATATTAATACCGTTCGAAAGAAAAAGAGATGCTGCATCGTCCAAGTAAAACTGTTACTTAAAATTACGAGCGTAAGTTGTAGAAAACTATGTGAAAAATAGTTTTTTCCATAACAACAATATTAAATTGAATGTAATCAAAGGAAGCCTAGGGGTAGTGAGGAAAGAAAAAATTAACACATATCCAAATAAGGTGTAATTCATTGAATTCCCTCCTCTTTTCCCTTCAAACCGACATTTCTGAGAATTCTTCCCTCCTTCTTCAGGGATTCAAGGGGTCAATGAAGGAAACAAATAAAATGCTTCCTTCCTCTCTCCACAGCAGTGTTTAAAACTTTTTCCTCTTCCTATGCTTCTGCATGTAGTAATTTCTACATTATAATTCTGCTGAGAATGATATACAATATATTATTGTTACTGCCACTGAAAGAGGAGACAGATGGGAATGCCGCATTGGATTTCCTTCACTGACTTTTCAAAACCCTGAAGAAGGAGGGAATAGCCTCCGAAACGTCGGTTTTATGAATAAAAAGATAGTGTAAATTATCTTCTTCTTTTTTTGGACTTCCTCATCGATATCCACTTAATTTAGGAATTGTTTTTGTGTACAAAATTAAAGCTACCTCAAACTTCAAGTTAAAGGGTAAGAAAGGCCATGTCAATTTAAATCAAAACTTGGTATAAGAGAGGTGGAACAACCCCTGGTAATAATATTAATAATCATTTTATGGGAATTGGCCTTGATGATTCGAAAGAGCGGAAAACCAATTCTCCTCTATAACTTTCAAGGAGTTAGGTGTTGGTTCTAGGTGAAACATTTAAAAATAATAATAAACCTTGCTCAAGTTTTATTATTACAATTCTCCTTTATTGCACCGCTGGTTTTAATATTAATATTATCCAAGGGTCCATTATTTTTTCATCATCTCACGCAGATGCTCACCTCTTCTAATGTCTGTAGTCCACTAGGCTCGAAACCAGCTATTTTCTGACCCAAAATATATATTACTGATTTACAAGATAGAAATTTTGAAGAAAATAAAGACAAATTTTCTTCCTTTTTAACTTGAAAGAATTAATGATCCCAAACCGCTTTAGTTTTTAATTATTTTTTTTATTAATAACTAATGTTCACTGTTAATGAAAAATAATTTTTTTTTAAATCATCACCTTCCTTTGCCAAAACTATTTTCTTAAAATAGAAAAAACCAAGAAATTAAATTTTTGTTCTAGGTCATGGTAGCTGCTCTTAAATTTTTTCTGGGAAACGATGAGGACAATAAAGATGGAAGTGATTCGGACTCGGATTCAGATTCACCTACTGCTAAAGATGTCGTTATGGCAAATAAAGTGAATAAGAAAACAAGAAAAAGAGAAAATCAATTAAAGAAAGTAAAGCAAGCAATATCAAAAAAAAAGAAAAAAAATAAACCTGAAGTTTTTAACTTTTCTGCATTACATCTTGTTCATGATCCACAAGTATGTTAAAAATTATTCACATATTAGATTCAGATACAACTATTTTGATTATTTATGTCCATCGATTAAATCAATAAGTTGTTGTAGGGAAACAAGGACAATAGCTTATGCAAATAATTTTTATTTTTTTCAACGTTTCGTCGACTTTGTTGACTTCTTCAGGGCTCAAACAAATCAACTTCTTTGCATATTTGTCATTTTATTAATATTCATTCTTAGCAAACACATAAGGTCAGTCATCACACAGACCTTATGTGTTTGATAAGAATGAATATTAAATGACAAATATGCAAAGAAGTTCGTTTGTTTGAGCCCTGAAGAAGTCATCAAAGTTGACGAAACGTTGATAAAAATAAAAATTATTTGCATAAGCTATTGTCCTTATTTCCCTACAACAACTTATTAATTTAGATACAACATTATTATAATCAAATCAAACATTTATTTATATTTATATATTTTAATAATCTTTATTAATTTGAAAGTTTATAATAGGGAAATAAGGACAAGTTTATGTGTGACTTTTTTATTTATCAGCCAACGTTTCGACGACTTTGCCGACTTGTTCAGGGCTTCAAATAGTCATTCCACACATTCGTCTATTTTAAATTTGAGATTTCCTTATGTAGGATCAAAAGAAAAAATATTCTCTTCTGTTTTTTAAAAATAAAAAGTGTATTCTCAGTCTATTTATGTTATTTCTGTTTTATATCTAATTATTTTGATTATTTATGTCCATCGATTAAATTAATAAGTTGTTGTAGGGAAATAAGGACAATAGCTTAGGCAAGTATTTTATATTTTATGCCAACGTTTCGTCAACTTTGTTGACTTCCTCATGGTTCAAACAAATTAATTTCTTTGCATATTTGTCATTTTATAAATATTCATTCTTAACAAACACATATAAGCATAGATTGAAAATATTTCTATTTAAATCTAAAATTATCTTCTTTTTAAGGAAGTCAACAAAGTTGACGAAACTTTGGCATAAATTAAAAAATATTTACATAAGCTATTGTCCTTATTTCCCTACAACAACTTATTAATTTATATCTAATGTAATTGTTAATAAAAAAAGAAAAGAAAGAAAAATTATTTATCTAAATGTGCCAAATATCTTTTAAAATTTGTCTTTCTGTCTTTTGTCATTTGTCTTCAATGGTAACGAAGATAACAAGAAAATTTAGACGAATGTGTGACATGACTATTTGAAGCCCTGAAGAAGTCGGCAAAGTCGACGAAACGCTGGCTGATAAATAAAAAAATCACACATAAAAACTTGTCCTTATTTTCCTATTATAAACATTCAAATTAATATAAATTATGGACGGAAATGATAATAATAATAATCTTTATTTTAGAGTATGGCGGAACGTCTTTTAGCTAGGTCTGCTAAAGGAACAGATCGTTTTGAAGTTCGACTCATGGCTCTTGATGTTGCTTCTCGTCTCATTGGAGTACATCAGCTAATTGTCCTAAACCTTTATCCTCAATTACAACGTTTATTGCGGCCTCAGCAAAGAGAAGCTACCCATCTATTGAGATGTGCAGCACAGGTAAATTTTGATTCATATTATTTATAATACAACATTGGATTCATTGAGAAATGAAGATAAAAGTAAATAAATATTTTATGAAATATTCATTTACTATGAGTTGGGTTTTCTAGGTCACTTGTTTCACTTTAAACCTTTTAACGTGAAACAAGTGACGTAGAAAACCTAAGTCATAGTAAATGAAAATTTCATGAAATATTTATTTACTTTTATCTTTATTAAAGATGTTTCACCTTGCACCAACACCACAATCTCAATTAATTATTAATTTATATCTTATTATTGTTTTTCAGGCTGCCCATCCTCTCGTACCTCCAGACATTTTAGAACCAGTTTTAAGAACAATGGCAGATAATTTTGTTACAGAAAGAAACAATAATGATGCTATAGCAATTGGTTTAAATGCAATTCGTGAATTATGTGCTCGATGTCCACTTGCAATGAATCAAGATTTACTTCATGATCTCGTTCAATATTCGAATTTTAGAGAACGTTCTGTATCAATGGCTGCCAAGGTAAATTATTATCACAATTAAGAGTTGAAATTTTATTTAAATCACACATACTTAAGGTAGTTGTTTCACGATATGGGTTTTCTTAGGATATTTTTGAAATTTTGACAGATTATTATTTAAATACTTCTGCATCGATAGGTGGCAAAACCAAAATTATGAACAATATAGTTCCGGAGATATTAAATCCTAAAGATAGAGTTTTTCAGACTCTTATACATTGCACTATACGAGATATCGGAAAGTTTACATACATATTTAATTATAATTAAGAAACTCCTCTTCTTACCATTGTTATAAAAAAACTAAACCAACGTTAAACAATAACTAATACATATTTTAAGAAAATTTTAATTCCTAGTTACAACACATTTTCTGAGATAAAATGAATAAATAATGAAAAATTTACACTAAAAACAAGCTGGCAACAACCCGTGTATTTAACCTAAAAAGTGTGTTAACTTTAGTACTTTTTTTGACGTTTTTTTCGCTTCAGCCATTGTCGCAAAAGCTTTTAATCGCTTATTAAGAACTTTTTGTTTTATAAATCGACCTTTATAATGTATTTTATCGCGTCATTTCAATGATAAAAATATTCAAGCTCGGACAATGTTACCAGATTTCTCAAACGAGCACGGGATTGGCTAGTAGTGGTACATAAACAGCAAAAAGTTTTGGGCTTATGAATTATGAATCCTTATTGTCTGTTCTATATACTCTAGCATTAACTTTTTGCTAGTATTGTCGCGAAACAACTACCTTAATTAATTATAATTATTTATTGAACACGAACAAATAATACAATAAACCACAGTAAAATTACTACCAATTAAACAAATTATATGTTTCGGTGCTCGGTTCACCCGTCACCTACTCAATTATATAACTAAACACTACTGATTGCTCTCAACCAGACTCAAATCAGAGGACATTATTTTTAAAATATATTATATATGTATTTTGTTTTCTAAGTTTTTACAAAAAATATTAATTTCCTCCCTATTTAAAGATAATCTTTCCCCTTCTGTAAAATGAGTTTTTTAATTATGTATATTTATATATTATACAAGTAAAACGGCAAAAAATGTTAATTTTTAAATTGAACTACTTGTTGGTTATTTTATTTTTACAAATTATTTTTGTATTCTCCAGTCCTTAGTCAAATTATTCCGAATAGAAGCACCTGAACTTTTACGACGCAAAGATCGTGGTAGACCTACCCAATTAACGGCTAATAAGCGTCTTTTAGCTTACGGAGAAACCGACGCAACAGATCATGTTCCTGGCGCAGATATTTTAGATGAAAATGTTCCTGCAGGTATTTTAAAACTTTTATACAAATTTTTATAAAATTATTCATCATTCTTTTCCCTTATTAGGGTTTTTAGTTTTGCTTATTATTTTTTTTAAATCGTTTAACTTTAACTAATATCTTTTTTTTTTTTCAGAAGCAGAATCCGAATCAGATAGTGATAGTGGTGAAAGCTGGGTTAATGTTGATGATGATGATGATCAAGATGAGATTAACATTAGTGATAGCGATGAAGAAAGCAACAAAAAGGGAAATGAAGGTATGATTATAAATATTTATTATCTATTATTATACTTTTATTTGGACCAAGTGGAAGAATTGGATTTGCATAGTTTTTAAATTAATTCCTATTTTTATAATAAAATAAATGTTGAATATTTCCTAAATAAGATTAATAAATTGAAAGTTTTTTCCCTAGAGTAGTAGAATTTTTATAAATTGAACGAGACAATAAAAGAGTGTGTCTTCTACTGGAATTATAAATTTTTAATTTATTTATAACGAGACTAGTTTCGAGAGCTTTGCCCTCTTCATCAGTCTTTTACAATTGATTCACAGGAATTAATGTATATAATATATATACATATATTAATTCCTGTGAATCAATTATAATAGACTGATGGAGAGGGCAAAGCTCTCGAAACTAGTCTCGTTATAAATAAATTAAAAATTTATAATTCCAGCAGAAGTCACACTCTTTTATTGTCTCCTTCAATAAGATTAATAATTTTTCACGCTCATAATTATGTAGAAAAAATAATTCCATTATATTAATGAAATTTTAGTATTTATTTACATTTATTTTTATATAAACTTGTACATATATTTTTATCTACATTTATTTTACACATGATATGGATTAAATAGAAATGTTCATATCCTACTAAAAAATGGACTCTGAGTCTTTTCATTTCAAATCTATTCAAGCGTGATCTCAATATATATATATATTAGTCATTAGAGATTTTTCGGGTTTCTCCGCGTGGGTTTGAGAGTTTTTCTTTCGGCTCTTTTTTTGCAGCCATTTTCAAGAGAGGGTACCCGACTGGGTCCTTATCTTTTTCAACTCTTGGTTCAGTATCAAAACGGATCTGGTCCCAATTGCACCAAAATAGGGTAGTGACCGGATTAATGTTTTAACTTTCGCGTTCATCTAACGTTAACATATAAACATTCTAAATAAAATTCATCTGTTTCGATTCCCCAAAAGAATCAGACAGATGGGCATTGTAATAAATTTATATATATATAATAATAATTTTTATGTTTAAGTTATTTTTAAAGATTATTTTTTTTTTAGAAAATAAACCGAATCCTGAAAAAGCGCAACAAGTATCTACAATGAGAATTCTTACTGACGAAGATTTCAAAAAAATTGAAACAGCTCGTTTACGCTCAGAAATCACTCCGTTTTCACGTAAAAGATCTTTACCTCAGGATGAAACTGATGGGGCACCTAAAGAAATTGTTTCAATGGCTGATATTGAAAATATTTATAAAAAACGTCGACATGATAAGGATGCAAGATTAGAAAAAATTCGGGAGGAGCAAAAGTTAAAAGAAAAGCATGGGCATAGAGATAAACGTGTAAATACAAGCTCAACAAACCGTGAGAAAAGCAAGAAAAAGAATTTTCTAATGGTAAAACACAAAGTTCGAGGAAAGGTGAAGAAGTCATTTAAGGATAAACAAATTGCACTTCGAAATCATTTAATTAAACTTAAAAAAATGAAATAAAACATAAATAAATATGTATATACAGATTTTAAATAAATATTTCAAAAGTTTCTCTTTAATCCAGCCGTATTATCAAAAAGTTTAGGATTGGTGAATGTTCCTCGCATATCGAGCATATAATTCAATTTGTGTCCAGCAACTCGAAGTGATAAAATTGATCCAGCTTGTTGACGAGAAAAATTGCAGCTCACCTAAACATTCAAGAGAATTAAAATCGAAGAAAAAATAAAAATAGTCAAGATAACTAACTCTTTGAAATATAAAATAAGATCCTAAATTTAGAAATAATTGGCCTCTATTTCAGATAAAATTTGAAAATAATTATATTTTTTTAGAAAATTCACTTAAGAGTTTTTTTATATATTCTTCACAATTTTAAAGACAAATTTTATTTAAAAACTACTTT
The DNA here is from genome assembly GCA_024734495.1 of Forficula auricularia. NCBI lineage: Eukaryota > Metazoa > Arthropoda > Insecta > Dermaptera > Forficulidae > Forficula > Forficula auricularia. Next base: position 9,452,736 of record JALMQS010000120.1, on the reverse strand, counting down.
TATAAATTTTTGTTTTTTCTTTGTTGAATTTACTTTTCAATGTTTTATATTAGAATTGGTTTATAATACATATATAATATGTAACATTTTATAAAAAATTAAAACAAGTTATGATTGATTTTCTACTTTTGGAATTAACCATTTTTGTCGAAATGCTTAACAAGTTATTTTAATAAATTTTTTAGGTGAAAATAATGAAAGTATATATCCAGAATAAATCAAAGAGAGTAGTCATATAAAAAAATTATATATATATATATGTAAATATTTTATCAACTTGAGCATAATATAGTTAAAGACTTTGTTGAATTCTTCATTCTAATATAAATATTTCCCACAAATATTCTTAGTTTTTAGTTAAAATTGAATTTCTTTATAATATATATATATAATTCACAGTAGAAAATCTTCAATTCAGGTTGTTGGATTGTTGTTCCCTACTTTAGAATTATTAATAAAGTAAAGGGAGCGTAGTTTCACAGTGAATGAAATAAAACTCAAAGAGGTTTATACAAACCTCAATATATTTCGGATTATTAGACTTAAACTGAGTTTTTAATCTGTAAACTCCTGATGGACTAATAATCGGCAATATATTGAGTTTGTATAAACCTCTTTGAGTTATTTCATTCACTGTGAAACTACACTCCTTTTACTTTATTAATTAATATCATGTTTCATCTAAAACCTACACACCACTTTCCCTAAGTAAAATTCTTTAGAATAGTTAAAATCTTTACTGAATAAGAAATCAGCGGCATAAGTTTGAAAATTCGTGACATTTATTTATATTATACTAATGATGGAGGGAAAGCCTTAGAAAGTATAGTCTTAGATTAAAATATTTGTATACATTTTATATCGATCTATACTTATTTAAATCATCCCCTTGACACCATGTTTGATTTATTCCTAATAAAATAAACTCTGCTCTACTCTGGATAAAGCCCGTCTTAATTTTAAGAAAAACTAAACCTACTTAAATATATAAAGAAAAAAATACTATTTTTGAATCAGACTAGTATAAAAAATAAATTTAAAATTTCCTACCTTATTGATTGGAACTGTAAGGATTCTATTTTTCCCAAAAGGAGTATAGGTTACGAAACTTAATTTGTCTCCTCCTTTATTTAAAACAAGAAATCTTACTGACTTCAGAGTATACATCCACATGGCGGCTATGAAAGTATATCCTATATTAAAAGAAATAATTATTAATAATCTTCACAAATTTCTCAGTTTTTTTAATATATAAAATCGGAAGGTTTTTGATGAAAATGTAAATTGAAAGTTTTTTCCAAGAGTAGCAGAATTTTTATATATTGAAGGAAACAATAAAAGAGGAGTGTGTCTTCTGCTGGAATTATAAATTTTATTTATAACGAGACTAAAGTTTCGAGAGCTTTGCCCTCTTCATCAGTCTATTACAATTGATTCACAAGAATTACATAATAATTACATAATTCCTGTGAATCAATTGTAATAGACTGATGAAGAGAGCAAAGCTCTCGAAGCTCTAGTCTCGTTATAAATAAAATTTATAATTCCAGCAGAAGACACACTCCTCTTTTATTGTCTCCTTCGATAAAATGTAAATTTTGTTTGGGAAAAAATTAGTATTTCTTGGACTTTTTCTAATTATCTTTTGGATAATATGCAACATGGATTTTCGAAATAAAGATATGTCATTTTCCATGACCAAGTCTATAATAGAAAAACCTTCAAAAGAAGTCACTTTGATATCTGGGCTTTTTTAATAGGATAGCAACGACCACCTTTGTACTTATAGATATTGTAAAATCAACACATTCAAAACACAGTTCTATACTAACTTAGGTGAGACGGAAATTGATAAACTAATAGCTTTTATAGATAGAAGATCAGTGTAATATTCATTTCTAAAAGCAATCTCAAAAACTTACATAAACGTAGCACGCGATTTGCAAATTCACAACACCTCTTAGGGATTAAATTGTAGAAATGCCGAACCAGCTCATTCGTTAATATAATAATCCCTAGAACTTCTAGGGACCTGAACTTTATCCATGTTTCAAGCGGTCCACGAAACAGGACATATTTTTTCTCAAATGGTATGTATTTTGTTTATTTTTATTTTTCCAAAAATTTGTAACTTTGCATTATATCAAATGACGAAAAGGTTTGAAACAAGTTGGGAATATAGGGAGGCGAATTGGAGACAGGTGCCGAGGAGGAAAATTTAAAAATTGCAATATAATATAAAACCACACATGACATTTTTAAAGTAACTTGATACAATTATTTTCTAAGAACTAAAAAAAGAGAAATCAATTATTCCCTCAAAGCCCTCTTTTTAAGAAAAACGCGGTTTTCAAACGACCAGCACTCCTTTGCCTTGTCAGAATGGATAAGAATCGAACCAACGCTTTCGCAAAGTCGTTTATCTCTATGACTTTCAGAGAGTGGAACACGTATTCTGCCACCGTCTTTCCCGCGACCTATAACTTTAAGCTGTTTTAAGACCAGAATCCATAGATACCTTCGACCATAGAGTAATATAGAGTGGAAGGCTACCGTATATAGAAAAAGCGCTCTTTAGCGACTGCACTTAGCAAACTCTTAGTTCTGAAGAGCTATCCAAAGATCATAGAACATTCAAATCCTTTGTCATAGATAAAAGATACATACCCTTTATGTTATATATATATAGTATTTATACGTATTTTTTTACTCTTGTAATAATGTCACCAAAATTTGCCCCGAAGAGAGCGGTTTCCGCCATTTTATTGCCTAATGGTATCGCCAGAGAGCTCTGTAACTCGTATACGCTAAAATACATTGGCTCCTTATGGAGCCTTCCACTCTATATTACTCTATGCCTTCGACTTCTAACCAGCCCATAAAATTTCTACTTTTCACGATGTGGGAGCCCCATGCCCCGAAATGTTATATTAAAAAAATACTCTGATAAAAAAAGCAATTTGGCCTTCAGTTAGGTCAAGAGCCCTACTTCTTGAGTATGGCTATACTCCCTAACCCTCACCTCTCCGAAGATTTTTTTGGCTACATCCTTGAAGGGGCCAATCCTTTAGAGCTGCAGCTTCTTGCTGTAGTGTGTAGCTTCTTCTCGAATTATTAAAAAAATCCACAACACCTCGGATTTAGAAGTTTACCATCTCTTGATTTTTCTATATTAATTTTAAAGCTACTACTATCGGCATTTGTCTTTTATATTGAAAAATTAATATTTGTTATTCTGTAACTGATAATGGCGTACCTCCATCTATTTCAAAAGTTTGGTTTTGAGGTTCGACTCGCGTACCCCCCGGGAGACCACTGCAGTAGACAACAATTATAATTGTGATTTACAATACATTTAGGGGCCCCGTAAAATGTTATATCGTCGCCTTAGAGTGTAAACCTGCTAACTCACAACAAGGAAATTTTACAGGGCAGAGAAAAAACAAACAAGATTTAATATTGTTGTTATGGAAAGAAACTATTTTTCACATTTTTTCTACAACTTAGGATCGTAATTTTAAGTATCAGTTTTAGGATAAGCACACACAGTCGATTTTCAATCAACCCAACAATTTAGTTGGGTTAGTTTGAAATCGTGATAAATTATCAATTTATAACCAACTCTAATTAACTAAGCTCGATTTTTTTATCAAAAGTGCTCATCGATCGATTTTGATTAAATAAACGAGTTGATCTGCAGTTGTGTTGTGTATGCACCTACATTAAACTTAATATATTCATGTCCATCAACTAAATTATCGCTCGACTGAAAATCGACTGTGTGTGTTACTTGGAAGGTGCTGCATCTCTTTTTCTTTCGAAGGGTATTAATATCTTATATATGATAAAAACCCGCTCAGATACAGGCTTGGAAGGGATCATCGTGCAGGGCAAGGTGTAAGGCAAAAGAAGAAGAGGCAGAACACCAGGAAGATGGGCGGAACAAATAAAGGCCCAACTTGGTATTACGCTCCATGCTGCAACGGCAATGGCCAGAAACAGACCACGCTGGCGGGCTGCAATTGGGAAGACTAGAATATGGAACAAATGAGGGTCACGACTCCTCTGTAAAGGGGATTACGACGCTGAAGAAGATTCGATAAAAAATGGATTTAGCAGGGTTACACTCTACCATAAGGTGACGATTTGTTGGGTCCCTGTCTGTTTCTCGACCCTTGACGCCCCTGAACCCCTTAACCACTCCAAGCATAGCTCAATTAGCAATAATCCCTAGATGGTGTCTCTGAATTGGTCATTAGGGTGATTGACATGATTATATATGAAAAAGATCTAGCATAATTCTTGAACAATTAATTAACACAAAATTATAACTTAGATTAATTTCCCATACTATAAGGAAATTAAGTGAAACATTGGAAAAGAGGTCTATTTAGAGAGAGCGAACATAAGCGAGTGGAAGAGGCGTATCTGGACAAGGGCCAGATGCGGAAATATTTATAACAAAAGAATAAGAGAGGAAGAAACAACAGAACAGAAAGGAGAAGAGAGCAGAACAGAGAAGCTGTGGAAGAACCTGGTATAACCGTTTAAGGAGGGAAGGATGGAAGATGATGAAATAAGACGGATGAAGGATGAACACGAGATAGAGAGAGAAGAAGGGCCCAGGGAATCAAGAGCTACATCGATCAATGAAGATGAGGAAGAGGAAAATTGAAACACATAGTTGAATTTAACCATATGTATAAAATCAGTAAATGTAATCAAAAAATTACCTTTCAATGTATTAAAAGAAAGTACCGAAGCCCCATTCGGGCATGTAGGGGAACACGGGGCAAAGTGGGATAGCGGGGCAAAGTGAGATTGTCTTTTAAAATGAAGTGGAAAGGGCGGAAACGCTGCTTGACTGGAGCAAAAGATGTGTTGGCAGCCCTGCGGCTAATGACAGAAGGAAAAACATTTGTTTGTTTACCAACCAACATTTTATGAGTTTTTTTCATTTTTTTGACTGCTTGATGTAAGATTAAGTAAGTTAAATAGATTTATTTACATTTTAATGTTTATAATTGAGAAGGTAATGATCATTTGTAGGCATTTAGGCATCCTTCACAAATATTTTGCCATGTTGAAATTTACATGAGCGTTTGTTATTTTTGTGTAGCAATTTTTTTTTTAATAACAATGACGAATGGGCCAAAGTGAAATGGCATTCCCCACTTTGCCCCATACTGTGACATCAGAATTCAACATGTAAATTTTCTATTGCAGAATGGTCAGAACTTATAAAAGGAAAACGGCACAACAAAGTTGGGATCCTGAAAGGATGGCTTTAGCTTATACTAAATTATCCATGGGCAGATGTAATAGGCCGAGTAAAAATGCCCGTGCAAGTTAGTAAGACAAGGGAAATTTACGCTATCTCGGAGTTAGAGGAATATTATGATTGAAGCTTTGTACTTATTTCATTAAAACTTCTTGCTAATTAATGGTTCTTATCATTATGTCTTCATAAGGGGCAAAGTGAGATGGCACCCTCTCACTTTGCCCCACCAAAATCCCACTTTGCCCCCACGTGTGCATCTGTCTTTAAAACTGCATAAAAAAAGTTATTGAAGTTAAGGAAGTTATACTACACCATTTTGTAGATAAAGGATCTGCCTAACTACTGGAGAGAAAGTAGCAAATAATATCCAAAATGGAAGGAGCAGGTAATAAAAGGACCTTAGGTATCCCACTTTGCCCCGTGTTCCCCTACTATAAATTTGAACCAAAAAATTAAAAAAATTATAACTTGGATTATATTTTATACATACCAGTGAAAAAGCAGCCTACGGATATAGCAAAGCGCATCTTTTCGGAGCCGAAATTAATTTTTCTCCACCACGGGAGGCCTTCAATATCTGTTTTTGGGACAGGAACATCTTTCAATGAGGTATATGTTGCTATTCCGATATAAGTCCAAAAAAATAATTGGCTAATAGAAAACCAGTTAATTACTTTAAAAAATGTTGGATTTTCATATTTGAATATAATTACATCTTTAGCCACATTTGTATCTACTTCAAAAGTTTGCTTTTGAAGTTTTAAACTTTGTTGTGTGTTAATTCTTTTACAAAAGGGGGAATTGAAAAATGTTGGTCTATTTAATCTACATGTTGACCTTAATTGACGCGCACCAATTGATAATAAATTACTCATTGTTAATTAGTTTATTTTCCCTTTAATAATTGCTATTTAATTTCAATTCCAGACAGTTGTAGTTAGTGGGTACTTATTTAGCGCATTGACTAAGCGCGCCGGCATCTCAGCCAATCAGCTGTTGTTAATATGCTCAATATGTCAATATTATTGAAATAATAAACAAGTAAGTATACGTTATGTATTAAGAAAAAATTGTGTTATTTTGTTTTAATTGATTGACTGTTAAGGTAGTTGTTTCACCATATGGATTTTCTTAGGATTTTTTTAAAATTTAGAGAGATCATTATTTAAATACTTCTGAATCGATTGGTGGCAAAACGAAATTTATGAACAATATAGTTCCGAAGATATTAAATTCCAAGAGTTTTTCAGACTCTTATATTGTACATTGCACTATACGGGATATCGGAAAGTTTACATACATATTTAATTATAATTAAGAAACCATTTTTATAAAAAACTAAACCAACATTAAACAATAACTAATACATATTTTAAGATAATTATAATTCATAGTTACAACACAGTTTCTGAGATAATAATGAATAAATAATGAAAAATGTATAAGGAAATTTACACTAAAAACAAACTGGCAACAACGCATGTATTTAACCTAAAAAGTGTGTTAACTTTAGTAATTTTTTTGACGTTTTTTTGCTTCAGCCATTGTCGCAACAGCTTTCAATCGCTTTTAAAGAACTTTTTGTTTTATAAATCTCCCTTTATAATGTACTTTATCTGACATTTCTATGATAAAATATATACAAGCTCGGACAGTGTTGCCAGATTTATCAAACGAGCACGGGATTGGCTAGAAATCGTACATAAACAGCAAAAAGTTTTGGGCTTATGAATTATGAATCCTTATTGTCTGTTCCTTAGACCATATAAGATATAGACACGCCCCCTGCCACTCTCCACACGAGCGAAGTGAGGCCAACATCAACTTGAGAACGTGACGTCAGCAGCAGGCAAGAGAAAATAAAATCGTATTGCTACTAATGGGAGTTTAGTGTTTTCGTTCCAATTTTTTCTTACCTATAAATATGGTGACCTCATGCAGTGCTTATAAATGTACAGAACGACAAAATAGTGGTACAGCTATATCATTTCATCTGTAAGTATTTAAATTGCTTTAAGAAAAAATTAAAACTAACAGATTAAAAATTCAGTTTATTGGACAAAGTTCAACAGGTCATAGACCTGTCAAATACATCTATACTTATATTGTTTTATGGTATCAATCTAGAAAGAAAAAATTCTACTATGTCTCAGTTATTTTTATCTTTATTTCAACCAATGTTGTTCTAACCAATTGAGTACTTGAAAAAGTCTCGAGAGAGACGAAACGTTGTACAAAAATTGAAGAAGAACTTCAATAAAAAAACTTTGTCCAATAAACTGAATTTTTAATCTATTAATTATAATGGACATTAATCAACATAATTAAAACTAACATTTCATTATTCGTGTCCATGATTAATAATTAAAGGAATCGTAGGGAGTTGCAAAACAGCAACGAAACGTATGGCATATTTGATCAAAACTTGTATTTAATTTGATTTAAAGTCTTGTCCAACTCCCTACGATTCCTTTAATTAAAACTAACGTTTAAAAAGTTAATTTGTATATTTACAATTATTGTTTTTAACAAGAATATACTCTTATAGATTTCCTAAAGATCCAAAAATGAGAAAAAGATGGATTGAAGCAATGCGGCGTGAAAAATTCCAGCCATCGAAACAAATGAAAATTTGTTCTAAGCATTTCACTCCCGATTCTTACGCGACCAGTCCTTGGAGTTCAATAAAGCGCCTCAAAAAAGACGCTATACCAAGCATTTTTGATTTTCCGAGTCACTTGGTGAAGAAAACTAAAACTAGGAAACCTCCGGTATCGAGATTTCATTCACAAAATGTGGAAGTTGAAAATGAAGATGCATTAGAAACACCCGTAGTGAGCAGTAATGAGGAGACTTCCATAGAGGCTCATATAAAAAAAAGAGTTCCAAGAGTTTCCTATATTGGTGATTTTAAAACACCTTCTCCAACGAAAAATAATCGGTTCCCTTTTATAGTGAGCAAAGTGCTGGCTAAAAAACAGAGGCAGATAAAAACATTGCAACAGAGAAATAGAAGGCTTGCCACAAAAGTATCTAACTTGAATACTTTATTGGAACATTTGAAGCATGAGCGAATGATAGACGATGATTGTTCATTAAAACTTTCGGTGAGTATAATATTGTATTGCCTTTGTATTTGAGTCAGAGAAAAACTGGCTTCGTCGGTTTGATAATTAGTTTGAAATCTTATATGGGAATATGGGAGGAGCATGTTGAGAATGTTAAAGATTTAAAATATCTTTCAGCATACAGCCAAAAAGCAAGAACATAAGAGATAAAGGAGGCCACATTATTCTAAACGAAAACGAACAGGCAAATAGATGGAAGGAACACCTAGAAGAACTCTATGGAGAAGAAAAAACAATGAACCCAATAGAAGAAGAAGAATCTGTGGACGAAAACGAATTAGGAGACCCCATACTCAGGTCAGAATTCGAGACAGCTTTGAAGGAACTAAAAAATAATAGAGCACCCGGAATAGACAATATACAAGCTGAAATCCTAAAGAACTCTGGAGAAAAGGCACGTGACAAACTTTTTGAACTAATTAGCAAAATCTATAAATTGGGAATCATCCCAAAAGATTTCGAAAAAAACAAAATAGTCACACTTCCCAAAAGACAGGCGCGGATAAATGTGAAAATTTCAGGACCATTAGCCTAACCTCACATGCCTCCAAAATCCTAACCAAAATAATCCAAAGAAGAATAGAACAAAGAGTTGAAGAAAATCTGGGGAAGACCAGTTCTGGCTTTAGAAGAAACAGAGGCACCCGAGAAGCAATTCTCTCTCTTAGACTAATAATAGAAAGGGCTTTTATCAGGGAAGAATCTGTCTACATCGGATTCATAGACCTAGAAAAAGCATTCGATAACGTCAATTGGGAAATTATGTTTAAAATATTAAAACAGGCGGGAATAAAATTCAGAGAGAGAAGACCTAATCTACAATCTATATCAAAACCAGACGGCAATTATAAATATTGGTGATGAACAAGAGAAGCCAAAATAAAAAAAGGTGTAAGACAAGGATGTGTGCTGTCACCCATGATTTTCAACTTATACATAGAAGAAGCGATTAAAGAATTCAAAGACAAAATTGATACAGGTATAGAAATCCAAGGTCAAAAGATCGCTATGTTAAGATTTGCCGATGACATTGCCCTTCTAGGAAGCAATAAAAAAGAATTAGAGGACGCCTTGAATGGAATTAACCAAATCCTAATAGAAGAAATCAAAATGAAAATAAACAAGAATAAAACCAAGGTCCTAGTATGTACAAAAAAAGAACAAACGAGACAGGAATGCATCAAAATTAACCAAGAAAACCTAGAAGGAGTTAAGGAATTCCGCTACCTAGGAAGTAAAATAACATGGGATGGGAGGAGCAAAAACGAAATTAAATCAAGAATTGCCCAAGCAAAAATGGGGTTTAATTCAAAACAAAAACTACTATGCTCCTCCTCAATCAGCTTAGCAAACAGGAAGTTGCTATTGAAGACATATGTATGGAGCATAGCCATGTACGGGTGTGAAACCTGGACAATTGGAAAAGCGGAGAGAAGAGATTGGAGGCTTTCGAAATGTGGTGCTACAGAAGAATGATGAATATCAAATGGATGGATAAAATTACAAATGAAGAAGTTCTTGGAAGAATCGGAGAAGAAGAACCTTGTGGAAGAGTCTGAAGAAGAGAAGAGGTCAGATGATGGGGCACACACTGAGACATGGGGGACTGCTTGGGGATATCTTGGAGGGGAGGTGGGAAAGAAAGGGAAGGGGAAGACCCAGATTAGAATATTTCAACCAAATAATTGGGGATATGGGATGCCAGACATTTAGAGAGGTTAAACAGCTGGCGGGGGACAGAGTCGAGTGGAGACGGATTGTTGCATCAAACCAGTCTTAGGACTGTATACTCAATGATGATGATGATGATCAGCATACAAACTGTGCCAAGACCATCTCGAAGTGTTTTTCAGTGCTATTCGGAGTCATGGAGGATATAATAACAATCCTACTCCAAAACAATTCCAGGCAGCATACAAGAGACTGTTAATGCACACAAGCGTTATAGGTTCCACAAAAGCTAATTGCATTGAACAAGCGCCAACCATAATATTAGCATTGAGCACTTCCAGCAAAGTAAAAATGAAGACCATTGACCATCAGTTAGTCGAAAATTTCGAGACGGGGAATTCTAATGAGAATATAAATACTGACCATAATTACGCTTTAAACGCTGTAAGTTTTTCGAAACGATTATCCCTATACGTCTCAGATATTGTTGAATATATAGCGGGTTTTGTAGTTAAAAAAATGAAGACAAATTTAGATTGTGACATATGTTTGAATGCGGTCTGGATTATTAGAATCAACTTTAATCACTATAAAAAATCACAATAATACAAAGCAGTGTTTAATTCGGCCGTCTAGAGATGTAATACACATTTGTAAAGTGGCTGAAAGTAAAATTCGAATTTTTGAAAAAACAAACAAACTGTTTAAAAAAAATTTAATGACCAAATTAATAATATCTATTATGGGTAATGTTCGAGACTCGGTATTTGATGCAATCAAAGAACATATGTACGATAATGATATTGAATCAAATCATATCATTAATTTGATTAAAATGATTAGTTTTAATTATTGTAGCATAAGATTATACCACCAAGGAGAATGTTTAAACACAAATTCAAACAGGATAAGGAGTAAATTTACTAAAATGATTTTGTTTAGTAATCAATGATTTTATTATAATAATAAAACTTGAGCAAGATGCGAGGTAGGTTTCACAAAAAAAAAAAAGAAATAAAACAAAATTGAGTTTTGAATTCGATATATTTCGGGGGTGAGCCCAAACTCAGTTTTCTTTGACTCCTGATGATGGGCTCACCCCCGAAATTTATCGAATTCTCAAAACTCAATTTTGTTTTATTTCTTTTTTTGTCAAACCTACCTCGCATCTTGCTCAAGTTTTATTATTATATTAAAATGTTTCACCTAGAACCAACATCTATCTCCTTAAAAGTTAATGATTTTATTTATGTATGAACCTTGTATGAACATAATTTAATTTTTTATTATGTTCTAAATTTCCCCAGATAATTATTATTGTTTTTATTATGATATTTAAATATTTTTCATTAATAAATATGATATTGCGAATTTTTTTCGACTTACTTTAATTACGATTTTTATACTGACTAAATATTTGGTAAAATCAAATGATGAACTTGGTTGAATGTTCCGTCAATTGATTCAAAAAACTGTATTTAAAAGGAATAATTATTTATTTGATTTAGCATTCGAAATTAATAAATATTTTGGTAACCTACAATTGATTAAAATAATAAAATATATTGTTGTATATATATGGAGATGGGAAGGGAGTGTTGCTCGATGCCCGAATTATTGTAAAATATGTAATTTAAATAAAACATTTTGTTAAAAAAAATAAATAAATATTTTGCTATATTAATTTAATATTAATTTGCGATTATTGGAATCCAAAATAAATAATCTAAACTACGATAAATTTATCTCAATGTATAATAATTCCTATAGCGCCCATGCTATTCTCGTTGTTTCTGCCTGCTGCTGACGTCACGTTCTCGAGTTGATGTTGGCCTCACCAAATCGACACCAGGGCGTGTCTATCTATATCTTATATGGTCTAAGGTCTGTTCTATATACTCTAGCATTAACTTTTTGCTAGTATTGTCGCGAAACAACTACCTTAATTAAAAAATTTGAAAATTTATGCCGTTTTTATCAATTTTCTTTAATTTTACTTAATAAATCTTAATTATTTTTTTCTCTAATACAAATTAGGAGTAAAATGTTCACATTTGTACGCCTAGTTTATATTTTTCAGACCTTGAATCTTATTTTGAATTCATAGATTTATGAGTTATGGCTGAGATGCCTATGGACACGTTCACATACATTTGAAAATCTATGTTCTCTGTTCTATGTACCTCAATATTCACAAAACATGACAGTACATTTTGAGTGATATATTATTAAAAAATACAGTTAATCTCAAGAAGAATTAAATCACGAAGTTTTTTTTATAAATTTCTATAGTGTATCTATGATTTAATTTTAATGACATTATGGAGATTAAAGACCCACCTGAAATAAATGACTCTTCAACAAATATTGATAGCCGCGAAACATTATTAAGTTTTATTAAAAACTACAGAGACCTATCGGAGTTGTGGGACCTTACTACAATAGAGTATTCAAATAAGAAGAAAAAGAAAGAGGCGTACGAGAAATTACTGAAAATATACAAGATTATTAAAAGAAATGCAACCATCGGAGATGTCAAGAGAAAAATCAACACTCTCAGAGCAAATTATAGAAAAGAATTAGAGAAAATTGAAGATTCTAAAAGATCTGGTGCTCATGGAAACGAAATCTACAAACCTAGATGTTGGATATTTAAAGAGATGACTTTTCTCGAAAAAGTACAATCAATGCGTTCCAAATATAGAAAACATCAGGTATCACATATTCTTTTTCTTTTCGTTTTTACTTTACCATACAGGGTATGGTCAAGTATTGTAATCGTGCATGAAAAAAGTGTTTATTTTTTGCTTCTTTTTTCGAAATATCTCAAAAACGGCTGAAACTATTTTGATTAAAAAAATTGAGCGAAACCATGGCATTTCGCTCTACAAAAAAGCTCTAATAAGTGAACATCGAAAAAATTATATTTTTCGAGATAATAATTGTTTTGTCAAAATGTCTGTTAGTCTGTCCGTCTGATTGTCCGGTTGTCCGATAGTCTGTGCGTTATCAAATTTTTGTGGACGAGCTAGCTCAAAAACTAGTGTGAATATCGAAACCAAATTTCACGCGTAGTTTTGGTCCATTGAGATTAAGAGCTGATTAGATATTGGTGCATATCGACCCAAAATTAAGGGGGTGTGGAGGGGGTTAAAAATTAAAAATATAGGCTCTTGTACCAAACTCAACCAAATTTTGTATACATAATCAATGGGACCCGAGAAGTCAAAAAATGCAAAAACTAACCGCCCAAAATGGGGGGGGGGTGTAGGGTCAAAAAATCAAAATATAGGCCCTTATACGAAACTCAACCAAATTTTGTATGCATAATCAGTGGGACCCCAGAGGTCTAAAAATGCAAAAACTAACCGCCCAAAATGGGGGGGGGGGGGGGGGGGGGTCAAAAAATAAAAATCTTGGCCATTTACCAAACTCAACCAAATTTTGTATACATAATCAGTGGGACCCCAGAAGTCTAAAAATGCAAAAACTAACCCCCCTACCCTACATGATTATAAATAATTTTATTAAATATTAAATATAAGTGAGGGGCCAGGTTGTATGGTAAAGTCAAGTGGATGGCCACATCAGAACACGTCAGCTTATTTAATAAAAGAATGCTAAAAGTTGCAGCAGCTCCGGTCTTAGACCCTCTACGAGGATGGTTTGATACTGTTTGATAAGTTTCTGGCCTGACTCAGAGAAGGCGTCAGCAGTTGTAATTTTTGACTCGTATTCTATAGTACTAACCTAAACTTACTTGCATACCAATTTTTAGGTTGACTGTTCTGTTAGTATAGATTTGACGGGGATTCTACGGTAACTATAGCGCCGTGATCTGACGATAGATTCTTATAGTACTCACCGTAGTATTACGGGTTCCGTGTGGCGCCGCTATCTGACGATGGATTCTTTTAGAACTAGACAAAATAAGTAGGAAAGTAAAAATAAAATTTTAAACTACAAATTTGAATTGAAACTTTATCAACCGTGATGTCTCAAATTGTCTCAAGTGAGACCCAGGGCGTTGGCACTTTCCACTTTTAGAACTTTACATTAGGTTCGGTTCTATTTATCATCTCGGTTCATTTAGATAAAAAAAATTGGTTCCCGAAGTAAGAACTAAGAACTTACGTGGACCTGAAAAACGCCTGAATGGATCTCTGATTAAATAAATAATGTTCATTATAGTTTTTAATTAAAAAAAAAATTAAAAGAGTGAATATCTTATTTCAATTATCAAATAATTTAGCATAATTACCAGGCACGGAGGTAACGGGGATTCAAACCCGCCCCATACATTAAACAGTTAAATTTTTCTTTTGATTTTATTTTCGAAACACATCCTATCACTGCATAGCTGTCTCTGAATTAAGTATATTATCAATAGAAAATCATTTCAATTTTGTTTAACCTATGTCGTGGTGTAGGGAACCCGAGGGGTGAACCGCGATTGGAATTTGGTGTACACGTCTTTGGAATTATTTCGGAATTCATTAGATAATGCCCCTTCATCTGTTGTCTTCTAATTGGAAGTAGGTGTACACGATATTAGGTCGCGGTTCGCCCCTCGAGGGAACCCGGTGCCAATAAGATACCTGAACAAATCATTTGCTCAGTCACCGAACCCCCCATAACAAATCTATACCTACGTGCCTACAACATATACTTTGCTTTTAACCAATTTCATTTCGGTTATACCTAATTAATAAAATGATTTTCTCTTTGCAGTTCAGGCATGTCGACACTAACGATTGTGATGAATTTAGAAATGAGATTCCTGCTAAATCTTTTAATAAGTCAAAACTTGTGGAAAACAATCAGAAGAAAAGTCAAAATGAAGTTTTAATTAATTATTGTGAAGAAGAAACAATAACTAGAAATTGGTCATTCAAGTTAGCAAAAATGAATTCTGATCAAAGAATTTGGGCAGAAAAATTCATAAACGATATTTTAACCGAAGGAGTACTTGGTACATTGCATCGACATTCCTTGTTTATTAATCAGAATGAAATCATTAATTTTACATCTTCAAATGACAAAAAAATGATTTAGAATAACTTTGATTTTTATTTATATTAAAGTTTTGAGATCTGTTGATATTTGAATTTACCAAAAAAAATATATAATATATATATTAAATTATAAAGCGAATGAAGTCATGGTGATTACGTGTTGTAGAAAAGTATCTATTTAATTCGTTCTGACTAGGGGCCTTGTTTGGCATAAAACGTACAATAGTGACGTCACAACTAGCTTTCAGTTAATGGTGCGATTGAAAAGAAGATAATAAGTTAAGGCCATATTGATTTTTTTAATTATAAAGTGTGTAAATATTTTATTTTTTAAGGAATTTTTTAAAATAATATGAGAAAATTTGTTCTTTTTTTGTTATTTATTTAAGAATATATATATACACTTCCTCAGTTGTTCGGAACTGTTCATATATATACCAATAATTGTAAATAATTTTAATGAATTGGCTAAGGGGCCAGTTATGGAAAAAAGTTGAAATAAAAGCTAACTTTTTTTTAATACTTTATTTTGGGCAGACCTAATCGATATTTTACAACGTTTCGAGCGCTCTTCATCAATGCACGTCAACTGGAAAAGATTATTGCATGTTTTAAATTTTTTGTTTTAACTTTTTATAATAAATTTTTAAAGGATGGAATTGAGGATTATATAGTACTCACCCAAGTCACAAAAACACACAAAATTGATCTCCAGCAGACGTTTTATATTTGGAATCATTTCACTGGTAAACATGCTATTTCAACAGAACAGACGTAAAATATCGATTACATCTGCCCAAAATAAAGTATTATATTAAATAAAAGTTAGCTTTTATTTCAACTTTTTTTCCCATAACTGCCCCCTTAGCCAATTCATTAAAATAAAAGAGGGCCACCAAACACGGTTCTTTTGAAATTGTAAATAATTCCAAAAAATTAATTATTTTGTATGTTTTTATAAGATAGAGAGAAATTAATTAAAAAATCAAATATTTAATTATTTTTTATTACAAATCGTTTTTTGTTTTTTTAATTTGTGACCTATTAATTTTTTTCTAAAATGCTTTCTACCTCAACTAACACTTAAGGACGTTCCCTAATAAATCGATTTTTGGTCAATATAATTGTGGTTTCCTTTTGAGTAAACACATTTTACGAGCCAGTTAGGTATTCATAATATAATATCACTGACATATTATTAAGAAGTACAGCTGGTGTGAGGATAAAGGGTCGACTCTCTTACTGTCTCCCTCCCATTTTAGATTTTTTTTTAATGAAATTGATGAGAGAAGGAGTTACACCAAAAAGATGCATCCCCTATAGGCCTGGATGGGCCCCTCCTTCTTGAAAAGAAGAAGAAAGGGGGATTTTGTGTGCTGGGTGGGGGTCGAAGTTATCTGTGGATGCGGGTCTTAAACAGACGAAGGTTATAAGTCGCGGGGAAGACGGTGGCAGGGAGCGAGAGATAAAAGAATTGGCGAAAGCGCTTGTTCAAGAGTAAAGAGGGTTTTAGGGGGGATGGAATTGGAATTGGGGGGGGGGTGCTCTAAAAATTCCAACAGCATACATGGTCTCAAGAGGATCACCCACTTCAGGGTAAATGTTGCTGTTGGTGATACTTTGAGAATCTTCATTTCAAGCTCGTTGACAGATTATATTTTAAATTCGTAAATAATATCTCCGCGAAACTTGAACTTCACTCCCCGCCATGGAAAGCACCAGCTGTTCAGGTAGATAGAAATACTATGTATTATAAAATAAATTTTCACCATGTTTCTGATATTTCTAAATATTAATTTTGGCAAAAAAAGTCCGTCTAGTCGGGCTTGCACTCTGAGAGTTATATCACTAATCTAATTATATTACTAAATAAATAGATCGGCACTCCCTGAATACCATACTTCAGCTCATCCAGAGGCATACAGGCATAAGAAAAATAAATATATCTTTCAAAATACTTGAGATATCGAATTCGTTTATATGTGTTCTTGATAAGGAAGAAATTGATGAATTTGTAATTTTTTTCATAATTCTAAGTTGTGCGATTTTTCAGGTACAAAAAAACAGCATTTTGGGGCTCTCTCCCATAATAGTTTTAAGTTGGAATAAATTTAAAAAATTATATCTAATTTTACTTTAAAAGATCTTTACAACAATTCTTCAGACTCAATGTTAAATAATATTTATATTTTTATTTTTGACACCACATAAAATTCGACACTCCTCAAAATAATAATTTGATTAAAATTTTAATATGATAATAAATATTGTAAATGTAAAGTTTTTATACTATTAAGCTACTATGCTTTGACAGACACTAATAGAGCCCCGTTTTACTTTTCAAACAGAACCCTAAAAAAAATCTTAAAATGAATTCAATACTTCCGCAGTCTGACGGCCTACAGATAATTACTTAGACTTCTTAAACATTAATAAAAAAAAATCAAATTTTTTTATATTTTTCCATTGATAAATATTTGTCTCGACCTCGAATTCGTTTTCCGATTGGCAAAGTTCATTTTTGAATTGATTGGCCTTTTTTGCGACGATTTCAGAAATACAAAAGACATTTGGTTTAATTCATTAATTACCCATAACGTCGACAAAGTTTCCCGAGCCATGTCCATTGTCTGTGGCGCCTGCGTGAATAAATCCAGATGGTGGTGATGGCGAAACGGTAGCGAACAAGTCTACAGCGATTTTCACTTCTTCGGCATCATTTATAATTATTAAATGGCCGTCGTCGTTTGTATTACAAATCTATTCAAGAAAACAAAAAAGTCGTAATTAGTTAAAAGAACTTTTGCGAAATTTTAGGAAACGAGAAAGGAAATAGAAGAGATAAAAATGCATTAAGAAGAAAAAAAACTCTTTAAAAATATTCTATGTAGCCATCTCTTGACTTTATCATACATCTGCCTCTTGTATATTTTAATTAAATTAAAAATCAAATTGATTTTCGCCCAGTAGTTTTACAGGATTCTAAAGACAAACTATGCAAAATTGATAACGTTTAGGGAAAGCGGTGTTTGTTTATAGTGAAACATATTAAACACAGGAATTATTTAACGGATTATAGTGGTGTTTCACAAAGTGGAAATAAAATTAAAAAATCTTTTAAATTATATTTTGGAGATTTTTTATTTATCTCTATACATATTTCAGGCTATGAACCCTTCATCAGGAGGTTTAACAAAAAAAGAGATTTTTTAATTTTATTTCCACTTTGTGAAACACCACTATAATCCGTTAAATAATTACTGAATGCAAAATTGGTCCAAATCGGACAGAAAGTTCAAATTTTTAACTCCCTAATTTTTCGCCTGATTTCAACTGAAATCTAAACAACTCTTAATCTAAATACACTAAAGTGCAAAAAAATTGATCCACCAATAAAAACTTTATTAAATAGTAATTTTTTTTTTTACAAGTATCCATCCATTATTGAAATTCTTGCTTATTGCAAGTGTACTTTCCACTTGTCGTTGACTTAGCCCTTGATTAATTAGGCACACAATTTGAACTGATTGAATTTCAGAAATATCCATTTTGTATATTTTATATTTCTATTAATGATGCTTAATTCAAAATGATCTTTTAATTTAATTTTACTTATTTTTTTATAAAATTCAAAAATGATAAACAATATTTATTGAATATGTTAGTTTGAGAGTTAATATAACAAATTTTATGGTTATTTGTAAAAATTGTAAAAATAATTTGCAATTAATAAAACTTTTATTAGTGGCTCGATTATTTTGCACTGTAGTGTATATCATATATAAATATAAAATTTCTTTTTGATGCCTTTATTGGTTTTTAAGCTAGACAGTACACAAAATTTGGTAACACACACACACACTAAAGTACATTCTCACAAAATAATTAATGTCTCTTAAAATATAAATTTCTCAATACTCACAATATAAAGCTTTATTGTAGCTTAAATTCGCTCAATTTTTTAGTCATATGACTAAGTATTTCAATTTTTTAGATACCTACCTACTGGAAAAATTGTAATTTTCGAATTTTTAGTCTAGGTACTTTGAAATGAAAGTGGAATTAAAAAAGTTTTTTTTTAATATATTTTTATATTTTAATTTTTGGTAATTAAATAAATTAAATACTTTTAGACTTATTTAAAATTGTGTACCGAATTTATTGTAATAATTTAATTTATATTTATTTTTTTAAATTAAAATTATATTTTTTTCTAAAAATTCCAGGAGTTGATCAATTTATTCTCATCACAAATAGGTGTAGGTTATGTGAAAAATTTCAAGAAATTCAGCTTGGTAGAAGTGAGCTAAAATTCGATTATAAGATTCTACTAAAACAGACATACAAACAGAGGGAGATTAAATCGTACTACTACTTTAATACTTAGAATATTTAATTTTGTCAGATCTTTTATGCTTAGAGTCTTCAGGTTATGGAATTTACTGCCTCCCATAGCCGATCCCAAATTCCGAACTCTTCAAGACCTGTATCACCAAGCTTCCCCTAACTTCACTCTATGCACCAATTGTACTACTTTATTTAGGGTTACGTTTGAGCAATATAATAATTAACAAAAGGTTATTTCGCGAACAATTTGAAAAATATACAAGTAAATTTATAGAATTTTGGGGGGTTCAGATAGGCGTGTCGGCCTGCTAACCAGGGGACCCGGGTTCGAATCCGACTCGAGGCACCCAGCTAAAATCTGACCCCGGGGGTAGAAACAAATTTAGAAAAAATATAATTAGTATCGTAAATTGGCTTTTGGCTAGAAAAGCCGAAAAGCCAAAAAAAATAGAATTTTTGATAATTTGAAAATCTGA
Source organism: Forficula auricularia (assembly GCA_024734495.1). Classification (NCBI taxonomy): domain Eukaryota; kingdom Metazoa; phylum Arthropoda; class Insecta; order Dermaptera; family Forficulidae; genus Forficula; species Forficula auricularia. The sequence goes on along the minus strand of JALMQS010000120.1, from coordinate 9,432,818 downwards.
TTGTTACTTTATCCCTAATGAAGCAGCTTATAATATTTCTTATTAAAAAACCAAGAAGATGCTCTGTATGTATTTTAAAATTAAAGGGAGAGATAATAATGTAATTTACCGTGGATGCATCCTGCCAGCTCAATCCTACTGGATAAAGGGTGTATTTGTGACCATTTTCCCCGAAAATGGTAACGGAGTGTACTTGGACCAGACCAAGGGTCAGGAGTACAGCGCAGCGTAAGATTCCGTGCATGATGTCTGTTAGATCTGTGTCTGTATCACAAATCCTCCTTCTATATATCCACCCGAGTTATCTCCCTTGATTACTTGACATTGTTTTTTTGATCTTCATTTTATATTGATTTATTTGTCAAATAAATGTTCGATATCTCGGTACTTAAGGAAAGAAGTGATTAAATCTCTAGCAATCTTTTTGTTTTTTTCAATCACTAAGATTTTTTATGATAAAGATATATTCCTCCTACACACATTTAGAATTATGGTATATTGGAAATTCATTAATTTTTTTCTTACTTCTTTTATTATTATTTAAAGATGTCTTGACGATCAGGGATGAGGTCAAAATATATAACAAACTCAAATCCCTTGTAGAGCTTTCGTATCCTCACTTAACCCATGATCTTTATATGAAAAAAAAGAACAATAATTCTAGATAATTAATTTCATTATTTTATACATAAAATTTATAAAAAAATAAAGTATTGGGACTTTAATTTACATACGAATCATTGAAGTATTGAATGGTACCTATCCCTAAAAAATGACTTTTTGAATACTTTAAATATTATAAATTTTATTTTTAACTTTGAAATGTTTTAATTGAAAATAAGCATAGGATAGCTTTTATAGTTAAGAGTACAAATCTTCGAGAAAATAAACTGATGAAGTCATGCATATGACTTTAACATACATCTGCCCCCTCTTTTATATTTAATCCTATACTAACATACTAAAGGACATTTGTGCGTGCCTCTGTATGTACCTATGTATCTATGTCCGTCACCCAACAAAAACAATCATCATGGCTACCAATTTAAATGAAATTATCTACATATTTATATAAAATTAAGATTTTGTCTGTACATTGGGGTGGTGGTGTAGGTGGGGGTGGTGGGAGGGTTTCGAGGGGGGGGGGGTCAGGTTCGAGAGTTGGCGGTCCAGGGGTCGTCATGGTTACCAATTTAAATGAAATTATCTATATATATAAAATTAAGATTTTGTCTGTACATTGGGGTGGGGGTGTGGGTGGGGGTGCTGGGAGGAATTCGGGGGGGCCAGGTTCGAGAGGTCGTCATGGTTACCAATTTAAATGAAATTATCTATTTATATAAAATTAAGGTTTTGTCTGTACATTGGGGTGGTGGGGTGGGTGGGGGCGCTGAGTGGGTTTCGGGGTGGGGGTCCAGGGAGCGAGTCCCCTGGCTAGCAAGAGTGCAGCCGAAGGCGGGCCTTGCATCTAGTATAAAATAAAATAGAAGACAATAAAAGAGTGTGTCTTCAGGTGGAAAAATAAACTTTTAATTTATTTATAACGAGACTATAGTTTGTTAGACTTTCATACATCAATTCCTTCGAATCAATTGTAATAGACTGATGAAGAGGGAAAAGCCCTCCAAACTATAGTATAATATAAAATCATTTATGAAATCACCGTCTTTTTTAATTTTTCCCTCATTACCAATTTCTTCTTTTAAATATGAAACTATTCAATTTTATCATTTTAATCATTTTTGACTCCCTTGAGTCACTCTCACTTTCACATGGAGAGGCATTTTCGTAAGCTCATATAGGATGCAAATGCGAAATTTCATACAAATTGATCAAACTAGAATTAGGGGTTCAAAAATAGAATTATCAATATGATTCTATTTTTTGAACCCCCCTCCCCATTTTGAAAAGAAATAATAATAATTATTATTATTAAATTTCAGCTAACTTTCTTTTTTAGATGAAAATTTTAAATTTAATTTTTTAAAAGGGCCCGCAGCTCCTCCATTTTGGGCCCATTAGCAATTAATATCTTCTTTTAAATATGATACTCTTCTATTGTAAATATCAGTTTTTTCGATTTTTGTTTGGAAATTTTATTATTTTAAATTATTTTTGAACATTTAATTTTAAATAAACAAAAAATGGTATTTCTAGCTCTAAATTAATTAAATTATTATTTTTAAAGCTGAATGTAAGTGTAATGATATTATAATTAAACTAAAGAGAACTAATGTTAAATTATTAATTTGTATTTCTTTGTTTTGTTTCAGGTGAGTTTTACATTTATAGCTGCGTAGAGAATATTAGTAAGTCAAACTCAAACTATTGTTTATATTTAAATTTAACTTATTTGATTTTGCTCTTCTCAAAGATGGAATCACTTTTTTTCATTTGATGCAATTCGATGAGACACGGATAATTGTTTATTATTAATTATATTAACATAATTCTGTAAAGCGAAGAAGGAAAAAAAGAAACAGAAAAATACCAAGATTATATATAATACAGTCGACTCTCGATAATTCGAACTCTCCAGCTGTTAACTTCGGTAAATCGAAAAAATCCTGTGTATTTTGATACGCTCGATAACTCGAAATCCTTTTTGCAACAAGACTGGGAGAGAACGTTCTATAATTCGGACTAGGCCACTCACCCTCTTTATAATTCGAATTTTTCCTAGCCACATCGAAACAAAAAACTATTCTTAATTTTTTTAATTAGGAATGTTATTATCTATTCCAATATTAATACATAACATGTAATTTTTTGTTCTTTTTTTGTGGTTTTCATTATTTTTACTTTTTAATTGAGGCTATATAAAACATTTATGTAAGCTCATACATATTTTCAAAAATATAATAAAAACTCTTAATGATTCGAATTTTTTTCTTTCCTTTTGATAATTTGAAGTCTCGATGATTCGAATTTTTCTTGTAGTCCCTTGGATTTCGAATTATCGAGAGTGGACTGTATTTTTATTTGAAAGATAATATGGTGGGACGTTTAGATAAAGGAAATATTTGGCAGGAATAGAGTCTATGGTATGAGAGGAAAATAATGAGTGGTTGCGTCAAACTATTCTTGAGATTCAATATACTATAATGATGATGATGATGAGAAATCTCTACTCCTTTGCTGTAAATATAATCCTCCATTTCTCAATTTTCACACTTAAACTTGAGAATTACATTTTTTCGATTTTTTCTATAACTTCACTGTGAATGTAGAGCGTAGACTTAAAGTTTATTAAATATTATATAACAAATGTATATGAATTATATAAATAATGCCAGACATTACGATGTGTATTTTGAGTTAAAATAAATTTAATCAATTATTAAAATTTTTTATATTTTAAATCAAAGTTGAAAATGAACAATACTCCTAGTACCTCAGAAAGACCAACGATATCGCACTTAGATCATTTGCAATCGAGAGTATTTATTTTGTATTTTAGTTATAAAACTTTTTTTATTTCATTTTTAGTGTGAAAATATGGGAACGACTGAATGAAACTAAAATAAACTAAAATAAATTTTACACATAATATTCCTTACTTCTCTAAAGGTGACCTCCAAATTCGACAAATATGAACTAGTTAATACTAGATTCACTGTTAAGAAGTTTAATTTCAAACAAGATAGTTTACACTCACTCTTCTTTTTTTTAATTACCTACTATTTTTAATTAAAGCTTGTATTTGTTTTTCATTCATTCATTTTTTTTTAAATCTTATTTAAACTTAATTAATCACAAAAAATAGACTATTTTCTTTAATTAACCGGAAAACATCCTACTTTTATCTGATTGCAAAATATCGATATAACCGTTTTTTATTTTTTTTTTTATTTTCTACTCGTGATTAATTAAAAAAAAATCAATTTACCATAGTTCAAGAGGGAGTTTATTCATAAATTACATGACGCATGTTTGTGATGATGATTGCCGCGTGTTTTAATCTCTCTTATACTATAATATGATACCATCTCCATGCTTTAGGTTTAAGGAGTTAAAAATAATGCGATCATCACAGTGAGTAAGCGTTTTGCTATTTCCATTATACCAATTTTTCTAGCATAATGAAAAAACTGATTTTAAATTAAAAACATAAATTTCATATTTCTTTAAATTTCACCGGAATCCTCAATATTATCCTCCTATATATACGTATATTTCAGCAATGAATTAAGAATAATCCCTGAATCACCTCCACGAATAATAATTCGAAATGGAATATTTATTAAATATAAATGAAAAATTCATGATAAATTTTTTGTTATACAAATTTATCCTCATTTTAATTTTACACACATGGTATCTCGAGTCACTTTCTAATACAAAAAATAATTGAAAATTAAAAAAATTCTAATTTTCCAATGAATGTACATTTTGGAAATTTTATACAGTTTGCAAACTTGATCCAAAATTATAGCTGCTGTCAAAGAAGTGTTTGAATCTTGCAAGAAAACCAGGAGGCCTGTCCTGATAAGATAAACCACGTTCCACATCACTTGTGACCTCGTCAACAATTTTCCGTCCGCGCTATCCACGGCGTCATTCGAGCAGTCCTCATTATATTTATCAATTTTACTATCTCAATGAAAAATTAATTTCAAATCCCGTTTCTTTTTTGAAATTTAATATTTTTAAAACGTGTTTTGGATACAATTCAGATGAGCTAATGAGCTAATAATAGGAGATCTAGCATTAACTGACATTCTCGACTTTGTGGTTCATCGTAGAACTGTCTTCGGTTTCTTTCCTCTTTTATAGATACTAACTAGCATGGAGTTTGTTCTGGCGAGATGAAATCAATAATTCCTCCTAAAGCTTCATTTGTGCGAAATACAAGATTTTAAAACATTCATCACCCTTTCGCGATTAATTTAGATACTAACCGAACAAACGCTCTCGTCAAATCGTTTATCTCTATGACTTCAAGAGATTGGAACTCGTTTTCCCCACTGGTCTTCCATGCTACATACAACCTTCAGTCTTTCAAAAACTTCACCCACAAATAACGTCGACTCCGACCTAATCCCATCTTTTAATGATGCAGAGGTCACCTGGGACTTCTGTGTTTGTACTTATTTGGTGCAACTTCTTCGTGTATTAATGTCATAACAACAAAAATATAGGGCTGAACATTAAATAAAAATTAATAAAAACAAAACTAAAGATTTTGACTATAGGAAATATGCCGGTCAAGTTTAACTCGGGTCACATATCGAGAGTTCAATACTTTTTAACTTTCAAAATACTTGAAATATCAAATTCATTCCTATTTATTTATCCTTGATAAGAAGATGATTAGATAATTAGGTTAAGTCTATTATGATCGATCGGGATCAGGTATAAATATTACCAAAAAATGTACACTTTAGAGCTTTTTCACACCGTCATTTTAAAATGAAAAAAAAGCATATATCTAAGTACTTCAAGTGATATTTGTAGAATAATCCTTACTCATTGATAAATCTTCGATTACAATTCTAATACAATTTTTGATTTCGGAGATAATGAATACATATAACTTTTGTCAATTTCAAGCTTGTATCTTATTTAGTTTACGAACTATAAAGCTCTCTCGAACAGATAGAAATTGTAGTAATGCTAAAACATTTTACTTTTAATACCACATTCTATATCTATAGGAATATTAAGGGGAAAGTGTTAGGCTTTTTTTGGGATGAGTTTAAATGGCTGAAGCATGATGAACTCTAAAGATTTATGAGTAGAAAAAAAAATTCAACATTCATACATCTTGGAAAGGTAAGAATTTGGAAACTTTTAGTTATAGAATCAGATCCTTACTAAACAATCGTGCAAACATAGCTTCCTCGATAAATTTAGATCTAAGTAGGCTTAAAAAATGGGGACCTCACAACTTGGTAAACTTTAATGCTGACAAAACCCAGTTCTGTCTAATTTCTAGGCGCGTAGATAGGAACCTTCCTGACATTTCCTTTGATTCGACCTCATTGGAATTCCGTGATAAAATATCAATGTTAGGTGTCACCTTAGGTTCTGACCTTTCTTGGAATGACCATATTATCTCAGTAGCAAAAGCTGCAGCATGTAAGCTTGGCTTTCTTTTCCGAACCAAACGCTTTTTCACCCCCACTCAACTCCTTATATTATACAAGGCTCAAATTCGCCCCTGTCTTGAATATTGCTCTCATCTGTGGAGAGGGGCCTCCAAGCATTCTCTTAATACCTTAGATGCAATTCAGAGGCGGGCTATCAGACTTATAGGCGATCCCGCATTAACTGACACTCTCGACTCCCTAGCCCAACGTAGATCTTTCCCTTTTTTATAGATATTACCATGGCTTGTGTTCTGACGAAATAAAATCGATAATCCCACCAAGGGCTTCATTTGCGCGAAATACACGATTTTCTAAGATTCAACACCCCTACTAAACTGAATACTAATCGAACAAACGCATTTACCAATTCATTTATCCCTATGACATCTAGAGACTGGAACTCTCTTCCCCTGACCAGCAAATTATAACCTTCAATCGTTCAAGACCATCATCCACAGATACCTTCGACTCCTACCCAATCCCTAAACTCTTCTTATCTTCACGATACAAGGGTCCACCGCGGACTACAGAGGTTGTACCTTCTTGGTGCAACTTCTTCTTGTATCAATATCATTATAAAAAAAAAAATATAGCATCAAATAAGTCCTAGAATTGTAAATATTCACACGTTTTTTTTTTGTTTTTTTTAATGATATTGATGTGAGAAGGATATACACCAAAAAATCTGGGTTGGCCCCTCCATCGTGAAAAGAAGAAGAAGAGGGGATTTTATGGGCTGGCTAGGATTCGAAGGTATCTGTGGATGCGGGTCTTGAACAGCTGAAGCGGGGAAGACGGTCGCAGCTGGAAGCGATTTCCAGTGTCTGGAGGTCATATGGATAAAAGAATCAAGAGAATCGGAGTACAATCACCAAGTAGAACCATATTCTATAGAACTATTAAGAATGAATTTAAATAAATTCTCCTCAATACAAAAAAAAAATCATGTACACATCAAGTTATCCCGACACACTTTTATTTATGTTCATGCTAGTATGAAAGTAATTTAGTTTCAGGGGATAATATATTTTTTACTTTTTAGTGCATTTTGAAATTTAACCGTGTTTTTTTTTTTTTTGTTAAAATCTGTAATACATTTTTATTTTTATAATTTTAGTCTGTGAAATTTGCACGTTCCATATCTTGACATTAGGTGAGAAATAATATCAAAGGGTATTAGATATAGAAAGTACTTGTTAGTATATTTTTTAAAATTTAAATTAAAAGAAATATTTAAATATCATAGGAAACAAGTCTTCGAAATTTCAATAAATTCGTCAAAAAGTTGATCAAAATTACCTAGATTACTTAATGCTACCCAAACATTAGACAGAAAGAGAAACTAAGTTTTAAATAAAAGCTTAAAAATATAATCAATCATGTAAATAAAACCAAGAGAGAATTTTTCGCTGAATTATTATTTATTTTTTTAATTTCATTTGGAATTGTCTGTTTTTTTATTGTATTTCTCATGTTTAAAGAGAGTGAAATTTTAATTGAGTTTAATTACATGGTGATATTTTCGCAAATGAAATATAATTCATCATCGCACGAATGGACTTGATAGTAACCGTAAATGTTGGTGACAACACAAAATGGACCACTTGTTTGATTATTTGGCTGACCAAGCTCCCAAAATCTCTTCACTACGGGACGGGCTAAAAACAAAAAAATAAAACAAACAAAAGATTATTATCATTGTTCAGTAAAAGTTTGAAAAAACAAGTTTAGTATTCTTTAATTGATTAATTTTATGTATAGTACATAAATCATCATTATTGTCATAAATTATATGTCCATTTATAAAACAACATTTCTATGATGTTGACCAGATTTGTGATCTATAGACTAAATATTTTGAGTTGTTGAAAATAAATAAAACTTTTTTTATTTTTGTTTTACAGTTTGTCATATATATTTATATACACTTCACTTAAAGTTTAAACATGGATTAAGCCTACAATGTGACCACAGGACTGAAAATAGCAAAGAAATTAGTAAATATGAAATGAGAAGTCCGCAAGCTATAGGCGGTATGTAGCTGTTGCTATTAATACGTTCTCATATTTAATATATATATTGTTACTGTAACGAATCAGAATGAAACAAGTTTAGTAAATTGAACTTCAAAACTACGCAAGAACTAGGGACGATCCAGAGATTTTGGGCACCAGAATTCCTACTTCTTTCCACTAAGTATATTGTTATTTTAATATACCTAAGTACACACAAATTATTAAAAAAAAAAATATTGGCAAAAACCTATAATTAAAACCAGGTCACTAGTGGAGCCAACTCTCAGCATAAATTCATTCAAACTGATAATTAAAATACTTTTTCTTGAGAATTCACGATGAGAAAGATTACTATTTTTGTCACTAGTTTTCGATCCACGAAGGGGTAAACACAATGATTCTAACATGTATACTAAATATTATTCATTACAGGTCGGATTTAGTATACCAGGTGAGTTTTTTTTATCTTGAGACAGTCTTCTAACTCAAAAACAATGCATTGTATGAAAAAAAGTTTCAAATAAAAGTTTATTTATATCAGGGGGGAAACTAAATTACAGTATTGTTTGTTGACCTAGAACAAGCTTTCAAGGGTATTTCAAGGTCAAGTTCTGTTTTTTTTAAATAGAAACCTATATTTTTCTATACATATCCTTAATGTACAAAAAAAAACTGAATAACTTTCATACGAACTATTTTTTTATACGACATCAAATAAACAAAATATTAAATCAATTGGATCTCGAAAAAATCCAAATAATAATTATTCATATCAATTATTCAACTTAATTATCAAATAATAATGATCAAATATTTAATTATTAATTAAATAATTTAATAATAATTAATAATTTAATAATTTTCCGACAATGTTCGGTGACATTCCAGACTGTATCGCAAGTCTTCTGGATGAAACATCTGTCTTCAACAAAAAATGCTCCATTTTTATAATGTTAATAATACAATATAACTATCTACTGAATTGACACGAGAAATAAACTTTTTTAACCTCAAGAATTTTAAATAGATCTATTAAATAGAAAATAATCTCTTAAATCTGTGTATAATGAAGTTTTAAGATCATTATAAACACTTATTTTCATTGTTGTGACTTTTCAATTTAATAAGTAATTTTTGATTTTTTTTAGATCTAATTGATTTAATATTTTGTTTATTTGATGTCGTATAAAAAAAATAGTTCGTATGAAAGTTGTTCAGTTTTTTTTGTAATATTAAGGATATGTAAAGAAATACACAGGTTTCTATTTAAATAACAGAACTTGACCTTGAAATACCCTTGAAAGCTGTTTTTGAGTTATAATGCTGTCTCAAGATAAAAAAGCTCACCCGGTATATGACAACCTTACGTGATATCTTAAAGTCTGCTATAACCGGCAATTAGAACTCATAATAAACATTTTTCTACTTAAATTTTTTACTAAAGTTTTATTGTTAATCTTCTTCTTATAATTCTTTGAGAAATGGATGTCCTGTGATTTAAGTGTTGTATCTTCCACGGAGAATTTTGCTCCTCTTATCACATGTTTCGTAATTATTTCAGGTCCCATTTGGTTAACGTGAACATTCCAGAATAGTCTACATTAGGCTAGTCCTTTTGACAATTTAGTCTATTTTGGAAGATTACATAATGGTAATGTTATGATGGGGTGGTTAATCTCTTAAGTATTAATAAATTGGTACGGTTTCATCATACTAACTTTCACGCTCACGGCAATATTATAGTCATTATTCATTAATGAAATATTCCACAATAAGAACTGAACAAAATCGTTAAGTCTGTTTTCATGATAATCAAGATTTAGGTATATTATAAGATTGAATTTGAGAATTTTTTAATATTTATTATTATAGAACCATATTCTCTAGAAATGGCTCTCATTTTTTTTCTTTTTGTTTAAAATATAGCAGAGGTTATATTAAAAAAAAATTGTCAATAGGGAGGTTTCGATCAGAAAATTTATGATTTTCATTTCTAACTTACTAAATTTTTCGAAGACAAATGAGTAATGTATTTTTAATTTTTTTTAAACATATATGGTATATATGCCACATGACTCAAAAAGATTAAAAGCTATTTTTTAAAAAGTCCCAATTTTGGATATTTATTTATCAGGGCTTAGGTCAAATTCATCGCGAAAGATTCATCGTATTTTTTTTTTCAAAGTAATTTTGAAATAAATTTCTGAAAATAATAATGTACAATTTTACAATATATTTAAAGAATTCAAATCAAACCAAAAATGAAGTGATGTTTATTGCTTAATGGGAAAAATTCACCAATTTTTATTGTTATTTGTGTTTTTATTTTATTAAAAAATCAACTCATCCGGCTAAAACCTGACCCCGGGGGGTAGAGACAAATTTTAAAAATAAAATAATTAGTATCGTAAATTGGCTTATGGCTAGAAAGTGCGAAAAGCCAAAAATAAATAAATAAAAAATCAACTACTTATCCGAATCAGAGGGGGGGGGGGGGGGGGATTTAAATATTTAAATTTGTCCGTGATGAATTTGACCAGCCCGATTTACCAGTATACCTACTACTAGTAGTTCGGAAAGCAGGAGAAAAAATAGGAATTTAATAAAAATCCCTTGAGAAGAATTTGACTCCGATTTATTGAATAGTGTATTAGCCAAGTTACTGTTATGAATGAACAATTGGTGAAACGGACGAATGAACATTTGAAATCCACTGTATTTGAAAACATTTTATTGAAAAGAAATTGAATCTTCACTTTAGTACATATTTTATATTTAAAGAATTATTACACATCATCAAATCTTTTCTACATTGCTCAGTTTCTTTTGAAGAATGTCAACGTTAGTCTTCAAAAACTTAATCTCTTCTGGAATAAATATAGGAATTATGGTCTATGTACCAATAACACGTATGATTAGATTATCTAACGACCTACCTATCGATATTATTATGATGATTGTTTCAGAAATATACTGAACGAAATTAATATGTAGCTTATGGTGGTCCTTATTTTGGGTATTTTCAAATTAAAAAAAAATATCCCCCAAGTTTCAAGTCTCTATCTTAATTTTAACCTTTGCCGCACAGCGATGCAAGTTTCCCATCTAAATAACATAGGGTTTTTGACATTGAACCATCAATTTTTTATTCAGGCCAAAAAATCCTTCAAAAAATTTGAAACTCTGTAGACTTTAACGTTATAATAGAAGCTATCATTCAGAATTTTAGCTATTATAATTTTGGAGTCTATAACTTACTAACACTAAGATATAGCAGTATTTTATCTACCCAAAATAAAGACCACCCTAATGAAGCAGAACAAAATTGTTTTAAAGTGCTTTCATTTATTTATCGAAGGAAAGGTTTTGGTTAAAACCACATAGATTGCATATTTTGAATGAGATAATCGCTCCCCGGAGTCTTTATCAAGTGCTGTTGAAGAATTCTCCAGAGAACTCAACCACCCAAGCAAATGCTTTCTTTTGTTAATATAACTTTGTTTTTTATTTCCATATAGCACACCGCATTTGTGATTGGGAGTCACCCTGTTAGTAGTTTTAACTAACTAATTAAATAAACAAATAAATACATGTACCTACACATCTACAGATATTCAAATGTTGAAGTTGATTAATATAAAAGGATATTACTTTATATATATAATATATTTAGTAGTCAGAAATAATATTTTTATCCCAAATAAAATCAGTGGAAAAATAAATGTTTTACCGAACTTGAACGATCCCATTTCTTCATAATATAAAATTAAAGCAAAAGAGTAGAAATCCATAAGTTAAAGAAGATTAAAATATATCTTCTCTATACATGCTTTCCCCGTATCGGATTCATTATATAAAAAACATGATTAATAAAAAAAGTCATGTTTCAACAAAACGCCTGCTTATTTTGAAAACAGTAATCCCACCACTAAGAGAACTATCTTTAATATCAATAATCTGAAAATATCTCAAAAGTGAGTTATTATTATTTTAATCTATCTATAAGGTAGAATATTGTAAACTAGATAAAAATTAGTTTAAAATTTGCATAAAAAGTTTTTTAAATTTTATCATGACCAATAATATTATCTTAGGGAAAGTACTGTTTTCAAAATAAGCAGAAGCCTTAAAATTACTAAAATAAACTGATGTGGCCATCCACATGACTTTGCCATACGCCTGGCCCCTCTTATATTTAATAAAATAATTTATAATCATTTAGGGGATGGAGAGTCAAAAAATTAAAATCTAGGCCCTTGGACCAAACTCAACCAAATTTTGTATACATAATCAGTTGGCCCCCAGAAGTCTATAAGTGCAAAAACTAACTGCTCATATTTTTTGACCCTACACCCCCCACCTATTTTGGGCGGTTAGTTTTTGCACTTATAGACTTCTGGGGGCCCACTGATTATGTATACAAAATGTGGTTGAGTTTGGTCCAAGGGCCTAGATTTTCATTTTTTGACCACCGCCCCCCCCACCCAACTTTGGCCCAAAAAAAAAATAATCTTTTCGTCATTTTAAGTTCTATTTATAGTATATTTCATTTTTCTTTAGTTTGAAAATCTTATAATTTTAATTTCCAAACCCCCTCCCCCCTTAATTTTTTGTTCGATTTCAACCAAAATCTAATCAACTCTTAATCTCAATGCACCAAAACTACATGTGATATTTCGTTTTGATATTCACACTAGTTTATGAGCTTGTGCGTCCACAAAAATTTGGTAACGCACAAACTAACGTACTAACAGACATTTTGACAAAACAGTTATTATCTCGAAAAATAAAAAAAAAATTCACTTTATAGAGATTTTTTGTAGACCGAAATTCCATGGTTTCGCCCAATTTTTTTAATCAAAATAGTTCAAGCCGTTTTTGAGATATTTCGAAAAAACGAAGCAAAAAAAAAACACTGTTTCCATGCACGATTAGGTACAATACTTGACCATACCCTGTATGGAAGATACATCTATACAGATATAACAATTTAAAGTAATAGTGTAGATATTTAAGTAGCTTGAAATTCATTTGATTTGTAATGTTCTAAATTATGCAAATGTGAAATAAGCTTAACGATCTGTTTTTGTTTTTTCCTATTCAAATTGTAATTGGATGTGTTTTGTAATTAGCGAACGAGTGGCACCAGAAACATCCCATTACATTACATCTAGAGCTATCTATTCATTTCTGATAATTTAATCAAGAGAAAATGAACTCGAGCTGTGAATAAAAAATGAATGGCAACATTCAATGCAATCCATTGATCCGGAATGTCTGTCGGATCACCACTTCACTAAAATGGATAGTAAAACACTCCAACCAATGTCCAAAACTTATAAATGGGTCTAGTTTTATTATATTGCTACGCTTTTGAGAATTAATGAAAATGACACCACTTATGCTAACAAATCGTTTGTGATTTTTTTCCGACGGGCCCAGAGCTATCTAAGCTTTTGGTGATAGTCTAGTACGATAAATGATGTTTATTACTATATGTAAACACTTAGAAACGTAACAGAAATAGAAGCTGAAACATTTTGAAAATAAGCGAAAAATTGAATTATTTTTTTATTTTCACGATGTTTAGCCTAAGAAGAAAAATCTTTCCACAATTTCAAAGTTTTAACTGTAAAATCCTTATTTCATATTTCTATCTCAAAAACTTACTAAATGAATCCCGAAGAACTCTATCTTCATTCATATCGGTTATTCCTGCATAGCTGAGACCCTTTGGTGGATTCAAGTCGTGCAATAATTCATAAACAATGTTCACCTCATCTTGGGAATTCAGGATTAACAGATGACCACCATCCATTTCTTTGCATATCTAAAACAAAGACCTTGATTTATTCTTTGCAATATAAAACACAAAATAAGATGATATTTCACTATTATTTTATTTGAAATTTTAAAATTATACTTATAAATCTCCTGAGAAGAGATAAAAGACGATACAAAATATCATGAATCACATTGATAAAAGAAGTTTTTTTTTATAATGATATTGATACAAGAAGAAGTGGCAACAAGAAGGTACAACCTCTGAAGTCCGTGGTGGACCCTTGTAACGTGAAGATAAGGGGAGATTTAGGGATTGGGTAGCAGTCGAAGGTATCTGTGGATGCTGGTCTTGAAAGATTGAAGGTTATAAGTAGCTGGAAAGACGGTCGGGGGAAGAGAATTCCAGTCTCTAGGTGTCATAGGGATAAATGAATTGGCGAATGCGTTTGTTCGATTAGTATCTAGTTTAAGCACGTAGGGGTGTTGAATTTTAGAAAATCGTGTATTTATCGCAAATGAAGCCTTTGGTGGGATTATCGATTTTATTTCGTCAGAACAAAAGCCATGGTAATATCTATAAAAAAAGGAAAGGGCGGAGACAGATCTACGATGGGCTAGGGAGTCGAGAGTGTCAGTTAATGTAGGATCGCCTATCAGTCTGATAGCTCGCCTCTGAATTGCATCTAAGGTATTAAGAGAATACTTGGAGGCTCCTCTCCACAAATGCGAGCAATATTCAAGACTTTCAAGGTTCTTGAAGAATTGAAGATAGTAGGGGTTGGAAAAGATTGAAGAGGAAAAGTAGTAGAACTAATATTAATTTTTCATTAAATTGAAGGGTTGGTTTTGTCACAAATATAATAAAACAATAATTTTAATAACTATTAGAATTATTTAATTGATAACTATAAAGTTTTGGAAGAAATTTAATAAACTAATATTAAAACAAATGATTTTTTTTCAGCCTGTTTTCTTAGTCTGCATTTTCGGTATAAGTTATTACCAGATATATAGATTGCGACTCGGGCAGAACACGTAGTGCCAAAGTGGCTAAAATAAACTTGCTTGATTTCTATCGTTGCTTAGGAAAAATTTCACTACGATGTACGAGCCTAGAATTAAAGCGAGTCTCTTTTTGTTGCTTTGCCTAATTCTTTCCTCTTCACTCTACTGTTTCCAGCCTAAAATTACTACTGATCGTTTAAAAGAACTATATTATCGTGATACAACAAAACAGATTATCAAAATTTTAGTTTTAATAATTTTAACCGAAATAATTCTGTTTTCAACATAATCATTTTTTTTTATAAATACTATTTTCCTGGAGGAGATAATGAAAAGAGAAATTTGGGTTGAAATTATCTAGAATGGACATTTCTGATGAGATATCCTCATCAGAATTACAGATTTGAGACCCCTCAATCTAGATTCGAAAACTTACTATTACGTGAGTCCAGCCGAAACTTTTTTTTTGATAAACTACTCAACCACCGAAGCATCAAATCACATATATAATAATGGGCTCTCTTTTTTCCACACCATAGCCTCAAAGCCGAGCTAGCTTATTCAGTTTCGTTTCTAGTTTATAGAACAACTTTTTGCTTAAATAAGCTGCTACCAGTTGCACAAGCTTTAGAGTCACAAATCAGAACAGACATTTTGATAACCATGTTATTCTGGAAATTCTTGTGGATTTTAGAATCGAAATTAGAGACATTTTACCTATAGCTAAAAGACTATTAAAAATGTTATTATTAAAATATTAACTTTTGTTTTAATTAAATAAATAGATTAGAAAATATAATTGTGTTTTTTACTTAATATTTAAAAAATAATGATATTCTAAGACAAATTACCAGAATTTTCTAAAACAAATTACCGGATTTTCTATTATGGAACTTTAAATAAATTTCGAAAGTATTTCATATACATCAAATGCTAAATCGTCTTAAAAATATGAAGGCCTTCCTTGGTCTTTTATAATATTAATCATTTTTATCTTTACTTTAATCACCTGTCTTTATAGTTTATTGCTTTTCAATTGTAGCATGCGAATTATTCAAGCAATTTTTTTTTTTATTGTAAACCAAATGTATAATAAATATATTTATTTAAATTGGTATTTGAATTTAAAAATAATAAGATTTTATATACGCTTTTTATGAGTAGAGAAAATTGGCGACTAAAAAACCGGAGGAAATAAAGAAAAGCGAAAAAGATAATAGAGTAAAGTAGAGAATATGATTTAAAACATTCCCCAATGTACTTATTTCTTGTTACAGATCATAAGATATAAAATAAAAAAAAAATAATAAAGATTCTGGAATAGAGAAAAATATTACAACATTTAACTTAAAATGCTGTGACCGAAAAGATTTAAGCACCTACAATATTCAGATAATTCCATGATTCAGTAAAAAGTAAATTAATTAATTAATAAAAAATATGTATATATAAAGGTGAAAAGTAAATAGAAAAATATTTAATTAGGAATTTAAGAATTAACCAAGTTCTAAAAAGCATAAATAATTTATAATTTATAATACTTATTAAAGATAAAAAAAAGATTCCTATTGAATTTATAGCCTCCTTCTTTTTTAAAGTCGGATAAAAATTAAAAAGTATTATGCTCATTCTAAGTTGTTATAGAAAATTAAATTTGCTAACATTTCATTGTCTCCTTGATAAAATTCGATCGAAATAGTGGCGAAAAAGTTATCCAGGTGATTGGCAATCTATATTGAGCAGAACATCCCCTACCAAATAGAATCAGCCTCTAAATTCTGATCAAATATCTAAACAACTTCCTCGTGAAATTTTGCTGATGAATGACTAAATTTATACATACCTACAATCACTTAGCTTAAAGCTTGGTGTTCTGAATTTCGAAAAAAATATATATATTTTTTTTTTGTTTCACCATTAGTATCCATATTAAATTTCATAAAAGAAATCGCAGGGATTGGAAAAATCTAAACACAGAGTTTTTATTAGGTGACCAGACGTTTCGTCAATTTATTTTGACTTCCTCAGTGGCCATAATGATAAAACCAGGAAAATTAGAAAAAAACTTATAAATTAATTAATTACAAATAAATTGATCATTAGGTCAGGTTAGAAATACCTCATTTTATCATTCTTTGTCAAAAACAATTTTTCTATAAGATAAATGTCCTGGTTTTATCATTCTAGCCACTGAGGAAGTCAAAATAAATTAACTTTTAACGAGATAGGTGTTGGTTCTAGGTGAAACATTTTTATATAATAATAAATTGACGAAACGTCTGGCACACTTACTAAAGGCTCTTTGTTTTGATTTATCCAATTCCTGCGATTCCTTTTATAATAAATTTATATTAGTTTTTTTTTTCAAAATTTGACGGTGAAGGAAAAAATCGGAAAAAGTTAATTTTACGGTAAATAATTTTGTTTTTGTAGTTTAAAATGTGTTTAACTGTGATTTGTTTTTGAGTAAAGAAGATTATATAACCTTAAATGCTTTAGCCAATAATGAAAGGAACATCGGTTACAGTGTGGAGAATAATTCAATTCTTGGCCGCTTGCATGATAATAATAACTTAATAACTAATAGATCAGCTGTGCAGAGTTTGTCTAAGCCGAAGGCGTTTTGACTTGTACGGGATTATTACTTTACATTCAGGGACCTAACCAGTAACCAGTGCTGCCGCGAGCTTTTATTCGAATGTACTATTCATATTAGTAAAATGTACAGTAATGGGTTAAAAAATCGACCCATTTATTTGGGTCGAAATTATCTAGAATGGACATTTTTGATGAGATATTCTCATCAGAATTACAGATTTGAGACCTCTCAATCTAGATTCGAAACGTTTCTGCTACGTGAATTCATAGAAAACTGAGAATTAAATCTATAATAAAAATCGTAAAAAATTCAATTTTAATTTTTTAAATGCTGGAATAATCTCACCAATTAAAATTATTAATTAAAAATATGGGTTTTTATGATATCATCAAAAATGTCTCAATGTTATACTGGCTTACGGCAAAGAATAAAGATTAAAGTTAAGAAGTATGTTTATAAAATAAATAAATAAATAAATAAAACTCACCTTATTGGCTTTGTGCCATGGTAGTTCGGCCGTAAAGAGCGTATATTTATGATTATTAGGCCCGTAAAGTATTTTCGATTGAACGTAAAAGATTCCGGTGAAAGTAAACAAAATGATAGCAGTGATGCCTCCGTGATATCTAGCCATTATCATCTCGCCCTCTCCTTTATGGCTTCTTTTTGTTTATGGATTATCCGTTTCGTCCCCTTTAGTTCCTGATAGAAAGATGTCCCTTGACAGGACAAATAAAAAATATTTATATTTATGATCTGCAATTGAAATTCAAATGAATCTCATCTAAATTAAAATTATTCCAATTTATTTTATTAGATCAGATTATAAAGAAAGTTTTCTTAAAGTCAAAACTTGGATTTTTATTGCAATAATAATTTCTTCCTAACTGTTGTTATACATAATATTTAACTTTATACTAAATTTATAACAAAGATCACGTCTGTTTGTCTGTCTATCGTTTTTTATTTTCTTAAACGAAATAGGTTAAGAATTCATGAGAAACGAGCATTAAAATGACAACATTCTAGAATTTAGATAAGTTTCCGTTTTAAAATTAAAGGAATATGAAGGAGAGAATTGGACGTCGAGTATGACAAGATGGGGCTTTTGACTTCTTTTATACAAATGAAAAAAGACATATTACTATTTTAAATTTAAAAAATGTATATATAAATGTAAATTTTAAATAATATATTGCTTAAAGCGACGGGATTCATGAAGTGGTATTTGCAGCAGATACCGTTTCACTGTCAAGAATTAAACTTTAGAATCCCAAGACACTTCTCAAAAAAAGAAAAATAATATCTATCAACGTTTCTAGACTGAGAATAAAAATAAAGGAAGATCAGATGATACAAAAAGCTTTTTATCAATTTGTATATCTTTTTTAGAATACTAAGTTAAATTGAATTAGTATAAATATAGTGAGACACCCTCAAAGCAGTGGTTGGCTTAGAATCTTATATAAGCTTCAACAGAGATGACTTCACTATCCCCGTTCATGTGCACTATTAATTTATCCGTTATATTTTATATGTTAAAATAAATAGAGATTTTGAGATGCAATACTTATATATTAACACATAGTGACAATTATTAAGCCAAGAAGAAAATAATAGGATTAGTGACAGAGTTTCAAGAATATGGAATTAGATCTAGAAAAATGTTGAATATTGCAAAAAAAAAATATTTTTTAAGATTAGTATACTATATTTCATAAATGCATTGGAATGCAAGAAGGGGCACACAGAAAAGATGCGGCTTCTCGAGGTGTTAAAATATCCTTGCATTAACGAAAAGAAGAGAATGACTAAGAGCAGAGGTGGATACAAAGGTGTTTGTGTACCCGTGAGTGTCTTGAAGGATTGAAGATTGTTAAGACTTTGAAGAAGAGGAGACAATACAGTCAATTTTGTTATCTACTCTTATTAAACGAGCAAAAATGGTATATATATTTGTTTATATATTTGTATCTTAGTTCTATTTGAAAACGGCTCTACCGATTTTGATGAAACCAACTCTATTAACAAGTTTTGAGGATGAGAAAACGATCTAGCTAGGTCTGGACCTCAGAAAAATTTCATCTTAATTGATCGTTTCTTAATTAAAGTAATTATTTATAGATGAAAATCTCAAAAAAAGTTTGTTTACATTTTTTTCAATTATCTTTTATTTATTAATTGGTTTTTCAATTTTAAAACCTACTAATACTTTATACCAAATATTGTTATATATGAGAATTTGGCAATTTAATTGATTAAAATTCCTCTTATTAAAAAACTCGATAAATTGTTATTTATTTAAAAAAAAATATACGGAAATTATTTATACACCTATATACACATAATCTGTGGACCACTAGAAAGCTAGAAATGCAAAAACTAGATGCGGGATGGGGATGGATGCGGGGAGCTCAGGAGGTGGGGTGCAATTGTGGGGGGATCCCGGCGTGGGGTGAGGTGCGTGGGTTTTGGGGTGGGGTTGAGGTGGCGGGGGGTCCAGGGGGCGTTTGGTTACCGTGCATCACTCGGTGGCTCCAGGTACTTTATGTTAAAAGTCCAATCCTAATATAAGAGTGATAATCGCTATTTTGTCAGTTACAAAATGAGGAAGAATTTACTAAAACTTTGACGTTGTATGTCTCATCTTTCATTCGTGTCTATTTTTTCAATCTGACTTAAATCATGAATTATGATGGAGTATCCATAATTATGACTTCTAATGCTCGCATTTCCTTTCTACTTCTATCTTTGCCAAAACTTACAATTTTCAATATTCCAAAACCGAGAGTTTCAGTGTTTAGAAGTCCCGGCGAAATCATTATCCAATCTGATATGATAAGATATCAATTCAAATACTCAAAGCTAGAAAAGAACCAATCAATATGATGTTTATATATCTGGAGGATAGTGTGACACTTTTTATTATTATTTGAGAATTTTTATTTGCTTACCGGAGAGTTTGAAAAATATCTTAGAATTCTAAAAGAACAACAAATTTTGTGTGACTAAATAGACTTCGATTTTGGTACTCCTTCTTAATAAATTTACGATCATATCAAGAACGGATAAATTCGAGATGAACGAAATACAATATTCAACATTACAACATTTAGGTACTATAGATGTCCACTTCTGAGATTCTGTGACACCTGCAAACTCCCATTTTTAGTTCACCATACAGGGTATGGTCAAGTATTGTAATCGTGCATGAAAAAAGTGTTTTTTTTTCGAAATATCTAAAAAACGGCTGAAACTATTTTGATTAAAAAAATTGAGCGAAATTTTGGCAATTCGCTCTACAAAAAAGCTCTTATAAGTGAACATCGAAAAAATTATATTTTTCGAGATAATAATTATTTTGTCAAAATGTCTGTTAGTTAGTCTGGTTGTCTGTCTATCACTCTGTGCGTTACCAAATTTTTGTGGACGAGCTAGCTCAAAAACTAGTGTGAATATCGAAACCAAATTTCACACATAGTTTTGGTCCATTGAGATTAAGAGCTGATTAGATTTTGGTCCATATCGACCCAAAATTAAGGGGTGCGGAGGGGGGGTTAAAAATTAAAAATCTAGGCCCTTGTACCAAACTCAACCGAATTTTGTATACATAATCAGTGCGACCCAGAAGTATAAAAATACAAATACTAACTCCCCCCCCCCTACATGATTATAAATAATTTTAGGGGCCAGGTTGTATGGTAAAGTTAAGTGGATGGCCACATCAGAACACGTCAGCTTATTTTTTAAGTAGCACATCCTCAAGTCTAGGTTGATTATTATTTTCTAAAAAGAAAGAATATGTGCAGAACTTTAAGTGTATAGAGAGAGAATTGTATAGCTTTGTTCTGAAATATTGAAAATTGTATGTTTGGGCAAATATAGAAGTAGAAAGGAAATTCGAGTTATTAGAATTCATATGGATACCATATCATAATCCATGATTTGAGTCTGTTTGAAAAATAGACACGAATGGAAGATGAGACACACAACACCAAAGTTTTAGTAAATTCTTCCTCTTGTATCTGCCAAAATCGCATTTATGACTTATTTTCAAATTGGACTTTTAATACAAATAGCCAAATTGACTTTATTTCATCAACTAGAATACCATCCAATCTTCTCATGCTTAGTCTGGTCCAACACGCTTTGTTTACGTTCATTTGAAACTCTAGTAGCAGCCATAGACTCAAACAAGCAATGTCCAGAATTTCTCTTTGCTTACTTTAATGTCAAGAATAATTCTAGAAAGAAAGAAGGGGTCTAGAACTATTAGTATATAGAGCAGTGTAGACCACCCGGTTCTGAAGTATTAAAGGAATCAACGTTAGAACTAAAAAGGGATTTATTTCCATGTTTCTGGCCAACTTATTAACCGACTTCAAAAAAGGAGGTGGAGAGTTATCAATTCGACTGATTTTTTTGTGTCTATGTTACCTGATATCTTCGTCAATTGTGAACCGATTTTGATGATTTTTTTTGCATTGGGTTCAGTATAGTTTCCCATTGGTCCCGCTTTTTTTTCATTGGTATTGGACCTTTTTTGTTATGTTTGTTCAGGTATAACTTCTTTGCTTATGACCGGATTTGAATGATTCTTTCTGCGTTTGGATCAATATAGCTCCAATATAGTCAAGATACCTATTTATTTATTTTATGTATGTTCAGCGAGAACTTTTTGCCACGTGGACCGATTTCGATGATTCTTTTTTTATTGGAAAGGAGGTACCTTAGGGGTGGTCCCATATAATACAAGTCCCATATATATACAAGTTCTGATGATATGATCAATGACGAAATAACGAAAATCTCCTATTCTTATGAGCAAATAATTGAAATTATAATAAATAAAATCTTCTTAAAAAAAAAAACTTAAAACATTCATTTAAAACCCTCAAACGTTTCGAAAGAATTTCTACATTTATAAATTGAATTTTATTATCATTTTCTGATTCATTCGCCCGACCCTTTCTCTTACGAGATGCATGCAAGGTATTATATTAAGTTACTATTAATAAGATCACTAAAAAAAGAGAAAAATAAAAATAATTTTTATAAAAAAATATAACACCGACTTCAAAAAAATTAAATGCAACAAATAAAATAATAAGAACTCAAAAATAAAATATAAAATGCACTAAAAGGATAAAATAATTATTTAATTTAGTTACAAATAAACGAGGAAATTTTTTAATGAAATCATTTTTGAAGTCGGTGCTAAACAAACTATATAAGCGAGCTTACCCGCCAAACGTACTAAGTAAGTTCCGAGAGTGCAATTCATAAAATATATGTTTGGCACCGACTTCAAAAAGTGATTTCATGTAAAAATTTTGTCGTTTATTTGTAAGTAAATTAGATAATTATTTTATACCTTTAGTGAATTTTATATTTTATTTTTGAGTTCTTATTATTTTATTTGTTGCATTTAATTTTGAAGTTGGTTTTATTCTTTTTTATAAAAATTATTTTATATATAAATGTTGTTAACACACAAAAAATGATTATTTTATTCATTTTTTTAATATTCCCCTCTTTTCTTTTTAAATTTTCTTTTTTAATTTCAGGCACATTAGTAGAATAATTTTTTCCGTACAAATTTATTCCTATGAATTTTAAAAGCATATTTATTTTATTCATTCTTTGGAGATTCTTCATTCTTTTAAATTTTATTATTTCTTTTTTAAATGTGAAAATAAATGTCCCTCTTTTTCTCTCTCACTTTTCCGAGTTAATATCGAATAATTCTCAAAAAAAAGGATTCAAATAATTGTTTTTCTTTCTTCCTTTCTGACTTACTTTTTTTTATTATTATTTTATTCAAACTCATGTTCATTCATCGAGTTTGAAAACAAATATGATTGTTTGTCATCGTTAGTTTGAGATGGTGTTAAATTATCCAAATGATGGATGATTTTTTAATAGAAAACTTGAGTTGAAAATTTCCGACTGAGGTGGCAGCGAAAAAAAATTGAGTTAGGCTTTAAAAAATATATTTGTTGTAATATTAAATAATTCGTTCTCTTCAAGACTTTTTGCACAATCCATGAACTGCCAAGAAAAGAAAGATATTTCAAGAGATAAAACAAATAATTTCAGCCTTCCTCATGAATGCATCAGAGTTAACACATGAAGATAAATCAATGAGGTCGTCCTCTGCACGATCTAAATAAAACACACATATATACATATATACAGGGGTCAGCGCTCAATGTGTTACCAATTCAAAATGATGTAATGTAGTCAATTTTTTTTTTATTTAAAAACTTCAGTATATCGTAGAAACATTTAAAATTTTAAGAAAAATATGTTATTGTTCGATGTAGCCACCTTTAGCCCGAATAATACCATCTACTCTGTCTGGGAAGGCTTCACACGCTGTACGAATGTGGTCTGATGGTATTTTGCGAAGAGCAATCTCTAAGGCCTGACCGTCTGATATTTTTTAGTTGATACTTTGGCCTCAAGAATGGACCATATGGAAAAATCCATTGGCCTTAAGTCCGGGGAATATTTTGGTCATTGTTGTGAAGAAATGAAGCTGGGAAATTTTTCTTGTAAAAAACGTTGGGTTTCATGGACTTTATGGGATGGTCCCGATTCTTGTTGAAACGTCCAATGGTTTCTACCGAATTGTTTACACGCCCAAAGTAACAAAGCATCGTTTAAAATCGTTTCACGGTATATGTATATATATAACGAATATAAATATGTATATGTATAATTTATTTGTCAGAGATTGTAGTTTCGAAGGTTTTATCTTCATCATCAGTCTTTTTAATTGAAAATATTTTATTTGTTATTTCTCATGGGCCCAAATACCCGATTAGATGTAGAGAAATTCGTTTTGCTATAATAACGATCTGGTCACTTAACAAACGAATCATTTTCATTAAGCAGAGGACAACCTATATGATTTCTCTTTATGAATCAACAACTCTGCTACTTTCGGCAAAAAAAAAACTTTTCAAGAGCTTATATAGATAGTATAGGCTAGGAGTCCCCTAAACTACCCAAATTTGGCCCTTGGAAATGTTACATTCGGCCCGAGTACTATAGAATTAATACACAATTATTCACTTTTTTAAATATTAATTCTAAATAATAGCGTATTATTAATAATATATAATATGTTATATCCGGCCAGCTCATAGCTTTCAATATTCACATGTGGCCCTATCTCTTAAAAGTTTGGGGACCCGTGGTAGGATATAGCCGATTGAAAGGGTGCGTTTTAATAACCAAAGAACAGCTCCGAATAGCCGCACAGATGTAAGCACGCTTTAAAACTATTATTCTCAATTATTGCAACTAATAAATAAGGTATTTAGTTCTTTTAGAATATTTAGATAAGCGAGAGTAACAATTCAAACTATTTTCCTGCTATGACAGCATAGTTTGGTCGTTAAAATATAGAGTTTTGTAATCTCGACATTCGATATTAAAATCATTAATTTCAGTGGCTCATTCTCATTTTCAATTATCTACCAATTCTCCTAAAAGTTTAGCCTTTACACAGTTGGCAAAGAGTGAATTTTGGGAACGAGGGCTAAGCTTGAAGGGGAAGTACAGAGCTTTCACCGAATAATCTAAAAGGAAAACCTACTATGATTTAAATATACACAAACTGAAATGAGCATTATGATTATATATATTATTCCTGTCGAAGCTATGTTGTAATCGGATAATAGAGTAATATCTCAGAGAAACCCTTTGAAAAGATGTGAATAATTGATCACGAAACTCATTTTCGTTGGTCTAATTTAGTGTTTCCAATCTATTTTGGATTTGCACTAGGCTTTTTAGGAGGGAAAGTAAACAACTAAGAATTTATTGTACTTTTCTGCCGATCTGACATTTATATAACAACTAAATAAATAAGAAAATGTAATGTTAAAGAAATGGATGCATTCCTATTGTATACCTAAAGCTGAACAATAATTCTAACAATCTAAGTATCTTTAAATGTACAGCAGGGTCGCGCCAAGGGCATTTTGCGCCGTCGTGCAAAATACTGATTGGTGCTTTATATGCACTGAGCCTAAATTACTGAGACCACAACATTTTTCCATTTTTTTAAGGTTTTTTTTAATACTAATAGTGCGAATAATAAATAGTTTTAGTCGTTTTTGAGAAATTTCGAAAATACAAATCAAAAATTTTTAAGCTCGATTACAACATTTCATCATCCCTCATATATTATGAGATAACGTAATAAGAGTGAATTTAAAAGAAGTTGAAAATCTGAACCTTTTAAAATAAGAGAGGCTTGTAGGTGAATTCAAAGTTTCTTAATTTTAAATATAAATTTGTTCCTTATTTCTTTTAGCTTAAAATTTTTATAGTTCTTAAGAAAAATTATTTTGAAATTCTAGCGAGCAGAAGGTGGGAGAAGCATCACCAGACACAATCATATACAAACCTGTCGCCGCACGCTCGTTCTTTGCCAGTAGTACCATCAGTCCGTTCATTTTGTAGTCTCAGCCCCCACCTCTTATAATTGGAGCCCCTGTTATTTAGACAACTGAATTAGCAGATCAGTAAAGGGTATGACTACCCTGCAAAAAAGGCGTAAGCCATTTTCTCATTTTTACTTTATTTATTATATGCGAATTAAATAAAGTATTGGAACGGTCTCGAGCCAAGCGCCACTTCCAAGGGTATGCAGGTAAAGACCACAGAACCCATGGTCTCAATCAAAGTTTTTTTCCACACCGTTCAACAGATTGAAATGAAATTGAAAACCTACCATTACTTTAACACAATGAAGCGCTGATTAGTTTTTGATACATATCGACCCACATACATTAGTACTTTATTCCAGTACTTTTTTGGTTTTTTCTAAGTATCTTGAAAATGACAACCGATTTTGATGAAATTTAATATTCTATAATCAAGTACTTTAAGGCCTCAAAAAAGGAGTTTTATAAAGTTTTTAGTAAAATTATATTTGAAAGTACTTTACCCTAGAGTAAGATAGTGCATTTTTAAAATTCTTTAAAATTTATTCATTTGATTTGTATATATATAGTATAGCTCATGGTCAATGGTCGCATGTTGAATCCGTTAAGGCCTTGCCGCTGTCGTGCACCGCATGAGCTTGCGCAATGGACATATCCCTGATGTAAAGTACATTTATAAAATTTCAAAGTACCGATTGGCGAAAATCAACAATCCTCTAGAGGCGCTAATTAACGGGGAACAAAAACATTTTTACCCATAAGAATATCATTGCATTTTCATTTCCCGTTAACTAACCCCCCAAGCAGTTGCCAATAGATATTAGGTGGTGATTTTAAAGTAATTGTTAATTCTATATTTCTCGAAGGGATGTCACGCCTATCATGAATAGAAGCCGATTTTAAATTTATTAACAAAAATTATCCATGACAACTCGGATTTAGTAGATGATATTCTCTCATGATTTCTTTAGATCTTTAAATGAAGTTTTTTCTAATATAAAGTTAAATCTGTTCTTATCGTAATTTATATTGAGACAGAATAAAATTAAAAAAATCGCAAACTTTAAACTACATTTTCAATTCAAAAAAAGAAAAATTAAAAAAGTTAAATTAGATTTGAAAATTTTTAATGAATAAATAAATTTTTAATAAAAAAAAATCCTAACGTCTCCACCTTTATTTCTTAGTCTTTTTCTCTTCATTTTTTAAACCACTTTTTTGTTACTCTCTACTAATCCTCTTTGATTTTTTTTATCTTTTTTTAATTTTTAATTTTTGTTTCTTTTTATATAAATCATTATTAAGTCATATTTAAATTTTCTTTTTCTTTCTTAAGGTCTTTTACAAATGCATAAATTCAAGAAGTCTTCGAAACTTGGAATATAATTCATTAAAAGCATAATAAACACACTGTTAAAATTTAAAGGCGATTTACCACACCAGACATGAAATAATTGCAATTAAAAATGATATTTTTACATGTGGTAGATTGGGAAAGGGCGGGAAAATGATCATTATTTTATTTTTTTCATTGAAGGATTTTCACCATCTTGATGAAAAACTAATATTTGTTAGAATAATATATTCGGAGTAACTAAAAAAATTGAAATTATTTACCTCGTAATTTTGATAAAAAATAAAAAAAAACATATTTGGGAGATTATTTTTAGTGGAGGGGATATAAGATCAATGGCTTGGAAACGATCCATTCATAAAGAGGATATAGTAGTGTGAGAACTACAGTCACGTTAAAAAACATAACCTATAATTTTAGCACCGCTCATATGTATAGAGTGGTTACGAGGCTAAAACTTTTTGTGTGGATTTTCGCGAAAGAACTACCTTAAGATAGGTTAATAAACAAAACAATACACATTGTATCAATATAAGTATATTAAAATATTTATTTTTTTAGCGGAAAGACCTATTGAATATTTCGCTTAAAATAGACTTTTCTAAAAATTTTGTTAAATCATTAATAATGGGTGACCACGAGAAACATTTACGTTTTAGAAATAAAAAAACAATATTAATTTTTCAAGATACTATTTATTTAACTTAAGTTACATAGTTGTGGTTATACGCCATTTACTTTACGTAGAGAAAATGATGTCAGGAAGGTGACGTCCTTCTTCCCTGAGGCAATTTTCTATTCTGTCCAGGAAGCTCCTCCACACTCGTTCCAGTGTATCCTCAGTGATCAACGCCACCTCAGTACGTATCGCCGCTTTCAAGTCATCTAAAGTACGGGGTTTATGTCGATAAACTTGCTCTTTCAAATGTCCCCACAAATAAAAATCACACATGTTAAGGTCCGGAGATCGAGGAGGCCAGTGCACATCTCCAAATCTTGAAATCAGGTGACCTGTCAGGACCTGTGGAGGAGCTTCCTGGACAGAATGAAAATTGCCTCAGGGAAGAAGGACGTCACCTTCCTGACATCATTTTCTCTACGTAAAGTAAATGGCGTATAACCACAACTATGTAACTTAAGTTAAATAAATAGTATCTTGAAAAATTAATATTGTTTTTTTATTTCTAAAACGTAAATGTTTCTCGTGGTCACCCTATATTTAAGAATCTTTCTGCATATTTTAATCTAATTATGTTTTGGTACATTTCTTTACAATTATAACAACAATTTTAAGCTAGTGCTATATAGTTAATCTCTTTTTATTTACTGACTTCTGTACTCTATTTTTGCTTATAGAAGTATAACCATTATATTTCTAGCTGATCTACTTACGTATTACAACCGGCATATTTAAACTTCTTTCCTAGCGTTCAACATTATTTGATGGGACTTTGCTAAGAGTTGTAACTCTCTGTAATCCATCTCCTCTAGAATGGCAACGAATTTCTATCTGGCTTTGACTGTACGTGCTGTAACTGGCCAATATATAAGACAGGTTCTTATTGGATAGCTCTTGTTGTTAGAAAGAATAATAAAAGACTAAGTACTGTCTGTTTCTTTCACCTCCAGTTAAATTGGTGGCACCGGGAGGTTCTCTGATGAGATAAAATAATTCCCCTCAAAGCATGCTTTGCGCGTAGCACGCGTTTTGCCGACTCCCAACACTCTGTCGCGGTCAAATTAGAGAAGTGCCGGATCACTTCATTCGCCAATACATATATCCCCATGACTTCAAGGAACTGGAACTCTCTCCCAGCCTCCATCTTTCCCAGCACTTATAATCTTCAAACCTTCAAAACCCGAGTGCATAAACACCTACGTCTCCATCCTCTCACTTAATCAAATTTCCCTTCTCTTCGGTAATGCAAGGGTCTTTCGAGATCAATAGGAGCTGCATCTTTACTGGTGCGCCCCTTCTTGCATTCGAATGCATTAAAAAAAAAATTGCTAGTAACTTTTAGCTAAGGGTCAACCTTTTCTTACAGTTAAAATAACTTTCTTTAAGTAAAATCTCAAAAAAAAAACTTTATTAATATTTCAAACGTTTCGAAAAAAATTCTCCCTTTTCATCGAAGAATTTTAAATTTCGAGCTTCTTTTGAGAAATTAGTAAAGCAACAGAACTAACTATTTTCTCACAATAAGAAGAATTTCTCTCAAAATATCAATTTGAAGTATTAATACATGTTTCTCTGCTTGTTCTTAAAAAATTGTATTCATTCATATACGACATAAAACAATCAATAATTTATTTTAAAAATATTGTAAAATTGCAGGCATCTTTTACTCTAACTTTAGATAATTGTACACATAACTGACGGGGAGCTGATTGGCAATGAGAGAAATCCGGCAGTAGACAAACCCACTCTAAATGCTGCTAATAGGTACTCTCCAGATGTATTTTGGCCATCAATAATAATTAACAAAAAGATCGTTTGAGCTGGTCATTATTTTATTATGTTTCTATAGATCCAACGTGCTTTTGCATCTAGAATAATTAGCCAACATTTCGCTAAGCTGCTTGTTTGAAGTCCGTCCTGAATACTTTGGCTATCAATCAATAGCTCGCAGTTTCCAGGTCAACATAATGCATTCTCTCTCTCTATTCAAGTCTAATTGGTTCGAAAAGCAATCTCATAATGAACGGGTAGATAGATGGTGGACGATGAAGAGAGTGAGGGCAGATGAAGGGTGTAAGAAGAGGAGAGGTTCCTTCTCTTCTGATTGATTCAACAAGGATAGACCCAGATAAACGTATTTTAATCGAAATCCCTCTCTCACGCCAAGAAAAACAGAACACTCACCAACGAGCTGCTTAGATAAGATAACAATTAATTGGCTCAATTTAAGAAATATAAATTAATTATATTCTTTAGGTATGGATGGAAATAAAATTATGGCCAAAATCTCTGTGTAATATATTTATTCGACCATATGCTAACGTTTCGGATCCTTAATGACATCCTTCTTCAGGGCAGAAGCTAGTCAATAAATATCAAGTCCTCCAACAATCTTTCATCATTTGAATGAATGAAGTTTGTTGGAGGAGTTGATATTTACAGTAAAACCTCGTTTATGCGACCCTCCGGATTATCCGGATCGAATTTGTAGACATTTTTATTTTATTGTTCACATAGATAATAAAGAGGGGTGAATAGCGACCTAATATGCTGTACACCTACTTCCACTTGTACTTCCAAATATTTCCAAGTACTTGCATTTCCAAGCACTTCCAAATATTTCCAAGTGCTTCCAAATGTTTCGAAGTACTTCCAAATGTTTCCAAGTACTTCCAAATGTTTCCAAGTACTTCCAATATTCAAGTTTCCAAGTGCTTCCAAATGTTTCGAAGTACTTCCAAATGTTTCCAAGTACTTCCAAATATTTCCAAGCACTTGCACATATTTATCAAGTACTTCTATTTCCAAGCACTTCCAAATATTTCCAAGTACTTCCAAATATTTCCAAGTGCTTCCAAATGTTTCGAAGTACTTTCGAATGTTTCCAAGTACTTCCAAATATTTCCAAATAATTTCAAATATTTCCAAGCACTTCCAAATATTTCCAAGTACTTCCAAATATTTCCAAGTAATTCCAAATATTTCCAAGTACTTCCAAAATAATTCCAATGAGGTGTACACCTACTTACAATCGCGGATCACCCCTCGACTTTTCTCAAAGAACTACCTTACATTTGAATGATTTAATTATGGCAAACATGTTCATAATGATCTGATATTTTCCTTGTAACGATAAATTTAAATCGGTTAAGTATTTGGTTATATCAACCATGAAAGATAAATCTTGCAAACATATTGGATCGGAAAATAAGCTTGTGTATGATATTTAGTTTTTAAAAACTGACATACTTCTTCTTTCAAATCCCAGAATTGTTTGAGAATCTTGGAGCAAGATAACCAATGTATACCCTGTATGGTAAAGTAAAAAGGGTAAAGTTTAAGTTTATGAAATTCAAGATGTTCTATTTTTTTTCTTATAATTAATATTTCAAAGCACTTCCAAATACTTCCAAGCAATTCCAAAATACTTCTAAAGAGGTGTACACCTACTTTCAATCGCGGATCACCCCTCGGATAATAATGATGTTAAAAGTTATTTTTTTTAAAGAATGGATTTTTTTAAACAATTCAATATAATTTTGATATAAACATGTTGTTTTCGTCGAAATAAATTCAAATTTGATTATTTGAGGATTTATATGTTTTTATTACCCATATATCCGAATTATCTGGATTTCGATTATCTGGTCCCAGTTAGTCCGGATAAACGAGGTTCTACTATATTTATTTACTTTTATCTTCAAGATGCTTCCCTCCTCTAGCAGTGTTTGAAATTTGTCTCTTCTTAACAGAAGCATTAAATAGAATCTTTAAAAGGATCGTAGGGAGTTGACAAGTATTTAAATCAAAGGCAAAGTTACTTAATTAAATGGGCCAAACCTTTCATCACTGATTATCGACTTCCTCAGTGGCTCATTTGGTAAACATATTTGTCAGGAGTTCTAACTATAAGAAAATAAGCTGACGTGTTCTGATCTGGCCATCCACTTGACTTTACCATACAACCTGGCCCCTAAAATTATTTATAATCATGTAAGGGGGGGGGGTAGTTTTTGAATTTTTATACTTCTGTTGTCCCACTGATTATGTATACAAAATTTGGTTGAGTTTGCTCAAATGGCCTAGATTTTTAATTTTTAACCGCCCCCCCCCCTCGACCTCCCTTAATTTAGGGTCGATATGCACCAAAATCTAATCAGCTCTTAATATCAATGTACCAAAACTACGTGTGAAATTTGGTTTCGATATTCACACTAGTTTTTGAGCTAGCTCGTCCACAAATTTGGTAACGCACAGTCTAACTAACTACCAGACATTTTGGCAAAACAATTATTATCTCGAACAATATAATTTTTTCGATGTTCATTTATTAGAGCTTTTTTGTAGAGCGAAATGCCATGGTTTCGCTCAATTTTTTTAATCGAAATAGTTTGAGCCGTTTTTTAGATATTTTGAAAAAAAGAAGGAAAAAAACCCACTTTTTTCATGCACGATTACAATACTTGACCATACCCTGTATGGTAAAGTAAAAACATTTTTAAAGAGTATGTCTTTTCCGAAATATCAATAATTTGTCATTAAAACAAAGATAAAACAATCATAAGTTTCCTGTATTTGATTCAATCGCTAATCGAATGCAGGTGATTTTTGTCAAATATTAAGTGAAAATAATATCCGAATTTATATGTTTCTAACTTGAAATAATGAAGTTAATATTTTGATTATTCTTTGATCATATTTAACTTCATTATTTCAAGTTAGAAATATATAAATTCGGATATTATTTTCACTTAATATTTGACAAAAATCACCTGTATTCGATCAATTCGAATCAAATACATGAAACTTATGATTAATAGCAAACACCTAACACACGTGTTAACAGATCGAGCGCGCTGGGCTGGGAGATTGAATATATAACATCTCAGATTTCAAATTCATTTGGTGATCCATCCAAGTGTCATGCGGGATAAACGCAATAATGACGTTGGATTATAGCTAAATGGATCATATCTTTTTGATTCTCTCTTGGTCCAGACTTAAGACTCAGCAGACTCCAATAGCTTCAACCAGCAGTAGTCTCGCGATATATATCTTGTTCAAAAAGCACAACCAAAACAATTCTAGTTAATATGTTCATTATTCTTTAATATATTAATGAGAAAATTATAAATTTATTTCCTAACACACGTGTTAACAGATCGAGCGCGCTGGGCTGGGAGATTGAATATATAACATCTCAGATTACATCCATTTGGTGATCCATATCAGTGTTTGATATAAAAATCCTCATGCGGGCTAATCGCTAAATGATGCTGGATTATAGCTAAATGGATCACATATTTTTCATTCTCTTTTGGTCCAGACTTAAGATTAAGCAGACTCCAATAGCCTCAACCAGCAGTAGTCTCGCGATATATTTCATGTTTAAAAAGCACGATAAAAAACAATTCTGGATAATATGTTGATTATTCTTTGATATATTAATGAGAAAATTATAAAGATAAAAGATATAAAAAACAATTAAGATTGTCTCTTGTTATAACAATTATAAAAATTGAAAAAAAAATTTTTTACAATTTTTATAACAAAAGGCAATCTTAATTGTTTTTTTATATGTTTTATCTTTGTTTTAATGATAAATTATTGATGTTTCGGAAAATACATACCATTTAAAAATATTTTTTCTTATAGTTAGAACTCCTGACAGATAAGTTTATCAAATGAGCCACTGAGGAAGTCGCTAATCAGTGTCGAATTGTTTGGCCCATTTAATTGAGAAACTTTGCGTTTGATTTAAATTCTTGTCCAACTCCCTACGATCTTTTAAAGATTTGATTATGGATGCGAATAATAAAATATTAAATATATTGAAGGAGACAATAAAAGAGTGTGTGTTGGAATTATAAATTTTATTTATTTATAACGAGACTATAGTTTCGAGGCTTTCGCCCTCTTCATCAGTCTATTACAATGGACGGAAATATTAAATATAATTTTTTCCCCTTAAATTAATTAATTTGAGTTAATTCTAGCTATATCGATGTCGAATACTGTACAATATTAATTGATTTCACGAAGGGTTGTTCAGATAAAACTATTTTTTCCTGAAATTGTGGAAGTTGCGACCCTCTATCTTCACTAGAAACACAACAGCTGTACCTACTGATGACCACCCTAGTAGCACAATGTTTCAAACTATATAGTAACTATATGGTGCCTATAGAGATTCTCGAAGCACAATGTTTCAAACTATATAGTAACTATATGGTGCCTACATAGATTCTCGAAGGACAATGTTTCAAACCATATAGTAACTATATGGTGCCTATATAGATTCCCGAAATCTCATATAGACGCTATGTAGTTACTATATAGTTTGAAAGATTGTGCTTCAGGAATCTATATAGGCACCATATAGTTACTATATAGTTTGAAACATTGTGCTACTAGGGCAGTTTAGACAGAAGATGGCCAATAACAAATATCAAACAAATATTTTATTCCCTTTCTATCTAAACCGAACTTTTCAATTCAGCTAGGTGGATTTCTTCCTTTTCTCTCAAATACAGAATCAGAAATCAAATTTACTTACTTCCCTTGAAGTGTTCCAACTGAATACGTGAGTTGTCAAGATTCACTCACTAATTAAGCGAAAACGCTATCAATTTTTCTCACTTCCGTCGATTCCCATCTTAGATAATAATTTAATTAATGTAATGTATTATAAATATTTCAACAAGTGAAGTGATAAGAAATTAAATTAACTCAATTTTATAAATAAAAGTTAAAAAACAAAATAAACAAAAAAACGAAAATAAAAAACTAATTGTGCCAATTAGCCTTGAGTTACCATACCTACTTTTTTCGAAATCAACATTTATATAACTTTATACAAGTTAAATATTATTAAACAATAAAAATAATTTAAAAAAATAAAATAAAACTGGCTTCAAAAAACTTAAATGCAACAAATAAAATAATAATAACTTAAAAATAAAATAAAATCCACTAAAAGGTATCAAATAATTATCTTATTTAGTATGAAATATTAACATGAAATTACTTTTTGAAGTCGGTGCCAAACAAACTATACCTATAAGCGAGCGTACCCGCCAAACATACTAAAGTAAGATTAATCGAGTGCGATTCATAAAAGGTATATATTTGGCACCGACTTCAAAAAGTAATTTCATGTTAATATTTCGTCGTTTAGTTGTAACTAAATAAGATAATTATTTTATACATTTTAGTGGATTTGATTTGATTTTTAAGTTATTATTATTTTATTTGTTGCATTAAAGTTTTGAAGTCGGTTTTATTTTTTTTCTATAAAAATTATTTTTATTTTTCTCTTTTAGTGATAGTAATATAATACCTTGCATGCATCTCGCTAAGAGAAAGCGTCTGGCGAATGAATCAGAAAATGATAATAAAATTCAATTCATAAATATAGAAATTCTCTCGAAACGTTTGCGGATTTTAAATTAATGTTATAAAAAAAAATTTATAAAAGATTTTATTTATCATAATTTCGATTATTTGCTCATAAGAATTGGAGATTTACGTTATTTTGTCGTTGATCATATCATCAGAACTTGACCAAATTAATATGGGACCATCACTAAGATACCCCCTTTCCAATAAAAAAAGAATCATCAAAATCGGTTCAAAGAAGTTAGGTCTGAACAAACCTAACAAAAAAGGTCTAATACCAATGAAAAAACGGGACGAATCGGAAGCTAGACTGAACCCAATAAAAAAAATTATCAAAATTGGTTCTCAATTGGCAGATATGAGGTAACATAGACAAAAAAAATCAGCCGAATAGAGAACCTCCTCCTTTATTGAAGTCGGTTAAAAACAATATAAAGGATTCGGGTTGGCCGAACGGTTTAAGAGCATGCCTTCTTATCATGCTAGCGAGGGTTCAAGCCCGACTCGCTTCAAATATTTGACCGGCTATAATCTGATTCTTTCAGGGGAAGGTAATGGGAAACCACCCCTGCTAAAAATTTCTCCAGGAAAATTTCAATAGAGGGATACTCTCGTAATCGCCTACGCTCGGAATCAAGTATGGTACTTGAAGAATAAGAAATATATAAATTGTATATATAGGTATATATTATTTTAGCCAATTGGAAAATCAGCAATTGCTTGAGGCTCTCGCCAACGGGGAACAAAAACATTTCTCCCAAGAGGATGAATTTACATTGAATTATTAGTTCTAGTATATATCTTGAATAGATATATATCAGCCTATCGCTATTTTTAATATGATTATTAATGAACAAAATTTTTGTAATATTCTAAAAACTTTTTAACAAACCTACATATACTAAATAACTCCACTCTCATTCTCTCAAAATCGAAAATCGAAAAAAATAGTATTTATCATAGGACCACTTTCAACCCGGTCTTAGAATTTGTAGAATGAATAGAAGTTTTAAATAAAAAATTATCAAAAAAACCGAAGAGTACATACATTTTCAAAAACAAGATTAAAATTTTCAAACTCAAAAATCGCATATAAAAACACTTTAAATAATTAAATTAGTCAACGAAGAAAAGATTTTTACATTATAGACCAAAGGATCAGCCGGGATTCGAACCGGGGATCTTCGCATGTGCGCTGCGATGCCTTTATAAGAGCCTTAGTTCTTATCCTCTTGGCCACCGATCCCTGAACCCAAGCCGATACTTAATGGCTATATGAATTTGGAATTTCATTTTTATTTAATCTTTTAATCTCTTCCTCGTTCATTTTTCCCAGCTCTGTAGTTGGCTTGACTAATTAAACTATATCCAAACGCCTCCCACTCGATCGCGAACCCAAAGGTCAAAAATAATTTTCTTCTTCACTCCTGGGCGCAACCACAACAACCACAATGTGGCCGCGTCAAAAGACAATTATAAATTAAATTAAATTAGGGAACGAAGAAAATATTTTCACATTATAGACAAAAGGATCAGCCGGAATTCGAAACCGGGATCTTCGCATGTGCGCTGCGATGCCTTTATAAGAGCCTTAGCTCTTATGCTCTTGGCCACCGATCCCTGATACTTAATGTCTATATGATTTAATTATTATATTATATATATTTAATTTAATTTATAATTGTCTTTCGACGCGGCCTCATTGTGGTTGCGCCCTGGAGTGAAGAAGAAAATTATTTTCGACCTTTGGGTTCGCAATTGGGAGGCGTTTGGATATACTTTAAATATTTTTTTTTTTGTATTTTTTCTAAAAAGTATGGAAAAAAAATTGAATTTGGACCATTTTTGAAGAAGTTATAAGTGAAAAACCGAAATTCGATATCTTTTAAACCGGTAATCAAAAAAATTTCAAAATTTACCTGGAAGAGTTTTTTGACGGATACTAAAAAATGTCAAAAATTGAAAGAAATCAAAAATTACAATTTTTCAAACTGTCTGATTTGGCGTGGAATGCCCCATATATTAAATAATCAGAGTTTATTGAAAAAGTTTATTTTAGACCCACATATTCAACCGGAATAAAATTGATACCAATTAAGAAACTTGTAATAGTTAATTAGCAAAACAATTAAAAAAAGGGTTAGAGCCTTTTATGAGAAGACTAGAAAAACATGAAAACGACTGATGTAAATTGTAAAGAGACAATTCCGTTTCTGTTGATTTAAGTAAAAACGTGTACTTTTTTAGCTGATATCGATAAATTTCGAATTCTGTGTTGCTTTGAGACTTGCTGTAGCTGAAATTAAGAAGGTATGCATCACCAAGCACACACAAGCCGGTGCATTTTCACTAAGATTTGACTTCTGAGATAACTCAACCAACTTTTTTTCATTTGATTTGATTTCTCTCTTAAAGCTATTGATTACTTTCGCTTAACATTGAGAGAGTAAAACTAAATTTTATCTCCTAGAGCTGGAAGCCCTCAAAGTGTAAAAACTTCACACAATACTTACTTACCCTTACGTAATATTATATTTTAAGTGAAAGTAATAAATAATAAATAAATAAACTAATAAAAGTATAAATCAAATTTTGTGCTTTGAAAATCAGATTCAATCAATGAATTTAACCACTTAGAACGAGAGAGATTTCACAACCCCTTGAGATTGTGAAAATCAATTACCAAGAGGCTTCCCACCCCCTCAGCCACCCCTTGTCTCCCTGCTCACTCACCCCTATGGATCCATCTCTCTCTATCTCTCTCTCTTTCGCTCTCATTGGCTGTTAATCGATAGACCAAAATTACTCCACCCTTCATGATTTAATAAATGAACCATTAAATCGTGAATTTCAAAAAGAGATTTTAAAATAGGCATAAAAACAAAAGTACTAATTACGCAGGCAGTGCGGACTTGAAGTTTTGTGGTCCTCGAAAAAAGTTATTAGTGAGACCCAAAAATATTTGTAAAAGAGAATTATCTTATCAAAAATAGCATATGATTTCATTAAACATATTATGCAGACTAATACGTATATGGTTTTATATCTAATCGACAAAGAATTCTAGAATATAAAAAAATAAATCTTATTATATTAAACGAAAAATTCTTATATATAGAATCGGTTTCTCGAAAACGGCTCTAACGATTTCGCTAAAAATTGGTTAACTTATCAAGTCTCATGAGTTTTATCGTGTATAAATTTTAATCCGATTGAAATAAAGGAAGAGGGTGTAAATTATGTCGAAAAATAAATATTTTAATCGTTCATATCTCGTCTTCGATAAGTAGCAGAGCCTTGACATTTGAAACTTAAGCTATTTAGAGAAAAAAAGTTACCGAACATCGCTCGGTGCTCCAGGCACTTATAATTAAAAACTCAACGGCGTTCCAATAAATCTCTTTTATTCATTTATTTTAATTATCCTTTGGCTGCCTTTCATCAATTCTTCATTAAAAGCACAGTTTTTCAATTTTTTAGCAAAGAAGGGGCTTTTTAAAAATTTACCGTCACTATAGATGCACCAAAAATGTAAAAGATTTAAATTATATTTTTAATGTGATCATTTTATTTTAATCGTAGACTAGCTTTTCGAAAGATTTTGACGAATAGGATTACTAATTTTCTTCTCCGTTAGAGGAGGAACCCCCCCCCCTCCTAAATTGAGTCATAGCAGATGATCCACAAAAATAGATAAATTTCTATTATGGTGCAATTTTAACATCTTCATTTTAGAAAAAATGAAAATATTTTTAAGCCATTTATCAAAAATAAGATTTTTGAAGAGCTTGGAACCCTTTGTTCTCAAAGTACTAGAATGAAGTATTTAAAAAAAAAATTATGAACGAAAATTTATTTTATTCATGTTCTAGCCTCTAAATTTTAGATTTTACAATTATTTATTCAGCATATATCTGGAAAAGTGGAATTATATAAACCAGAGACTACTGCTCAAAGAGGATTCGAAACTTTATTTAGTTGACATTATGTATATTCACGAAAATCTAATATAAAATATATTTTAAAAAATTATATTCATATAACTTTAATTTTTATAAAATTATGATTTTATTAAATAAAAAATAAAAAAAATAAAAAAATTGAAGCCTCGAAAAAAATTACGGGTAAGTGATGTAAAAACTTATATGTTTCAATTTATTGTTTAATGATAAACTCTGTGGATATATTATAATATAGCTATAATAGATTTTAGCGAATTTGCATTCATAAATAAATAATTTATGTTTTGCTAATGGTTTCGGTGGATTGGAGATTCTGATATAATAAAATACTGAAATAATGAACACATACTTCTCTATTTAATTAATAAAAAATATTAATTAATATGCGGAAAAGCAATGTAATATAAGATAGAAATTGGAAGAAGGTCAAAATGGACAGGTGGAGTTTAAATAAAGGGAACGTTACAGAGCAAATCGACCAACCTAAGCTCGGAAGACATGAAACATCCTGCGACCATTCTTTCGCCATTTGAGACTACTTTTGATTAACAATTCTTTATTTTTATAGTCTCAAAGAAATTCGAATGTGTAAAGGAACTCGAATCTGTCTTCTTTCTATGAGAAGTTACTACCAATTATTCTTCATTTTATCCTGGAACGATAGAAACACCAGACCTAATGAAGAATTTAAAATGTAGTCTCTTCGACAAAGTGAAAAGTCTAACAAAAAATCAATCCACCCCTTAGTCGAAAACTTGGAACATTCTTCCAAAACCATCCTCATTTGTCTAGCTCGAATTTTATTAAGTGAAATTCAAATCAAAATCTAGATCATAATTATCCATATCTGTATTCAAATTAAGTGTTGTGAAATATAATTAGAAAAAATAAAAAAAATATTATTTTTACTTACTTTACATTGATGCTGGGCAAATGGAGTAATAACTGCTCTGTAACTTTTACATGGATGAAAATTATTTCCCAAATACAAGTTCATAAGTTTAAATAAATGGCAAATTTTTTCATATTGTCCAAGATTTCGTCACTCATTAACTCACTCATATACAACTACTTATTTTCAATGACCCTGGAATGCTCAAATTTGGCAGAGTGGTAGAACTTGGGAAAAAAGAGAAAAAATGCATGATATGACCCAAGGATTCTAAATGTAGTCTTTGAAGCACAGAGGAAAATAAGACAATAAAAATTTCCTTACTTATAATGAAGGTATATGTCCGAGAATCCCGATTCGTCCGTGGTTTGAAAACCTCGATCTTCATCGAAAACTGAAAGTTCACATTATACGACTTAGACTAGGACATGCAACAACACCTGCATACATATACAAAATCGGTCAGAGAAATAATCCATACTGCTCTTGTGATTCCATTTCTATTGGCGATATTAACCACGTACTTCTGGGCTGTGTGACACACAGTCAAAAAATTGATCGTTTATACCTGAAAATGAAAGGAAGAAATGATTTACCCACATGTGCAGAGATTCTATTGGCATCTCTAGACCAAGGAGGGCCAACTGCAGACTCCTTTATTAAACATTTAGTTTCCATTGGTTTCCAACTATAATCCAACGATTTTATTTATTTGTTTTGTTAGTTTATTTTGTTTTATTTAGTTTTATTTTATTTGTTTATACACCTATTCAACGTGAATCTGTGAAGACTGGCTAAATGGGCATCAAGTTCCCGAGGCCAAGGAGAAGAAAAAAAAATGA
The DNA here is from genome assembly GCA_024734495.1 of Forficula auricularia. Taxonomy (NCBI): domain Eukaryota; kingdom Metazoa; phylum Arthropoda; class Insecta; order Dermaptera; family Forficulidae; genus Forficula; species Forficula auricularia. The sequence goes on along the minus strand of JALMQS010000120.1, from coordinate 9,391,734 downwards.
AGGTATGAAGTTTGTAGAGTAAATTCACATCCACTAAAAATGATCCTAAAATTTGGTAGATTTTGGGGCAGTGGTAAAAGAAAAATTGAAAAATCCAGACTTACTCTCTTTCAACTCTTAAAATGAACTGCTGAGCATTGTAAGCTAAATTCACATCTAGAAAAAATGTTATCAACGTTAATAGGTAATAAGCTCGGAAGACATGAAACATCCTGTGACCATTCATTCGCCATTTTGAGACTACTTTTAATTAACAATTCTTTATTTTTATAGTCTCAAGGAAATTCGACTGCGTAAACGAACTCGAATCTCTCTTCACGAGCGGTTACTACAATTATTCTTCATTTAATCCTGGAACAATAGAAACAATATACCTAATGAAGAATTTAAAATGTAGGCTCTTCGACAAAGTGAAAAGTCTTAACAAAAAATCAATCCACTCCTTAGACGAAAACTTGGGCAATTCTTCTAAAATCATCCTCATTTTCCTAGCTCAATTTTACTAGGTGAAATTTAAATAAAAATCTTGATCATAATTATGCATATCTGTATTCAAATAAAGTGTTGTGTAATATAATTAGAAAAATATAAAAAAATATTATTTTTACTTTCTTTACATTGGTCAAATGGAGCAACAACTGTTCTGTAACTTTTACATGGATGAAAATTATTTCCCAAAATACAAGTTCATAAGTTTAAGGAGGTCCATTCGCCGCCAATGTTAAATAAAAAATATCAGATTATAAATATAGCTTAATTTTTTTATAATAGTTTAAGTCTCTATCTATGCTTTGGTTAAGTTTCAATCACACATTAGCGAGCAAATTTTTTAAAGGGTAAACATTTTCTCAGAGTCTTATGGAAAATTAAGATCTTGACACTTTCTCTTGGATCATACTACTATTAGTTGAATAGATAAAATTAAAAAAAAACTGAAACATGCAGGTTTCTTTTTTTGCAATAAAATATAACATTGACCGTCGAATTTACTGAGATATTTACTTTAAAAAATCACATAAATGCTATGTTTGAATGTAAACATAAACAGCATTAATACAACGCATTGCCAAATAATACAAAACTTATTATCAACTGATTTAAATAAATAAAACTAACTTTTGTATTTAATTATTGATTTTATAATTGTTTTTATTTCAAACATTTACGGCTTTCATGCTATTTATTTTTTATTTAATTCTATTATTTTTCATTTGTATTTTAACTTATTTTATTAAATATTAGATACTACAGTTCTTTTGACTCAACTGGAGCGAAAGGACCTCCTTAAATAAATGGCAAATTTTTTCATATTGTCCAAGATTTCGTAACTCAATTTCTGACTTATATACAACTACTTACTTTAAATGAGCCTGAAATACTCAAATTTGGCAGAGTGTTAGAGCTTGGGACACTGAAAAAGGAAAAAAATCTAAAAATCCTATTTTTTCCACTTTCAATCCCACAATTAACACTAGAACGCCCGGACTTTCAGATCCCCAAGAACGCCCGGATGCCGTCAATTTGACGACTTGCATTTTTCAACACTCAAACTAAATAAAATCATTCTGTTTCCTTTTATTTAATATTTTTTTATTTTTTCTAATAATAAATATAATTCTATCATCAATTTATATTTTATATTTTAATTTTTTAATAATCATTATGATATAAAATTAAAAATTAATAGATTAAAAATTCAGTTTATTGGACAAAGTTTTTTTATTGAAGTTCTTCTTCAATTTTTGTACAACGTTTCGTCTCTCTCGAGACTTTTTCAAGTACTCAATTGGCTAGAACAACATTGGTTGAAATAAAGATAAAAATAACTGAGACATAGTAGAATTTTTTCTTTCTAGATTGATACCATAAAACAATATAAGTATAAATGTAATTGACAGGTCATCTATGAATAACCACTATTGGTGAAGTTAACTTGGTAGCATATTAGAACTCACTACACTTATATTCGACAAACGGTTCATTAATTGTACTTGGTCTTTTTTTTAATAAATATTGTAGATATAGGATCCATTGATTAAAATTTAGAAAAATAAAATAGAATTACTTTTAAAGAAAACTTTCTTTTTTATACACTAAATTCCATTTTCGATTTATTTCGATATCTCTTTTCTTTTCTCGTTTTTTTCTACTCATATTTTGCTTTGTATTTTAGATTAAAATTCTTTTTTTAATACCTTTAGATAAATTTCTCTATAGCCAATATTTAATCGTGAATGGCTCAATTGATTTGGAAATCGATTCGAATTAAAAAAAAACATTTTTTAGAACTTTTTTTTAATCTCAATATAGATTCATCGTTATTATACTGAGAGGGTGAGTTTTAAAGGGTTGTGATGGGGGAATGGAGATAAACCAAAAATTGATTCTTTTGACAAAATACAGACGAGAGACAGACCGAATTGAATAATGTTCAAAAATCCAAAGATTAAAATATTTTTTTTTTAGAAATAAACTACTTATTAACCAAATGCCTGAGGATCAAATTTTTCTAAATAATATCTGGTCCTGAATTTGATTCACAGAACACATGATTTTTACTTTACCATACAGGGTAGGGTCAAGTATTGTAATCGTGCATGAAAAAAGAGGTATTTTTCCCTCATTTTTTCGAAATATCTCAAAAACGGCTAAAACTATTTTGAGTTAAAAAATTGAGCGAAACCATGGTATTTCGCTCTACAAAAAAGCTCTTATAAGTGAACATCGAAAAAATTATATTTTTGAGATAATAATTGTTTTGTCAAAATGTCTGTTAGTTAGTTATTCTGGTTGTCTGGTTGTTGCGTTACCAAATATTGTGGACGAGCTGGCTCAAGGACTAGTGTGAACATCGAAACCAAATTTCACACGTAGTTATGGTGCAATGAGATTAAGAGCTGATTAGATTTTGGTGCATATCGACCCAAAATTAAAAGGGGTGGAGGGGGGGGGTTAAATTAAAAATCTAGGCCATTTGAGCAAACCAAATTTTGGATACATAATCAGTCACGTCACCGTATTTATGAAAAAAATTGTTCTTCTCTGGCACAAAATCAAAAAAAATTTCGGAGGGGGGGGGCAAATTTATGTATTTCTGAAAAAATTCAGATTTTATAAAATTAATGAAGATTTTATTAGTCTAATCTACTTTGAAATAAATAAAGTTAGATTAAATAACATTTTCAAAGATATTTTAAATTAGATTTTCGCAGACTTACTCGTATATATCCATTTACTGCCAACTAGATAATTTCAGATGGGGGCTATAGGTCCCCCTCTGTGAAAGTCCCTGGTTTCAGTGATCATCAATGTCTGGGGTTTACTTTTGTCTTTACGTTTAACGGCTCTCTTGGCTAATAAACCACGTGTTAATATAACTTCGTCTTTCGTCCAGCCTCAGAAACAAGTAACACTTTCGCTATTACCAGTAACGAATTTCTATTATAGTAAGTCTGAAAATAAAAATTCTAAGCTTTAGGAAAAAGATCTCACCCATTATTGATAATAATATTAGCTAAGAAGTATTAATTTTTTGTGGCAAGATGAATATGATGTATGGTTATCCCTAGAGATTAATGCTTGAAGTCATCTTGTTTCTAAATGGATACATATTTAATGGAAGATACCCAAGATAACTCAAGAATAAATAAGCTGACGTGTTCTGATGTGGCCATCCACTTGACTTTACCATACAACCTGGCCCGTCACTTATTTTTAATATTTAATAAAATTATTTATAATCATGTAAAGGAGGGGGTTAGTTTTTGCATTTTTAGTCTTCTGGGGTCCCACTGATTTTATATACAAAATTTGGTCGAGTTTGGTACAAGAGCCTAGATTTTTAATTTTTAACCCCCCCCCCTCCAACCCCCTTAATTTTGTGTAGATATGAACCAAAATTTAATCAGCTCTTAATCTTAATGGACCAAAACTTCGTGTAAAATTTGGTTTTGATATTCCCACTAGTTTTTGAGCTAGCTCGTCCACAAAAATTTGGTAACGCACAGACTAACAGACATTTTGACAAAACAATTATTATTTCAAAAAATATTATTTTTTCGATGTTCACTTATTAGGGCTTTTTGTAGACCCTGTGTGGTAAAGTAAAAGTCGTAGAAAGCTTGTTCTTGTGTCAAAATTTTGTATCATCCGGGTCAAAAATTTAGGAAATTTTAATGAGATTCTAAGGTTATATCATAAATCATAATGCACCCAAATAAACAATTTATAATTAAGTCTATGATTTTACTAGGGCAGCTTTAGCTTGAGAATGTTATGAGTCTTGAAAAAGTGATTACTTTTTCCTTCAATTATCATTTTAAAAGTTTAATTCTCATCATCAGAGTTGCTTATAGGTACCCAAAAATCAAAGCATTTATTTCAAAAGTTTGAACCACTCTATTTAAGCTTGTTCAGTTCATTCCCCTGATGGTTCTTGAGTAAACTTAAATAAAACTATTATTTAAAATTCTTAAGTGATACTTATACTTACTTAGAAGTAGCTTTTCAAGACTTAAATCATTTATTACACCGTTAGTAAATTCGTAACTTCTTAATTAATTTATAGAAACATCATCATTTACTCTTCGAAAAAGAACCATAAATAAAAACACAACCCCAATTAGTTTATCCCTGTGAGTTTTAGGAACTAGAAAATCCTTTCTGCTTCCATCTTTTTTGAAATCAACAATCCTCAACCCTTCAAATGATTTTGACCCTGATCCATCTCCTGAATGTTTCACATTTTCTTTCTGGGATGTAAAAGACAATCTCGAACTTATTTTTTTAAATGGTAAGGATGCAAAAGAAGAAAATTAAAATTTAACAGCTTACTTCTGAATCTGTACCACCTTTGAGAGTGGGTGAAGAGGTAGTGAAGATACTCCTTACTTAGTACTTTCTCCGTAGCTCTACAACCCTGGGACTCGGCTGCACGAACGATTCCTCTCCACTCGGTCCGGTCTAGCGCAATATTTTTGGCTGCTAAATCCCCGACGACTCTGTCTTTCCAACGAAGTCTAAGAAGCCTGAGAGGTCTTCTTCCATTAGGTGTTTCCATCCAGACTTTCTTAATACAGCGAGGTTCCTCTGATCTCAACACATGCCCAGCCCATTGAAGTCGCCTGACCTTAATGAGCCGGACAATGTTTAGTTGGTTTTATAAGCCATAGAGCTCCAGACTGAATTTTGTATGTGTCCGGGCCCATGTCGAAAGTTGGTCCAAAGATTGTTCTGAGTATTTTGTATTAGGTAGTGAAGATACTGAAAAAACAAAAGAAGTTAGGATGTTCAAATATTTAGAAGTCATAGATATTTACTAATTAAAAAATATTCTTGTTCAAGTCATATTTATTTATACCGCAAATCGTTTTTTTTTATATTTAAAAATCGCGTGCTTACTGAGGACTAGTGACTACTGTGGTAGGGTGTTTATTAAAGCGAAACATACTTCTAGATGTTGCATCTTTGCGCAGTATTTTCATTAAAATAATAAATAAATAAATAATTGTTAAATGCAACATGAACTCACAAGTACAAAAGATAGAAAATTAGACCCGTTCTTTTTATAGTTTCCTATAAAATAAATTTATTACCAAAAACTAATCTGCCACAGAGAAACCTTGTAAGTTTTTAGATTAATTATTTTTTTTAGTTCTCTTTTTGCTTTTCGAAATTTATAGATTCTTTCTAATATAAAGAACCTTCAGTTATTAATTTTAGTACCCTATATGTTCTAAGATTTGTTTTTTATTTTTAAATCCCAATTTTATAGCTCTTCTGACTCAATGTTATCGCAATTTCTAGATAGTGCCCCTTACACCTTCATCATTAAAAAGTAATTGATTCATATATACTATATTTCTTAGAGTAATAGAAACGTAAATTTATGGAAAATAAAGAACATTGTAATTAGTGAGAAAGAATTTAATTTATAGGACAGATTCTAAGATTTTAATAGAAATATTATTAAATTGCGATATCAGAGGGGATTCATCATTGTAATTAGTAATATTCGCACTTATGGAATTCGGATTCGATTCCTGAAGAGGTATGTACACTCATTCCCACATAAAGAAAATTAAACATAACTCCTCGGATTAAGTTGTTAACTGATTTTCTATGGAAATTTTCAACTATCTGACTTGTAGATAGAGGAACTTTCTTGCTGCCCCCATCTTTTTTGAGTCAGCTAATCGTCAAAACCCGGCTCCAAAAGTACCATCGACTCCCTGAAACCATTCTCTTCTTTCTAGAATGCATGTAATCATAGGCGCTGAAGATTAAACTATTTAGAGGGGGGGAGGGCTCAGAGAAATGTTTCAAATTTGTATTTAAATGTAAAAACAAATAATACTTGCAGAAATTTAATAAAATGAAAATATTTTTTAATTTTATTTTAGATATTAGATTTATGTATCAATACATATATTTTTCTTTTTTTTTGTAATTTAAATAGTTTAAAAATGTACATTAAAGGGACTAGGTGGCCCTACAGATACAACGTTTTAATAGATAAATAAAATAATATTATAGTATATTGTAATAATAGAATAATACTTTAAATATTAAAATAATATAAATAAATAAATTTTAACAGTTAAAATGGTGAAAAAAATTAATATTTAATATTCTATATTTTAGAATTTCTTTAAGAAAAGATTTCATTACACAAAAACAGACGACATGGCCCATTGGAGGGGGTCAGGCCCCCTCACTTCAAAGGCCAAGGGGCTTAACCCCTCCCCTTCCTCCGGTTTATGGGCCTCTGCGTGTAACAATTATAGAAAATATAAAAAAATTGATGACGCCTAAAAAGCTAGGCAACCATTTATGCAGATCGAAGTGCAACGAGTCTACTTTTAAGGCATTCATTCGAACTTAATCCGTATAAACAAAAGTTTGCCCATAATGTTTATACAGACCTATATATTTTGAAACTTGATTTACTATAATCGATTTCAGTATAATTATAAATAATAATATAAAAATCAAATATAAATTGTTTCATTAAAAGTTTTTGTGCCGAGGATAGCAGAATTTTTATATATTGGAGACAATAAAAGAGTATGTCTTCTGCTGGAATTATAAATAAAATTTATAATTCCAGCAAATAAAATAAAATTTATAATTCCAGCAGAAGACACACTCTTTTATTGTCTCCTTCAACAAATAGTTTCCAATATTGGGACTGATATCCGATGTTCGAAGATCATTACAAGCAAGATTTAGTGTCATTTAGGCTAGAATTGGGAGTTTGGACCATTTTTAGATACTGAGTAGGTGAGTAAGGTAGGGTAGGGTCGTTTGGAATGCGTCTGCGCCAGGGGCGGTTGTTTTATTAGTAGTAAGAGGAGTAGCGACGGCGGGGGCGCGCGCGAAACCCTTTTCAGTCAGTCGAGCGCCGCGATCCAGATTTTCTCTGGAATGGTTTCCGTTGCACCCCGTCTGGAAGAAACAACCCCCGCGAAATGGTGTTGAGTGATCAACGTGTCGCCGCGGCGGGGGCTCCAGCCAATCGCCAACCGCCGCGGCGACGTTGTTAAAATTTATCTGTGAATTTCTATTTTTTTTAGTGAATTATTTATTTATTTATTTATTTTAAAGGGGGTAAGTTGGTGCCAGGTCAAGTGTCCGAAGACAAACAGGCACGAGGGGGGGTGCCGATCCTTTGATGGTGCTTCAGTTACGGTGCCGCTGTCGCCGTCGCCGCCGTCTGCACGCCGCGACAACGATGGCCATGTACTATTACGCGACCAAATTGTCGTTGGCCGCGCAGGAGGCGGCGGCGGCGGCAACGGCCGACGAACACCCGTCAGCCGAAGAACCTCCGGTTCGGGACGAGCAACAGCCTGGCTGTTCGTCGCAACAACAGAGCAAGGCCACGCCTAGACAGAACCTATACCAGACAGCCGCTGCTGCCGCTGCAGCTGCTCCTGGACCGAGCAGCGGCAGCGGCAGTCAGCACCACCACCACCACCACCACCACCACTACCACCACTATCAACATCACAGAGCAAGACACAAGGTAAAGGACAACCAACAGAAATTGCATTTACGACACTCAACCGAGGTCAGTCTCGAGCTGAGATTTCAATAAAGGGAAATCAATTTTCAAAAATTCAGGCTAATTTGAAATAAAATTCGAAGATTTTCAAGATTCCGTATACTGTTTGAAATTTCAATGAATTAATAATTTTAAATGATAACTGGCCACTGTGGGTCAGTGGTTAGAATGTCGGGCCGCTGGCCTGAAATACGCTGGTTCGAAACTGAGTCTCGGCAGATCAGATATTTGCAGCCGCCTCCTCTTGGAAAGCAATGGCAACCTACCAAGTGTATAATTGCCTAGTAACCTCTCCAAACTAGCCGTTCGGAACCGGTGTTAAAAAGTAGGTCCCGTATATCTGTGTAAAAACAGCTAAACACACTCAGCACACTTATATGTGGAGAGGGGCCGAAACGTCAGGGAGACCTGATATGGCACTTAAAGAAAGAAAGAAAGAAGAAAATGATAAATACCTATAAAGGGAAATCAATGAAGTTGTCCTCTATCTACTTGATGCAAATAAACATATACAGATATTTCACAATATTAATATCTATTAAATTGCGATATCAGAGGGGATTCATCCCCCCAGGAGTCGAACCTGAGAACTACTAAAATTTTAGAATCTGTCCTAAAAATTAAATTCTGTCTCTTTTTAAATTGATTTGTTAATCTGAACGCGAGCGTGATTTTTGAAAAACATTCCAACTATTTTCAAAAAGAAGATGCTCAAATCTTTAGTTTTGTATGTATATTTAAATAGGAGGACTTGTATGGAAAACTTTTTTTCATTTTAAGCTAATTTTTTTAATTTCCGTTATATAATAATGGAGTAAAGAATTTCTGTGCTTATATCTTCTATTACGATTCAGAGAGAGGTTTTTTGTCTCGAGGGTGTGAGCTGACTGCCCGGATAGCATGTTAGTTCTCAGGTTCGACTCCTGGGGGGGATGAATCCCCTCTGATATCGAAATTTAATAATATTTCTACTAAAATCTTAGAATCTGTCCTAAAAATTAAATTCGTTCTCTTTTAAAATTGATTTGTTAATCTGAGCCCGAGCTGATTTTTGAAAAACATTCCAACTAATTTCAAAAAGAAGATGCTCAAATCTTTAGTTTTATATATAAATATCTAAATTCGTCTGTTCAGTGATCTGCTTAATACAACAACCCAAGTACAATCTGGTATTGAATTCCATGAGAAATAACAGATCAAATATTTTTAATTAAAGATTAATTTTAATTAAGACTGATGGTGAGCCTTCGAAACTCTAGTTCCAAACAAATGAATTATATATATCTATACATATTTATATTTTGATATATTATATATACTAATGTTATATGTATATGTTTATTTGCATCAAGTACAGGACAACCTCATTAATTTATCTTACGTATCAACAACCCTGCTACTCTGAGTAAAAAAATCTTTTCACTTTTATAAATATCTAAATCTGGTATTCATTTTAATTTAATATTTTATTATCTAGAGTAAAAGGCCGCTCGAAGAATATCAGAAATTGAGAAATTAATCTCTGATAGTCTGAAACAGGTCTGAACTTGTATTTGGAATCCTTCAAATGCCTTTAAGCTCTAAAGGCAGAGATATCATTCTATTTCGATATTTTCCTCTATCAGATTCGAATCAAAGAATCCCTCACCCGCACATTTATTAAATAAAAAGTGAAAATTTATACTTATACACCCTTATAAGTAATTAATAATAAACTTAAATATATAATCTTTTTATTTATGCTTACATTATAAATACCGACTTTGCCTTAAAATCTAAATAAAATCATTCAAAAAATGATGTTGTCTACATTTTTGAGCCATAAGTCCTGAAGCTAGAAAGTCCAAAATCTAATCAGTTCTCCGCATTGGAAATACTTTATCACAAGAACGAATTTTCTACGGTTTTTCGTTCTTTACGTTTTCGTGAGTATCAGACACACCCACACAAGGACAAAAACACAGCAGAAAAAAATCATGGTTGAAAATAATTTTTCTCAACGTTTCAGACATTTTCCAACACAATAAGCAAAAATAAATATATTAAGATTTTTGTGTGAGTTTCAATACTAGATTCGCCTAAAAGGCAAACATAACGTAATAAAACACATAAGCCGATCAAATGCGAGGTAGACAGGGTTCTGTAAGAAATATCTTCCAAAATACGTCCTTATTTTTAGTTTATAAGGAGAAATCGAAGCAATTTGTGACAAATTTTAATCATTTTAGATTATACCACTTACCTATAAATGGCAACAAGTACAAAAATCATCTAAAATTACAATTTTGGAGCCCTCTCATACCAACAATTAATTTTTACTTTACCATACAAGGTATGGTCAACTATTGTAATCGTGCATGAAAAAGGTGGATTTTTCCTTCTTTTTTTCGAAATATCTCAAAACGGCTAAAACTATTTGATTAAAAAAATTGAGCGAAACCATGGCATTTCAGTCTACAAAAAAGCCCTAATAAGTGAACATCGAACAAATAATATTTTTCGAAATAATAATTGTTTTGTCAAAATGTCTGTTAGTTAGCCTGTGCGTTACCAAATTTTTGTGGACTAGCTCAAAAACTAGTGTGAATATCAAAACCAAATTTCACACGTAGTTTTGTTCCATTGAGATTAAGAGCTGATTAGATTTTGGTGCATATCGACCCAAAATTAAGGGGGGTTGAGGGGGAAGGGGTTAAAAATTAAAAATCTAGGCCATTTGAGCAAACTCAACCAAATTTTGAATCCATAATCACTGGGACCCCAGAAGTCTAAAAATCCAAAAACTAGCCCCCAATATGGGGGGGGGGGGGTATGGTCAAAAAATAAAAATCTAAGCCCTTGTATCAAACTCAACCAAATTTTGTATACATAATCAGTTGGCCCACAGTAATCTAAAAGTTGAGGCGACTGTGGGTCAGTGGGTAGAGTGTTGGCTCGCTGACTCGAAGATCGCTGGTTCGAGACCGAGTCTCGACAGATAGATATTTGCAGTCGCCTCCGAAAGTAATGGCAAACTACCAAGAGTATAATTGCCTAGTAACCTCTCCAAATTAGCCGTTCGGAACCGGCGTTAAAAAGTAGGTCCCGTATATCTGTGTAAAAACAACTAAACACACTCAGCACAGGTAAATGTGGAGAGGGGCCGACACCCGTTTCGGGTATGGCACTCGAAGAAGAAGAAGAATCTAAAAATGCAAAAACTAACCCCCTCCCCTACATGATTATAAATAATTTTATTAAATATTAAATATAAGTGAGGGACCAGGTTGTATGGTAAGTCAAGTGTATGGCCACATCAGAACACGTCAGCTTATTTTTAAATGTATTCCAATTCTCCTTAAAGAATACCTACAGACCATGATAAAAAAGTACATTATTTTTTTATTTTTCACAAAAAACGAGACCCTTCTCACAATGATAATTCGATTAAAATTTTAATACGATTTTTGGTTTCTTTTAAAATTATTTATTCTCTCCTCCATTTTTTATGTTGTTTTGGACTCATTTTCAAATATTGTGAAATCAAGAGAAAACTTAAATTAGTATTTTTTAACTTGACCATAAGTGTTCTAACCATAAAAATCAAAGGCGTTCAATAGAATAATTGTGCCTCAACTTACAACGTTTAATTAGTTCAAGTGTTATTTTATGGCATTACACTCCATCTACGCTTTTAGAGTATTGAGAATAATGTATTCCATGCTCGGTATGAAAGTTTGAATTTCCGGATCAATGTTATCAATCTCCACCTGTTCTTGCTGTTCAATTTCAATTTGTGCAATTGAAGCGGAAGATGGTGGCTTTAGAGTCAAATGCGGGATTGTGACTCCCTTCATTCCCGTATCCTTAAAACCGTATAACTAAAACGAGCCTTTTCGGATTCATCTCGTTCTCCTCTATAGTTATTTCTTTAAATTTTGTTAGCCGATAGAGTAATTTGTTTTTTTTTAAGAATTTCAAATTATAAATAAAAATTTGAATATTTTTAGGCTCAAAAATTTTTAAAAACTCATAAAATATCTTAACATAACATTTCGTTTTGATAACTTCATTGGTTTGTGAGCTAGAGCCTTCTTATACGAAATTTGGTAACACACTTAGTAACCCACTAAAAGACATTTCGACAAAGTAGTTAATATCTCTTAAAATATAAGTTTTTCAATGTTCACTACACAAAGTTTTATTGTAGATCGATCAGTTTTTTATCAAAAAATAGTTTTTCAAGCTTTTTAGATATTTCGAAACTATGAAGTTAAAAACAAACTATTTTTTATAAAATATTTCGTATGATAAAGTAAAAATATACTCAATACATGATATGGTTCACCATTTTCTAGTTATTAAACTACTATCCTTGATATTTTTAAATATGTAGGTATTAACTTGTCCTGTTATTTAATTAAATACATCTTCATAAGGTAACTAGATGACGCCCGGCCTTCGGCGCCGAGCGTCATCATAAGGTACCAGATGACGCCCCCGGCGGAGCGTCTCGTTTTATGGTTAAAATTTATATAGATAACTTTCGAGGTCGCAAACTTAGATTTGGCATACCCACACCATACCAATGAATTATATATTACTTGTCAAAATTGTTCCCTTAACCAAACATAATATTGACAGTTGAAAGATTTCCAAAAAGCTATTATCGGCCATCTTGTTTGTTTGCTTTTACTCCCAGAGAGGCGCTGGCATTGTTTCCTAGAAAAAATATTTTTTTACATGCCACAAGTGTGATATCTATAAAAACACTCGTGTATTTGAATGGAATGTTGTGTGAAAATTTCAAAGAAATCGGTGAAGAACTTTCGGAGATCCTTCAACGTATCACTTAAGCGTAACAGTACATTTTTATTTATATATGTTCAAAGATCTATGTATATGTTCATTAAATTTTCTTCTGTTACGGAATGCGTTACTGAGATCTATGCTATCATTATTTAATCACCAGATATCAACCTTGAAAACGCGCATGCGAAATAAAATCCTGCGAAATTCAGCTTAACTTTCTAACATTACTATGTCGAAGGGTTAATAGACTATAAAATGATTCTCTAGAAGCTATTTAATGTCCTAAGATTAAGTTTTCGTTTTATCCGAGCTTCAGAGTAACCCTCTTTCTGCCCCCCTAGAGGAAAGACGTAGTCTAAAATTCCATATTATTTGAACAACTTCAAAAGTCTTAAGTTGAAAATTTATTTTCTTTAATTCATTTTCTATTTGCCCACCTTCCCTTTAAACACCTGTGCGTGTGCTTGTGTGAGTGACGACTCAATTGATGCAACAACCCTGAACCACACACAATTGGCATCCATTATAAATTCCTTTCAAATGTAACAAAAGAAAAATCGAAAATGAGAATATTGGAAAGTAATTAAATTTCCATTCTAAAGTTTTCAAGAAGTAGGTTCACTGCCGGTTGGTTTTCTTCTCTCCTATTAGTTGGAAGTTGGATTGTGAAGAGAGCTGAAGAGTGAGCGGGAGGGAAAGAGAAAGAGTTCGGATATTGGATAGGACACGCTAAAGAGAATGAAGTGAAGTTAGTAATGGGTGCGAATTCCCAATAAATGACTCTGAGTTAGGGGTGAAATTAGTTGGAAATAGACGGAAACATCTTAATCAGCATCAAGATTGACAACCTATTTGACTAATTTTTCAAAAAGAAATTTTAGGAAAAAGGTTAAAAAAATTTCAATACTCGTTAATTTCCCAGAAATTAGGCAATTTTTTATCAGGAGACAGTTTGAGGTATAAAGGTGAAACTCGGTAGGCAGGTGCAGTTAATTAATACAAGCTTTTATGCTAAATTTCAGCTCAATTGTTACTTTTCCATACTGGCTATGGTCAAGTATATTAATTGTACATGAAAAAAGTGATTTTTCCTTTTTTTTTCAAAATATCTCAAAAACGGCTGAAACTATTTTGATTAGAAAAATTGAGCGAAACCATGGCATTTCACTCTACAAAAAAGCTCTTATAAGTAAATATCGAAAAAATTATATTTTTCGAGATAATAATTTTTTTGTCAAAATGTCTGTTAGTTTGTCTGTCCGATTGTCTGGTTGGGTGTCCGTTAGTCTGTGCGTTACCAAATTTTTGTGGACGAGCTAGCTCAAAAACTAGTTTGAATATCGAAACCAAATTTCACACGTAGTTTTAGTCCATTGAAATTAAGAGGTGATTAAATTTTGGTGCATATCGACCCAAAATTAAGGGGGTTGAGGGGGGGGGGGTTAAAAATTAAAAATCTAGGGCATTTGAGCAAACTCAACCAAATTTTGTATACATAATCAGTGGGACTCCAGAAGTCTAAAAAAATCTAAAAACTAACCGCCCGAAATGGGGGGGGGGGTGTATGGTCAAAAAATGAAAATCTAGGCCCTTGTACTCAAACTCAAATAAATTTTGTATACATAATCAGTTGGCCCACAGTAATCTAAAAGTGCAAAAACTAACCCCCCCCCTTACATGAATATAAATAATTTTATTAAATATTAAACATAAGTGAGGGGTCAGGTTGTATGGTAAAGTCAAGTGTATGGCCACATCAGAACATTGTTTATTATAACATTTGTTATAACAAGATTGGAGTAATTTTTGGAGACGGACTGATAAGTGAATTAAGTGGATATCGATGAGGCAGTCCAAAAAAGTAAAGATAATTTACACTATCTTTTTATTCATAAAACCGACGTTTCGGAGGCTATCCATCCTTCTTCAGGGTTTTGAAAGTGGCAGTAACAATGATATATTGTATATCATTCTCAGCAGAATTATAATGTAGTAATTAATTTTAATTTATAATGTAGACTTTTCAAAACCCTGAAGAAGGAGGGAATAACCTCCGAAACGTCGGTTTTATGAATGCAAAGCTAGTGTAAATTATCTTCTTCTTTTTTTGGACTGCCTCATCGATATCCACTTAATTTGTTATAACATTTGATATCTCTCTATATGAAATTTTTTTCTTGATTAATTTTTTGTAATATGAACTTGAATTTCAGAAACTATGCAACTCAAAATCTAAGTAGTTCTATATTTTGGAAATATAAACTGGTTGGCACCAGAATAAATTTTTTACGACTTTTCTTTTTGAATTAATCGTATGTTTCCTATATTTGATTCAATCGCTAATCAAATGCAGGTGATTTTTGTCAAATATTAAGTGAAAATAATATCTGAACTTATATATTTCTAACTTAAAATAAAGAAGTTAAATAAATTTATAATTTTCTCATTAATATATTAAAGAATAATTAACATATTAACGAGAATTGTTTTTGATCACGCTTTTTAAACTAAGATATATATCGCGAGACTACTGCTGGTTGAAGCTATTGGAGTCTGCTGGGTCTTAAGTCTGGACCAAGAGAGAATGAAAAAAGATATGATCCATTTAGCTATAATACTATATGTCCAGATTCTTAAGACTCAGCAGACTCCAATAGCTTCAACCAGGAGTAGTCTCGCGATATATATCTTGTTCAAAAAGCGCGATCAAAACAATTCTCGTTAATATGTTGATTATTCTTTAATATATTAATGAGAAAATTATAAATTTATTTAACTTCATTATTTCAAGTTAGAAATATATAATTTCAGATATTATTTTCACTTAAAATTTGACAAAAATCACCTGCATTCGGTTCGCGATTGAATCAAATATGGGAAACATACGATTAATTAATAGCAAGCACCTAACATACGTGCTAATGATCACTGTAGAAAAAGCACTAGAAAGAATTCTACTATGTTACTGCACTCAACATGATTTGACTGACCATGTTTTTATGAGGGTCCAGCAGTATAAATTTTAAAAATATCAAAAATGAAAATTCGGCTGAATCTTCATTTAAATTAAATATATTTGGGCATTTTTATGCCAATTGGTGATTTTTATAACTTTTTGCTTTTGGAGAGAATTGCCTTAACTATAAATATTATAAAAAATTCCAGAAACTCACTTATTCCATCCTTATAAACGTGAAATTAGAACGAATTTGATATCTAAATTATTTTGTGAGTTAAAAGTTATAAGATACTGAATTCTCGACATGCTACCCGGCTCGCACTTGACCAGCTTAATGTCAAAATGCAAGATAAACAGAGTAGTTAACATATTCCATTAAAGTAATAATTTAGTTTTCAAACTTGTCAAGCATCTAAAAAAAGGGCTTAAATATATCAGAGCCTTAAGGATATTCCTTTCGTCTGATCATTACCTATAGTACAAGATCCCGACTTAAGCCAACCTTCACCTATCGAGTTTCCTAATGAAATCAATATTTTGATAATATAATCTATTAATAAACAAAATTTGATAGGGTCGACATCCAATTTCCCTGCATAGCTATTTTATCTAATTTATTAGATTTATTAATTTTTATTTATTTATTCATTTTTATTATTTTTTTTAATATCTACATTTTAATATATAACAATACAGGAAACTCTAAAACTACAAAATACTAATTCGAAGTTACCTGTTGATGCCCTGTCTATAATTTATGCAGAGAAAAGATGCCACTTAACTTTGGCATTGTATAGTATATATATATATATATATATATATATATATATATATATATATATATATATATATATATTTTACTCGCGATTGGTAATATATTAATCCGGAAACCTCGATAACTACTTTTATGTAATAAAATTAAAGACTTTAATTTTTTATTAAAAATAGCTATTCAGGGAAATTGGATGTCGACTCTATCAAGTTTTGTTTATTAATACATTATATTATCAAAATATTAATTTCATTTGAGAACTCGATAGGTGAAGGTCGACCTAAGTCGGGATCTTCGACACTACTACAGCATTGTTACTCGATACGCTCGGCATTCAAAACCTGCCACAGAATTGAATTCACTTGATTATTTTTTTGAATACTTGTGTTTTAGAATACCTGAAACGGGAGAAAAATCATTTTCAAGAATAATTCTTTCCCGCAGTCCGGATTCCCCGATACCCCAGATAAGTCAAAAACAGGAAGCCATAAAAGGTTACTATAATTTGCTACATTACTGTGAAGTCATGACTCTCATGATTCTATTTTCTAGTTATCAAAATGAAACAATAACTTACCAGATGACGTCACAGCTAATGCAAAGCCACATCACTAAAGGATATTATGCCAGAATATGCAGAAGTTGTCCAATTACTATTTACTAATTAGAGGCTTCTCTATTAGTATGGCTCAGCCTATTGAAAGCTCTTTATAATTTTGCATTTACTTTCTTTTAAAAGTTTAAAATTTCTTTCTTACAAACCGGATAATAAAATCAACATTCCCCGGAAGTTGGCTTAAGAAAGCAAATGTTGCCTGTTAACTTTTGCTATTTAAATATGAAAGTTAATTAACATTTAATCCTTTTTTTTAGTTGAAGTACATACAATTGTTTCCTGCCCGGATCATAAAAATCGCCTTAATTCGAAATTCTTTAGTTTGCTAAAAGTTGAGATGAGAATCATTTGACTAAATTCGGAAAATGTAATAATATTATTACTTAAATGATTTTAAAAACAAAGGACATCTGAGAATGTGACAATTTTTATAACATTAAGATAGAAATAATTTGTAGAATCCTTTAATTTATATCATCATCATTGAGTATACAGTCCTAAGACTGGTTTGATGCATAATCCCGTCTCCACTCGACTCTGTCCCCCGCCAGCTGTTTAACCTCTCTAAATGTCTGGCATCCCATATCCCCAATTATTTGGTTGAAATATTCAATCTGGTTTCTTCCCATTCCCTTTTCTTTCCCACCTCCCCCTCCAAGATATCCCTAAGCAGTCCCCCATGTCTCAGTGTGTGCCCCATCATCTGACCTCTTCTCTTCTTCAGACTCTTCCACACAAGGTTCTTTTTTCTCCGATTCTTCCAAAGAACTTCTTCTTGTAATTTTATCCATCCATTTGATATTCATCATTCTTCTGTAGCACCACATTTCCAAATTTTATTCGTAAGCTGAAAAAACAGCTTCAAAATTTCGAATTCTTAAATAATTATATCTCGAATTATTAAACTTTAAAAGTTGCAGACAAAAGTCTTTGATTCTTAAAATATTAAGAGAAAAGTAAAACATCGATATTGCAAAACTTACTTTAGATGGCCAATATTTAAAATGTGCGCTGGGTTTGCGCTATTTGCTCAATTGTATTTGATTTCTACTTATTTCATTGTGGGAAAAACTATCTTCAGATCGAACTTGGTGCTTACACCATTCGACTTTCAAACTCTATTATTTTTTAAAATAAACTGCAACGGATCGTTGCTAAACTTTATCCAAATTCATTTGAAATATTAATATGTTTATTCCTTTATTATTAATCAGATATCACTTGCTATTTGCACTTCATGTTGACTTTAAATCAAAAATAATGATCGATTCTCATTTAACAGTCGATGAATAACAAT
The DNA here is from genome assembly GCA_024734495.1 of Forficula auricularia. Taxonomy (NCBI): domain Eukaryota; kingdom Metazoa; phylum Arthropoda; class Insecta; order Dermaptera; family Forficulidae; genus Forficula; species Forficula auricularia. The sequence goes on along the minus strand of JALMQS010000120.1, from coordinate 9,373,234 downwards.
TCTACATTCGATTTTTGACATTTCGGTTATTATTGGTAACCATTGTTGAAGAGATGGAGGAATCGACTAAAAATCAAAAATAGCGATCGATTCTCATCTATTACTTTAGGAATAACAATTCTACATTAGATTTTTGACCCTTCGATTATTATTGGTAACCATTACTGAAGACATGGAGGAATCGACTTAAAATAAAAAATAACGATCGATTCTTATCTAATACTAGAGGAATAACCTTATTGCATTCCATGTTTAATGTTTTGACTATTAATGGCAACCTCTACCGAAAACGTGGAAGAATCGACTTAAAATCAAAAAGACTAAATTCATTTATGGCAAACAACTTAAACTATGAACAATATATAATAAGTAAAAATATATTTTTCTAGGTGGGTTTTCACGCCAACAATATATTTTTACTTGACTATCCATTAAAAATGTTTCACCTAGACACCAAATTCTTTAAAGACGAGGAATTTAACATAAAAGTAAAGATTTGAGTCATCTTGGCTTTGAAAAGAGAATGTTTTTTAAAAATGAGCTCGAGTTCAGATTAACAAATCAATTATAAACGAGAAAGAATTTCAATTTATAGGACAGACCCTATGATTTTAATAGAAATATTATTAAATTGCCATATCAGAGGGGATTCATCTCCCCAGGAAAGTCGAACCTGAGAACAAAAGATGCTTTCCGGGCAGTTAGCTCACACCCTCGAGACACCGAAACTCCCTCTGAATCGCAATATTTGATTAACTGCCCGGAAAGCATCTTAGTTCTCGGGTTCGACTCCTGGGAGGATGAGTCCCCTCTGATATCGCAATTTAATAATATTTCTATAAAAATCACCGAATCTGTCCCGGCAAATCAAATTCTTTCTCGTTTATCGTTGATTTGTTAATCTGAACTCAAGCTCATTTTTGAAAAAACATTCTAACTCTTTTTCAAAAATAAGATGCTCAAATCTTAAACTTTTGTGGTAAAATAGCGAGGACTTGTATGAAAAACTTTTTTTCATTTTAAGCTAAATTTTTTAATTTCCGTTATATATCAATGGAGTGAAAGATTTCTATGCTTATATCAAATATTGCGATCTGCGAGGGAGTTTTTGTCTCGAGGTGTGGTGCCAACTGCCCGGGAAAGCATCTTAGTTCTCAGGAGTTCGAACTCCTGGGGGGGATGAATCCCCTCTGACATCGCAATCGTAACAACAATATTTCTATTGAAATCATAGAATCTGTCTTATAATTTAAAATTTTTTCTCGATTATGAACAATATGTTCTTTTATCTTCAATTTAAAAAGAACACATTTTGTTACTGAAACGTGCAGATTAAGTGGAGATTTTGTGAATTATTTAAAATTAGACTAAACGGCAAAATGTTAAAAATTTCATAAAATTTCAAATGTCTTAATTTTCTTGGTTATTTATTTATCTGAGAAATTGTGGGACTGTGTCTGTCTGAAACACACAGGCAGCTAAGGGGGAACAGCCCTTGTTGTTGGTTTGAGCCTGGTCCAAGAGCCTGAGCAGCCATTAGTGGCAACCGCTCTTGGTCTATCGAATCTATCCGTTTGCTTTCCCCTTGAAACCTCTCCAGAAAATTTCAGATAAATTTAAACTACAAAACACTCTTAGTTTTTTAATTCTTCTTCTCTCATCCACATTCTTTAGATACTGCTTTTTATGATTTTTATAAATTCATTCCGATAAGATGTGACGTTAATATTTGATATTCACAAATTATAAAAAAATAAATAACATATTTCGATGTGAAAATATAATTAAATATTCCTTCTAAATCCATTATAGGTATTTTAATTTTAGATGGAAAAAAAATTGAGGAAAAACGTATTCGAAATTCAGTGTCATGCTTATTAAGTAACAACAAGTATCTAAATAATAAATATAGCATCATTTTTATTTATGAAATTGATACGAGAAGGTTACCCCAGAAAGTGTACCCCATAAGGCCTGGATTGATCCTTCCATCGTGAAAAGAAGAAGAGATTTTATATGCTCGATCGGAGTCGAAGGTATTAGTGGATGATGCAGTGCTTAAACTATTGAAGTTTATAGGTCCGTCTAAGACGGTGGCAGAAAGTGAATTCCAGTTTATAGATTTCATAAGAATAAACGATTTGGCGAAAGGTAGACAAGTGAGTGATTAGAGTTCCTGCTCACAGTTCAAGAAGCCAGAGTTTAAGTCCGACTTAATCCAAAAATTTGACCGGCTACAAAGCTGTGTTAAATGAATAAATAAATAATTCAAAATAATTAGATACCATCTTCGTATAGACACTAAGCACGAATATCTGGGATCTGTATCTCAGTGGCTTAAGAGCAATGCGCCGCCTACGCAGAAGTTCCTGGCTCAAATCGTTCTTTTTCGTGGTTAAATTGGAAAAGTACCGGAGCACTTCATTCGCCAATACGTTTGTCCCCATGAATTCAAGGAACTGGAACTCTCTCCCGGCCTCTGTCTTTCCCAACACTTAGGTATAACCGAGGGGTCAACCGCGATTGGAATTAGGTGTACACGTCTTTGGAATTATTTTGGAATTCATTAGATAATACCCCTTTCTACTTGGAAATGAAAGTGGAAGTGGAATTAGGTATACATGAAATTAGGCCGCGGTTCTCCCCTCGAGTATAACCTTCAAACCTTCAAAACTCGGGTGACCAAACACATATGTCTCCACCCTTTCGCTTGATCAATTTCTCTTTAAAAAAAAATCATGGTTGATGATATTGTCTATACTATAACTTTTTCTTTATTCTCTAATTTAATTAAACTCATTAGTAATATTTCTGTTTCGTTCTATTAAATATTTGTAATCGTGTAAAATCAATCGATTTTGGCCAAAAAAATTTCAATTTCAATTTTTAATCGTTTCAATATAATTTCAGTGAAAATGTTTTAGTATACTCCCATTAACATTTGCCTTAATGTTGATCTCTTTTAGCCCCTCTTATCCTGTTTTATTTGTTGTTGTTGTCGTTGGTTTTTGATATCCATCTTTAAAGGGATTACTGTTTGTCTTCTTGATAGGATTTCAATCCTTAAACCTCAATTTGACCCAATAGAAAGATAGACAGTATATTATCAATGGTAGAGAAGGATAAAATCTGAAATCTATTCCTTTATATATATATATTCTTTCGTGACATATTTCAAAGTTTATTTCTGGCTGGAACAATAACTTTGCTATTTTATTATGGTATCTCCCTCTTTTTCTAGACCATTCTCACTTCCAATGTGAGCCATAACGATTTTTGAATTAAACATTCAATGGAAAACGTTTTCATTGCGAGAGTATAACATGACATAAAAAATTTTGTAAAAAAAATAATAATAATAATAATTACTTGTGAATAAATAGATTATCATTCTCTCTTTTGGTAAGTCAAAAAAAGTTCTTAAAAATAAATAGAATTTTGAAGTTTTCTTCATATAAAATAACTTTTAACAGAGGAAAAAATTATTTCGCATGAATGAAGAGAAAAAATTCTTTGAACTAAAAGAAACAATTTCCGACCTATAGCAATTCCTTTTGAGTGAGGGAAGGGAGAGAGAGGTCCTGAGGACTTGTTCTTTTACTTAAATTATTTTCTTATTCTACTAAGCACGTTCACTTGCTAGCCTGGATTGGGGAGAATTTTGTTATATACACTGGCAAAGGGCAAATAACCTTATCACGATTTACATACTACATATAATAAATTTCACTGATTCACTAAATATTTACAAATATGTATCTATTCATATAAACCAAATAAGATTAATTACTCGATTCAGCCCAGTGTATTCAACTTAATGAAAATTATGCAATGTTTTTACTTGTCTATTCGAGTTTAAAAATGCTTGAAACGCATAATATATGAATGACTATGTAATTCGCATTTGGTACTCAGTCACTCTAGTGACAAAAGTGAGAACCAAATGCCAATTGCATTCATTCTATACTTGGTAACCTTAGTCTATATGGGTTCATGAATACCGATATATATATTATAAAATAGAGATAACAAAGGACATATATTCTATTTGTAACTTTGGAGGTTGGGTTAGATATAAGATGATTCCTGTAATAAGTGTTTTTATTAAAATAATATAAAATAATAATATATACAATATTTACAAGCATTAGCTATTCACCTGTAATAAGTGAATAGAATATATGTCCTTTGTTATCTCTATTATTTTATAATATATATGGGTATTCATGAACACATGTAGATTAAGGTTACCAACTATAGAATGAATGCAATTGTCATTTGGTTCTCACTTCTGTCACTAGAGCGACTGCGTACCAAATGCGAATTACAACAATATTATTTAACATAATATTTTTATGTTAAGATTACGATACTCTATAGAATAACTCATAGAAAGCTTGTTCTGGTTACAAATGTCTGTGTTTCCAAAGAGATTTTAGACTTTTTTCCTTTCAGAACTTTTATATGGAAAAATCGAATCGTCATGACGATTGTTTTTAATGAGCTGAAAATGGAATCAAAACTTTGAATTAATAAGCTCCACTTTTATTAAAAGTTTTAACTTTTTAGGTCAAACCGCTCGCAGGCGATTGATCTTGCAGAGAAGGTAGAGTCTTGAAAAAGTCAATTTCTCACCAAATTTTCAATGAAAGTGTAATTAATTTGTGTAATTAAAATTATAAATGGAATTTACAATAGGCTGGATGATTTCAGTTGACTTTATTTACTTGTATATTAGAGTTTAAAAATGCTTAAAATTACGATACTCTATAGAAAAACCCATAGAAAGTTTGTTGTGATGACAAAATGTCTGTGTTTCCAATGAGATTTTAGGGTTTTAATTTAAGATTAGAGTATCAGGATTAAAATTTGAAAATGAGCAAAAAACTTTATGAAATTGTAATTTTGTAATTTATTCATAGGACTAATATCAAAAAAATTCTAAGCTGCATTTATCAAATTTTATATTTAATATTTTTTAATCACTTTGAGTGAGCATTTAGAACAAATTTTGCCGGTCCTTAGGGTGATTAAAAAATAATGAATTGAAATTATTTTAAGCATTAACTCGACGTTTTTGATTCTGTTTTCATCTGTTGAAAGATATAGTGGGAACAAAGTTAGCATATTCCTCTTAAAAAAATATATTGAATTGAATGTATTTTTACTTATCCATACAGGGTCCATACATATGGTCAAATATTGTAATCGTGCATGAAAAAAGTGTTCTTTTTTTCGAAATATCTCAAAAACAGCTGAAATAATTTTGATTAAAAAAATTGAGCGACATCATAGCATTTCGCTATACAAAAAAGCTCTAATAAGTGAACATCGAAAAAATAATATTTTTCGAGATAATAATTGTTTTGTCGAAATGTCTGTTAGTTATACTGTCTGTTAGTCTGTTATTCTGTAAGTTAGTCTGTGCGTTACCAAATTTTTGTGGACGAGTTAGCTCAAAAACTAGTGGAATATCGAAACCAAATTTCACACGTAGTTTTGGTCCATTGAGATTAAGAGCTGATTAGATTTTGGTGCATGTCGACCCAAAATTAAGGGGGGGGGTTAAAAATTAAAAATCTAGCCCATTTGAGCAAACTCAACCAAATTTTGTATACATAATCAGTGGGACCCCAGAAGTCTAAAAATGCAAAAACTAACCGCCCATAATTGGGGGAGGAGGGTGTATAGTCAAAAAATGAAAATATAGGCTCTTGTATCAAACTCAACCAAATTTTGTATATATAATCAGTGGGCCCCCAGGAGCATTAAAATGGAAAAACTAACCCCCTCATGATTATGAAAAAATTTATTAAATATAAGAGGGGACAGGTTGTATGGTAAAGTCAAGTGGATGGCCACATCAAAACACGTCATCTTATTGAGAAATTCAAGTGATTTTTTGAAAGTTGTTGTAAAAAGCAAATAAAAATTTTCTTCTCAATGATAAAAATATATACAATTGAAGACGTTTGCCTATATGCAAACACGCCTTTTGATGGGTACAATAAATAACAAAAGAAGAATAGATAAATAAAGAAAAAAGAAATATTAAAAAGGAAAAGATAGAGAGAAAAAAGTAAGAAACAAGCTGCCCATTAATTTTTTTCTCTTTTTTTTTGTTTGCCTACTGAAGCGTCGTGGTCCTTTTGTAAAGGTTTCAAAGGTAAATAGTGAAATGAAGACTACATTTTCATATTGTTTTTATTAATTATTATTGATGACATTATTGCCCAACATCAATCAACATGGTGAATTATATCAGAGAAAATTCCGGACATAACCTTTCTCAAAACAATGTAAAACACGCATTTTATCTTTAAGTAAGCTGACCATCCTCTCATATGGTAACTAATCCTAATCCTATTTACACAGTATTCATACATTCAACAGTCCTTTATTTAGAAGTGAACAAACGCATTCGTCAACTTTTTTGTTCTTATGACTCTAGACGCAGGGGTGTCCAACCTTTTAACTTACACGGGCCACATTTGAAGAAATAAAAATATCGCGGGCATCAGATAATTTTATTTTTTAATTATATCGAATGCAAGTAGGGGCCCATAAAGATGCGGCCTATGGACCTCGAAAGATCCTTGCATTATCGAAGAGAAGGATTGGAAGGCGTAGGTGTTGAAGTTTTGAAGATTACCATGGTATATAAGTGTCAGAAAATTGACAGGTAAAAAATTTATATATAATGAATATGGAGTAGAAAACAGACCAAAATGGTCCTTATTTTTCCGGAAATCTTGAATTTTATACCAGATTAAAAATTTAAAATTTGCACTCATTTTTCGAAAACTTTTCAGTAGATTTTCGGATTTTTTATTTTAGAGAAAAAAAAATTATCAGGATAAATTGTATCAGATATAATGTATACATTTTCCAGTAATAAATCTCAATATTTAAAGGAAGTTCATGATTTATGTCGGGCCGCGGGTTAGATAGCCCTGCTTTAGAGACTGAAACTTCTTTACAACTTCTTTCTGTTTTCTATATACAATCTTCAGTCTTTTAAGACACTTTCCATAAGCATCCACTCCGCCCTAACTCCTGAATCATGATATAGAGGGGTCTATCCTTGACTAAAAGGGATATAGCACCGTTTTGTATCAATATCATTAAAATAATAATATTATGAACGTTAAAACAACTTGCCTTCATTTGATTCTCATGCATTGAATAAATTCCTAGAGACCATGAAGTATTTAAATGCCCCAAATCATTAACCCATTTTAGGCATAACAGATAGAGAGATTAGGCTCTAAATTGACATTATAGGCCCGGATCTTGTAGCTTGATTTTACTGGACACTTTATTTGTTTAAACCTTTTCATTAGTATTTTTTAGCGTCTTTGTGGCATTTTAATTAGTAATTTAATAACCCTAAATGATCCTATTTTCGCTTGAATCTTTTTCTACTATTTCTCAATATTATTACGAGTACTTGAAGATTGTTTTAGTAATTCGAGATATATTATAGATTAAAAATTTAGTACAGTCAATTATTTTTAGTTGAAACCTCACTGTTTTTATAAGTCTAGTCGAGATTCTAAATTGTAGTTTTACGATCTGACTATGATATTTTACATATTTCTTAACTGTGTGGATTTATGGGGCCCTATTGTTTACCTGGAACATGAAGTCAGTTTCAGCGCTTCTGATTTCATTCTACCCATGGCCCCCACATGAAATATTATTATAGATATAAGTGGAAAAAGTTGGTCACTCTACTCCCTATTATTATATTCAACAGAATATAATGGGAGAGTATTATTTTCTAACATACCCCCTTAAAAAATGTCACGCCAGGGCCGGGACTCAGCTCTTGGACCCCCTTGTGAATTATAGAGAATTAATAATTACATGCAAAATCAAGCGAATTCACCCCTCTGACACCTATTGGCAGAAAGTTATAGGGGAAATCATCTATTCTCACGTAAGAATATACTAAATTGAAAGTTATAAATAAATAAAATTTATAATTCCAGCAGAAGACACACTCTTTTATTGTCTCCTTCAATAAGAATATACTAATATATTTACTTGCCCGTTAACTAGGGGCTTTGATTTGCGGGAATGTTCTTGATCTTTGGAAAATATTCCAATCTATAGGTCTTCCTGTTTGCCTTTTATTTCCTTCAAAATATTAATTAACAAACCCCCGTATCTCAATGAGTGTTCTATCATTTTAGCAGTTCTTTTCTACAAATTATTATCCAAAGCTATCAGCTCTATAATCCAAATAGCCGTTGCGTTATTTTGATTTAAACATTTCATTTTTCTTTTTTCCATGTTTGTGTTTAGGAATGTTTAAAACCTGGAGCAAAGTAATTTTAAAGCATGTCTTTTTGGCCTAGAGAATTCGTTCTCATGTGAAATTATTAATGCTTTCAGAATGAAGAACCGCTTAAATTTGGGATTTCTAGCTTCAGACCTGTGGTTGATAATATTTAGAAAATGTAAAAGAAAAATGAAGCGACTGTGGGTCAGTGGTTAGAGTGTCGGGCCGCTGGCCTGAAATACGCTGGTTCGAGACCGAGTCTCGGCAGATCAGATATTTGCAGTCGCCTCCTCTTGAAAAGCAATGGCAATCTACTAAGAGTATAATTGCTTAGTAACCTCTCCAAACTAGCCGTTCGAAACAGGCGTTAAAAAGTAGGTCCCGTATATCTGTGTAAAAACAGCTAAACACACTCACCACAGGTATATGTGGAGAGGAGCCGAAACGTCAGACAGACCTGGCACTTAAAGAAGAAGAAAAGAAAAATCAAATTGTTAGATGCGAGCTAAATATCTGAAATTTTATAGAGGAGTGCGTAATTATTAGCTGATTGTTACTATAACACTTGGCCATATTTCCAAATTTTCCTGCTTTTTAATATCATTGAATGGTCAATTATTTTTTCTCTATAACATTAGCTGCAGCTTTACGCCAAGTTTAGGCTCATTAGAATATGAGAGTATGCTGAATCGTGACAAAGTTTCCACTTTTTCCTTCAATTCTAAATTAGCTTTCCTTTTTTTTATTTTTATTCCATTATCTTTTATTTTTCTACCCCTATTCATTAACTTTTATCAGCATTGCCTGAATAAACAAAAACTGGCAAACATACAAGTATACGTATATATAATGAGAGAACAGTTTAGATGAAAAATAATAGTCTCTTGGGAAAAATCAATCGATTTAATATTTACCCAAGAAATCATCGCTTTTGATTTCAAGTGGCCTGAAACTAATTGAAAATTCTTCTCTGGTTGCTAAACATACATTGAATGAACTTTCACTTTCGTTTCTCTTATTATCTCGGTTCATTTCAATTCGATCGATTCTCCTATTAATAAATTGACTTACTTAATTGAGATTGTGAATAAATTTAAGATGATCTTCTTAAACGACAAAAGAAAAAATTTCGGAGATAGAAAAAATATTATTTCAACGTACAAAGAAAAGAGGAAAATGCGTAGGAATAAAAACAATTTTTTCTTTGTTTTTTTTATACAAACGAAGAAAAGGGAAAAAAATATTAAAGAAATACATTTGTGTTCCTCAAAAAGAAGAATCCCATCTCACTTTCTGTTTCTCTCTCTCTCTTCATTACTCTATGCTCGCTCTCTTTTTCATGTCGTTTCATAAAATTTTCGCGTTACTCCGGCTAAAGAAGTTTTCACCACAAAAATTAATCATAAACAAACAAAATAAATTTTTTCGAATGTGGAAAAAATAAACCAGCCGGGTGCAAGGGTTCCGTATCTTCTAACTCACAAAATATTTGAGATAAGAAATTCGATATTGTTTATCGTTGATAAGGAAAAAATTAGGAAATTTGTGGAATTTTTTCATAATTTTAATTTTAGCCATTTTTAAACCTCCACGGGTACAGTTCAACTAAAAATAGCTTTTCCGGATTGAAGATAGAAACTTTTTGACACCAGGACGAACTTTCTACCAAGTTTCGAACTTTAGTTATTAGGCGTATCGGAATATAAACATACCTTGAAACAGTTAAAAAATTCATAGCTTAAAATGATTTTCCTCCTCCCTTAAAACATTTAAAAACAAAGGGTGGGAGTGGGGGTCGGATAGGCTAGGGGTAAGCGTGCCAGCCTGCTAACCAAGTGGACACGGGTTCGAATCCGACTCGAGGCATCCGGCTAAAATCTGACCCCGGGGTAGAGACAAATTTTAAAAAATAAGTAGTATCGTAAATTGTCTTATGGCTAGAAAGGCCGAAGAGCCAAAAAAATGAGTAAAAATAAATAAATTTCGAGTAAATTCAATATTACAGCCGTCGGCTTAATAATAAAACGTTTTGATCTCCACTTCTTACCTCTGACAAATATCACGTATGAAAGATATCAATTTTTTAACCGAAAACAAAAAACAGATGAGTCCTTTGAACAATATGTTACTGCATTGAAAGTTTTAAAGAGTGGGAGTGGGGGTTAGGGCCAGTTGTATGTCGGTTGGTAAACTCTTTTTAAACGTTGACAAAGTAAAAACTTAGAATTCACCTTGTGGCCAGCGGGATGGCCAATCAGATTACAGGTACTTTCATCTGATTGGCCATCCCGTCAGGTACAAGGTGAATTCTAAGTTTTTACTCTTTGTCAACGTTTAAAAAGAGTTTACCAACCGACATACAACTGGCCCTTGGAGTAAATTATTTATAACCGACCCCTTAAGGTAGTTGTTCCGCCAAATGCGTTTTCGTAGGATTTTTCTGAAATTTAGATATATTATTATTGAAATACTTGTGCATCGATTGGTGGCAAAACGAAATTGATGAACAATACAGTTCCGGAGATATTTAATTTCAAAAATCGATTTTTTCGGGCTCTTTAGCATTGCACTATACGGGATATCGGAAAGTTTACATACATATTTAATTATAATTAAGAAACCCTTCGTACAATTTTTATAAAAAACTAAACCAACATTAAACAATAACCAATACATATTTTAAGACAATTTCATTCATAGTTACAACACAGTTTCTGAGATAATAAGGAATAAATAATGAAAAATGTATATAAAAAAATTCTCACTAAAAACATTTTGGCAACAGCGCATTTGTTAAACCAGCGAAAGAGGGAGTAAAAAGTAGAAAGCGCGCGTGCGCTAGATTTTTTCAAAATTATAATTTTCATAAGATGTAACGTAGGCGTTGATTACATTTGTTAAAAAATAATATTTATAGAAATTTTTGAAAATATTATTATTTTTATTATTATTAGTTCACTCTTTAAAGTATATAAGTTTAATTTTTTTTGCGGATAAGGGTATGGCTAATCATTTTTTACTTTACCATACAGGGTGTATGGTCAAGTATTGTGATCGTGCATGAAATAAGCGTTTTTTTCTTCTTTTTTTAGAAATAATAATTGTTTTCTCAAAATGTCTGCTAGTCTGTTAGTTAGTCTGTGCGTTACCAAATTTTTGTGGACGAGCTAGTTCAAAAACTAGTGTGAATATAGAAACCAAATTTCACACGTAGTTTTGGTCCATTGACATTAAGAGCTGGTTAGATTTTGGTGCATATCGACCCAAAATTAAGGGGGCGGGGTTAAAATTTAAAATTATAATCTTTTCAAACTAAAAAAAAAAAAACAAGAAAAATGAAATATACAATAAAATAAACCTATAATAATGAAAATATTTTTTCTGGGGCCAAAATTAATAGTGGTGAGGGGGGCGAAATCTAGGCCATTTTAGCAAACTCAACCAAATTTTGTACACATAATCAGCGGACCCCTAGAAGTTTAAAAATACAAAAACTAACCACCCAAAATGTATGTTTCTTTCCAGTACTGACATGAGTTAATGTATAGCAATCTTGACATTTTATTGAAAAAATAGAATTCAAACCTAATCGCCTTTCATCAACAATATTTTTTAATAAAATATCTTTCTGACAGTGACAACAGGTTAGGTTATTCGCCAACTCGCCCACTTCAATTATTCGGGTACCTACATTAGCACTCTTAGTACACATTTTTTCGTTTTTTTCCCTCATTCATTACCGCAACAGCTTTTAATCGTTTATTTAGAACTTTTTGATTAATAAATCGACCTTTAAAATGTATTTTATCATTCATTTTATCTGTCATTTTAATGTCATGTATAAAAATATTCAATCTCTTTCAATGTTGCCAAATTTCTCAAACGAGCACGGGATTGGCTAGATTTGGTACAAAAACAGCAAAAAGTGTTGGCCTTATGAACTATGAATCCTTATTGACTGTTCTATATACTTGAGCATTAACTTTTTGCTGGTATTGTCGCGAAACAACTACCTTAAGAGGTATTCAATTTTTTACTAAATAAAATATTTTTTATCTAGAAGTTCTGAACCACAAAATCTAATCAGTTCTTCCTTTGAGGCATAGAAATCTTTCACACCCTTCACTCTCGAGCTATCGTGGATATCGAAGCCCAGACAGAGAAACCATGCTTGAAACAGATTTATGATCACGTTTCGGTATTTATAATCACGAAAAAAAATTGAGTAAATTCACTACTTCAAGCGACTTGAGTAAGGAATTAAAGTAGAATGAAATAACATGACGAACGAATAAGGGCAAATTTATTGAAGAATGAAAGAAGAAGAAACTCTGCCAATAGTATGGGTAAATATTTTTTCTAATTTATCGCTTCATTCTAACTATTTGATGCTATTGTTGGTTGTGCAGAGATTGGGCTCGCTGGATGGGTATTTATCTAAACAAGGTGGCTTAAACCATCTGGATTATTCTTTATCCTCGTGGATTTTTAGAGGATTAACTAGAGCTATCGTAAAATAAGCCGTTTGGCGGGTCTCTCGAACAACCAAGGCAGATCGAATTAATTAGACAGGCTTAATCGGACCAAGAGGAGAAGAGGAAAGGGTCTTAGGTTCCTTTCAGTCAAACTCCACATTCGATTATTTATTAAAAATGAAAACACAAATCAAAGGGGAAAGGAGCAGACTACGGAGATCATCCTTTCTATCTTTCGAGTTTAAAAAAGACTCTTAACCTTATATTATTACAGAGGTGTATCAAAATTTAAGTTGCGTGGTCTATAAAATTCGAATTTTATGTGCATTAAAAATGAAAGGTATATCACTTAATTTTCCTGTAGATTGTTCTTTTCTTTTTTCAATGATATTGATGCAAGAAGATATTATCCTAAGAAGTATAACCTATATAACTCAGGATTTACTCTTGCTTCGGAAAAGCAGTGGCGACGCCAGCTTTTTCTTTTCGGTTGGGCGACACCCGGAAGAAAAATTTCGAGGGTGAGCCCTGAGGTGGGCAGCAAAAATGCAAATTATTTCGAGTAATTCAAATTTTTGTATAATTTAGATATTTTTTTTTTAATAGTTTTGTTTGATTATTATATTTTTATTTTAGCGGTGGTTTACCTTTTTTTTTAATTTATCAACTCGGTTTTTCAATATTTTTCGTTAAATGCTCAATTTAGCAGGTTGGGCGGTCGCCCAACCCACCCCTAGCGCCGCCAATGCTTATTTGAAAAATAGGAAATGAGTTCATGAGAGATGGTCGTCGAATTTTAAATTTTATTAGAAATATCCATTTAACAAAGACGCCTGTAGGGTAGGCTAGTACGATCCAGAGGCGTCGTATTGGTTGCATAGATACAGGCTAACAGCTTTCTTAGATAATTCTTTACGTAATACCTGGCTTTAGTTAAAAGGAATAATATATTTATATTATTTTAGACTTTGAATTCAGGTAAAATGGACGAATTTTATTTGCAGACAAAATTGAATAATACTGAAATAAATTTTTTTTAACGGTTTGACTCTTTGTGGGCTTAAATTTTTAACCCAAATTAATCGATGTTTGGGTTAGTTATGGCAACTCAGACATTCTTTACTTTTTACAAAATTTACTGTTTGCTGTCATTTATGATAATAGATTAATATTTGATATTTTATTCTAAATCAATAGTGTTGGAAACCAACGATTTAAACTTTATTAGGATCGAACAAATTTTGAAAAATGTATTTCTTCTTAAATTTTTAATTTAAATTGTTTTGATTTTGATTTTTTAAAACATGAAAGGGGGTCTTTAATTTAGTAGGCCCCTGGGGTGCAGTCCATCAAGATCATGCCTAAATCCGCCCATTAAAAAGTTATATAAGTAGTATTAAAGAAAAATCCTATAATCAATGTTTATTTACTTAAAATAAGTTCTAATCTGAGAAAGCTTCAAAATCATTTTTCTGTTTTCTTAAGGAAAAAATATTTCTTTTATTTCACGAACATTAAGTAAATTGTTTTACAAAGGGGGCAAAAAGAAAAAAGAAAACATGTCCAATTCGATTTCAGGATAGAATAGAAAGCCGAGTCGAGTGGAACGAGAAAATGGATTGAATGGCCCATGTGAAGAAGGTGGCATGAGATGAGATACCAGCTGGTCAAAAGGATTTACCAAGGCCAGAGAAAAATAAGAAGTTAATAAAAAAAAAAAAAAAAAAAACATATTTACTTCATTACTAGGCTAAAATAAAATAAGAAATTTCAATTAATCAAAATCATTAGATTAAGATAATTTTTGACCTCAAAAAACGACTATATAAATTTCGTCAATTGTTTTTGTGAGGTGATCATCTAGAAACGTTGTATGCATTTGACTAGTTCAAGCTGCCCCACTCCCAGTGTAATTGTATGCATTCCTATGTAATTGAGAGAGCCCCATCATATTTCCGTTTCAATAATTTAATTCAATTGAAGCTGACTCGAGTTCAGCTCTGTTTGACTTAGACCCGATTTGATTCCATTAGAATATACTAGGCTGGAGCTTGATTTGACCTTACAGTCGAAATAACTGTCAAATTCATGTGATATTTGACCCAAATTTTAGTTGTTTGTACACATATTTGACATTAGCTTATTTAACTAGCCCATTATATATATAAAGATATCCTAAAGAAGAATAACTAACCTAATATCTTGAAATAATATAAAGCCTAATGAAAATTACAACTGGATTTACCATATTTCCAAGTCTTGTAATATTTTGAAAAGTTATGTCTTACTAGTCTTAAAAGACTTTTCGACAATTGTAGCTCGGATTCTAAAGATAGTTTTGGTTTATTTATTTATTTATTTTAATGAAATTGAGTGTAAGAAAGGGCGCACCAGGAAGATTCAGCCCCTATGGATCTAGAAAGACGCTTGCAATACCGAAGAGAAGGGAGAAGCAATCAATCGAAAGGGTGGAGGCGTATGTTTATGCACCGGGATTTTGAAGGTTTGTAGGTTTTAAGTGTCGAGAAAGACGGAGGCCGGGAGAGAGTTCCAGTTCCTTGAAGACATGAGAACAAAAGTATTTATTTATGTTGAACTGAATTTTGTCCAGTTTATTAGAATAGTTCTTAAAAATTATTCTTCAAAACTGTTTGTCTCATAATTATTTTCGTCGCCAAAAGTCCGAAGTGGATAAAATAGATGAATTTTATAAAACCATATATGTATTACTTTACATTTGAACATATGTAAAACATTGAGTAAAAATAAAATACATATCAATAAAACAATAATGGCAATACGAAGAAATTTTGGGGGTAAACGACCCTCTTCGATAGAAGCCCAAGGGCTAGATGCCCCTTAAGAGTCCTACATATTGAGTCTTTGACAATGCTATACTCGTATATCTTTAAGGTCAAACAGGCAAAGATATCAAAGATAAGATGAAAGAAGTGTATGTATTAGAAGTCACATTTATTTATTTGTTATTTATATATTAAAGAAAAACTCATAGCCTATTAGGGCTTTGAGATCATACGAGTTTCATTAGTTCGTAACAATTTGAAAAATACAATTTCACAAAAATCAGATTCCTCTAGACTCTAGAGCAGGGCTGTCAACCTGCGGCCCGACACAATATTATAAATTTCTTTAAAACATTGAGATTTTTATGATATTGGAAAATATAGATATTAGAAAATCTTCCCAAAAGATTTCGAAGGATAAAAGGCAGATTTTCAATTTTGAATGTGAAAAAATATATCGAGATTTCCTAAAAAATAATCACAATTTTGGCATATTTTGAACCATTTTTATTAGATTTAAATATTTTAACTGCAAACTTTCTGATTGAATGTATGGCCCTTCAATCAGACATTGAACTAGAAAAAATATTTAATAATGTCTCTTTATTAAAATTTCATAAAAATTATCTAAGGTTCACAATAATTATTCACTTTTTAGAAATATGAAATTACATATATCCACCTCAAGCTATTTTCGAGAATAAAATTCACTAAAAGAGAAATTATAAGCTCATCTATCAGGTGACAAAAATAACCAAGTTTAGAGTAATTAAAAATTATTTTTCATCTCATATATTTCCATTTTTTTTTTTTAATATTTATTATTTCAGTATAAGTAGTTAAAAATAATTAATCTAGAAAAATGACTAAAAAGTCCGCTGATAGAATGATCTCTCTTTCTTTATAGCAGCTAAGGCAAGGATTCAAATACAAGTTCAGACGTGCAGCGAAGGCATGGATTCTAAATACAAGCCCAGACCTGTTTTAGACTAGTAGAAGTTAATTTCTCAATTTCTATTATTCTAGAAATGGCCTTTTGACTATTGCACTTGGACTAATTGGATACTCGTTATTATACCATATGTATATAGAGAGAACATTCAATTAATTCAATAATTTGGAAATGTTAGGAAATAATTAAACTATATATTTCTAAAAGACTTCAAATTGCTAATAGAAGTAGATAAATGATTTTAAATCAAAATCCTAAAGGAAAAGAACTCAAAGATTATAATGCTTGATATTTTTGCATTTTTTGTTTTGGTGGATATCATTATTCTACATTGTTAGATATATTTTGTGATTAACAAATATCAATGGAATTAGTAAATTTTATATGCGGCCCGAGGAATTTGTTTTTCCTTTAAATTCGGCCCGTGTAAGCCAAAAGGTTGGACACCCTTGTTCTAAGTCTATTTTTAACCGACTTCAAAAAAGGAGGAGGTTCTCAATTCGACTGAGTTTTTTGTCTATGTTACCTGATATCTTCGCCAATTGTGAACAGATTTTGATGATTTTTTTTGCATTGGGTTCAGTCTAGTTTCCGATTGGTAAAAATATAAATTTCATTGGTATTGGACCTTTTTTGTTATGTTTGTTCAGGCATAACTTCTTTGTTTATGAACCGATTTTAATGATTCTTTCTGCGTTTGAATCAGTATAGCTCCAAGATAGTCAAGATACCTAACTATTTATTTATTTATTTATTTTATGTATGTTCAGCGAGAACTTTTTGCCACGTGAACTGATTTCGATTATTCTTTTTTATTGGAAAGTGGTACCCCCTTAGGGGTGATACCATATTAATTTGGTCAAGTTCTGATAATATGTGATATGTCACAATAACAGAAATCTCTAATTCTTATGAACAAATAATCGAAATTATAATAAATTAAATCTTTTATAAAAAAATCTTAAAACATTCATTTAAAACCCGCAAACGTTTCGAGATAATTTCTCTATTTATGAATTGAATTTTATTATCATTTTCTGATTCCGGTTATGAGCCCAACATCAGGAGTTACAAAAGAAAACGAAATATATATCGAGATAAAAACTCAAAACATATATTTGTTTTATTTGTGAAACCCACCTAGAAAAATATATTTTTACTTATTATCTATTAAAATGTTTCACCTAGAACCGACACCAAATTCTTTAAAGATTATTTTCTGATTCATTCGCCCGACGCTTTCTCTTACGAGATGCATGCAAGGTATTATATTAAGTCACTATTAATAACATCACTAAAAAGAGAAAAATAATAATAATTTTTATAAAGAAAAAATAAAACCAATTTCAAAAAAACAAAATGCAACAAATAAAATAATAAGAACTCAAAAATAAAATAAAATGCACTATAAGATTGAATAAAATAATTATCTAATTTAATTACAACTAAATTAGATAATTATTTTATACGTCTTTTAGTGCATTTTATTTGATTTTTGAGTTCTTATGATTTTATTTGTTGCATTTACTTTTTTTGAAGTCGGTTTTTATTTTTTTTATAAATGTTATGTATTGATCAAATCGCAATTTTTTTTATCTTTTTACTTTAGCTTCTTACTTGTTTGAGTAAGTCTATTTTTCTATTTAGGTCGATAGTCTTCTGGCTTAAGTCTTTCTTCCCACCTATTTGTCATCTCCTCTGTTAGTTGCAAGTCTATTTTTCTCGGTATTTCCAAATTCTTCGCACACCCTCGGAGTAATTCATTTCGTACGCCCTAATCCAAAGTCCCTATCATTTTCTGGCGCTGTTTTATTTGTCAAAATAAATATTTTGCATTTTTCTTCAGCTGATTTCTTCTTTTAATTTATAAATTCTTCAAATTCAGCATTGAATCTCTCCTATTCCTTTCTCAGTGTGATTCAAGAATTAAACATAAAAATCACATTTTAATAAAAGTGATCATGAATCCAAGTTCTCAAGAGATTTTTTTGATGAAAGTAGAGAGCTGTTAATTTTTCCTGTTTGATGCGGATAAGTAAATACACACACATATATTAATATACACCTATATTACAAATATGTAGGTTACGTACGAATATTTATGATTTTTTTTATATTATGTATACATTTTATAAGACTATAGTTTCGACGATTTCATATTCAGTCTTTTTAATAGATTTATTTTAAGAGGATAAGTCAAAAATTACTTACACTTTTCGTTCTACAACTTTATTAAACAAAGATAGGTGTACAACAGATACATTATTTTTCGATATAGTCTCCACCTTTAGCAATGCACTTGGTCCAGCGAGCCACAAGCTTTCGGATGACTTCCTGGTAGAAGGTTTTCGGTTCGTTATGAAAACCACTTTTGCACCACATCCCGAACGTCGTGGATAATGTGATAGGCAGAACCGTGACTAATGTTTAAAGAAGATGCTACCTTATCTATGATAACTAGCCTATCTACTGTAATCATCTCTTGAGCTTGCTGAATGTTGTCGTCAGTGGTCGAAGTTGACGGTCGCCCAGCTCCCTCTTTTTGTGTTACGCTCGTTCGGCCACTTTTAAACATTTCGATCCATAAAAAACGCTTTTACGAGATAAAGCACTTTCCCCGTCTCCGGTGAATTTCAGCACCTTTCACACCCTCTGACCATTCCTGGTTGCTCCTCTTTGGTGCAATCTGATAGCGGAGCTGACATGCTTATGCTGTTGTAGCTAGATGACAACTGACGCGATCGTGATTAAATTCCGCACACGTCACCACAGACGCGCCAACTCAACGCATGCGCATGCGGCCGCCTCCTATCTTAGTTTAATAAAGTTGTAGAACGAAAAGTGTAGGTAATTTTTGACTTATCCTCGTAGAAACCAATGAGGTTGTCCTGTTCTTGATTTCTCTTTAATATAAACAAGTATAGGCAAGTATAAACAAGTCTGTTACTTATGGCAAACTAAATCTTTTCAATTATATATTTTATTTCTTTGAACATGAAGACTCAATTTCTCAAAACAAATAAAATATTTATATAAATTTTCTTTCTAGTTTCTGTCTTTTTATTCGTGATGGCATCTGACATGATATATTATATAGGGTTATGTCTTGACAGGAGAGATGCTCTAAACTAAAATATTTATTTCCTATTTATGATCAAAAATATTTATTAAGAATTAATATGCCATTTTAACTGGATGTGTCCTCTAGCTGTCATTCTTAGGGTAGCCCTGTGTTCAAGCTATATTGCCACTTCAACGAATTCTCCCGGACATTGAAGGGCCCTCCGGAGTTTCTCTTTAGAAATAAATAAGAGCAGTTTTTCTAGAAAACTTATTACTAGTCTATGAGTATCCATGCTAAAATGAAAATAAATTAAAAAATTCTAAATAAAATGTACAATAAGGCCTTTGGTCGTTGAAACAATTAATAAACATATAAAAAAAGTGAAAAGGCTGCGGCCAAGCCCCTAAACTACAATATTTAACAAATATTATTATTGTTATAAAATTCTTCCAAAACTTAAGTGACTTAATTTTTAAATTATTTTTTCACAAACTAATAAAATACAATAATTTTAGTTAATTATTATTATTTATTTTATTGATTCACTAAACAGTTTCGGTCACCACTGGTTGACCATCTTCAGTAGTACTAAAAGTTTGAAAAATGAAACATTTCGTCAATTTTTTTTTAAACAATTACATAATAGAACAAATATAGAATTTGAATTTATACATACAATTTCGTTTAAGATCTGGAAATTGTCACTGTGTATACATAAACCATCCTTAACTTACGAGTATTAACATGGATATTTTACACATCCACAACAATCATAAATATAGCAAAAATCCATAAAAAACATTTATCATTGACTAGAATCAATTTTGAACTAATGATCAATTGAAATATTATATTTATTTTTATTTTTTCTTAATTATCATATTACATAATCAATTCTCAATTAAATAAAACTATCATTACAAACAAATCTATTTTAGAAACTCATTTTTATCAAATACATATCAATATATACACCTTCATTACATTTTTCTTATATATAAACATTAATACCTGCCCAAACAATACAATCAAACAAAACAACCACATTCACAGCAATAATACTATAAGCCTGTAGGATTCTGATATGTTTTCTGAATCCATTTTAAGTACTACTGAAGATGGTCAACCAGTGGTGACCGAAACTGTTTAGTTGAATCAATAAAATAAATAATAATAATTAACTAAAATTATTGTCTTTTATTAGTTTGTGACTAAAAAAACCTTTTCAATTAAAAAATAATTTTTAGAAAAAAAAATTAAACCGACTTCAAAAAAATTAAATGCAACAAATAAAATAATAAGAACTCAAAAAATAAAATAAAATACACTAAAAGGAATAAAATAACTATCTTATTTAGTTACAACTAAACGACGAAATTGTTACATGAAATCACTTTTTGAAGTCGGTGCCAAAGATATACATTTTATGAATCGCACTCGACGGATCTTACTTAGTACGTTTGGCGGGTAATGAAGACAACACCGCGTAAGCTCGCTTATATAGTTTGGCCCCGACTTCAAAAAGTGATTTCATGTAACAATTTAGCCGTTTAGTTGTAACTAAATAAGATAATAATTTTATACCTTTTAGTGCATTTTATTTTATTTTTGAGTTCTTATTATTTTATTTGTTGCATTTAATTTTTTTGAAGTCGGTTTTATTTATTTTTTATAAAAATTATCTTCAGATAAAATCGAAACACCATATCGCCTTTCTTAATGACGTCAGAAAATACTAGGCACCAATTAGTTGCACTGGTGTCTCAATTGGGTTCTTTGTTTAGTGATGTCATTTCTAATTATATTTAGATACACAATTTTTTTGAAGTCTCGGTTTTTTTTTCTGAAAATTATTTTTATTTTTCTCTTTTTAGTGATGTTAAGAATAGTGACTTATGATAATACCTTGCATGCATCTCGTAAGAGAAAGATTCGGGCGAAGGAATCAGAAATTGATAAATTTATTAAATTTTATTAAACCAATTATTTTACATTAATGTATACATTGTGTTTGAGCTTCGACTCCGGAGGTTACTTCTCCACCATTGACGGTCCTTGATCATCTTTTTAGTCCTTGTTTTTAATAAGAGGAAAAAACTAATTAAATAAAAAAAACCTCTTTTCCGATAATTATTCCAATTCCATATTCAATCTCCCCTCCCCATTTAAATCCCAGAAATTGATGATAAATTCAATTCATAAATAGAGGAATTCTCTCGAAACGTTTGCGGGTTTCAAATGAACGTTTCAAGATTGTTTTTTTATAAAAAATTTTATTTATTATAATTTTGATTATTTGCTTATAAGAATTGGAGATGTCCGTTAATTTTTCATTGATCATATATTCAGAACTTGAGCAAATTAATATGGTACCACCCCTAAGGCACCCCCTTTCCAATAAAAGAAGAATCATCCAAATCGGTCCATAAACAAAGAAGTTATGTCAGAACACACATAGCAAAAAAGGTCCAATACCGATTAATTTTATATTTTCACCTATTGGAAACTAGACTGAACCCAATGCAAAAAAAATCATCAAAATCGGTTCCCAATTGGCGAAGATATCAGGTAACATAGACACACAAAAAAATCAGTCGAATTGAGAACCTCCTCCTTTTTTGAAGTCGGTTAAAAATAAAATAATATTATATATATACAAAGCATTATATATATTATCTATATATTTAGATTTAAAAATAGAACACCTCTTTGATACTAATATTTTTAGAAAACAGCAAGTAACTAGTGACATACCATGTTATTTGCAAGAAAAATCAATTTTATTTGAACTTGCGAATTGTTTATGCGTATTAAAAGGGGAGTTTAATGAAAATGTTTTGGAATGCAGACCATTTTTTTTTCTTTTTTTTTCTCTAAATTTGATGTTCGTCCTATTTTCTCGTTTTCTCATTTTTCTCCTTTGATTTAGGATATTTATAAAATACATATCCTCTAAAAAACATTATCGTTATCTTTGTTTCATCAGCTTGTTTTATTTGTATTATATTTTGATATTTATCGAGTTGTTAAATGTTTATTTAATACACTTTTACACTGGTTTGGTACTTTGTTTTTGGGTGTAACTGGACGCTAAGTCGTTTGGACTATCGCAACATCTGCCCAAAACATATGTAGCGTATTTTCTCTTTCCCATCTCACTTCCACTCGTTCTCACTCTATATTATTTCGCTTTTCTTTATATACTCTATAATTTAATATCTAATAATAAGATACTTCATTTTCTCATTTCGAGCCTTTTTTTAGAGACAATCGTGTTAATAACTTTCAATTTTACCGCACATCTTTATCCTTTTTTAACACAAGAATAAAAAAAAATTATTTCATAATTTTCAATATAAAGTTCTAAGAGAGAGTTTTAAATACGAAAGATGATATAAGTAATTAAAACTTTTTATTTCTTTATTTATTTTGTGGGTGAAATAAATTAACTTAAGTCAAGAGAAATCAAAAATAAATAAAGTTTAAGCTAAAATGGGGTTTGATCAGAAACAAACATTTTTATGTTAATCATCAATAACTAACTTTAGTAAAATAACCTGACGTGTTCTGATGTGGCTATCCACTTGACTTTACCATACAACCTGGCCCTTCACTTATATTTAATATTTAATAAAATTATTTATAATCACGTAGGGGAGGGGGGTTAGTTTTTCCATTTTAGACTTCTGACGTCCCACTGATTATTTATATAAAATTTGGTTTGCTCAAATATCCTAGATTTTTAATTTTTAACCTCCATCCACCCCCTTAATTTTGGATCGATGTGCACCAAAATCTAATCAGCTCTTAATCTCAAATGACCAAAACTACGTGTGAAATTTGGTTTCGATATTCACACTAGATTTTGAGCTAGCTGGTCCACAAAATTTTGGTAACGCACAACCAGACAACCAGACAGACTAACAGACATTTTGACAAAACAATTATTATCTCGAAAAATATAATTTTTTCTCTGTTCACTATTAGAGCTTTTTTGTAGAGCGAAATGCCATGGTTTCGCTCAATTTTTTTAATCAAAATAGTTTCAGCCGTTTTTGAGATATTTCGAAAAAAAGAAGGAAAAAACCACTTTTTTCATGCACGATTACAATACTTGACCATAGCCTGTATGGTAAAGTAAAATATTTTGAATGTGATAATTGGACGATAGGAGAAGTAATGAGTAATAAGATAATAGTATTCTCTGAAATGGGGTGTTTTTAGTTTAAAATTCTAGGATTGCAAATTAAAATGATCTGGAATGGAAATCTTTGTGTGAGAATTCTGAGAAAAGTAGAGCTTAGATAGTATTAAGCCCGCTGCACACGAGGCTTTTTCCTCTACCTGTTTTTGGGATGGGAGTTTTCTGTTTGCAATTTGAAGGCCTGTCGGAATCGAAATGACGTCACTGCTGGCTAGCTTGCTTGATTTAAAAGATAGGACATGTTCTATTTTCCGACTTGGTCCTGGAATGCTTTTGAGTGGGAGCAAGCAGACAAAAAATTATTAAAACAAGCCTCGTGTGCAGCGGCCTTAATACACATTTAGGTTCTTTGGTAAAGCTCGATATCCTTGACAGACAGATAAATTAGCTAACCGTTGGTTGTATCTAATGAGTTTAAATTTGGCATATAAATTGATTTTAATAAACTGCACCTTTGTTCCAGGTTCCAACTTTGTAGTTTAAGCCGTTTCATGACAAAAAAATTGCCAATCATAAAAATTGTTATGTAGTGATTACAATACACCCATTGAATGGTGTGGGCTGCTATCATGCTCCATTCTAGGGCTGTGATAATGAAAGATATAAGCCTCTGGCCCACTGAGGAAAGTAACTTGAATCTACCTCAGACTACATTTTCTATAGTAAACCTCTTCACCCCTGATTTATGCTTTGGTGCTGTAATCAAATAAAATGTTCCCTTAATAAAAGTTTAGATTTTAAAATTTAATTAAATTTAATACCTATTATATTATATATTATTATATTAATATTTTGTTTTCTGTTTGTTTCAGGTAAGCGATATATCGTTATAATGCTCGAGTTTTTCACTCATTAATATAAAATATTAATTTCATTACATGGTAAGCTCTATCATAAAATAATATTTTCTAGTTCTATTCTGGATATTAGCTTCATACTATATATTTAATAATAATAATAATTCATGTAATTAAAGTAATATTTATGTAATATTTAATTGTATATTGGCCTATAAATATATTCCAACCCAATCCCAATTTTATCTACCTATCAAAAATATATAATTTGATAATTCATTAATTTTATCTTTTATTTGTTTATCTAATTTTTTGCTATCTAATTCATATTCAACAAAAAAATAAAATAAAACATCTATCTGTATTTATCCTGGTTCGTTAAATACTCAACTGGGTGAAATTATTTAATTAAAAAATAAAAGTAGAAATAAAGTTTAAAATGTTCCCTACGTATTCAACAAAAGTAATTAATTACGTTTTGATTATTTACCCTGCTAATTTTTAACGGGTTACTTCCTTTAAAATGGGCCCTCAAATGTACTATTACTGCTTAAGCTACATTTATAAAACAAGATATTTTAATACTTACAATTATATATGATTCACATTTATGGTCATTTACACTTCCCACTAATTACCTAATTCTCTTAACAGTTTCCAGGATAGACCATCATGTGGGGTAACTTATTCTACGAGCCTCAGCCCAGTTATTTGCTTCCTATTGTTTGATCAAAGGGGCTTAAATGAAATTCTATACCAAATCCAAACACTATATTTTCAGTAAAATAGCAGAAGTTGGCCTCCTAGTTATAATTCCGTGAAGATAAATTTGATTTGTGAATCAGTGTCCTAACCAGAAAAATTCTAAAAAGCATCAACAAAAGTACAATTGTTATAAAATAATTGTTCTTTTCTTTTTGATCCCCGTTCTGAATCAAGAAAACCTTGATTCCACCTTAGCGGGGCATAAGTCAGGTAAGCATTAAACGCATCCTGACCGTCAATGTTCTGGAATCTAAATCAATCCAGTAAAGCCTCTAGGATCCGAATATATTACTGGATTCCTGTCTCTTTGGGCACTATGTGTTACGACCAGAAGTTGTTAAAGAAAGCTATTTCTAGTCTGGAACTTGGATGGTTGCTAGTAATTAGCCACATTGGCCTATTATGATTCAGGGTTAAGATCGATTTCCGGGTATACAGTGACAAATTTATTTATTTAAATTGCAATCTAAAATTGTAAATATCAATTCGGCAATGAAAACATTGTAAAATGATGCCATTACGAAGTGAATTGATTATAATCTCTAATTTGTTTGTTTTACAAGAACGTATAGCCCGCCATCTGCCACAAGATCATTTAGATGGCAATGGTTATTATCTAGAATGCTCAGCGAGTAACACAAACCAGGAAAGGAAAGCGAAACAGACATTGTAATAACTACATTGACTTATATATGGGATGTTGTTGAATACTCATTTACTCATGGAAGAATTGATATTTACAATCTTAGATTGTAATTTCGAAATACAACTTTTCTTCGTGCCGAGGTTTATTCTATTAAATTGAAAAATTCAGATACTTCCCGCAAAATAAGGCTTAAATTTTATCTACCAAAGCTTTAATATAAAGGTATATCACTGTTCTTGCTTTTGTTTAGCTGTAATAAGCCTGAAAACCAAAGGTTTTATAGAAATTCTTCTGGATTAAATAAATAGATTTTTTGAACATCATAAAACGTCGAATGAAATGATTAGATTTAGGGTGGAAATAAACTAAAAATAAAAAATAAAAAAATAATAACGATAAGGTTTGATGATCATCATGTCAGCGCAGATTACTTAGACCCGGGATCATTCAAGGATCCAAAAGGCCATAAATGGGTCACTTTGTGAATGAGATGGTCTCAAGGAAAGACGCTTTTACAATCAAGAGAAACCCGAAAAGGAAAGGGGGATTGGGGTGTGGGGGGAGGGGGTGGAATATCACAAACTATAAAGTTTGAAATCAGGATAATAAAAATAAATATCTTTTTCTCTTTCTCTCTCAAGGTGTTCGTTTCATTTTCTTATACGGAGTCACTTAAAATTGATCAAAACGAGAATGCGGGCAACACAATTTAATAGAAGGCCTATATATTTCATTGACCAGCTTGCTTTTATTCCCACAATGCCCTTTCTACCCAAAATACCGTCAAATGATGAGAAAGTAGAACAAAAAAATAAGTACCAATTTATATTGATGTTAAATTAATATTAGAACAATAAAATGGTATGGTGATATATTTAAGACTCAATAATCTGATATGACAAAGAGACATTAAAGAATTTTATAGTCTTGTGTAGATTTTTAGGCTCAATTTTTAATATTTAATTCTTTGGTGGGCAACTTCGATCCGTCCAGTAACCTGACGTTTTCAGAAGGCAGTCACTATAAACTATAATACATCTCTCTGTCCGGGAACAAAAAGTACGTTTCTGAATTCTTTTTCCTCTAGTACATTACGATCACGGTGCCGATTTGATTTTCAATTGGATATATTTGTGCTTCTCATTATTGTGGTGCGTTTTTCTGTGAGTGAAAAATATCGTCACATTGCAGTAATATAATAATACATTATATATAACTCTAGTTAAGATAAATGAGATTATAAAAAAAAAGATGGCGTTATCGGTAAAAATTAAAGGCCAAAAAATAAAATTAATGTATTTACTTTGGTCTGTTCAATATTGAATTTATACAATTCTGGTCCAAATAAAAAACATTAAAAAATCCCAAATTATAAAAAGGAGACAAATCAAAGAGACAGATTTTGCTTAATTAAAGGTAAATAAATAACAAAACGAAAAAACAAATTCTATTATCCATTTAATAACAAACAACAAATTAAATTATTCTAAGCTAAGTTTATATCATAGGTCAGAGAGTTCGCAGACCAAGTTCGAGCATTGACCGTACACGCTGTACGCTATTTACACGAACAATTTCGAGCCACTTTGGACTCCCCTGTACTTTATAACCCATTTGAGAGACAGAGCTGAAATTATACACTTGTAATTATGTAATCTATCTTGAAGAGAGTACCAAATTTCACTAATATAGCTTAAATATTATAGATTCTGAAGAAAGTAATGAAATCTAGGATGCAGCCTTAATAAATTCGCTAAGGATAATTAAGTTGAGAAAATAGTTCTTTCAATTAAAATGCATTCTTTTCATTTTGAATGACAATCTGGCTTCTAAATTTTTAATTTAAACTTGGCTGGTCACGAATTTAGTTCATTTACCCTATTAGCATAAGCCTAATAACCAAGTTTCATAAAAATAATTTAAATTTAAAATCTATTTTTATATAGATTGGCATTCAAAGCGGAAAGAATCCATTTTAATTGAATGTACAATTTTCTCAACTTAATTATTCTTGGCGAATTTGACTTGGCTGCACCCTAGATTTCACTATTTTTTCGAACTTGGCCTGTTTTTCACAGAAGTGTTTTGGATGGGATTTAATTATGTTTGACATATTTTAGTAAACTTTAACTCTCTATTTAATTGAAAAGATTTTGTTATGCCGAGATTAGCAGAGTTGTTGATTCATAAAGTAAAATCAATGAGGTTGTCCTCTGCTGTGATTGCTGGTCTTCACCTAACATTTATAGCCTATACATCAGTATCTAGAAATATACGCCTGGCTATGCATATATACTTCTATTTGTTATTTAGTAATGTTAATAGAAGATTTCTGTCATTTAAAAATGTTATTATTATGTGCTTTCCCTTAACTTGCTTTGGTTAAATCAAATATAGTAATTTAATTTTCACTCCATTTTGCATATCGATCAACTTGACATTTTGCATACACATGCATTCCTGATAAAAAATAAATATTCTATCATATTTGAGTTAATTCTTCTGGATTCTGACCACTTTCCCCTTTCCCAGATTCTAATATATTGTCAGAAAACACAAGCAAGCTGGAGAAAGGTCTTATGAAGTATAAATCTAACTTCAGTAACTATCACTATTCCTCTTCACTAATAGGTTTAGTTGAGGTCCTATTTTATAATAACATATATGATCGACTTGATATTTTTACATGAACTTGAAATAAAAGTGTATCTATAATATATTTTTGAGTGCATATTATTGAGTCTACTTTCATATAATGAGGTCAATGACGAATTGAAATCTCCTATTCGACAGGAAATTGGAACAATATTATAAGCATCGATTAGAAAAGTATTTAAAAACTGGGGTTTTGAGATAAATATTATCATTACAGAGTGATATAATTTTTAAACATATTAATAAAATAAAAAAAACATGGTTTTGAGTTTGTAAAATAAAATTTTTAATAACATCTCTATTGCCTATTTAATTTACCTTTTAAAACAGGTAAGTATCTCTGCCTCGCCCTGTATAATCGTTTATTTATAAAAATTTCGAGATTAAAGCCACAGGGAATGAAATGAACCTATTTAATGCAACACGATTCCATTATTTAGCTAATATAGGATTCTCTTAACCGCATCATTTTAATTCCGCGGTTGCCCACCTGCTATATCCACTTGAAACTCGATGTACATAAACACCTAGAAAGCCAGGACTCGGTTTCAGAATGTCCAATGCAAAAGCTAACATATTATTATTTAATGGAGATTAAATAATCAACATCGTCACTGACTATTCCTTGCATTCTTTTGAGGCCAGAAAGGAGATTTATCTATTTTTACATGTTTTTATTTAAGGTAGTTGTTTCGCGAGAATACTAGCAAAAAGTTAATGCTAGAGTATATAGAACAGACAATAAGGATTCATAATTCATAAAAATTAAAATTCTAGGCTATTTGAACAAACTTAACCAAATTTTGTATACATAATCAGTGCGACCCCAGAAGTCTAAAAATGCAAAAACTAACTGCCCAAAATTGGTGGGGCGAGGGGGGGTCAAAAATGAAAATATAGGCTCTCGTTCCAAACTCAATCAAATTTTGTATACATAATCAGTGGGACTCCAGAAGTCTAAAAATGGAAAAACTAACCGCCGAAAAGGTGTGGAGGTGGGTCAAAAAATGAAAATATAGGCTCTTGTTCCAAACTCAACCAAATTTTGTATACATAATCAGTGGGCACACAGTAATCTAAAAATTCAAAAACTAACCTCCCCCTACATGATTATAAATAATTTTATTAAATATTAAATATAAGTGAGAGGCCAGGTTGTATGGTAAAGTCAAGTGGATGGCCACATCAGAACACGTCAGCTTATTTGGTTGACGAAACACTAAAAATATCTGGAATCATTTGCTGAACACATAAATATAAAAAAAAGTAAAAGTTGTATGATACAAAAAAAAACGAAGTAATTACAAATACTATTTCAAATTTACAAAACCCATCCAATTTTAATTATAATTAAATAATTATTTGTCAAAAAAGCTCGCGGCACATTTGACAAACTCTCACGTCACACATGTTGAGAAACACTTGATTAGAGAGCCCAAAATCTAAACAGTTCTCGGCATTGAAAATACAAAAATTTTGCTCCAGAACAAACTATCTAAGACAATTTCTTTTTATGAATTTAATTTTTCTATTGAATGATAAAAATAAAGAAAAAAGTAAAACTTTTTCACGACCCAGTACGAACAGTTAGAACAATTATTTTTTTCACATTATTGTCTGAATTTTATTGAAGTTCAATTAAATATTTGCTCTCTCTATAACGAGTTTAATTTTGATCCAAGAGCAAAAGGTCATTCCTAGAATAATGGATATTAAAAATTGAATCCATAATAGTCTGAACAGGTCTTGACTTGTATTTGAAAGCATCCTTGCATTTCCTTCGCTATAACGGATGAAGCTAGATAATTCTATCCATGCCCTTTTTAGTCATTTTCCTCGATCGGGTTCTAATGAAACGAATCGCCCCCCGCACATTTATTAATTAAGAAAAAAAGTGGAAAATTTTACAAGACTCGGGTCGCTAGATATGTCGTAGTAATTAATAATAAACTTAAATATAAATTGTTTATTTATGCCTATATTAGGACTTGGAATTAAAATTTAAATAAAATTTTTGAAACCGGAACATTTAAGGCTAGAGCAGTGTTTCTCAATCTTTTTTGGTTGCGGGACACTAAAAATATCTAGAATTATTTGCGGCACACCTGAATATAAAAAAAAATGTAAAAGTTGTATTATAAAAAAAAAATTGAAGTAATTACAAATACTATTTCAAAGTTACAAAACCCATGCAATTATAATTTTTTGTCAAAAACCCTCGCGGCACACAGGTTGAGAAACATTGTTCTAATCTATTAAATTAATTTTGATAAATCATTGTAAAAATTTTGTTTTCTTAATTAATTAAAATATTAGAACCGAAAATTAGAAAGAGAAAGTCTTAAAAACATTTACTTACTTTATTTATTTCTTGGTGTTGGTGCCCTGGAAAATAACGAATAATATTCTCAAAGAGAAACAAAGAGGTTGTCCTCTGCTTGATGCAAATAAACATACACATATATATATATATCGATATTATCTTAAAATATGTATTGGTTATTGTTTAATGTTGGTTTAGTTTATTATAAAAATGGTAAGAAGGGTGTCGATATATATATATATATATATGTGTGTATGTTTATTTGCATCAAGCAGAGGACAACCTCTTTGTTTCTCTTTGTGAATCAACAACTCTGCTACTCTCGGCAAAACAAAAACTTTTCAATTAAATAATATTCTCTTCTAATTAACAAGTGAATTGAACTTGCACTCGGAAAGGCTCACCTCATACTAAATTGAAATTAAATAAAATGGTCGAATATTTTATCTGTTTCGGAGAAAAAATAATCGCAATGCTTTTTGATAAAAAGAAAGTAAAAATAAATATTTAAATTAGAATATCAGATAGAATATGTTTTACATTTTAAAAAATAACAAAATCTTAAAAGGTACCTCATCCATTTTGGGGAAAATATTAATATTTTTTTAATTTTAAATATATCTACAGAATGCTTGTAAAATGTAAAGTTTCTTATAGAATTTTTTACAAGTTTCAATCTATTTTGAGAAAAATATTACTTTTTTCTATTTAATTGTTAATATAACAACGAGTGAAATTTATTGAGTTTTTGATTTTTGAAAAATATAAAATTTTCAGCCCACTGGAGCTATTGCTCAAATTAATTTAATTAAAAAATGCCAATATCAATGATGTTGTTTGATATGTTTATTTGATTTAGATGTCAGAAGGGTTCGCCGGTTTGGCGCTTGGTCTCGACTCCCAAGGGGATGAACCTTTTTGACATCTAAAGAACTTTAATATTTCATATGTACTTGACTATCATCTTACCGTCCAAAATATATGAAATCACTTAAATTTAAAAACGAAATTAATTGCCTTCTTCAAACATTTTGACTACAGCAAAACCCCTCAAATCCGAACCCCGAAAATCCAAAATCCCGTGAAATCCGAACGCAAAAAAGAAAATCTTATTTATTTGGTCATAAAACAATTACCAAATGTATATATTCTACATTATAACCTTATTTTACATAATTAGTTAAAAAATTAACAAAGAAGTACAGTTAGCATAACTAACAAAGTGTAAATGTGTCTACATACTTATGTCATAGAAAATTGAAAAACAGTAAAAGTTCGTTATTGAAATTCTTTAGGTTAATAACTTTGCAAAAACAATGAAATAATAATAGAAACACACAAAATACCACTTAATCTTTCACCTGATATCAGTTATCTTCAATTGTCGAAGCTGCTTTCGGCTAATCCGAACAAATTGAAATCCGAACAGGCTACACCCCCAATTAGTTCGGATTTAAGGGGTTTCACTGTATAGTAATAATTTGATCTTTTGTCAAACTAAGCCAGAAGAAAACATACTGATGTCAAATTAAGTGAACCCACTTTATTTCATAGCAAAACTAACTTTAAAACAAAATTATTATCTGTAATTAAAGGTGAAAAATAAAAGTCTTGTTGGATCATATATTAAGGGTTAACAAATTTGATTGACAAATATTTTTTATAATGCTATGTTATAAATATTAATGAGTTTCTTATTCATTTCTCTGTAATATTTTTCTTGTTATCTAAATAAGAAGTTTCTGAATATTCAAAATAGGTCCGCAAGACAATCATGTTACTTACAGGCGGCTAGGCCACAATAGAAGGTTCTAAATAAAAAGAAAATGAATAAAACCCCTGTGATGAGAGATAGACAGAATCAAGTTTGCATTTATAGAGCCAATCAGAGCACAAAGCGGTGGAATTCTTTGATAACTAAAGATCATTCACATTCATCATCATCAGCTTATCAGGAGGATTTAAATCTCTAATACTAACATTTCTTTTTCTCCCTATCAGATGTACGAGGTTTTTATGACCCGCTCCATTTTCGCTTAAAGGCAAAATTGCATCTTCAGGGCTGGTAAGGTTTTTTAAGTGGTTTTTAAGAAGCTGAGTTGTTTAATTTCTATGTTCTATGAAATAAAAACGTATCTTCTGTTAATTAAAAATATTTTTGTCTATTTGAAACCAAAGTTTCGAAAACTATGACTTCATCTTCTAAAAAATTTAACTTGATAAAAAACATTTTATTATAATAAATATTTATGTTTATTTTGCAAATTTATTTTTCCTAACATAATTTGGTGAATTATTGTAAGCCTATTAAGAAAATTGTTAATACTTTTTTTTATATATATTTCATCAATTAGTTAAACTATTTTGATAAACAAAAAGTTAAACAAAAGGACGGCGCTGTGGCCTAGAATAAGTAACATTTAGAGTAAAAAAAAAATGAAAAGTTTAAAGACTCGGTATAAGTCTTCTACGAAATTTGGTAATTTTGAAAGGTTTTTTCGGAAGATAGTTTCGACTAAAAAGCTTAAGCTTAGCATAAAGATGAAGCTTATTATTAATTTTTTAAAAATTAATAAATATTATCTGCACATTTGTGAAAATCTTCAGCTCATTAATTAAAAACGTTCAAGAGATCGCGATAAAATAACATTTTTACTTTATTTTACTTTACCATACAGGGATGATCAAGTATTGTAATCGTGGATGAAAAAAGTGTTTTTTTTTCCTTCTTTTTTTCGAAATATCTCAAAAACGGCTGAAACTATTTTTATTGAAGGAAATTGAGTGAAACCATAGCATTTCGCACTACAAAAAAGCTTTAATAAGTGAACATCGAAAAAATTATATTTTCCGAGATAAAAATTGTTTTGTCAAAATGTATGTTGTGAATTTTTCTAGATAAATAAATAAATAAAAATGTCTATTAGTTAGTTAAGTAGTTAGTTAGTTTGTCTATTAGTTAGCTGTGCGTTACCAAATTTTTGTGGACGAGCTAGCTCAAAAACTAGTGTGAATATCGAAACCAAATTTCACACGTAGTTTTGTTCCATTGAGATTAAGAGCTGATTAGATTTTGGTGCATATCGACCCAAAATTAAGGGGGGTGGAGGGGGTGTTCAAAATTAAAAATCTAGGGCATTTGAGCAAACTCAACCAAATTTTGTATACATAATCAGTGGGACTCCAGAAGTCTAAAAATGCCAAATCTAACCCCCCTCCCCTACATGATTATAAATAATTTTATTAAATATTAAATATAAGTGAGGGGCCAGGTTGTATGGTAAAGTCAAATGGATGGCCACATCAGAACACGTCAGCTTATTTTTTTTTAATCTGGAGTTTTGGCACAGGAGTTTTTTAACGGGTTATAGTGGTGTTTAATATGTTTCACTATAAGCCAACACCCCTTTCCCTAAATGTTACTGAAGTTTTGAATCTATAAGTTTTTTGTTTAAAAAATATGCAGGAATTTTTGCACTATAGCAAATTTTCTACTGCCTTCTATTCTTCTGTCATTGTAGGTACCGTAATCGAAACAGACAAACAAACACACGAGAAAAAACATCTTGCAAAATGACACTTCTCTTGATTTCAGATATTTCTGAGTATGAATAAAGATATTTTTGAGTGTTTTTTATAATCTGTCCACCTGGCGTTCAAAACCCTCAAAGCTTACCCAGAGATAATTTTTTCTAAATATGTTACTTTTGAATTTGTGAATGAGCGAGGTCTATGTTTGTCTTCGTACTTAAAAACCAATAAGACTTCAAAACGAAGCTTAATATTATTATTATTATTTATATTGAATATTATATTAATTAGCTGATAAGAATTTGGCTGAAATCGAAACCACTGCATGTTTACTCTTAAAATTCTTCTAAAAATAATTATTATATTACTAGAATAATGTTTTTATGATTGTATGCCTGTCTTAAAACTTTAATTTTGATTATTTATTTATTTATTCTGGTATCAAAAATGTGCGAAATGTTTTTAAGATACCTTTTTTTTGGGACACTAATATTTCTGGCACAAACAAATTTATAAATATCTATTTGTTGTCTATAAAAGATACAACTAGATAAATAGTTCATATGTTATGTGGTTTGAGAATAGGTATCCTATTCTATTTATTTTCCTTTGAATATAGCATCTGTTAGATGTCAATATTTCCAAACTACCCCTAGTAATTAAAATGACTGTCATGAACCCCATTTTCCCTTTGATTCTGACTCCAAAACATTCATCATACTTACTGCCTGTTAGTGGAAATAATCTTGAATGATTTATGATCTTTGTAATTTTTCCTCGGTAAATCATTTACTCTGTTTGAGTTTCACATGTATTGGCTTCGAATAGAATGGCTCTAAATTTTTTTCTCCTCTGAACAGGCTGTCTCTTGTTACCTTTTGGTTATCAACTAAAAGGTCTGATTTTTATTTTCACAAACATTAATTAAAATTTAGAATTCCTGCACTTATTTTAATTAAGTTTGAAACTTTTATGAGTCATCCAAAGTTTAAGGGCTTTCAAACGTGGCTAATAGATTTCAGCCTACCAATTTGAATTACACTTCTCGTATTTCCATTTTGAGACATAACATACGTGTGTCTTTGGTATCTAGATGAGAAACAGGGACATAAACTTTAGGATTTTTAGGTGCTTCGAAATACAACTTTCAAAAAAGAATTTTCAAATTGGTTATTCTATTTCTTTATTTAGAAGAAAAGAGCTAGTTTTGGGGGGTATAGTTTTGGAGTCGATCCCATGAAATGATTCCATGCATTTTCAGTAATATTGTTGAGAATTAAGAGTAGCAATTGATCCTATATCAATAATGATATCAAGACTACTCGAAAAGATGGCTTTTCAATGAGTTTTATGTTTCTTTTAATTGTTTAGGTTTTTGTCTTGTCTTTCTACTGGGAATTTTTCCTCAGTATCAGCCCGAAGACTTATTTTATGGGTATTTTTACAAAAAGTAATGACTTGAAGTGGCCTCGTGGGGATTATTTAAGAAATAATGATGGAATTTATAAGATTAAACTCGGAAAACGAGTATTCAGTTTGGCTTTATAGATTAAATCTTGTGAATACTGTTTTAAGAATTTTGGAAGTAGTGATTTTGACATCAGGATATCAGGACAGCCAAACGCATTTATAGATTATGAATTGAGATAATTAATCGAAGTCCACAGTGATTTGGCATGTATGGTCTTAAAAGTTTATTTACATATATAATAGGCCTACCTTTCACGATGATTCAGGCTAAGTCAATGTGCTTGGTATCTACCGTATAACTTTATATAATGATTAAAAACTCGACTCAATTCATTTCAGAACTTGTCAGGAGTTTGAGAGTTAATGGAACTTGATCATATTAAAAAAAGTGCTTATTCTCGACTTAAAATGTTTTCACGAAAACAAGGGTTAATTCTGGAGCCAAAATGTTTAAATTCTTATTTTAAATAATTGATTAAATTTGGACTTCTTTAGCCTAGATCTTTAGGGTGAAAAATGCAAGAAATCAGAAAAAATCAACTCGTTTAATGGGGAGCTTTTGAGCAATTGTAACTAATGAGCTGAAATTTGACACAATGGTTTATATTAATAAGCTGTATATTTAAGTCAAGCTTTTGCTTTCTAATTTCTGCTTTTCTTTGTTAAAAAAAAATTATCAAGTCATTAAAGTTTGCAGAAAGCAAAATCGAGCCTTGGAAAAAGTTTCCTCTTGCTTCTTCAATAATTTTGTGATTTATCATAATATTTCGAACAACAAAAACAATGATTTTTATTAATTATTGTTTTTTATACTACACATGATAATATATATAGATTTCAGATATAAAATAAATTGAGATTTTGTATTAAATAAAATTACACTCATCTAAATAAGATCTCGACGTTATATTCGGCAATGTGCCAATCTTAGTTGTTGTTGTATTTTTTTTATTTTCCTAAAGGAAACACATCACACAGAGGGGAGAAACAAGAAGTTTCTAGGGACATTGCAACAAGCTGTCATATCAGGCAATCTTGCGTATTATCTTCACCAAGCGGCAATTACAGCCCAGAGCCATACTCGTGTCAGACAACACTGTTTTGTTTGTATTTACTACATAACATTATTTATTCTGGTGTTGCCATAATGTAAATCCATGAGTAACATTGAAATTGATTAAAAAAATATTATCTACTGTGCTGGCTGGAAAATTCACCAATTATCCACTTTGCCCTTGAAGGCAAAAATAAATAAAATGTAAAATATTTGTAAAAATAGGAGTTGCAGAGTGTCGAGATTGGAGCATGTCCCAAATACAACTACAAGGGACAAATGATGGAAAACGACATATTAGATAGAATAGAAAGGAAGAGATTAATATGGTATGGACACCTCAAAAGAATGCCGGAAGATAGGTGGCCTCATAAAATATGGGCCTGGATGCCCACGGAAAGACGGAGGAGAAGAGGAAGACCGAGACGAACGTGGAAGCAGGGAGTCGATGAGGCAATGACCAGTAGGCAACTACAAGAGCAAGACATTCTGGATAGAGAGAATTGGCGTGTTGGATGCGGAAAACGGCGCATGCTGTAGAACAAACCGCTTTATTATTATTAAAATATTTGTTGTTTAAAATTGTATAATTATTTAAACCGGGTCTTGTGTATGTGTTTTACAATGTGGTTAAACAAGCTTGGGTTTTATTAATTAAATGTAGTTATATAATTTAAAATTGAACAACAAATAATGATATTATTGATATTATTGTACTTGAATTAGGCAATTGCCATTTCTCTAAATAAACAAACTTAAATAATTATTGATATTTAAGATATATATATATATATATATATAAATTTTATTGTTGGTTAGTTCTCAACAACAACGACACTAAATCACACGGAACGATAATCGATAAATATTAACCCCATGATAGACGATAACGATAAAAACAAAACGAAAACAGACCCTTCACTTCACTTCAGCCTCTTGCCAACTCGACACATATATGATGATTCTCATTTGCCTCCATCTGTACGAATGCTGTCTTCCAACTCACTTCCACGTCATCGAGTCAGTCCTACTCGACTAATTCACTCTTCAGACACTAGGCTCCCGGAATATAACCGCGGCAAATTTATTTTGGTTACACTACTTTAAAATCTTTTAAGACATTTTTTGAAATCTCTTATTATAATGATAAAAAAATAAAGATCCTGCACGATTTTATAAAATTTATAGACGACGAATAAACAAGTATGTAATTTGTGACAAATACACAAAATAAAAAAAACAACATATCGAGAAAATAATGAAAAATCTAAAATCAAAATGGATAAATTTGAGCCAAAACCTTACTGTGATATCTCTAGTTGTCAACAAACAAAAGTTTTAAATGGAGCAAAAAACAAAATTCAATCACTTTTTGTGGATTATGCTTGCTTCCCCTTTAAGGTAGCTCTTTCGCAACAATCCACACAAAAAGTTTTAGGCTCGTAACCACTCTATACATATGAACGGTGCTAAAATTTAAGGTTATGTTTTTTAACGTGACTGTACTTCTCATCCTACTATTCTCCCCTTTATGAATGGATCGTTTCCAAACGATTGTTCTTATTTCCCCTCCACTAAAAATAATCGCCCAAATATATTTTTTTATCAAAACTACGAGGTAAATAATTTCAATTTTTTTTTAGTTACTCCGAATATATTATTCTAACAAATATTAGTTTTTCATCAAGATGGAGAAAGTCTTTTAATGAAAAACAAAAATAAAATAATGATCATTTTCCCACCCTTTCACAATCCTCCATATGTAAAAAATTTAATTTTTAATTGCAATTATTTCATGTTTGGTGTGGTAAATCCTCTTCACATTTTAACATTGTGTTTATTATGCTTTTAATGATAATTTTTGCATTTGTCAAAGAACTACCTTAACTCAAAATTTGTCAAAAACTTTTAACTCATTATCTACAACTGTTCAAAATTTTCTCATTTATCGATTCGATTTCTTCTGATTTTCCCCATTTTTCAAGCTAAGAACTTCTTTGTAATGGAATACAAGCATTTTACCTCCAAGAATAAGGTTACTATGAGCTATCATTCACGAGTTGTGTGTATGGGAATTTAGACAGAAAAAAATTAGCTTCAAATTTTTTTTTCCGTTTCAGAGATTTCTAAAAACGAACAAGCAAAAATTGTCTAACAAAAAATTTCATTTTCCTAAAATTTTCCGATTATGACTTACTGATATAACTCGACACAAAAACCAATCAATGTTTTGTTAGTTCGAGGAGGTTCGGCTCAAATGATAGCCAATTTTCCGGGTTGTGATCCAATTCCCGAAGGGGCCTTTTGACATGAGTTCAAATCTATATAATAATTAATGGTGCCATTCACAAGCCAAATCGAATAACTCTACTTTTTGAATTTTTTAAAATTTTAGTGCCAAAAAGCACATGTTTGACTTTTAACTTTTTATATTCCAAACAAATTTCACTGTTAATAAAGATTAAAACCACTAAAATGACAAAAAAATGGACATTGAATTGAATTTTAATAAAGAATATTACTACTTTATCACTTTCTTCCACTTTTGTTTTATGGAGATAA
This sequence comes from Forficula auricularia, assembly GCA_024734495.1. Lineage (NCBI taxonomy): Eukaryota > Metazoa > Arthropoda > Insecta > Dermaptera > Forficulidae > Forficula > Forficula auricularia. The sequence continues at coordinate 9,333,645 of JALMQS010000120.1, read as the reverse complement.
TCGATTTGGCAAGTGAGTGGCTCAAATAAATGCCTCGTTCCTTTATTGTTCTTTTATTGCAGTCGATTTAAACAAAACAAAAAAGAAAAAAATACTACTTATATATAGTCATATTTTGAGTATGCATGACAAAGTAAATTAATCAACTTGAGATAATCACTTTTTGATAACTTAGACTCCGAAAGTAAAAGTATATCCAAAGATATTTCGATATAATCCTCTATCTATCTATCATTTTAATCCGCCTCTTTTTATATCAAATGAGTCAATATTTCTAAAGTTGATATTAAACCGCAGAAGGACTTAAAGCATTAAATATCGTATCTACACTCCTTCTACTTGTGTGAATGTGTGGGTGATTTGATACCAGATTAAGACAAGCCAATGAAGCTATTTCAGTTAAATTCAACGACATTCAATAATATATTGCAGTCGATTTATTGATTGGATTAGGAGAAGGAAGCGATTACACTTATTCAATTAAATTATTGATAGAATCATAAATTGCAAATAATAAATACATGGCCTACTGTTCGTGTTTGTTTGGGTAATGTTCAGTCGATAGAATATTTAGCACATTATAATATTTGTGAGACCCGCATCTGTCAGGATACACAAAGCCATCTGCCGTAATGTATTCTAAAGGGGTTTACCACGCGGACATTCTAGTATATATAATTTATACAAGCAGTATATTTGGATCAAAGCGTCTCTCAACAACATTTAGACGAATTTATAAAGAAAAAGAAAGTGCAGAGGTTGTACAAGACTACTGGTTAGATTCGGATTATTTATAGAAATAAAATGATATCGGCTAAAATAAGAATATGTAATAAAGTAGGGGAAATGAAATAATGATTAAAGTGAAAATTTAGAACAGTGTCGAGCTATGTGGTAATGAAAGGTTTGGAAAATTAAGACTTAAAATAAGTAAAGAGAAACGGAGACAAATTTACCAAAATAGCATAAAATTATTATATAGATATATATTGAATTCTTACACATGTGGAAAAGTGCTCTATTCTTAGTAATATACACTAAAAATTTATCACTGTGGTGGTTTTGTATTTATTAACTAATTAATTTTGTATTTTACTTGTAAAAAAAGCTGCTTTCTTTCAATAATATCCAAGTACGATAAATATATATTTTCCTATTTAGCAGATAAAAAAAATTAGAAGATTATTTTTCAGCATTCGTGTAATAAAAGAAAACGAAAAAACAAACACACATGTGATGTAGACATACTTGACCATACTCCTGCCCCCTATCCTAGTCTATTAAAATTAAATAACCAATAAAACTGATTTTTGTACCCAATGGTTTTACAGAGTCCTAAAAAGTAGCTGTGCAAAATTTAGATTAAATTGGACAAAGAACACCCCCCACCCTCCCTAATTTTTTGTTCGATTTCATTCAAAGTCTAATCAGCTCTTTAACTCAATATAAAATATCTAAATATAAAACAGTTGATACCTCCATTGGTTTTTGAGCTAGAGCGCACACAAAATTTGGTAACACGCCCACTAACAGACATTTTTTAACAAAATAATTAATATCTCTTAAAATATGGATTTCTCGTGTTCATTGTATAAGATTTTTTTTATTGTAGAACAAAATGCCATGAATTCGCTCAATTTTTTTTATTAACCTACTTTAAGCTGATTTTAAGATATTTTCATCCACGATTACAATACATCACCATACCCCGTATGGTAAAGTAAGAACGAATTGAATAAGAAATAAGCAATCTTTTTTTTTTTTACTAAGTTATCTCGAAATTCAATAGATTCGCGTTACACAATATGTATTCGATTTTAGTGGAAGCAGGTGTTGAAAAATTTGAATAAATAGATCCCAATACAAGGATAGGCTATTTGCTTTGAGAGAGGCGGTCCTTTTCCTAACTTAACATTTTTACTTTATCCAATGCGAAGCAATGGAATCAATCTCGCGACAAGCGCGACTTCAAAGGGTCCTCAGGTAAAGACTACGGAACCCATCGTCTCAAACAAAGTCACAATTTATAGTATTCAATCAGGTTGAATTTTAGTACGTGACGCTTTTGCCAAAAATTACATGGGGTCTCGTCCAGAGGCCAAAAAGTGTGATTTTTTCATTTACTGAATTTGAATGATTTTTTCATTTAGAGCTTTTTAATTAATTCAATTTTTTTGCACATATAAGAAAATATTGAATTATAAAATATAAATAAATAACTGTGTAAATTAGATAATAATATCTTATTCCTAATTTAGCGCTCTTATTATAACCTCTAGGGATTTATTAAATATTATGTTGGTAGTAGCTCTGGCTTGCTATGCACATGTCAGTTCGGTTAATAATATGAACTTGTAATTTAATATAAATAGAAGATAATAAGAATAAATTGTACATCTTTAAATACGTGATAAAGGTCTTATAATCTTTTCATTTATAGGTAAGATTATCTTCTAATTATTTATTGTATAAATTGTATTGTATATTTGTTAATAAAACTCATTTATAGTTTCTAGCTAATGAATCATTTATAACCTAATCGATTTAAAGATTACAAAAAGATTATAAGAAGATACAATAATGACTCAACCAAAACTGCATTTACATCTGATGAAGATGAATGAAAGGGAGAACATCTTGATCGGAATATCTTTGGACAAGAGGGTATGGTATCGAATTCCAGAAGAATTGAAGAAGGTTGAAAACCATCCCGAACTGCTATCTTTGAGGACGGTTAGTAATACTCTGCAATCTATTACAAAGAACGGAGGATACAGGAAAATAGGTGTAACATTTAAACCAGAATTAAAAAAAATTTATCTGGATGAAGAAGAAAATTTTTGCGTGAAGGATTATGTTTTGGAGGAATATCAGGAAACTGATTGTACAACAGGAAAAAAGGGTGAGTTAACATCCAATGAACATTTTCTATTAGAGCAAATCAATGACCTAAAAACTAAATTAAAATCGCATACTCAAGTAAATTTAAACGAGATAGAAAAAAAATTTTTAATTGTAAAATTTAATGGAAGGCAAGAGGCAACAGTTTGGATGGAGTCATTCGAAAAGGAGTGCCTTAGGTGTGAAATTAGTAATAATAACACAAAAATAGAAATATTAAAAATCTTCGTTGAGGGCAATATAAAAGAGTGGTATAGTGCCAATTTAATGAAATTATCAGCTTCTGATTGGGATGGTTGGAAAAAAATTTTTTGCTGACTTATGAAAAAAGAAATTGGGCTCCCATCTGCGCAGCATTTGGATTTAAATATATTTCTGGATCATTAATCGAATACGTAATTAAGAAAGAACGATTATTACTGGAAGCGGATAAAAATATACCAGAATTATTTAGGATTTATCAAATTGTGTTTAATTTACCGGCTGAAATACAAAATAAATTGGAAAGGGAGAAAATTAAGACTATGGATGATTTAATAAACGAACTAAAGAAAATTAATGATTATCACCATATAACGACGAATTGGGAAACGAAGAAAAGTGAAGAAAAAAATTTGATTATGTTAAAGATAAATTATTGAAAATTTCAAAAACTAAGAAGACCCCATGCACAAGATGTGAATCGTTGGGTCTTAAAAACCGTTATCACCCAATACAGGCATGTTGGAATAAAAGAATCAATAAAAATGAAATAAATATAACTGAAGAAGACGAAGACGATGAAGATGAAACATGACTACAAGATAATGATGTTAAAAAAAAACTAATTGGCCAAGGGAATCCCACACCACTTTCATTAATAAAGATTAGGGTAATTGTAAATAAAGAGAAAACAATTCAAGCAGTATACGATAATGGCTCTACATGTTCACTAATTAATGAAAAATTTATAAAATTATTAAAAACAAAATTAATAAAGAATAAAAGTATATTGAAAACCATAAATGGTGTGAAATTTACTGAAAACCGGGCTAACCTACATATGAAAATTGGAGAAATAGAAGACAAATTAAATTTAATAGTTGTAAAAAATGATAATTTTAACTACGATTTATTGATTGGATTGGATACAATAAAAAGGTTCAATTTAATACAAGATGAAAACTTAAAAATTAAACAAAGAATAAATGATAAAATAATAGACATAGATAATATCAATGATGATGATATATTTAGGAACAAGAACGAAATAAAAGAAGAAACAACAGAAGAAGCTACAAATAACATACACATGAAGAAAAGAGCCATAAAAGGTAACCATCCTACAGCTTATGAATACAGAAATATTAAAAATTTTGAGGAAAATGTGATCCACTTAGATGAAGAAAAGAGAATGAAAACCGTTAAATTAATTCAAGAATACCAATCATGTTTCGCAAAAGATAAATATGATGTCGGTTCAGTTAAAACTGGAGAAGTAAAAATAAAGTTAAAAGAAGACAGATATATCTCAAAGAAACCATATCGATGCTCATTCCCAGACCAGGAAGAAATAGATTCTCAAATTTCAAAATTAATGGAAAATGACCTGATAGAAGAATCGAGTTCACCTTTTGCATCACCGGTGACGTTAGCTTTTAAAAAAGTAGAGGGAAAAAGAACTCGATTGTGTATAGATCTGAGAGAATTGAATAAATTGGTGGTGCCAGAACCACAGCCATTCCCTAGAATAGAAGATTTAGTAGTGGACGTTAACGGCTGTGATTGGTATACGGCATTAGATATAAATTCAGCTTTTTGGGCTATCCCAATTAGAGAAAAAGACAGGGAAAAAACAGCCTTTATAACAAGAAGAGGGCACTGGCAATGGAAGGTACTACCATTCGGTTACAAGAATTCGCCCGCTATCTTCCAAAGAGTTCTGGCAAGTATAATCAGACGACACAATTTAAACGAATTTTGTGTAAATTATATAGACGATATTCTGATTTTTTCAAAATCATTTAATGAACATTTAGAACACATTCGGTTATTTTTTGAGGCAATAAAAAAAGAAGGTTTTAAATTAAAATTAGAAAAATGTATGTTTGCTAGACACTCTGTCAAATATTTAGGCCACGAAATTGAAGATGGGAAAGTATACCCAACTAAGGATAATTTAATTTCGATTAAGGAATTTAAACGTCCAAAATCAAAAAAAATGGTTCGTCAAATATTGGGAAAAATAAATTTCTACAGAAAATTCATCGACCACTGTACACATAAGTTGGCACCACTACACAACTTATTAAAGAAGAACCAAAAATTTAAATGGTCTGAAGAATGCGAAAATTGTTTTATAGACATAAAAAAATATTTATGCACAACACCAATTTTAGCAATCTACGATAGAAATAAGGACACAGTTGTAGAAGTGGACGCAAGCCGATTGGGGCTGGGTGCTGTTCTAAAGCAAAAACAGGAAGATGGATTTCTACATCCAGTAGCATACTTCTCAAAGAAATTGACACCGGGACAAATGAAGAAAGAAGTAATGTTTTTGGAATGTTTAGCAATTAAGGAAGCGATTGTATACTGGCAACATTATCTAATAGGTAAAGAATTCATAGTCACATCAGACCATAAACCACTTGTAAATTTAAAATCAAAAGCGAGAACTGATGAAGCACTAGGAGATATGATGTTATACTTAACACAATATAATTTTAAAGTGGTCTACAAAGAAGGAAAAGAAAATATAGAAGCTGACACCTTATCGAGAAATCCAGTTTTGGAAGATTTCGAAAATAAAGAAGATTGCTTAGAAATAGTGAATATGATCAAGATAGAAGAAATAATTAATGATCAGGAATCTATTAAAGATGAAATTGAAAATTCAAAAAAGACTTTTAAAAACGGTGATATAAATTTCAAAATATTAAAAAATAATAAAAGAATATATGTATCTAAAGAATTTGGAAAAAAATTGATAGATAAAATACATAAATTCTACGGTCATATTGGTAATAATCTAATGGCAGAAAAAATAAGACCATTTTATTACTTCAAGAATATGGACGAATTAATAAAAGATTATTGTAACACATGTGAAACATGCATAAAGAATAAATCAAGGGGTCCAAGAGAAATAGGTCTATTATCAAAACTAGGACCAGCAAAATGTCCATTTGAAATAATGTCAATAGACACAATAGGTGGTTTTGGTGGTAATAGATCAACAAAGAAATATATGCATTTGCTGGTGGATCATTTCTCTAGATATGCTTGGATTTCGACATCAACTACCCAGTCTGCAGATGATTTCATTAAATTACTAAACCCGATTATAAATAAAAACGAAATAAAAATGATTTTAGTTGACCAATATAGTGCTTTAAATTCAATTAAATTTAAAAAGTATCTAAAAGAAAAGAAAATTCAACTAATATTTACATCTATAGATTCCCCACAATCTAATGGTTTAAATGAGAGATTAAACCAGACTTTAGTAAATAGATTAAGATGTAAAATAAATGAAAAAGATAAACGAGCATGGCCGAAATTAGCAGAAGAATGCGTAAGAGAATATAATATTACAAATCATAGCGTAACAAAATACTCACCCTCTTACCTGTTGTACGAACAAAGTTCTGATATTATCCCCGAAGAGTTACACAAAAAAGAAGATATAGAGAAAGATAGAGAAGAAGCATTCAGAAACTCAGAAAAAAATTTTCTCAAAAATAAAAAGAAATTTGATGTGAATAAAAAGAACATCAATTCAAAGAAGGAGAATGGGTATATGTTATGAATGGAAATAAATTAAACAGGGGCAAGTTAGAAGAAATAAGAAGCGGACCATTCATCATCAGCAAGAAAGTTTCAAACTCTATGTATAAACTAAAGTGTAATAAGAAAAACAAGGAAAGTGTGGTGAACAGTAGGAAGTTGAGACCTTACTCTTTTTCCCCTTATGAGAAAAAGAGTCCCCCTAGCAGAGGAGGTGTAAATTAGATAATAATATCTTATTCCTAATTTAGCGCTCTTATTATAACCTCTAGGGATTTATTAAATATTATGTTGGTAGTAGCTCTGGCTTGCTATGCACATGTCAGTTCGGTTAATAATATGAACTTGTAATTTAATATAAATAGAAGATAATAAGAATAAATTGTACATCTTTAAATACGTGATAAAGGTCTTATAATCTTTTCATTTATAGGTAAGATTATCTTCTAATTATTTATTGTATAAATTGTATTGTATATTTGTTAATAAAACTCATTTATAGTTTCTAGCTAATGAATCATTTATAACCTAATCGATTTAAAGATTACAACTGTATTAATTAAAATCCTCAAAATGTAATCTGAATTGGAACTTGATGTATGACTTTGGTGCGCCTGTATTTAGGCAACAATATTCGCGCAGAAGAATGAAAGCTGCGTAAGAGCTAGGCGAGTCCAGTCGTTGATGAAATGCTCCAGAGCCGAGGGGTGAACCGCGATTGGAATTAGGTGTACACAGTCTCTGGAATTATGCGGAATTATTTTGGAATTCAACAGATAATGCCCCTTCATCTATTGTCTTTTACTTGGAAATGGAAGTGGAAGTAGGTGTACACGAAATTAGGTCCCGGTTTACCCCTCGTCCAGAGCTTTTATGGCACGAAAGGATAATTTTTACAACTTTCAAGATAATCCAAAATTTGAGGTTTAGCCCAAAGAGTTGACTAATTATATTCTTCTCAAGAAATAAATTCAATATGACTATGTCAAAATATTTCATTCAACTTTTTTGGGAAAACTGTACATTCAGATTAAGATGAAGGAAGTCACTGAAACTAAAGTCTCAAATAAATGAAAATATTCATATCAAAACAAAGAGATAATCTTTAATTTATTCCATATAAAGTCAGTTACTTGCTGCAAAATTCAATTTTAAAATTTCCCTACAAATCTGCAGACAAAATAAATTAACTTTCAGCTTTCACTGTATTCGATAAATCTCAATAAATTCCGCTATCGCGTTGAGCACTGTCTTTGGCTTGGCCTTAGAGTTTATCAACAAGTCTATTTATTCTCTGCGTTCACGTCGGTTGCCTTTTCTCTCGCCCGTATCTCGTCTTGGTTGGCCAATCCAACCAGATTGGTGTCTTTAGTCTGGCTCACATCTTTGTAAGCCTTTAATCTTGTTCCTCGATAAAATGTTTATTGGATCTCTAATTAGTTGACAGAGTTTCTCAGCCATTTGACAAAACGAATTAGATCATGGGTTTCAGTTTAAACACAATTTTTTTTATTATTTATTTATTTAGTGGTCGATCTCTTCTGTCCCAGCAATTTATACCCTTTAGGGTTGCAATTTTGGAAAAAGAGCCACAACTTGCAATCCTCATCAATAAATTGATTTGAAACTTGGATCGTTATAATAATCTTCTTCTTAGAGTGCCATCCCCAAAACGGGCGTCGGCGCCTCTCCACATATACCTGTGCTGAATATGTTTAGTTGTTTTTACACAGATATACGGGACCTACTTTTTAACGCCGGTTCCGAACGGCTAGTTTGGAGAGGTTTACTAGGCAATTATACTCTTGGTAGGTTGGCATTGCTTTCGACTGCAAATATCTGCCGAGACTCGGTCCCGAACCAGTGTACTTTGAATCAGCGATCCAACACTCTATCCACCGACCCACAGTCGCCCACTATAATAATCTAACCTAACAGAAAGCAATATCCCTTAACCATTAATCCTTTAAGAGTCAACAAATCTATCAATTACTTATATCTTTAAATTGGCTTTTAAGAATCCAAGACCGTATAGTGATGTTTTGTTGACTAATTTTCCGCTGTAACACATAGTTTTAGTTAATATTCCCATTTTAGAACATAATTTGTAGACCCTGGACGTCTAGTTAGCCGGCATAAACAAATGGGGTAATCCCTAAGTATAACTGGTGCGTTTCTAGTGAAGAATTTTCATTTTCTCCCTTTAGGATCAGTTTCAAGCAACATGAGTGAAATTGAGACAGCTGTAAAATATCACAGTGCTTAGCGGTGTCCAAATTAAGAACTAACTGCGCTAAATGGCATTTGATCATATGATCTCCGGTTCTTTCGACATGCCAATAATTTTTCACTGAAGTGATGATAAGAAAAGAGTAGAAACATGTCGAGGAGCTTGGAAATGTGATAGGAATGAAGATGAAGAACTAGTGAAAGAGATTGATGAGAGAAAAGACGACAGACTATTAGAGAAAACAAAGAAGATCGATCAAGTGGTAGAAGAAAAAGAAACAAAATGAAGATGAAAAGCAGTGAACGATGATAACTAAAGAAAAAGACCAGTAAAAACTAGAACCGAAAAAAGAGTATTGATAAAAAATAAATGTACTTATTCGTATGAATAATGATACTAAACTCATTTATAATCATGTGATTCAGAAAATAAAAAAAATAAAAAGTTTTCTTTTATATTAGAAGATAATTTTCATATTAAAGAGATGACAATTAAGTGGCAAATGATTGTTTTGATCGCGAACGATATAAAACATAATATTCCATAAGACATGAAGATAAAATAATGGGGGGGGGGGGCGGTTAGTGAAACTTATAATATGATTACTGTGTTAGGAAAATGTTAATTATTTGGCAATTTTTAATCAGCGAACACCTTGAACTGTGAAATTGAAACTTGACACTCAGGAGCAGTTTATTTGTACAAAGTGTGCCAAATTTCAGGTCATTATTTTAAAACTGTTCGATAAGGAACTTAGTTACTCCTAGGCTCAATCTACAACCCTTCGTGGGTCTTGGCCACACGGACTTCCATTCTCCATACAATCCTATCCTGGGCTGCTGTTTAGATATTGTAGACTCCAAGGGATTCTAGGTCTCTTTTGATGTTATATAGACCAGTAGTTCTTAACCTTTTTAAGGCCGCGACCCAAATTTGATAAATATGTTCATTTCGCGACTCCTCACCCCTCCCCCCCCCCAGACAAAAAAAGATAAAAAAATTGAATCACCTTTTTTTAGACCATATTTAAGCAATTTTCTTTAATTTATACAATAATGACTTTTTTAAACTCACATATTATAATTTTTTTTATTAATTAAGATAAACTTGGGGTAGGCTTGTACTTTTCGGGCCAAGGAAAATTTAATGAAAAAATACGTGTTTTTCATATTTTCATTTTTAATAGTAATGAATAAATCAAAATATATTTTTAAATTTAATGTAATGGAAGGCAGCCCAGAGGTAGTGAGGAAAGAAAAAAATAACACATATCAAATAAGGTGTAATTTATTGGAATCCTTCCTCCTTTCCTTTCAAACCGACGTTTCGGAGGATTCTTCTCTCCTTCTTCAGGGTCTACAAACCAATACTACAAAATTATAAAAAATCGGGGTTGGTCATCATTCATTTCATCAACAATAATACAATTATAAATACATGTAAACAGCCAGATTATCAATATTTTGCTGATTGCCCTGCTAAGTTTTTTATAGTTATTGTCGGTTATTGTTAATTGTCTTAAAAAACAGTGATTCCTTCTTCCCATATGGACGCGAAATTTTACTGTATGTCAACTGTGTACGCACGGCCATTTCGGGAGTATTGAATTTGTTTGCAACCAAATTTTCTCTGGAGAGAGACGTACTGGTAGAACTTTTAATTGAATGTAATGGAAGGCAGCCCAGGGGTAGTGAGAAAAAAATTCAATACTTCTGAAATGGCCGTGAGTACACAGTTGACATACAGTGAAATTTCGCGTTTATGTGGGAAGAAGGAATCAGTGTTTTTTAAGACAATTAACAATAACTATAAAAAGCTTAGCAGGGCAATCAGTAAAATATTGATAATCTGGCTGTTTACATGTATTTATAATTGTATTATTGTTGATGAAATGAATGATCACCAACCCCGATTTTTTATAATTTTGTAATATTGGTTTGTATACCCTGAAGAAGGAGGGAAGAATCCTCCGAAACGTCTGTTTGAAAGGAAAGGAGGAAGGATTCCAATAAATTACACCTTATTTGCCATGGGCTAATTTTTTCTTTCCTCACTACCCCTGGGCTGCCTTCCATTATATTCAATTAAAAGTTCTACCAGTCCGTTTCTCTTCAAAGAAAATTTCGTATCAAAAAAATATTTTTAAATTTTTTGAAAATAAATTTAATAGGTAAAATATTTGGTTAACGATACTTCGCGACCCATAGGTCAAGAATCACTGATATAGTCTGTTTCTGATTATAATTCTGGGGCTTCTCCCAAGATTTCGTTCCGCGCAGTTACTAAAATATTATAACTCTGTTGCAAGAGTCATTTCGATTGGATAATATTCGCATAAAAGTTGTTTCTATTTGATAGTTGTCTTGTTTTTTAGACTGTATTTAGATGACAGTTTGTTAAAATTAATGTATTATAGTTACTTATTATTATCATTTCCGTCCATAATTTGTATTAATTTGAAAGTTTATAATAGAAAAATAGGGACAAGATTTTATGTGTGACTTTTTTATTTATGAGCCATCGATTTGTCGACGTTGCTGACTTCTACATGGCTTCAAATAGTCATGTTACATATTCGTCTAAATTTTATTGTTATCCTTGTATTTATTGTCTACCATTGAAGAACATCAGAAACCCAAATTTCAAAAAATATTTGGCACATTCACATAAACAATTTTCTTTTTTTTTCTTTATATTAACAATTACATTAGATAAAAAAAATAGAAACAACATAAATAGAATGAGGCAACACTGTTTTTAAATCAACAGAATAGAATTCTTTTTCTGATTGATCTTTACATATAGAAATTTCAAATTTTAAAATTTATAATGGAATAGGTTACAATATAAGGCCATTCGCACTTGTATAGGAGTTATGTCGTCTACACCAACTAACTCTCTACTTGTTGAAGCCCATGAAATGCCTCTCCATATTAGAAGAGTTTTTAACTCAGAAATTCCTAATCATAAAAATCATAAACAGTGACACTCAAATGTTGAACTCAATATCTGAACTGAAAAATTTCCTTTCCATCTCACAGCCTATAACCTACAATCTGCAAAACCTTTTAATTAACCAATATGACAAGTTGGAAAATATAGTATACAAACTGCATGTCAGTCCCAAACCTCTCATATATCACTTCCCATACAAAATTAAACATACGTTAAACGTCCCTATATATATTCCCACATAGACAAAAGAAGAAGCCTATATAAATATAAAATTTAATTCTTTGATTACGAGCTGATTTTTACAGACGACTCTCAAATGGATGTGCTTTCTACCATGTAAACAATTTTAAATATCTAAGGATTGTTCTATATTTAGTGCAGAAGCGATAGCTATCCTAAGGGCCTTGGTTTATATAGAGTCATTAGATCAACCTAAAAAAATTTTAATTGTATCAGATTCTCAAAGTGTTTTAAAATCAATTAAAAACGCTTATAAAACTAAATTAGAGAACTACCTAATTTATAAAATTTGTGACTCTATGTGTAAAATAAATAATATTGTTGAATTCCTATGGTGTCCATCTCATGTGAGTATTCAGCCTAACGAATTTGTTGACTCTTTTGCAAAACAGGCTATCACGGATGGGGCTCCATTAAACATGGACATCACCTATGTAGATGCAATTAATTGTATTAAAAAAAAATCTATTGAACTGTGGCAAAAATTTTGGGACTCCTCTTCTGAATCGAGAGGTTTCAATTTGCACTCTGTTATGCCCAGAATCGGATGTAAATCGTGGTTTCATGACAGTCGGTTATATAGAAGGCTAAGAGTCCTAATTGTACGGTTGAGAACGGGTCACGCGGCCACCCCCACAAAACTTTTTCAATTTCATTTAAGAGACACTCCTTTTTGTGACTGTGATGTCATCCAAATGAGTGATGTAAATCACATTTGTCTGGGGTGCTCAAAAAATTTTGGAGCGATTGACTTATTTTATAAAAGATCTTCTCAAAAAATACCATTCCCTACTTCAATGCAATTGATTCTTGCTTATTTCAATCCTGACTGTCATGAAACCGACAAGATGCAATAATTAAACTATTAATTGCATCCAAACTATTTATATAAAGTTTAAAATTTTAAATGTTGATATATAATTATAATTGTACATATGTAAATATAAAAATGTATATACTGTAACTTAAAAAAAAACAAACAAAAGGAACTGGCTAAATGGATTCATTTCCGAGATCATTAAACAAAAAATAAATAACTTTCAAATTATAGTTACTAGGAGTGACGAAATCAATTTTCTAGGTCTGAGTGATGTTCAGATGAGAAGAATGTCTAAGAAATGGGGAACGTGTCTAGATTTTGGACATGTTTATGAAATGAGATTTTACTGTCTGGTTTGTTTTTATTGTAATGTAATGCAAGTTCTGTTTTAAAAGGTCGGAAAAGTTTGTTGACCTTATCATCTTTTGTCTTCAAAAGCCTTTGTTATCAACATGACTGTTTTTGCGTTAATAATATATATTAATATGTTATATAATATGTTTACCATATTATATATGAGCCAGCCTTCATGTCGATTAAAATTTTTTACTTTAGACATAAGTTTCAACAAAAATAGCCTGTCTACATTTTTAAATCTATCTCTCTGATTCCTATAGCCAATAAAACTAAACAACGGAAGCTCGTAGAAAGATATTCTGATGCCAAAATGTTTGTATATTCAAAAATGGATTTAGTGCATGCATACTAGCTTCGAATAAAAAAAATGCATAAAAATCAGATCTTAATATGAGGACCCCAGAGGGATACCAAACACGACTACTATATAATAAAAGACATACGCTCAAGACATAATAAACACATTACCACCAACAAGATTAAAAAGACACAGACCAATCAACCTACTACAACGCTTCATGTGACCATGCCAAACCTTCTTGAAACCAATAAATCCCACCTTAATGATAAGTCAATGGAAATATCATTAAAAGCATTGTAAATCATGTCATTTTTCAACCTGTAAAGAAGCTTATTGCCCGCCAGGACAGATTGCTGATGTACTCTTGGAGATTTATAAAAAAAAAAAAAAAATGATGAGATCTTCAATGGTTGTTTTTTTTTTTTTATTTATTTAATGTCACCGGGAACAAAGCCCATTTAGACAGCACATAAGTAAAGTGTTAGTAGGGTTAGTGAGGGTGCCGAGTTTTCAGCAGGTAGAAATTTTTATTCGCCAGCTAGGATCGAACCCCGGCCTCCCACTCCGACATCGTCATAATCGATCGATGCCGAAGCGAGGCCAGTGCGTTAGCCAACTGAGTCAACCTGACTCCCCTCAAGGGTTGTTAAGCACCAATAAACTTCTCGTTTGACTAAGTTTCAAATTTCTTGCCTTAACTGTTTCCAGACAAAAAAAATTGTCGAATTATCAAAATGTTCACTGTACCCACTGAGCTGAAAATGTTTTCATATTTTCCCCTAATTTTACTTTGGAATTTGTAAAAATGAAAAAATCCATGAGCAGCTCTAGAAATTCTTATTTGAGGTAGATGACGAAATTAGTATATATTAATTAAAAGCTTGTAGGATGGCTTAGCAGCAAAGGACCTTCTCATTTGTACGATTTATATATGTAATTAAAATGAGAAAAGGCCATGAATCGAGTATTTCATTTAATATAAGAGGAGATTATTCAATTACTTCCCTCCTTTTGGCCTCACCTCTGCAAATACTGGGCTTTGAATTTTTTTTTCAAACCGTAGTAGGTAATGTTTTTTTTTCTTTTAAGTGGTTTCATACTTTAGTTAATTAGCTAGTACTAGTTGATGGAATGCCTTTTGCCATCCTCTTCTACTCTGAATGTACGTAATTCAAAAACGAATCTTTAAATCAATAAGAAATTTGGACTTATTACCTAGCCCCTTGACCGATATTTATTAGTTTTTCCGACAACTAATTAAAAGCATAAGATAGCTTTTATAATTAAAGTAAGACTCTTAACCAAAAATACACTTTTTTTGGTGTCCAAAGCTCAAAAAGCCATTGGTCTATCAGTCAGTCATTAACTGGATAATACAAAAATGATAAATCTCAAGAAAAATGAAATTTAAAACAAGTTAGCAGTCTATATCGCAGGGAGATTTCAAGTAAAATTAGCCCATCAGATTTATTCCTTTACTTTAACTGTTTTAGTCATTTTCTTAAAACATGTTTGGCGATTTTCGTTGTTTTTAGTATCATAGGCTGGAATTAAAAATATGTAAAGACTCATATTTGGATATAATCAGTGAAAGTAAATTATTAAGGACGATATTATCTTAGGGTCCCCTGTTAACTTCTTGAAATGAGCAATAACTAAGTAAAGGATGAATTACTATTTTAAAATAATTCAACAACAAATAATATCATAAGTTTCCTGTATTTGATTCGATCGTGAATCGAAAGCAGGTGATTTTTGTCAAATATTAAGTGAAAATAATATCTGAATTTATATATTTCTAACTTGAAATAATGAAGTTAAATAAATGTATAATTTTCTCATTAATATATCAAAGAATAATTAACATATTAACGAGAATTGTTTTGATCGCGCTTTTTAAAATAGAAAAAGCTATAAAAAACGTCTTGCGGGCTAAACGTGAAATGACGTTGGATTATAGCTAAATGGATCATATCTTTTTCATTCTCTCTTGGTCCAGACTTAAGACTCAGCAGACTCCAATTGCTTCAACCAGCAGTAGTCTCGCGATATATATCTTGTTTAAAAAGCGCGATCAAAAACAATTCTCGTTAATATGTTAATTATTCTTTGATATATTAATGAGAAAATCACAAATAATATTATATCATAATAATATTATTTTTATTGTGTGTTGCAAGAAATTTTGGACGACTTTAATTTGATAGTATGAAGAGTATTTGATCTAAGTTAGGCTATTTTAGGAAAATTAAAAAAAAATTCTTACTCTGAAAAGTGTATTAAAAAACCTCCCTAAATATATAAGACGGAGAAATTATTCGACAATTGGACAAAGAATGAAGTGTCATTACTTGTGTTGAACTTTCCAAAAAATTGACAGATTTAACAGACGTGAAAGTTCACGCAGCCTCATGATATGAAAGAATTAACCGGCCTTTACTAGAGAAATGTATATAAAGTTTTACAAAAAAATTAACTCCTATCTGACACAAATATTAATTTTAAACTTTGGATATTTGACCAAGAAATAACATTTCACTAATATTTAAGCTAAGTCACGTGATGAGGCCTAAGTCGGCGAAGTCTCTAGCGCTTTATTATACAGTATAGATGTAGGTATTCTATAAGTTTATAAACATTTTCTTTTTCTTTGAAGCTGTTTTAATTAATTTTATCTGCAATCAAACATGATAAGACTTCACAAAATATCAGCAAAGAAAGAATCAAAGAGATTATTTTATAATTACCTTTCACGAGATGCTTTAATCATCAATTCTTGAAATTAGGCTCATCCCTTCTAAACAAACACTATTTTCATGTAGAAAATCAAGATAGATGATAACTATTGAATCCGAACTGTTAGGGATAATTTTTATTAATGAAGGCTAATTATATTCACCCCTTCGGCATATTTTTATACATCACTTATTTTTAAGTATTTTTTTTCTGTTCCTTTAGGATAAAAAAAAAGTTCTATTTCAAATTGATCGACTCATATTAACAGCCCTAATAGTATCATTTGTAATCAAAAAAGAGCTAAGAGTGAAAGAAAAAAAAACGTCCAGCCACGTCCTGAAAAATGTTTCAAATCACCTGAAATGGCTACAACACCTGCTTCTCTATTATAATTTATTGAGGAAATTAATTAAAAATTGTATGAATCACTCAAATGTCCCTATTTATTCTCTCCATCTTCACATTCATTGCGAATAATACTTGGGTCCTTATTCGCTAGCGGAATACTATAGAGGAGGACTAAAAGTTTTTAAGACAGGGCACAATTTTTCCTTTTTTTTGACCTCTGTACTAGAATTTATCTTTTCTAAGTTTGCACTTGACGGGTGCCAAAAAATAAACAATAAAAGAGCTTTTCATTGACTATTTTTGTTTATCGTTTGGCTAAGGTCGTAGTCTTTAAGACGTGTTAGAAATGACAACTTATATTTTCTTATAAATATGGATAAATGTATTTCGAAAGTTTTTAAGTAAGATTGAAATTTTTAGTAGATTACAAATATCTAAACAATTTATCGATTCTTAACAGAATATCGATCAATGTGAAGCACTTAGCTCATTCCATTGGCAACATTTGCAGGTTTGAAAGTTTTTAAGAGCAACACACACGTAAATGATATCTTACTTATTCAGTGAATTTTATTGCATATCCGATGCAAAAAGAGATACAACTTTTTAATGAACATATGAGGCGGAATTTTTCAGACATCCTTATTTATTCAGGGTGATACACAACAGCCGTGACAGGCATTTGGGAACAGACCAAGATCAGAATAAGGCAAAAATAATTCTCACTAAAAAGCATACCTATTGAATTTTCATTTGATGATATTTTTGTCATTCTGGGCAAAGTAGATGTATATTCTATGGAACACATCTTCCTTATTTCAAACTAGCTGACGGCCGGGCCTTCGGCCCGGTGTCACCTAGCCCCTGACGGAGAGCGTCTCGTTTTATCGTTAAAATTTATATAGATAATAGCTGACCCGACCACGCGTTTCTGTAACTAACTCTTATGCTTCACGCCTGGACCACTGGACGTATCGAAACTATATTCGCAACATATAACCGTTTGGTGATCCGATTGGTATATCTAAATTTTGGGCCAGGTTTATAATTATTGTTCCCTTAACCAAAAATAATATTGCCAGTTTAAAGATTTCCAAAAAGCTATTATCGGTCATCTTGTTTGTTTGCTTTTACCCCCACCACCCCCCAGAGAGGCGCTGGTGTTGTTTCCTCGAAAAAATTTGCGTGAACCACAGGTGTGATATCTATAAAAACACTCGTGTATTTAAATGGAATGTTGTGTGAACATTTCAAAGAAATCGGTTAAGAACTTTCGGAGATCCTTCAACGTATCACTTAAGCGTAAGAGTACATTTTTATTTATATAGAAGATAGATAGGAAGGTATCCTAGTAGCACAAGGTTTCAAGCTATATAGTGCCTATATAGATTCTCAAAATCTATATAGGGGACTATATAGTTACTATATAATTTGAAACATTGTGCTGCTAAGGTAGATCTAGTATGATATTGTCGTACCAATTAAACGAATAAAAGTCAACATCTCTAGAGAGAAATTTGTTGTATTTGGCCTTTTTAATAAAAAAACGATGGCCATGTTGATGATCTGGATTACGTTTTTTAGCTTGATTGTAGGGAAATTGAAAAAAGTTGATGAAATGGATTTGATTCTATCTATTTAATTAGTGAGTGGCTTCAGGGGATGCCGAAAATTGAAAATCTATTTTATTTATTTTTTTCAATTTCGTTATACCTAGTATAACTCTCGAAAAATATTCCAGTTAATCAACCTGGCCAACAAGACCTCAAGAAAATATTTTATTAGAATAGTAATAATAATATTACTTACAAAATAATATGAGAATCTGATTGGTCGCGCTCGTAGCGTTACTTCTGCTCCTTGCAAAACAAAATTCTACCGGCTAAAATCTGGGTCCTGCACTTAGTAAATAGTAATACATGAAAATATTATCATACTATGTAGATTTACTGGCTAAATGAACTATAGTATGCGAGAGCAAACAAATTTTAATAAATAAATATTATTTTATTAAAATAATAGTTATGTTTGATTATTTTTTACTAAAAACAAACAGCTTATATTGTAAAATCAATTTTTCCCCTATAAAAGTTGTTTCTTTTGAAAAGATTTATCCAACAATACCTCGCTTATTAGAATTTTTATTTAATGGGCTTCGGAAACTAAAGTCCATTATGGCCATTGAATGTTCGTGTGTGTGTGAGGAAGTGTGTGTAAATTAGTCTAGGGATTAGATTGAAGTTGGATTGCAGCAACTCGGGCTTGAACCCGGCCTAGCTTGATTAGAAGGCGACTTCCTTTATTAGAACTTAAAGACATAAACCACATTATGTACCTAGTGTTTAATATATTTATTAAAGAAACACTAAATAATATACACATAGATATAGTTTCTTAAATAAATATATAAAACAGTGTACATAATGTTCTTTAATTCATAATGTTTCATTAAACAATTTAGCCACCAAAACTTTCATCAATTTATAAAATACTTCGCTTGGACCATATTAACATTTAAAATTTGAAATTGGACATACTTCCATATTTTTATGAAAAATCAAAATGTTATCAACTCTTAGCTCAAATATGATTTTATTTTTTTGCCACCAATGGTATCCATCCATGTTTCTTTGAAGTAGAGTTTCATCAAAACAAGAAATCTTGTCTTTCTCATTTCTCGGCGACGTATATCTTGACTTGATTAAAGATTTCTTGATATTTCTTGACTTGACATTTTAGGGAAATACCCTTTCTCTATTACTTTATCCAATCCAAACGTTCAAGTCTAGGTATGATTGGAGTCTGCTCTTGCTCATTTAATAGTTACATGTTACTTTGATGTTGGTTGACACCAAGGTACTCTAGATATTGTATCAATAATCAGCTTTTAAGAGTGAACTATATATAAAATAAACACATTGCTTTCCATATACCTTGAAAATGTATTGAAAATTGTATTAAACTCCATTAATTGTATTTGAATTCAGAAAAAATCAACTGGAATGCATAACAGAAAGATAAAATCTTAGTAAGATGGTATTGTAATTTCAGAATTAAATAGATAATTTAATGCAATAACATTTTTGTAGGTCACCAAAGGGTGGAAAAAATCTCTATTCATTAACTAAAGGGGTGTTTGGGATTTTTATTTTTAATTGAAATTAAAGGAGAGGTGTATTTAAAATACAATTTGCATTTTGATTTGATTAAATGATTTATCATATTGATTCTCCGAGTTAGACTAAATATGTATAAGCTTTAGAGTTTAATCCCACTTCGAATTGGATGGATAATCCCTTGTGTTACATAATGATTTATATTATATAATGAAAGATGGAGATAGAAATAGAAAGACAGACAAAAGATAAACTTAACGGGTAAAAGAAGCTAGGACTAAACAAACAACACTTTGATTATGGAGCTTATATTGAATTTAATCTACATATATCCCTTAATTAAAAGGGTTGTCCTTTATCTTCTCGGAAAATCTTCTTTGATCCCAGCTGAATGGATAAGTGCATCGAAGTAGCGGGAGAGGAAGTTAATTATACCGGTGATTATGAAAGTGTTCTCATATTTTAAAGTGTTGCATCCATTTAAAGTACAATAAAATGTGAATCATTTTGCAAAATCTCAAAAAATGAATTTGTAGCTGTACTTATAGAAAATTAAAATCTACTCTTATTAAACGTGCAAAAATTGTATATATATTTATATATTTATTTATATATTTGTATCTTAGTTCTATTTTGAAAACGGCTCTACCGATTTTGACGAAACCAAGTCTATTAACAAGTTTTGAGGATGAGAAAACGATCTGGCTAGGTCTGGACCTCGACAAATTTCATCTTAATTGATCTTTTCTTAATTAAAGTAAGTATTTATAGATGAAAATCTCAATAAAAAAATTTGTTCATATTTTTTTTTAATTTTCTTTTATTTATTAATTGATTTTTTAATTTTAAAACCCACTAATAAGTTATAACAAATATTATTATATTATATTAAAATAGGATTTTTTTTTTTTTAATTAACACGTGTCTAAATCATAACATTACAGGTGGATTCATAACAAAACAGGTGTGTTTACAAATAAAGTGGTTTAGTGGCTTTTTTTATATATTCTTAATTAATTTTATGTTTTCATTTCAGATCCTATACGAATATTTTTTTTTATTATTATTTTCTTATTTATTTTTTATAATGTTTATCAATATGAACGAATGTAGGCAAATTGGTGTACGAGTAAACAAATATACACATAATATGTGGACCACTAGAAAGCTAGAAATGCAAAAACTGGGTGTGCGGTGGGGTGGGTGTGGGAGGTGCAGGAGATGGGGTGCAGTTGTGAGGCATCCGGTGGTTCGGGTGGGGCGGAGTGGGGTGGGGGTGGGGATGCAGTAGTGGAGGCGAAGTGCGTGGTTTCGGGGGGGGGGGGGGGGATCCAGGGAGTGTATTATATATATTTGTATTTTTTTTAATTTGGTTACCGTGCATCGCTCGGTGGCTCCAGGAACTCTTATTTATTTTTCAAATCCTTGGTATATCTCTAAACTAATAATAAATAAATTAAGCTATTTTCTTATTCTACTATTACTTTCTGTTGGTAATAAATATTTTAGGCACACTATACTTATGAATTTATACCAAGATTTCACACTTAAGTATTGTAACTCTCTAGCCTTGAAGAATTTTACGTCAAAAAATAAGAAATGAATATTTCCATAAAAACAATATGAAACAGTATATATACATATTTATTAATAAATAATTAATATACCAAATAAAATTAATTTATTTATTACTTATATTAAAATATTAATTTATTTATGTTTTGCTTTTAACAACTGCGAAGATTATTTTAAATAATTATTGGATGTAATTTTTTGAATAAGTACCTATATTTCTCAAAATAAGAATTTTCTTTCACTTCAGAAATTTGGCTGATAGTATGGAGCTGAGGAAAGTTAGGAATCCCCGTTGAAATTTCAGCGAGATGAGAGAAATAAATAAATAAATACAATTCAAATTAAATAACGAATCCGTTTATGAAGTGACCGGGTTACCATTATAACAAAACGTATTTATATATACCTAACCGAGTATTTGAACCCAAGAGAAATAAAAGACATAATATTTCTAATTAAAATAACAACTCATGGTGAAAATCAAACCTTCGAAACAATAATCTTATTATGTTAATAAAAGTCTTTCTTCTAGGCCTTGTTTTCTTATCAAAATCGTTTAAGTTTTTGAGTAAACTTACTTCATCTGGAGCAACCGCCTAGGTCAAACACACCAGAAGTTACTATTCAAAAATTAGCAGGACTATAACTACATTTTAAACTAGATGATTTCCGAAATCAAATACCATTTTAAGCCCACTGCCTCCTAGAGACTATCAAATTAAAATTTTGAGAAAAAAGCTTACTTGTGAAATTTTTTCATAGTGTAGACGTGTACAATCTAATAAAAAAGTATTATTATACCTAGTTTGATACCTATACCTATATATATATAATATGAAGAATATATACTGCTTTATGTCTACTGTCGTTTTTAGTTAATCTTTTACTATAGTATACAAAATCAATATTTACTTTTCTTTTAACATTCTCTTTCCACTTTAATAACATGTTAGTTCTCTATATAGTTATATTTCCCTGTCTTTTTTGACATACTAAATTTTAATTAATATATTCTTAAGTAGATTTTAATCCTTTGTTATTGGTTTTTGAATTGAAAGGCTTTAGACTTTATTTTCTCTTTCAAGACTTAATAAAACAGAAATGAAAAGAAAATGTTTTCTTAAAAAACAACAACAAAAAAAAAAAACGTACGTTTCCCTGTCAGCTATTTTTATAAAGTTGTGTTTAATTTATTAAATATCAATTACTTAAATATATCATGTAGATGGATAAAGATTGATAATATATTTTTTTAATCGTGAGAAAATGAAAATACATTTATAAATAATAGTAATGAGTATATAGACAAATAAATCGCTGACAGTCAAATAAAAGAGAATGAATGGCTTTAGTAAATAAATAGGTGTGAATTTTGTTTTTGTTTTTTTAGTTATAATTTTTAAAGACCTTTATAAATTAAGAGAAAATTTAGTATGGTATAAGAGAATATCTTATTATATTAAACGAGCAATGTTTATATATATATCAGTTCGGGTTCTCGAAAACGGCTCTAACGATTTAGATGAAGTTCACGGATTAGGTGGGTTTTGTGTTGGACATTCGATCTGTCACGGTCTCATTTTCGGCTAAGTTGTTTTTGATGGGTTTTTTGTTAATTGAAACAATTATTCACAGGTGGTTGTCTCCAAGAACGCATCCAGGAATTTTTTATGGGGGGGGGGGGAGAATGTATATAAGGTGCCCGGTGTATATAAGATCTACTTTTTATCTCGGAAGTGTGTCGCGATCGAATTGTCCAAGCGGGGGAGGGGGGGGGGGGTCAGAGACGCCGTCCCCCCCACACACATAGAACTTTATTTTCAATTTAAAATTTTTTTTTTTCAAATTTCATATCACATATTTTAAGTTCATTAAAATAAAAAAATAAATAAAAAAATTGTTATAAATTCCCTGTCGATTTGGCAGCCGTTTTTTGGCCTCTGCGTGCGACGCACGTGTTGCACTCCCTCCAGGCACGGGCCTCTATGGGGGGCGGTCGCCCCCTCCCCCCCCTGGATCCGCCCTTGGTTGTCTCGATAAAAATGTATAATTACATTTTTATTCAATTTCCTTTTAATAAATAATTGTTTTTTTTTAATTTTATATCCCACAATAAGATTATTACAATTATTATTATATATTAAAAATTGGGCAATTTTATTGATTAAAAATCAAGTTTTAAATCCCACAACTATTAATTTGACAATTTAATTGATGAACTCAAAAATTGTTATTTAATTAAAAAAAAAATAATTAAACCGTATTTATTTATATACCTACCTATATATACATAATCGTGAATCGGATTAGCCGAGAGCTTAAAGACACTAGCCTTCTAAACAGGAGTCCCGGGTTCGAGTCCGAGTCCCTGCATTGATATTTGACCGGCTATAATCTGATTCCTAGTCACCAATCCGCCTGGCAAGCGTGGTGACTTAATGCCAACCCCTTCCATTTGATGGAAGAGGCCTATATTCAGCAGTGGATATGTCGCTATCTACAGGCTGATGATGATGATGATGATGGTATACATAATCTGTGGGCCACTGAAAGCTAGAAATGCAAAAACTGGGTGCGTGTGCGGGGCCTGGGTTAGATGTGGGGGTGCAGGAGGTGGGTTGCAGTGGTTGGGAGTCCGGAGTGGGGAGGTACGGGGTTTCGGGGGATGAGTAGAGGGGGTGTAGGTGTGGGGGCAGTGTGTGCGGGAGGTGGGGTGAAGTGGTGGGGGTCTGGGGGGCGAGGGGTGTTTCGGGGATAATATATAGCTACTATCTGAAGCAAAAATTTACCGAGCATCGCTCGGTGGCCAGGTACTAGTGATAATATAAGTACAATTATCACTTGTTGTATAATTGGCATATTTAACCCAGACTTAATAAGATTCAGCGCCGCCTGTGAAATATAAGATATGCATTCAAATAGATCAAAGTGATATGCGGGTTGCATCGGCAGGCACTGAATTTTAGAATCTTACTTTTTAGCAACGATAAATTTTTTTAAAATTTCAAATAATTTTATTCATGAATATAGGCCTATAATTTGATCCTAATTTAAATTTCCTAAGTAAACCACGATATTTCAGTTTCGCGAAGAAGAGAGGCGTAAATTGATGTTTACTATAATATTCTGTAACTTCAAAATCTTCATAAATTAATTCATTATTATAATTTATTATATATTTCATGGTTCAAGGGATCAAAAGCACATTTGGCCAATCAACTAAAATTTCGAACTACCGCATAATAAATAATCCAACAAGTCAAATAAATAAATAATAATTAAATATAAAAGTTGCTGAAAGTTATGGAAGAAAGGCTAAGGATAGTGAAGAAAGAAAAATTTATCCCATTTTTCTCCTTTCATTTTAATCCAAAATTTCGGAAGATTCTTCCCTCCTCCTTCAGGTTTTTAAAGGTTCAATGAAGAAAACAAACAAGATGTTTCCTTCTTCTCTCCTCCAGCAGTGTTTGAAATTTTTTACTTCCTTAACAGAAGCATTAAAATCCCTTTTTGAAGTCGGTGCCAAAAATATACATTTTATGAATAGAACTCGAAGGATCGAATCTTACTTAGTACGTTTGACGGGTAAGCTGGCTTATATAGTTTGTTTAGCACCGACTTCAAAAAGTGATTTCATGTTAATATTTCGTCGTTTAGTTGTAACTTTTATTTTTATGGCTTTTTCGGCCTTTCTAGCCATAAGCCAATTTACGATACTAGTTATATTTTATTATCTAATTTAGTTGTAACTAAATTAGATAATTAATTTATAACTTTTAGTGTATTTTATTTTATTTTTGAGTTCTTATTATTTTATTTGTTGCATTTAATTTTTTTGAAGCCGGTTTTATTTTTTTATATAAATTATTTTTATTTTTCTCTTTTTAGTGATTTTATTAATAGTGACTTAATATAATACCTTGCATGCATCTCGTAAGAGAAAGCCTCGGGCGAATGAATCAGAAAATGATAATAAAATTCAATTCATAAATATAGAAATTCTCTCGAAACGTTTGGGGGATTTAAGTGAATGTTTTTAAGATATTTTTATAAAAGATTTTATTTATATATTTATTTGGTCATAAGAATTGGAGATTTACGTTATTTCGTCATTGGTCATATCTTCAGAACTTGACCAAATTAATAGCGCACCACCCCTGAGGTATCATCTTTCCATTAAAAAAAATCATTAAAATCTGTTCATAAACAAAGAAGTTTCGCCTGAACAAACATATCAAAAAAGGTCCAATACCAATTAAAAAACGGAAGCAATCGGAAGCTAGACTGAACCCAATGCAAAAAAAATTATCAAAATCGATTCACAATTGGCGGAGATATGAGGTAGCATAGACACAAAAAAAAATTCTGTCGAATTGAGAACCTCCTCCTTTTTTGAAGTCGGTTAAAAATAGAAATTTTTTTTTCCTTAATCAAAAAATTTCTATTTTAATGCTTCTTTGGCGGTCCAATAAATACAACTTAAGGAGGGAAAAAATTTCAAACACTCCTTGAGAAGAGAAGAAGGAATCATATTATGTGTATATTTGTTTACTCGTACACCAATTTGACCACATTCGTTCATATTGATAAATATTATAAAAAATACATAAGAAAATAATAATAAAAAAATAATCGTATAGGATCTGAAATAAAAACATAAAATTAAATAAAATGTGTGCGTCTCGGGACGTGCGACAGAAGTGATAACTTTCACCAACCAAGTATTTTTTTAGGAAGACAATTTCAAGGATAATTGCCAGGAGAAAAGAGAATCCAATATTTAATTTTAATTAGAATAGTGGGGGGGGGGGGAGGCAAAGGAATAATTATTAATATATTTAATGTTTCTGGATTTAAAATTAATTGTTTTCTTTCTTTCAGCTTAATTCAATTATACATATTTAAAATTTGCCGCGCCGCAATTATCTAATAAATTTTATTTATTAAATACATAGCTATATATAATTTATAAATTATTTCCACACTTATAATAAAGTCTAATTCAAAAATATTCATTTTAGTAAAAGTAAAAAGCATGGGTTTTTAAAATAGTTCTTTAGTCCAATGGTAGAGAGTGACTGCCTCAAATGCAAGAGGTCTCATGTTCTAATACGACATCCGCCGAATCATTTTTTTTTTATTGAGATTTTCATCTATCAATAATTACTTTAATTAAGAAAAAATCAATTAAGATGAATTTTGATGAGGTCCAGACATAGCCAGATCGTTTTTTCATCCTCAAAACTTGATAATAGATTTTGTTTCATCAAAATCGGTAGGGCCGTTTTAAAAATAGAACCAAGATACAAATATATAAACAAATAAATAAATATACAATTTTTGCTCGTTTAATAAGAGTAGATAATAAAGGTTTGCTATTTTTAATAATAAATGGAATATACCATTTATCATCTTGTACTAGTAATGCCGTTGCAATTCTTTTGGAAATAGAAGCCTGTCTGTCTAAGAATATCTCTCAGTGTCTCATTAATCAAGTTCACTGAGTACTGACTGGTAGCTGGTACACTCTAATGGCATCTGAACATGGAGTTAGCAGATGTCACCCATTTAAGATCTAATCATGCTTCGTGATGTTATTTAACCATCAAATTATATTGATGGTGTTATCAAAATACCAAAAATACTGAGAATTACTTACATAAAATCACACTAAAATATATGTTTTCTATATTGTTGTTAAGTACTGTGTAGATTTGTTTAAATATAATTTTACCTATTGCCCCTATCTTTATCAACTTAGAGTAGTGTATTTCACAAGTTATTTCTATTAAGTGTCTTTTACTTACATATTTACTTCTAGGATGACCTTCTACTTAAGATATCTAGTGATTTGAGTTAACTTTAATAAAATGATTAGATATTCGGAAATAAAGCTATTTCGTTGTATGCTAAAAACCACCTTTCGAAATATTTTTTATGCATTTATTTATAACAAAGTTGAATGGGCGGCAATGCCAAAACGGGGCGCGGTTTATGAAAGTCTGCGTGACGTAGCATCTTGCTCAGCAAAAATAACCAATAAGAACCAACTATGACAACTAGTGACGTTTCAATACTCATGAAACGTTTCGTTTAATATCTTTTTAATTAAAAGATCATAGGTGAATTCTAAATTATGAATTAGATTATATTAGGTATATATATATATATATATATATATATATATATATATATATGTATGTACAATGTATATATATTAGGCGGCCTACTTGTTTAGCTTTTGAATAAAAAATAAATTCTTTGCAAGTACCCCATTAGAACACTTCAAAAGGTTGGTTTTTTGGCTTTTCGGCCTTTCTAGCCATATAGTACAGTCAACGAACGCTCAAAAGGGGGGGTATAGAAGACATTGAAGAGGATAGAATTTTTTTCTTACGGAATGTGTTTGGGGTAGCTAGGAGGTAAAAATACTAAAAGTCCTCAGTCTTACCTACCGGGGTTAGGGGTGGAAGGTGGGTGGTAATGTCCCGTTTTTTGGTTTTTTGCTTATATCTCAAAAACCGTGAGTCGTAGGGAAAAAGTTACTCTTAGTATAATAAAAGCTTATAAAATTTACTACAAGATTGCCATTAAATAATTTTTATCTATTCCTGATGGTTGTTGAGATATTCGGCCGCGAATATCGTTTATGTATGAAAAAAATAAAATTTCCTATATTTTTCATCAAATTTTTGTCTCTATCACCTCAGCCTTTCGTTTTACAGTAAGTCCTCAGAAAAGAAGTTGTAGAGCATTCAATTTCCTTTAAAATGATATAAACATTTACGGTTTATCTTCAAGTTATAGCAATTTAAAAATTTCAGGTAAGTAAAAAAAGAAAAAAAGGTGACATTTCCACCCCCCTCCCACCCCTAAGCCCGGTAGGTAGGACTGGAGACTTTTAGTATTTTTACCTCCTAACTAGCCCAAACACATTCAATAAGAAAAAAAATCTACCCTCTTTAATGTTTTCTATAAACCATTCGTTGACTGGACTAATAAGCTAATTTACGATACTATTTTTTTTTTTAATTTGTCTCTACTCCGGGCTTGGATTTTAACCGGATGCCTTGAGTCGGATTACTTCAAAAGGTTAATTTCCCTAAAGACTATTCCAATATCTCCACTTACAATGTAGACCTAAGTAAAAATATCAAATATATAATAATTTAAGCAAAGGAAATGACAACAAAGTCTTGACCAAAATGAAACAATCCGAAGAAGAAGATATTTTTTTATTGCTAATAAAACCATGAGCTAGATTTGCACGAGTGTTGTTGAAAGATAGAAAACAGCAGATAACGGCGTCGTAAAGTTCAAATGAGGCTGACAATTGATAAAACAGAAAAGAGTGGGGTAACTAATTAAGGACTAACAACCACTTTGGGTTCTTTATTTTTTTGTTTAGGGAAGCAAGAGAGAGAAGAGGAGGGTTTAGTTCTTTTTTCCTCTCTTCATTCCCCATTAAACATTCTTTCCTTCAAGTAAATTAAAATAAAAACAAATAATTCTCGTTTTATTAGTTGTCTGCTTATTTATATTTAAAGTTTTGAAGCGTTTTAAGCTTATATAAAGCAAAATAAATGAAATCCAAGTTAATCGATAACGTGAGAAACACCAAAGAGATGAAGAAAATATATATAATCAACCACACAACTTTCACATTTTCATTTATTTGAAGTTCGCACGTGACTACCAATTTACACTCCTTCCTTTATTTCGTTTTTATTGATCTTCTCAAAAACCGCTCCAATGATTTTTTTAAAAATTTGACACAGCTAATAACTCATGACACTTGATAAATAGACTAATTTTTTAAAAAATCGTTCCATCCGTTTTTAAGAAAATCAAAAAAAAATCTTTCGTGTAAATGTCCACTTCCGCTCTTCCGATTTCAACCAAAAGCTTGATGTACTCTTTCTAGCCTATATCAAGCTTAAGTTTCGAATTTTGTATCTCTGAGACTTTTGCGAAACGCAGGGGGGTTACATTCTTACGTAAGTAAACATCAGCTTCCGGTTTTTCTATTTTAGCCAAAATCTTGTTATACTTTTTGTAGCCTCTAGATAGCTTAAGTTTTAAATTTCAAGGCTCTGTGACTTTCCGAAGACGAGATATGAACGATTAAAATATTTATTTCACGACACTCCTAATTTACAACCCCTTCCTTTAATTCAATCGGATTAAACATTTGACACAACTATTAACTCATGACACTTGATAAATACACTCATTTTTAAAGAAAATTAGAGGAAATAAGCAAAAACGAAAAATCTTTCATGTAAATGTCCACTTCCGGTTTTCTGATTTCAACCAAAACTTGCTGTACTCCTTCTAGCCTATATTGAGCTTAAGTTTCAAATTTTGTAGCTCTGAGACTTATGGTTGCGAAACGCATGGTGTGTACATACGTACATACCCAATGACCAATGTATTTTGGACCCCTTTATGGCCTCTGGGAACCACAATTTCCGGTTTTATGTCTTAAATCCGGCTTCCACCAATTAAGGGCAACGATTCCTTCCACCTAGAACTTACAAAATGAAATTAACTTTTTTCATCTCTGAGATACAAGCTCTCAAAGAGTCAGGACCCAGACTGGCCATCGCAATACTCTCCCATTAGGTATATTCTATAGAATAAAATGTGAAATTAAAAATTGTCACTTCTGAGTTTTTGACTAATTTTTATTTTGGAGCTAGTATTATTATATATCTTCTGAAAAACTCGAATTCTAGCTTATAACCAATTTGAGTTCTTCGAATGTTGAAATTCCTAATGGATCCACAGAATATTTCTTCTATCAAAATTCCTGTCCGAAATGAGGTGACCCTTTTATTCCGGTCATTAAGTCGCGTTTGACATCGCCTTAGATGCTATCTGCTCGCCTCTCTTGAAATTCATTCCCAGAAGTCGTACAACCACACTAATCTAAAGTGTCGGACTCAGGCTACATCTACCCTTTCAGTGTAAATTTCACAGGAGAACATGATTTGATTTATAATCATAATAATAAAATCCAGGATTACAATTTTGAATAGTTTAAAACGATTATTGGCCAAATAAAGGAAATAGATATGTATAGAATACCAAATTGAAGAACCAGAAAGATAATGTAGGTAGTTTAAATTTTTTATGTTATTCCAATATTGTTAAAAAGTTTTTTTTTTATGTCTTAAACGTGTTCAGCAAGATAAAAATCTGTATATATTTATGTTTTGCGTTTTCAATTAGCCATGTTTTTTTAATTGATTTTCAGATGAGATAAAATCAATAATTCCTCCAAAACTTTCTTTGTGTCTACCAAGCAATTTGAACAACATCGACTCCTAAAACCACTTCCTGAACAGAGGAAAAGTCTCTGATAAGTTCATTTGTCGATATCTTTGTCTATGTGACTTCTAGAAACTAGAACTATCTCTCTACCTTCTGTTTTTCTAGAATTTTTCAATCTCCAGTCCTCAAGGCCTTCAAGGGTGTACAGACACTTTCGTCTCAAGTCTTATTCTTGATTTCTCCCTTGCATTTAATTCAGCTTTTTATCATCTTTAGACCATTATCAACAAGCTCCAAATGATAATATTTTATAAATCTATATGGCATACAGAACTCCACCTTCAGCAAAAGGATTAAAATATGCATTGGAGGAAAAAGTGAAAACTTTTTCAACAGTCAACATGCGGTTTGCAAGTTTTGGTGATATGAAAAATTTTTGTTTGCAAACAGTTTGAGATAAAAAGTACAAACTTGG
Organism: Forficula auricularia; assembly: GCA_024734495.1. Lineage (NCBI taxonomy): Eukaryota > Metazoa > Arthropoda > Insecta > Dermaptera > Forficulidae > Forficula > Forficula auricularia. The sequence continues at coordinate 9,302,547 of JALMQS010000120.1, read as the reverse complement.
CAGAGATATAGTTTAATATACAACATAGTTCATAAGACATGTCTTATGCGTATTGAATATTTAGTGACTTGTGAAGTGAGATCTGATTTCTTAAAAATTGATCGTCCAAATGAAAATAATTAATCCAAACTTTCTTCTTAGTAACTCTCTTGAATTTTTGTTAAAATCCTTCATATTTATATGACGGTGATATCTTTATATATATATATATACATATATATATATATATATATATATATATATATATATATATATATATTGACTTTACTACTAATAAATTAAAAAGTAAAAGTATTTTTTTTTTACTTTTCTATTTTGTTTAAACAAAAAAAAAAAAAAATAAGAAAGAATCACGAAAGTCTCATTTTAGAACACCAAACAAAGAGAGAAAGAGAGGTTGAGGGAATAATAAAAAGGAGGCAACCTAACGAGATTTTTATAACCAAATCCCTACGCTCAAAAAATACGTCCTCTTCCTCTTGCTCTCACTCTCTTTGTTTAGTGTGCAAATCATGAAAACAAATAAGAAACGTATGTGTTTGGGATTTTTTAAGATTTGGGGCAAATATAAAAATACATACAGGCATGCCTTCGCAGAGGTATTTATTTGTTTCTTTGAAGATATTATTTTTTTACCTAACAACTCGGCCCCTGGAGCCCTATCCCAAGCCTCTTCTAGTCCCCTTCCATCCCACCAACTATATCAGCCCCCCCTGTACCTCCGATCATCATCCACTCCGCCAAACCTATGCATGCCATTTGGACTCTATCCTCTTCTCCTAATAAAGTTTAGGGAAAACGGTGTTGGTTTATAGTGAAACATATTAAACACAAGAATTATTTAAAGGATTATAGTGGTGTTTCACAAAGTGGAAATAAAATTAAAAAAAATTAAAAAATCTTTTAAATTTTGGAGATTTTTTTTATTTATCTCTATACATATTTCGGGATATGAATCCTTCATCAGGAGGTTTAACAGAAAACTTAATTTTTTAATTTTTTAATTTTATTTCCAATTTGTGAAATACCACTATAATCCGTTAAATAATTCCTGTCTTTTCTCCTAACTCTGATCACCCTTCGAACCTCACCAACCCTGGTAGAAGATTAATTCTTTTTCCATTTGATGTATATACTTTGTATTGATAGTCTAAAAAATTTGTTTGAATTTGTTCCAAAGATCTAGAATTTTCATTTTTTCACTCGTCCCCATTTCAAGTCAATTAAGGTAGTTAGTTCTTGCATAAATGCAAAAATTCAAGAAGTCTTTGAAACTAGGAATATAAGTCATTAAAAGCATATTACACATACTGTTAAAATTTGAAGACGATTTACCACACCAAAAATGAAATAATTGCAATTAAAAATGACCTTTTTCACATAGGGTAGATAGGGGAAGGGTGGGGATATGATCAATATTTTATTTTTTTCATTGAAGGACTTTCACCATCTTGATGAAAAACTAATATTTGTTAGAATAATATATTCGGAGTAACTTAAAAAAAAAAAATTATTCACCACGTAGTTTTGATAAAAAAAAAACATATTTGGGCCATTATATTTAGTGGAGGGGATATAAGCACAATGGCTTGGAAACGATCCGGCTAGTATGTGTGTATCCATATAGGGATTTCGTAGTGTGAGTGGACAGTCACTTTAAAAAAACATAACCTAAAATTTTAGTTCCGTTCATATTTATAGAGTGGTTATGAGGCTAAAACTTTTTGTGTGGATTGTCGCAAAAGAACCTCCTTAAAGTAAAATTCAGTGAAAAATGAGTGAATTTGAAGAAGAATTCCATTTTCAAGTGCTATAAAAAGAGAACTCCGCCTTCAATAACTCGTTAAAAAAGCACTTTCTATTAAAATTTTAATAATTTTATCTCTAAAAAATCCGCAGTTCCATTTTCAGATTAATTTCAAAGAGAAAGAGAGTTCTAGGTACATTTAAAAAGAAAGATAAAATATCTTTGGTATAATATAATAGTAATGCTTTCTTGAAGATAATGTCTTCATATATTTCAAATAATAAAGCAATTTGCCCTTTATGAGTTTGACCTCTATATTCATGTTTCATTTCATTCACTTTAATTATACAGGGTCGTCTATACTCCAATCAATGAGCTGATTGCCATTCAATCCAATTAAATTAAATCTAAGCACTCTTTATGATTAGGGGAATAGGAATAGAAATATTAATGAACGAGAATAGACGACATCGACGATCAATAAAATACATATCTGATTAAAGAACATTGTTTTAGGGTTCCGAAGCGAAATTGGTAAAAATAGAACCCTCAAGATGAAACTGCGTTATCAGTCAGTCCTTTATATTAAGGCGTGTAGTTTCTAAACTATTAAAGCTAGAAAAATGAAATTTGGCCTTAAGTTACCCGTATAACACAGAGACCAAAATAAAACCCAAATGTAACTTTTTCGATTGGTTGAATTATAGTCTTTATATAGTTTTAATTAGGTTGAATTACGGTTTCTAAACGGTAGTTATGTCTCGTTTTTTCCGTTTTACAACTGTTGTATTATCGTTAAATTATAGCCGCAAAGATTATAATGCAACAGTTCCAAAAAGGTTGTCGCCAACATAAAAGGCAGTAGAAAACCCATTTCTTTATGCTTTAATACTTGACGATTCCATATCTTTGTCATATCTTCATCCGATAAAATCATAAATATATATATATATATATATATATATATAGAGACCAGATTTTATTGATAGCTATTTAAAGTCATGATCTGAACTAATACTTTCGCTGCTCTGGGTAAAAATTGTTTTACCGGTCTCTATATATATAGTTATTATCTGTAGTTTTTAAGGAATTTGGTGTTGGTAATTGGTGAAACATTTTTTAAAATTATTGGATAAAAAATACTTGGTGGGTTTCACATTAAGATATAAAAATAGTAATAATCAGTTACTTTCTGTTTCTATTGAAGAAGTCACCCGAAATATATATATATCGAGATTAAAGATTCTCCAAAAATAAATTCGTTTTATTTTTATATCTTAATGTGAAACCTACCAAGTATTTTTTATTCAATAATTTTAGCTATTATCTGAATGCCTCTGTGTATTTTGCTCTTAAGATGTAATTTTCTTGATCAAAAAAAAAAAATAATAATAATAAATGAACTTAAATAATTGTCAAAAATAAAATTTTTAATTTTTAGAAATGTTAAATCTTAAGTTATCTTCGCCTGCTGAGTAATTTATTTATTTTTTAGACAGAAGACACTTGTATTGTCTCCTTTAATTTAATTGATAAAAATTCTGCTACTCTCGGCAAAAATAAACTTTCAACTTAATTCAAAATAAATAAGTTTAGGAAATCTATAGAAAATCAAGAGAGCTTACTTAACACCTACTAAATCCGAGGTGTTAGGGATAATTTTTATTATGTCAGAGGGGATGTCTTCATTATTTTGGGAATCGACCTTCATTCATTTATAATAATCTTAAATCAAAATCATGCCCTGGAAGATTCGACTGACGTATCAAATCATCTACTAAAAAACACCTTAAAAATTGCATTTTATTTTAACTAAAGCGGTGGCTGTGTCGTTTTTTAAAATATAATTTCAATATAAATCAAATTCTACAGTTGATATGATAATACTCGAAATATATTTCGGGGGGTTTCCCCAGTGTCAGCTGATACAGAAGAATAAAAAATGAGGTGTAGATATTTATAAATTTATAAATTCATTGCGAAAAAGAAGTTGAAATAGAATAATATAAAAATGATATATTGAGAGAATGGATTTCCAGTCAGACGAGTAACGAATGAATTGGAAGAGGTGGATGAAGTCATTTTGTAGAGATTTAAAGGGGATTTATATTAAGCTAGAAGGAGGATAAATAATATACTATATAGTAATACTTTTAAAAATGTACCTACTAAGATCTTAGAGATTAACAATTTGACTTAAATATTTTTAAGTGGGAGATAAATTTAACCTAATTTATCGCACGGAGAATGGTGGTAACACTGGTGTAACACTGGTGGTAACACTGCTCGAAGCCCCTAAAAACTTAGTAAATTGGATATTGGATTGTATCTAACTTTCTGAGATTTGGCTCGTGATCCCGGCTTCTTTCCTTCTACACTGTTCTTTTCACGATGGAGGGGCCATCCCACACAGGCCTTTAGGGGATGTACCTTCTGGTGTATCTCCTTCTCACATCAATATCATTAAGAAAAAAAATTAAAAAAAAAATATTATAATTTTTACAGGACAAAGTCAAATAGTCCGGTTAGTACTAAATAGTAATATTCTACACCCATTAAGAGAATAGTAACATAAAGTAGAAATTCTTCTTCATGCCCGATTGTTTTATTTTAATATTGTTAAGATAATCATCATGCACAAAGAACCACTTTCTGAGAGATCACTTAAGCTAAGCAGCATAGAACGAGATTATAACTTTTAAGGAGATAGGTGTTGGTTCAAGGTGAAACATTTTTTAATAATAAAAAATTAAGAAAAATTACCAGCTGGGATTCACATAAAATAAAATAAAACAAAAATGAGTTTTGATTTCGATATATTTCGGGTTGTCAGCCCATCTTCAGGAGTTGAAAAACTGAAACCCACCTCGTAATTTTACTTAATTTTTTATTAGAACGAGATTGACTTTAAGATGAGTGTCAAATATAAACATTTTTTGTAGATAGCATATAACCCCTTTTTACTATTTCCAATTGGAGTAGATTAAGAACGCATAAAGGATTTGTAATTCCTCTTTAAAAAACAACAGATATATCCCTTAGAGGGCTTAGATCATCGCCACTATTGGAAGAAGCTGCCCATAATAATTCCCACCGTAGTAATGGCCTGGGAAAATTATATATTATTGGCGTGAATTTAGTGCACCTTAAATTTGTGTTAAGATGGAAATTTATTGATTTAGCAGACATCGAGGGGTGATCCGCGATTGGAAGTAGGTGTACAGCTCTTTGGAAGTAGGTGTACAGCTCTTTGGAAGTATTTTGGAAGTACTTGGATATATTTTAAAGTACTTGGAAATATTTGGAAGTGCTTGGGAATGTTTGGAAGTACTTGGAAATATTTGGAAGTGCTTGGAAATATTTGGAAGTACTTGGAAATATTTGGAATTACTTGGAAATATTTGGAAATAAAGGATTTGTAATTCCTCTTTAAAAACAACAGATATATCCCTTAGAGGGCTTAGATCATCGCCACTATTGGAAGAAGCTGCTCATAATAATTCCCACCGTAGTAATGGCCTGGGAAAAATTATATATTATTATGAATTTAGTGCACCTTAAATTTGTGTTAAGATGGAAATTTATTGATTTAGCAGACATCGAGGGGTGATCCAAGATTAAAAGTAGGTGTACAGCTCTTTGGAAGTAGGTGTACAGCTCTTTGGAAGTATTTTGGAAGTACTTGGATATATTTTAAAGTACTTGGAAATATTTGGAAGTGCTTAAATGTCATACTTGGAAATATTTGGAAGTGCTTGGAAATATTTGGAAGTACTTGGAAATATTTGGAATTACTTGGAAATATTTGGAATTACTTGGAAATATTTGGAAGTGCATGGGGATGTTTGGAAGTACTTGGAAATATTTACTTGGAAATAAATTTAAAAGTGCATGGGGATGTTTGGAAGTAATTTGGAAATATTTGGAATTACTTGGAAATATTTGGAATTACTTGGAAAATATTTGCATGGGGATGTTTGGAAGTACTTAAATATTTGGAATTACTTAAAAATATTTGAATTACTGGAAATATTTGGAAGTGCATGGGGATGTTTGGAAGTACTTGGAAATATTTGGAATTACTTGGAAATATTTGGAATTACTTGGAAATATTTGGAAGTACTTGGAAATATTTGGAAGTACAACTGGAAGTAGGTGTACAGCATATTAGATCGCGGTTCACCCCTCGGCAGACATCATTCCCGAGTCTGAAAAGATAGTCGATCTCTCTATGCACTACGATGGAAATAAAATGAGTTGAGAGCGAAGAAGAGAGCAAAAAGGCGAAAACAAATTTGCTTGAATTCTTTACTTAGCTTGTTTATATTATTATACTTCAGATCGCGGTTAGTAGAAGAATTCAAGAAAATTTGTTTTCGCCTCTTTGATCGTTGCTTTTTTTTCTTCGATACTTGCTTATCTAGTCTTAGATTCAGATCAATTCCAGTGGAATACAAGCAAAATGTTAGCAATTTCAATATTAATAAGCAATTGGAATAAGCAAACAGCAATAGTGATAGTTAACAATTATTAATTCACAATTCACCCAAGAACTTACCCCACCAGCTAGATTGAGTGGCCAAATTATTATAGTCATTTGAAAAATTATATCCATACATTTTTAAGGGTTTAGCTTACTAATAAGCTCATAATATCGTTTCAATTGTTATCTTTATAGGTTTATTAGCTTAGGACAAAACAAATTCAATAATACAAATACAATTCAAAATACTCGTACAATTTCAATATTTAATGAATCCTCTCTTTCGAGCAATCACATTTTGTATGCGCTGCGGCAGCTGGCAATGCCTTTTTTGGCTATTTCTTGAAGTCCAGGTGTATTCTAATAATATTTTCCCTCAAGTCCATTTTGTTAGTAATTATTTTTTCTTTGCAATTTTTTTTTTTAAGCCCGCCCATACATTTTCGTCCGGGTTGAGTTCTGGCGAGTTGCCAGGCCAATCCAAAAGGGTTATTATACTAGATTTTTACTAGATTTTTTTGAAAAGTTTTAATAAAATAAATTTACTTCATCATACTTTAAGTATATAATAATTTGGCCACCCCCTTTTACTCTAATTTCTCAAATTTACGATATAGGTGCCTTTTACATCCTAAGGACTTTTATATTATTATATTATGTGATTTTAATTATCTAATTTCACATTTTTTTAGAAATTATTTCAAGCTTAGGTATTGTTTTAAAAGATAAACAAGAATTAATTCAACTTAATTATGAATTTTATTCCTATACTAGCTGCAAGGCCCGCCTTCGGCGGCCTTATTGCTAGCCAGGGCGCTCGACTCCTGGACCCCCCACTCCCCCACCCCCGAAACCCACCCAGCACACCCACTCACACCACCACCCCAATGATCAGACAAAACTTGAATTTTATATATACGAGTATAGATAATTTCATTTAAATTAGTAACCATGATGACCACTGGACCCCCACCTCTCGAACCTCACTCCTCCCCTCCCGAAACCCATTCAGCAACCCCACCCACCCCACCACCCCAATGTACAGACAAAACCTTAATTTTATATAAATAGATAATTTCATTTAAATTGGTAACCATGACGTCGGTTTTTGTTTGGGTACGGACATAGATACTTAGATAGATAGGTACATAGATAGGACATACAGAGGCAGGCACAAATGCGTTTTAGTAATATAGGATATACTCTATATATTTAATAATAATTTAATGGATTTTATTTATTTTATTTTTTTTATTTCTTCTTTCTTTTTTAGGGACTCCTTCCGTGTTTCCTTCCGTTTTTGTTTTTTTATTGTATTCTGTCCTTAGAATTTATTTGCGATGGGCAGAAACAAGATCCTTTAGACAAACACATCGACAAGTACAAAAACAGAGAAGCCAAGCAAAAGGTCCAAAAAACATGGCATTATCATTTGAGAGTAGAGTAGAGGAACCATGTTATTAGTGGTATTCATAAGGGGTTTCTCTCAAACTTATCGAGGCAAGCAAGCACAAGGCTCCGAAATGACAACTTTTTACCTTCACAAATATGATAGTAATTAAATTTCCATTGACGTTGATGATGATGATGATGTCGTTTCTTATGCATAGAAAATGAAGGACCAGTTATGAATTCAATTGCCAGCCGCCGATGTCTTCCTCTAAAAAGACGCACAAATCGATTCATTTGTCTTGTGGCTTAAATGACAGATAAGAGAAAGGATTGCTTGCGTGCTTACTTACCTTAATCCTCTTCGCTACCTCTTCACAATCACTTTCCCTATCTTACATATCGATCTTCTTGTTCACATCTCTTCATTACCTATCAAGGACTCTCAGAATATTAAGGGTATTTTATCTTGTTGGATTATTATAATTTTAATAGGGTTTATTTTGTTTTTTCAGTAATCAATTTATTAATCTTAATTACACTGCCCTACAAATACTTTAAAAAATTGGCTATCCAGTAGGGTTGCCATCTAAAAAATATGTATTTTCGGTATTTTTTTTTTTTTGGATGAAAATAGAAAATGGAAAATTTGTTCGCGAGACAGATAAATGTAGAGATATTTCTTAGGTTGTATTAGGTGAGTATCTTATTAAATCAAAAGTAATTCACTTGTAAACATCAGCGTAACTACGATTGATAATACAGCCGACTCTCGATAATTCGAATTTTTCAATAATTCGAACTCTTCAGCTGTTAACTTCGGTAAACCGAAAAAATGCTGTGTATTTTGATACGCTCGATAACTCAAATCTTTTCATAACAAGAGGGTAAAGAACGTTCCATAATTTGAACTAGGTCAATTCCCCTCTTTATAATTCGAATTTTTCCTAGCAATGTTTCCTCCTCATTTTCCGCGTAATGTATGTAATTTTTTGTCGTTTTCATTAATTTTACTTTTTTACTTGAGCCTATATATAAAATGTATGTAAGCTCATATATATTTTCAAAAATATAATAAAAACTCTTAATAATTCGAAATGAAAGTGGGAAACAGAGTTTTTGAGGGCGAATCGAAATTTAAATATTTGGGCGCTATAGTGACGTCGGATGCCAGAATAGACCAGGAAATAATCTCCCGAATACATGCGGGTGATAGAGCTTTGGCAAGTCTGAATGGACTACAAAGAGAAACAAAGAGGTTGTCCTCTGCTTGATGCAAATAAACATACACATATATATATATCGAGATGATGTATCTCTATATATATATATATATTATTTATTTGTTTGAGACTATAGTTTCGAAGACTTGGTCTTATTCATCAGTCTTTTTTAATTATAAATGTTGTTTTTCGTGTAGTCAATATCGTATGGATATGGCTGTGAGTCGTGGACAATGACGCTACTTAACCAGAAGAGGCTGGTAAGTTTCGAGTATAAAGTTCTCAGGAATATATGTGGACCTGTTCAAGATCTAACTTCTGGTGAATGGAGACGAATATCCGAGGAAGAAGTCAGAGACATGACAAAGCAGCCTTATTTCTCCAGTTTAGTGAGGAAAAGAAGACTAGAATGGGCCGGTCATGTGGCTCGTACTCCCAAAACCAGGGACATAAAGAACCTCTACGAGAGCTACCCGCCTGGAAGAAGGCCCCCAGGCAGACCAAGACAAAGATGACTGGATAATGTCGTCAGAGATCTACGAGAGCTTGACGTGGGGGTGGGATGGGAGCGATTGGCCCAGGATAGAGGGATGTAGTGAGGCATCACGCGAGAGACTCAAGCTCTACAAGGGCAATTTGGCCATCGTAATTAAGTAAGTTAATAATTCGATTATTTTTTTATTTCCTCTTTATAATTCAAACATCTCGATAATTCGAATTTTTCTTGTAGTCCCTAGGATTTCGAATTATCTAGAGTCAACTGCATGTAGTTCGAGGGGTCATCCTCGATTATATATTAGTAAAAAGAGAGGGAGGACTCCATATCTTTGGTATGAAAATTCAAAAAGGGGGTTATTTTAAATATATAAATTTTATATACAGGGTGTCCTGTATCACAACAATAAACCGTAAACGGCGGATAGTCCAAAACCAACAATTTGTTTAATAAAAGTCATAGTTTTCGAGTTATAGGCATTTTTTGAAAAAAATACTATCAACTCATGTATTGAAAAGGAACTTCTCTGTTTCACTCTGACTTTTAATTTCTATTTGAAGCAAAATGTTTCTATTTAGTTTGCTGTAATTATATCCTGATACATGTAAGGCAATTAGAGTCCTTTTGATCTTGGCAATTTCTAAGTTCCCCATCCGATCTCTTCTCCCCATTCACCCTCGAACCCATTTCATCTTCTTCCCATTTCTATTTTACAATACACTTCTAATTACACTATATAATCGATAAAATTTGATAAAACAAACGCTCCATATTTAAATAGGCATCTCCTGGAATTATAATAAAAATAACTAAGATATAAACTTTGAATAGAGCAATACTGATTTTGGAAGTTCTTTAAAAACCTTAAATTAAAGTTGTTTTTTATCAATTGAACTGTCTATTATCTACAGACTACGAATTTATAACTCAACATATGAAGCTGGAAGAAAATGTGAAACCTGTGTCTAGACTTTGGTACAAACTACAAACACTCTACAAATTGTTATGATTCAACTATTATTTGTCATTAAACAATTTGAGCCTGTAAGTTAAAGATGGGTTAAAGGTGTAGCTTATTAATATAAGCTTTTGTGTCAAATTACAAATTAGATCATATATCATTCAAGAACTCCCCGTTTAAAGATTCGATTTTTTTTGCTTTTCTGAATTTTCATTCAGAAGTTTTGAAGATAAAAATTTCAGAATCTATTCAATTTTTTTTGGAAATACAAATATCTTGGACTCAGAACAAAAGTTCGTTCATGAATAATCGCAGGTATTTAATTCAAACACACAGACAGAAAAAAATCATACTTGAAAATTACTTTTCTTCAAGTTAAGAACATTTTTGAATTAATTCTCGAGGGATTACACCCAGACTACAAGTAACTCCCTTTTCAGTATTATCAGGAGACGTCTAAATAGATTTAATTTTTTTCTATTACAAGACTTTCTTCACTTCTAAGTTGCTCAAAGTAGTAAAAGTGAAAAATCCAATCCATTTATTTTTAGATGTTTCAGAAAAGGGAGATTTTTAAATGTGAAATAAAAGCTGAAAAAAAGTTTCTAGACCAATACTTTTATAGTTATGGTCACAACCAAAAAGTATGGGTAGATCAAAAAATGTAAAGAAAATTTTTATTCAGTTTTTATTGTATATCGTCCTGCTTTTCGAATGTGCTAATTTCGAAACACTACGTATCATTAAAAAAAAGTTATATAATATAACATTTTAAAACATGGATCTAATAAATAAAATTAAGTAGCAAAATTCCAAAAGCCAAAAGCATTGGAATTTCAACTTGTAATTTAATAAAATGAAAACATTCCACCTTTTCTTAACTTTGTAGTAAAAGAAGACAATTTCCTAGGTAATTCAATCTAAATATTATTATTCCGGCTACCAAAAATGAGAAAATAAAATATGCGTTGAGAGGCAACAACAACAAACAACACACCTGAATAAAATTTTATCGGAAATACCTTTTTTGTCTTTTCTTTTAAAAATATGTAAAAAAGAAAATCCACCCCTATTTTTCCTTTCTATTAAAATTGTTACTGTTTATAACAAAATATCCAAACAATATGTATTTATAATTAAGGAATAGTCCAGTCAACGAACGCTCAAAAATGGGGTATAGAAAACATTGAAGAGGGTAATATTTTTTTCTTATGGTATGAGTTTGGGGTAGTTAAGAGGTAAAAATATTAAAAGTCCCCAGTCCTAGCTTAGGGCTAGGCTTAGAGGTGTGAGGTGTGTGTGGTAATGTCCCATTTTTTTGTTTTTCGCTTTTATCTCAAAAACGGTGGGTCGTAGAGAAAAAATTACTCTTATTAAAATGAAAGCTTATAAAATATGATATAAGATTGCTTCTATTTAATTTGTATCTATTCCTTAGTTTTAGAGTAAAAGTCCTTTGAAAAGAGGTTGTAGAGCATTCAATTTTCTTTAAAATGATATATACATTTACGATTTTATCTTAAAATCGTCTGATGTTATAGCAATTTAAAAATTTTAGGTTGATTTATACATTTTGTTAGAAAACCCCGCAATAGCCTAGTATATAAGGGGGTTTTAGCTTACATTAATTGTGGGAAAATATTTTTTTTTTTAGGATTGTTTGGTATGGTGTGGGTATCCCATATCTAAGTTTGCGACCTCGAAAGTGTGGGCGACAAATTTTTGTGGCCGAAAAACCTCGAAATTTTCGGACTTTTTCCAGTTTTTCGCTTATAAATCAAAAACGGTGCATATTATGTAAATAACTCTATACCACTCTATACATTTTTAAATTAGATTAAATTTGCTACAATTTAAACAAAGTTTCATTTTAATTAGATAATGGTAACCCGTGCAGCAATGAGGTTGAAGTTTTGAAAAACTGCAATTTTTTGCATAAAATGTCAGTTTTATCTTCTATATACATTTAAATGTATTTTATATATTGCTGAAGATACTTACCATCAAATTTTGTTATCATTTTTTTCAAATATGGGTAACTAATTTTGTAGATTTTTATATTTATCTGGACGAGCCCATTTTTAAATTGCCCCCCTGTGGGAGTTAAGGCTTAAAGAGTACATCCTATTGGTTTTAATAAAAATCTAGCTTTTTAAAAAGTATACACATCTTTAAAAAAGAAAATTTTAAAAATAAAACTAAAGCTATGCTTTAAACTTTAAAGAATGGTTTACTCACATGAATTCTGAAAGTCAAAGAACATCCATGAATGAAGGATGACGATCAGAAGCAGCAGAATATTAAGAAGATGGGCTGAGAAACAGACGAACAAATTTAAATTAATTTCAGAGTTAAGAAATATATAATTAAATTAAATTAATTCAATGAGTTATTTTAATTAAAGAGGAATGAAATTATTTTTGAGGTATGTGTGGCGGAAATCAAAATAAAAGAGGAAACGGAAATGAGATCATGAAACAAATAATTAATTCAATGAAAATAAAATCCATATAAATAAACGATAGCTTACCGTTAGAGTAACTATAGTCATTTCGAAGAGTTGAACCAATACTTTGCGTACGTGTAGATTGAATCGAAACACTATAGGCAGACACTAGAGGAAAACAATTAGAGTATTTAGTAAAAATATTTAACTTAAGAATAAAAATTGCAAATGAAAACAAAAATTAATTTGAAACCTTCCTTCCCATTTAATCGGCTCCTAAGTAAAAATAGTTTATTAATTTTTAAAAATATATGTTTGGATGTGTAAATTGTTTTAGGGGCCAGATTATAGTCGGCCAAAAAACAATTATTGGCATACATTATTTGTAGAATTAGGAATCTATAAATTTAAATTTGAAATTCATTTTAAAAGCCTTTTTAAAAAATATTTTATATAAAGATAATCATACTGACTAATTATCAAATTGGGAAAAATATAAAATACACACTAGATTTTTTAACTTGACTAGTAGAATATGCTATTACTCTTTTTTTGAATTCCAGTTATGGTGATCAAGTTTTAAAATAAATCAAAAGCAATGCATCATTGTTTTTAAGTATTTCTAAGGAT